>JAUIMM010000324.1:4810000-5537500 GCA_031769625.1 Taudactylus pleione | reverse complement strand
GCAGTGATCGGGACACAAAGGAGGGGGAGCCGCGGGTGTAGAGGGACCAGAAGGTCCCTCTGAATTAGGCAGCAGTGGGAAGATTAACTTCCCATAGCCGCCTAGTGGCCATTTCTGATTGGTCGTATCAGATACGACCATGTCAGGGAAAGCCCAGTCTGGTATGGTCGTATCTGATACGACCGTGCCAGGCAAGTGGTTAATGTCCCTCATGCTTAAATGTCAGCCTTCGGGCTTCTAACAAACATACACAAGAGTGTTTACACTGGATTGCATGTGCTACTAGTCTCTGACAAACAAACACACAGTGACAGTAGCCTGTTTGCAGTTTGCACTGGGTTGTAGTTGCTAGCTAACAAACATACACAGTGACAAAGATCACTGCAGTATCTTACACATTCCCAGTTCCACTCACTACATCTACCTACAACTTCTCTCTAATGGCATCTATTGAAGCACAACTACAGCCCACACTCTCTCCAAACACTCTCCTATGAGAAATGGTGCATGATCACAATTATGTTTTGCCTCATTTTTAGATCTGGTGGGGATTCTGCTTTCCTCAGGAACCCCAACTTCGGGTATGTTTATAAAAGCAAACCTCTCATCTCTAATAAATACTTGGGCTACTGTTAAAGGGCTACAGAGTTATGAGTCATTAATTCACCGGTTAGAATGAGACATTGAACTGTGTACATTTCAATAAAGACTGTAAAATGGTTGCTATGGGCAACTTCGCCACTTGACCTCTTTAGAAGGTTTAATACAACTCTGTCTTAATAATATTTGAAGCTTGAGTCTGGGACTTCCACTCCTCCATCTAGTAGTGTTTTGAATCTCCTTGAAATGTTTTATAGGGATGTGTATTGGGAACAGAGGATTTGGGGCAAATTTTGTTTTCCATTTTGTTGATAAATCTAAATTTAAAATTATATACATTACAAACTCAAATATAATTGTTATATAATTAAATAAAATCAAACAGGTGTTGTTTTCCCACTTTAAAAGTCCAATTGGAAACTTCTTTTGTGCAGTAGTCCAAATGGAAATGTTAGATAAATAATAAGAATGGATGGCCACATCTTGATATAATGTAGTCACTGAGGAGGAACTGCCTCAACTGGAGGGATTAATATTCAGCCAGCTAATCAGAATTATTTATTGTTTATTTGTAATCAACATTATTGAATGTCATTGTTTCAGTCCCCCAGCATCTGCGAGAGACCTCCCAAAAGGTGTATCCAAATATGTACTCTTGTTCTGCCACCACAGTATGTGTACATTCCATATGTAACACAACAGACATACTTATACATCTATGCTCTAGTTTAGTCAGTATTCTTCAGCTCTAAAATTTCAGAAAATAAAATGCAATATAAAGTTTTTATTTTATCAGATTCATAACACTATTCAATTTATCTTGGCAGTCGTAAAGCATTAATTTAAACCAAACTGACATTGTTTGCTGTGTCCAGGTCCACAAGTCCCCCAAAGGAGTGAAATTTTAGTGAAACATGCATCAGCTCTGAATGTCTCCTAACGCCTTCACCGTCAAGGTAACCACAACAGAGGTAACCTCCTGGATCTCATCCCACTGATGTCTATTGTTCTCTAACTCACACTGGCCACACTCCATTTCACATTGCAAAGAGTGCCTGACGTGAGTAGAACTTAAAATGAAAATTCCATATGCTTGAAATTAACATTAGCTAAATTGAGTTGCCACTGTCTTTTATAAAAGTTTATAAGTTTTTCCATCACACATATCTAAAGCATTCCTAAATATCAGCTGGCATTTTCTTTTAACCATAATAACCATGCATATTATATTCATTTGTATCAAAGTTTAGCAGCTGTTGCTTATTAGTATATTTGTGATCTTCTATGAATCAGATAATTCTCTTTTTTTTGCTAACTTAACCCCTTCTTAAGGTGCATACACACTAGACGATATGCTCCCTGAGCGATATCGTCTAGTGTGTCCCCAGCAGGCTGTGCTCAATGTCGTTCATGACATTGAGCACAGCCGCTGAACGATATCATTAGCGATATCGTTCAGCGCCGGGCTCTCTCACCCATTCCCTGACATGCAGCAACCTGACGAGGTCGTCAGGTTGGCCTGCATGTCAGCCCGATGAACGAGGATGACGAACGACCCGCGGGAACGCGCGTCGTCGTCATCGTTCATCTTTTTTGTGTTAAAAATGGACGATAAAGTGGACGACTGAACGATAACGATATCGTTATCGTTCAGTCGTCCACTTTAATCGCCCAGTGTGTACGCACCATTAGTCTCCTTTACCATTTAAATGATGGTCCAATTAAGTTTTTCTCTATCTCCTGAATCTCTACATTTGTCAGTCCAATCTGATTTATTTATTTTTTTCATGCAAATTTTCTTCTAAATAGTTTTTGTTCCAAATGGTGATAGGATAGCTGTAAACATGTAGATGGTGTTACTTATGAATATTCCAACCTCATTAGTTTTTTGTAAAGGTATCTCTACAAGCAAGTACAATAGCCCTTTAAATGGTCACCCTTGGGCTCTTTCCTGTATTCCATCAATCTCCACCCTGCCCCTTCAACTTACTTTGCCTAGCCAGGGGAAAGCAAGGCATCATAAATCTTTGCCTGCTTGGCACCTTTTTAATTTAGATATTAAATTAGGACTTCATTTTACCTTGCTCTTTTCCTCCTAGAGACATAGGGGTCTATGTACTAATCCTTTATCTAATCAAAGTTAAAATGCCTCCCTAATTCCCTTATTTAACATTGTTTAAAAGTAAATAAGAAAACACTGCTTCAAGTAGAGGCTCAAATCGAGTGGAGGAGTAGTTTCTGTGTTGGAATCAAGCTGTCAAACATTGCAGCCTTTCCCTTTGTGTTCCTTCAAGTTCTTCTGAACAGCCTAGAGTAGGACTCCTATGGCCAGATGTACTAAGCTCTAAAAAGTGATCAACTGGAGAGTGATAAACCACCAGCCAATCAGCTACCAACTGTAATTTTTCAAACACAGCCTGTAACATGACAGTTGGGAGCTGAGTGACTGGTCTACATGGAGATTGTGCTACACTACTGAGATTGTGCTTCCCACTTTTTCACAAATGCAGGTGATAAAAAGCAAAAAAAAAATCTTACTTTGCATTAATGGTGGCACTGTTAATAGTGCCTTAAATTTTAATGAGAAATAACCCACTGTTTCCCTGTCACTGATGGTCAGTGGAATTAGAATGCAGGAATATATGGAGAAAACCTCAATACTAAGGGCGGGATGTGCTAAGCATCACATCTGCGATGCCGTACAACCCGCCTCTTATCAGGTACATAATGGGGTTGATTACCGCGGTATGTACTTAGGAATGCGATTTAAATCACAAAGGACAGCTATCCCGATAAGAGCTGTCCTTTATGATATCCTCAGCTAGAGATACTTCTGAGTTTAATACATTGCATTCCAGAGCTTAGTACATATAGGAAATGCGGTAAACCCCCTGAAATCTGCATTTTTTTTCATCTTAGTACATCCCGCCCCCATGGCTCTTTTTTTACTTTGATATCTTAATGTCAACCTTTTTTCAGTTTGTCAGTTGCAAAATTATTTGATGCTTCAATACATGAAAAATCTTTGAAAATAAAAATTCAATAAACAATTACTGACATTTGTAGAAATGTGGTGAAGTGTTTGGCTCATCTGTAATTTCCTCCCTATTGTTACTATACAATTTCACATTCATCTGCTAATATGGATAGCGCAGACAAGTGCTTTCTAAAGTTGGGTACACTATGCAATATATCTTTGTACAGCCAACAAACAATATATCGCTAAATGCATTAGCTCGTGTGTGTCGCCGATATGTCTGCGAATTAATTAGTTCACAGACTCATTGTGTCAGCTATGCAGCACGGCAGATAATGACATATCTTGCAGATATATCGGTACATCTGCCTGTGTGTATGGCCGGCCGACCCATATGCCGGCTGCAGGTACCGTTGACATGGACGCCACTACCGGTTCCTGTGGTCAGACATGTTGGGTAGTGGATTGGTTAATTTGTGCAGAACACTTACCAAATCATTGGATCGGTCATCCTGTCGGGTGGTCGGTCATTCCATCCAGGGGCGTAGGGAGGGCGGTTCCAGTGGAGTGCAAGCTTCGGAGGTGCCGGGGGCCGTTGCTTCCCCACTGCAATGTGAACGCTGGCCTCTGAAATGATCGGAGGCAAGGAAGCCTCCGATCGCTTCAGAGGCCAGCGTTCCCAGTGATGCAGTGCACGAGTGATGTCATGACATCACCCACGCGCTGAAGAGCCTATGCGGCCGCGCCTGCTGGATCTAGTTAGAGATCCAGTCAGCACGGCAGCAGGAACAACAGCCCTGACGATGGCCTTGATGGATCAGGTAAGGTGGGGACTACAGTGGCACTACTTTAAGGGGCACTGCATATGGGCACCTATACAGGGGGCACCGCAAATGGCTCACCTATACAGGGGGCACTGCATGTGGGCACCACTACAAGGGGCATTGCATATGGGCACCACTACAGGGGGCACTATATATGGGAACCACTACAGGGGACATTGTATATGGGCACTACTACAGGGGGCACTGTATATGAACACTACTACAAGGGGCACTGCATATGGACACAACTACAGGGGGCACTGCATATGGGCACCACTACAGGGGGCAATGCATATGGGCTCAACTACAGGGGGCACTGCAGATGGCAACCACTACAGGGGGCACTGTATATGGGCACCACTACAGGGGGCACTATATATGGGAACCACTACAGAGGGCACTCTATATGGGCACCACTACAGGGGGCACTGTATATGGGCATCACTACAGGGGGCACTGCATATGGGCACCACTACAGGGGGCACTGCATATGGGCACCACTACAGTGGGCACTGCATAAGGCACAATTACAGGGGGCACTGCATATGGGCACCACTACAAAGGCCTTTGCATATGGGCACCACAACAGGGAGCGCTGCATATGTGTTATCTGTGCATGTGACCACAATAAGCCGTACACGCCATAGAGCTGGGCTTTATGAAAGAGTGGCCAGAAAAAAGCCAGTACTTAGTGATAAAAATAAGAAGACATGATTTGAGTTTGCCAAAAGGAATGTGGGCGACTCCCCAAATGTATGGAGGAAGGTGCTCTGGTCAGATGAGACTAATATTTAACTTTACGGCCACCAAGAAAAACGCCATATCTCGCGCAAACCCAACACAACCCATCACCCCAAGAACACCATGCCCACAGTGAAACAGCATCATGCTGTGGGGATGTTTTTCAGCACCAGGGACTGGGAAACTGATTTGAGCCAATGAAAAGATGGATGGTGCTAAATACAGGGATATTCTTGAGCAAAACCTGTTTCAGTCTGCCTGTGATTTGAGACTGGGACGGAAGTTTACCCTCCAGCAGGACAATGACCCGAAGCATACTGCTAAAGCAACCCTCGAGTGGTTTAAGGGGAAACATTTAAATGTGTTGGAATGGCCTAGTCAAAGCCCAGATCTCAATCAAAGCGACGCAGCTGTAATTGACGCAAAAGGTGGCTCGACAAAGTACTGACTTTAGGGGGGTGAATAGTTATGCACGCTGAAGTTTTCTGTTATGTTGTCCTAAATGTTGTTTGATTCACAATATAAAAAAAACACAACTTCACAGTTGTAGGCATGTTCTGTGAAGGAAATGATGCACACCTTCAAACAATCCATTTTATTTACAGGTTGTGAGGCAACAAAACATGAAAAATGCAAAGGGGGTGAATACTTTTGCAAGGCACTGTACATAGATAGATAGATAGATAGATAGATAGATAGATAGATAGATAGATAGATAGATAGATAGAGTCTTGGTGGGCGGCACACTCATTGTACACAACACAATTGTCGGTGCCTTCTGTAGGACGCCCCCGTCTGGAGCCCCAAAATGTAAACAGCAGATGCAGCTACAACACTTCACAGCAGGTAAGTGTCACCAACGTTTCAATGGTTTAATTCATCGTCATCAGGGCAATAAGGCAATGACTACAATTACATAAGAAAACATTGTTACATTATACATAGTGTCGAAATAGAGCCCGATAATGAAAAATACATAATATTATATGTTACTATAAATCATTATTCATGTAAACCTATAAAAAATAATGCAAGCCCAAGTTTTCATTAAGGGCTTTAGGGGCCAAAGTTCCAAGGTGGTAAATCCAATGGGTTTCACATCTTAAAAGCTTTAATGACCTATCCCCCCCCACGTATTGACTCCGGGATATGGTCAATAATGATGTACCTCAAAGTGGTAAGTCCGTGACCAACCTGCGCGAAATGACATGCTACTGCTTGGTCACTTGTTCCAGTTTCAATAGCCATACGAATAGAGGAACGGTGAACTGCCATGCGCTCACGTAGTGTCCTGTCAGTCTTACCTACATATCCCATTCCCCAGGAACATAGGATCAGTTATACAATGTAGCTAGTAGTGCATCCTAGTACATGTCTAATAGAAAAACTTTTACCACTACAAGGATGTTTGAATACAGACCCAACCATTAAGTAGCGGCATGTTAAACAGCTTAGGCACTTATAGCACCCATTCTTCTTGGTTAGAAAATTCATGGCTACAGTATTCTTTTTACTGATTCCTGTTATGCCTGTTTTCATCACCCAATCCCTGATGTTTCTGCCTCGAGTATAACAAGGCATTACATCAGTATCAGCCAGACGCAGATCTTTATCAGTTTTTATAATAGGCCATCTATGTTTAACCGCATGACGTACTTTATCACTCGCTACATTGAACGTATTTACCCAAGGCATTCTTGTCCTAGATGAAACCTTCTTCTCTTTAAACAATAAATTATCTCTAGATAGTGACAGTGCTGTTGCTTGGCACAGACTAATGCCTGTAGGTCATACCCTCTTACAATAAAATTGTTGATCATTTTATCAATATGTTTCTCAGCATCCACAATATTGTTGCAAATACGGCGAGCTCGAATAAATCGCGAGTATGGTAAGCCGTATTTCAGGGGTTTAGGGTGAAAGCTTATAGCATGTAGAAGTGTATCAGTTGTCTTTTTAAAGAGAGAGGTACTTAATATTCCCTGTGATAAGTTGATCTGTACATCCAAAAGATTTACTGTGTCTGAATCAATGATATAGGTAAATTTTACTGGACTATCAGTGCTATTATGCAAATCAAAAAAAGAAGTAAATTCCTGTTTTGTACCAGTTCAAATCATAAATAAATCATCTATGTATCTCATATAAAAAAAAAATCATATTTTTGGAAAAATTTGGATTGTGAAAAAATAAATCCTGTTCAATTTGGAACATAAAAGAATTTGCATAGGATGGGGCCACATTGGACCCCATAGCACATCCTGAGGTCTGCAGGTAGAATTTACCATCATATATAAAGTCATTTTTTGTTAGTATAATTTCCAATTTTATGTAATTGTAGTCACTGTGGCAACGGGGATCTGGAGATGACGTCATTAGTGGGCGCCAGTTTCCGGTTCCGGGTGCCGCTGTTTGCACGTGGTGTGGGAGATGGTATAAGGTAAGCTCACAATTTTGTACCTTATTGCCCTGATGACGATGAACTAAACCATTGAAATGTTGGTGATACTTACCTGCTGTGAAGTGTTTATTTGTTCGAGTGGCACTGCATCTGCTGTATAATATATATTACTATTTGTTCATCTTATGCAGAGGCAAACACAGATTTTTATATATATATATATATATATAATATATATATATATATATATATATAAAAAATCTGTGTTTGCCTCTGCATAAGATGAACAAACAGTAAGCATAGACTTATTACAGTAAGCTGCTAGTAGGGCTGCAATGATGATAACAGTAGCTAACTCCAGGCATGAGGCTGCATGGAGGACCATTGTGTACACTAAACTGGATGTATCTGTCCAGCAACCACAAAACTCATGTGGGTCTTATTCTTAATTGCCAATTTGTGGTAACTTTTTGTACACTGAGGATACACATACTCATGTAAAGTAAAATATTACATTAAAAAGCAGAAATTACTAAAAATTACTTTATAGTGATTAAATACCATGCATCTCAAAGAGACCTAGGAAATCTTGAAGGTTTGCCGGATAAACTAGAGCCAATGACTGAGTAGTGTGCCCCAGAGAAGTCTTCTCATTTATAGAGAAACTTAATATATAATGAGTATGTAAGTTGCATATTCAGTGGCTGATTCAGAGTTTGGAGAAAAGCAATAGAAAGGAGCAAATAATCACCTTGGCAGAATCACCTTGCACTGCAGACAGTGCCAGATTAATGACCACATGGGTCTGGAGCTGAAATTTATGAAGGGCCTATTGTGTACTGCTGCAGGGGGTTGTGACAAGTGCTGCGGCTGTGTGACTAGTGATGTGGAGGTGGCCAGTACTTGTGGGTGTGGTCAACAGAGGAGGTGTGGCCTGTACCGAGGGTAGCTCAATGGAGGTCATAGTTGGCTCCTACCTTAAACCACATTATAGTGGAGCTATAACAAGACAAAGTTGATTTTTTGTGAAAGGGTGAGAACTGTACTTACTGTCTGTCTTTCTTTGAGTGCTAGAATGGTTTAGATTAATAAAAATAAATAAATAAATCCAAAAATGGTCACTGATAACTGGCATATTTCTATTACTGTTCATCTAACATCCTTAGCCACTACAGTAAATTAGCTGTTGCCTTTATTAAAAACTAAATAGCTACAGTACAATGGAACCATGGCAGCAAATATTAACTTACTGCTTTGCAGATCTGCATACTGTACGTGAGCTGGCTTGGGGGTCTCAGTTCTGCTTTTTATTTTAAAAAAATGCAAATAAAGTTTAAAATATAAAATATTAACCCAGATCTCACACATGCTGGTATATAATTTTAATATGTGGGGAGGGTTGGGAACATTTATTTGTATACATACCGTACATAGAGGGGTGAAGCTAGGCTTTCTGTTACCCAGGGCAAAGACAAAACTCGGCTCAGTGCCTTTGTTTCTTGGTTATCTACACTTTACAATGGAACATGCAGACTAAGCTGTCTCAAAACTCAATGGCTAAGTATTGCTGCCTGTACTACACTACCTCACCAATAACAGAGAATTTTAGTGACCGCCTTTCTATACAGAGAGCATCACAGTGTCCGCCATATAATACAAAGAACATTACAGTGACCTCCATATAATACAGAAAGCATCACAGTGACCACCATATAATACAGAGAATATTGCAGTGACTGCCATATATTACATAGTACATCACAGTAACCACTAGTTAATACAAAAAACATTGCAGTGACCGCCATAAATACAGAGAGCACCGCAGTGATCACCATATAATATAGAGAACATCAGTGTCTGTCATGTAATACACCAAGAAGCTAATTGACTGCCACTACACTACAGAGAACATTGCAGTGAGTGCCATATAATACAGAGAACTCCAATGACCACCACAAACTACATAGGCCATCACTGCCACACACTATGGCCCCTGGAATTGGATAAATCAGACAGTAAGCTGCTGGCAGATCTATAACAACTACAATATATCAGGAATAAATTGCTGGCACTCTGGATATCTAGGACCTGATTCAGAGATGGAAACTAATGCGATCGCAGCTGCAATTTTGAACGCAGCTGTGAAAATATGCTAATGGTTCCAAAGATCACCCGGGCATAAGGACGCCCACTGCTGCATTCTCATATGCATACGACATCGCTTACCTGAGTAAATATCAGTAAAATTGACGCACATCGTACGGCCATCTTTCCCTTGCGGCAGGTCTGACCAGCTGCAGACTCGGCAGCTCTCCTGACTCGCAGAGGGTTCTCATGTTGTATAGGAGACCACAAGGAATAATTTATGCACGCCCATGTAACAGCCTTAAAACATGCCTGTGTTTTTCTGACCACCCCCCATTACTGCCCAAAATGCTGACAACCTGTCACTCATTGTGCAATGGATTCCTCTGTGATTCTGGAATCACACTGCGAGTGCTGTGCATGTTCAGTGCAGCTTATACGCATGTGCAATGGCAAACAAGCACTCGATCTGCGCCCATAATTACGATTGTGCGTTCATCTCTGAATCAGGCCCCTAGTACATAAATACAGGAGATAAAAAGTTGTTTTAGGGTTTCAGAACTCTTTATCTATGTTCCCAGCGCAGGAGGTAGCTGCAAACAGACAGAGACACACACATACAGTCAGGTGCATAAATATTGGGACATTGACAGAATTTCCATATTTTGGCCTCTATTCACCACCACAATGGCTTTGAAATGAAACAAACAAGATGTGCTTTAACTGCAGACTTTCAGATTTAATTTGAGGGTAATTACATCCAAATCAGGTGAACATTGTAGGAATTACAACGGTTTCTATATGTGCCTCCCACTTTTTAAGGGGCCAAAAGTAATGGGACTATCAACTCAAAAGCTATTTCATGGACAGGTATGGGCTATTCCATCGTTATTTCATTATCAATTAAGCCCCAATGAGAGGCAGCTTAGCACTTCAGCCGGTCACCACTGGGCGACATTTAAATATTTGGGGGCATGAATGAGCAGGGCATCTAACAACCAGAGCTTTAGTTCACAATTTAGACACAATTGCAGATGGACCAGGAGGCAGAGCTTAGCGTGATGGGGGCAGAGCTTCAGCCGGCATGGGGCGGAGCTTCAGACTGACCCCGGGGTGGAGGGGGGAGAGTAACGGGGCTTCAGAGCTCGGATTGGCTGGCCAGGAGGTGAATGGACAGTGACATTGGAGTCTTGTTGGTGGTGACAATAGAAAAGTTTTTTTCCTGTCTGCACTGGAGTGGGTATTGTGGGATTGTTTTCATAGGGGGTCTGGAGCTGTAGCTCCACCCGACCCCATTAGTAATCAGGCCCTGACTGCAGATGATGCAGAGTCACAGCGCCAGAGGTGGATGCAGAAGCAACTATTGGCCATTTCCCATCTGCAACTTTATGCATTACAAAATCCTTCCCTTGTGTTCATCTGCGCATCCGATTGTGCAAGGTCTGGGACACCCAATTTCAGCATCCGTACACGCAGTAGTACAGAGTGATGCGTCCTTAGGTGCCACCATTGATTGCACCATCAAAACTTGCACCAGCCCTATGACAGGTTCAGTGTCTCCAACCATGTATGGTCTCCTATGTGAGTGGTGGAGTGTCTATGAATACAACCACTGTCAGTGACACGTCCACAACACTCCAATTACATGCGTATGCTAAAATACTTCACTGTCACCGCCCATGAACACCCAGTACAGTTTCAATACACTTGATGCACCTGAAATTACAACTGCAACTCTGCACAGACACAATGTTGGAAGGGGCGTGTCCTAGCTGAACTCTAAATAAAGTTGTCCAGTATCAGTGAGTAACATGTAACTGCAGCCAGTTTTTACCCCTTGCATTGCAACATGGATTAACCAGGTGCAAAGTTGCTACTTTCTTTGCTTTGCTCTCAACACTGAAACAGCCCCTCATGATGTAATATAAGATGCTGACATAATTGGCTATAAGGGGGACACAGAAAACAGCAAAGCATTCTGGAGCTCCGCCCTAGCAGCTAATGCCTACACATTGCAGAAATTACCAGGAGAGGTTTCCGTAGGATTCCTCCCTGACAATGGCCACTCACGCATGTGTGGTCAGCAGCTGCACACGCATGGTTCCAAAAGAAGTGAAGTGAGCTCATTAGTGATCACTTCACTAACATGTCACAGGGATGGGCTCCTTTAGGACCCAGTGTCCCTGGATGTGATTTTAAACACATTTGGGTGAAACCTAATTTCTTATTGCCACAAATTGCAGCAATTAGAAGTTATAAACCGGAATAATTAATAAATATGCTTAATAAGGCTTTTATTACATGCCAGATAGGAATGCTGTATGGATTTTTTTTTATCCAAATCCCATCGTTACAGACCAGTGGTTCTCAAACTCTGTCCTCAGGACCCCACACAGGTCATGTTTTGCAGGTCTCCTGGCAGGTGCACAGGTGTAATCATTACTCACTGTCACATTTTAAAAGATCCACAGATGTAGCTAATTATTTCACCTGTAATTCTGTGAGACCTGCAAAACATGCACCATGTGGGGTCCCGAGGACCGAGTTTGAGAACCTGTGTTATAGACTCACCAGTGTACATGCTGAAGCTTGAACACCAATCTGACTATGTTCCCAAACACAAGGCTCCCCAACAGTTCAGGTTTTAGAGATATCCATGGTTGAACACAGGTGGTTAAATCAAATTGACTGAGGTACTAATTAAGTCACCTGTGCTCAACCATAGATATCCTGAACTGGAGCCTTGAGGACCGCATTTGGGAACCTCTGTACTAAAGCTGGCCACACACTAGACCAACTTACATCCAACCAGCCAACTAGTTGATTGGTTGGAATGAAAATCTGCTAAGGTATGAAAGCAAATGACAATCAGCAATTTGCTCCCAAACGCTGGAAAATGGACAAAAACTGTTGTTTGAACAAACTGTTTAGATCAAACATTTAACAAACTTGTCTGACGACCATTTTCATCTGTTTTCTGGCATTTAGGAGCAAATTACTCCCATACGTTACCAGATTTTCATTCCAACCAATCAACTAGTTGGATGGTTGGATGAATGTTGGTCTAGTGTGTGGCCAGCTTAACACTAATTGTGACAGCATTGTTTTCAGAGAGAGATAAAGATCTGGTTTCTTGGTTGCTTTTGAATAATTTTTTGTTTCATATATATGGTTTTTATAACTGTCATTCTGTAAAGTGTCTTCATGATTAAACTTAATTTAGCCAATCATTTTTATTGGTTAATATCTGCCATATGAGTCTTATACATAGCTGGTCCGTTACTGTATATATTACACAGTCTAAATTTTCAAACACCTGGAATAAAGCAACATGTACAGTACACAGGGAGAACACACAAACTCCACACACAGGGACTGATTCTGAGGTGCATGCAGACGCTGCTGTGTCTTTTGCTGCAGCAGCATATGCACATATATGCCAATGCCGTAACCAAATGTAAACCTACCAACTTACACCAACTTACAGAGGCGCTAATCCGTCATGGTGCGTCTTTAGACACACAATCACTGCAGTATACAGTAGGTCGCACTATCAAAGCTTACACCTGCACTATGGCAGGGGCAGTGTCTCCATCTGTCTATGGCAGGGCTTCCCAACCACGGTCCTCAAGCCACACTAACAGTCCAGGTTTTAAAGGTGACTTAATTAGTACCTCAGTTATTTTGATTTAACCATCTGTGCTTTAGCATGGATATCACTAAAACCAGAACTGTTAGTGTGCCTTGAGGACCGAGGTTGGGAATCACTGGTCTATGGTGTCCGGTGTAAGTGCTGTCAGCGACACGCTCACGTCTGCCTAACCAACCCCCTGTTACCTTCCAGGAACGACTACTTAAACACTCAGCTCTTGCTTCCAAATTAGTTCTGTTTCTCCCAGCAGTAACCATCAGGACGCATGCACAGTGCAAATCGGACGCATGCGCAGTACCAGCATCAGCCACGTGCGTGAATGTCGGCATTGCATGCAGTTAGCGTACACCCCTAAATCAGGCCCACAGTCTGCTGGTCAGAATGGAACCCACAGCCCCAGAACTGGGAGGCAGTTATCCTGTTTTATAGCATATAATGTGATAATGGATGTGAGTACATCAACCATCCTAGAAAGGAGATGCCTTTTACAGTTTTGCACATATTGCTAATTCAGCTGTTTTACTCTGTGGATTGTATTTCTTCTTTAAAAAGCTTAAAAGAAAAATCTGTGAATTTGTTGGCAATGACAAAAGTACAATATGTAACTGGAACAATACAACAAACCTCTTATGAGATGACTATTAATGCCTTTTACTGTGGACTACAGTATGAATATCCTGGATCATGTACTTCTCACCTCTGCCATGACAGCACTAAAAAGGTGCATTTAATCCTGAGGAGTTGTTTATCTACATTTTAAAGATTTTAGGAAAAAGGAAAAGAGCCAAACTTGGAATCTTATCAATATACCCAAGTACCACAATGGAAATGCTACCACTCAGGATTGTCTAAGAAAAAAAGACTGCTGCACAGCATGTTGATCATAAACTAATAAACAAACTAAATTGAAATAAAATCAATCCAAAAAATGCATTACACACAGAGGGAATCATGTAGGGTTGGACGCATTTGCACTCCAAAATGTTATCAGCAAAAGATGCAGAGATGAAAAAGTTAATTTACTTGTGAAGTGTGTATACAATTTAAGGGCTATCGCCATAAATTTTGGAGTCCAGTAAAACAAACAGGGCCCCCTCCCTGTCCCCCCACTGACCCACACATGCGATACCTCTCTGCCCCACACCCCTTAAATTCTCTTCATACCTACCCACGTCTTTTACATGTTCCTCAGACCACCCCATATGCTATAAAACTTCCCTATATGCTTCGTAACAATGTAAAATATTTCAAAGATTAAATAAAAATGCTTAATATAAAATTAAGGCATTTAAAAAGATGTATGTGGTGGAACAAGTACTGCAGTGGTAGGCTTCCATAAGACAGTATTACCCTTGGCAGGGCTTAGTGCAGGCAATAGCAGAGCTCTTGTTGGCGATAACCCTTTGAAGTGAGAAAAGCCACTTATATGCCATCTTCAGGTACATTTATGTGGCAAAATGAACCTGGTTGTTCATCCAATTGTCCATTCGTATTCTGATCGGCAACCACCTGCCATGGTCATGGAACAAAAAACATAGGATGCTTCACCACTGGCGCTGTACATACAAAAATAAATGAGAAATAGAAATGATTGTGTTGAATGGAAAAGGACCATGGATTCTTCTCTTCACAATACATAAGCATCCTCCACAAAGACCGTCTCCACCATCAAGTTTCATATATAGAGACACTTGTTTTGTAAAAAAACGCATTGGGGAATTTGTGGATGTACAGACTGTGGCACCAGTGGATAACACGGTGGTGGCTTACAGCCTTACTGAGGAGAGACCCTGGACTCCATTGGTAAACTAAACACTGCTTAACAGGGCTACCCGTTATCCGTTCTGAAAGCCCAGCCAGTAATTGTTTTTACAACTGCTGTTACATGCATTTTATATATTGTGCATTATTCATATTGTGCATTTGAGCATTTTTTTTATTTTTTAATCTATTGTGCAACTCCTTTTGGGGCTTATGTTTGTGATGTTATAAGTACAAGTCTGGAAGGAGTGAGGATGAGGAGTGTGTCTATATATCATAATTGATGGTGGAGACATTCTTTGTGGAGGGCACTTTTGTAATGAGAAGAGGAGAATCCTTGGTCCTTTCCCATTCTACACAATAGGGAATGTGACTATTTTCATTTACTTTTGTATGTACAGCGCCAGTGGGGAAGTATCCCATGTTTTATTCTGCACTATAAGTTGGAGGTGCGGAGAATCACCTCATTTGGATTCTCATCTATTAGGCAACTGTCTGTCATTTGGGTGCATTAGGGTTGCCACTGTTTGTGTATATTCAATTTGCCATGGTTTGTCAACATCCTAAAGAGGAGGAGAAGGTGTACCACAAATGAATGGTGACGGTACAGTAGATGGGAGACGAAGGAGAGGGAACAAGATGGGATAAAGGGACAAAGGCAAGGGGGGACTGACAGGCAGGCAAAAGCACAAATGGGGAGGTGTGGGCTGAGGCACACAAGGAGAGGTGAGGTTAGAGGCAACCATGAAGAGGTAGGGGCAGAGGCAGCCATGGAGAGGTGGGTACAGAAGCACACATGGATAGGTAGTGGCAAAAGCACTCAATGTAGATGGAGGAGGTAGAGACACTCATGTGTAGGGTGGGAGGCAGAGGTACTAATGTGGAGGAGGGGCAGTGACACTCATGTTGAGGGGAACTGAGGCACTCATAGAGGGATTGGGGCAGTGACACACATGTGGAGAGAGGAAGTAGAGAAACTCGTGCAGAGGGATGAACAATGACATTCATGTGGATTAGATACTCACATTGCTGCCTTATTTATTCCCTCTGCCCAAGCCGCACATTGCACAAGAGGCCTGTCCAGAGAAGGAGCTAGGGGAGGAAGAGGAGATGAGAAGTAGTGAAGTGAGTTGAGACAAATGTTAGATTCAGTGCACATATGCACCTTGTCTGATGGGCCCACTGAGAAAAGGTGGCCAATTCAAGGTGGCCCGATGAATGCAATAGGGAGCCCTAGTTATTGTCACTCTCCTAGTTGTTCCCTAGCCACCCTAACACCCTGGCTTTTGTCCTCACCAGAGGAACTTCCCATATTGATCATGACACTAATGCAGGGAACTCAGAACTGGAACCTGATGCAGGTAACAGGTACTTGAGAAGGCACACAAGACATCATGAAAAAAACTAGAGTGAGACGACTGATATATCAGATTAACTGGGTCCACTGTAAATCAGGAATGCAATAATAGTAATGTCTCAAACTCACCTCCACCTGGGTGCATGCCTTCATAAGGCTGCGCCCCAGGGGTTAGGTGGGAGTGCATAGCATCACTAAACGGAGCATTCTCAGAATGCTGCAATCAGCTGAACAGGCTGCATAGCTGTAGCCAGGGGCGTATATTCCTATTGGCCTGGATGGCCCTTGCCATGGGCGCCAGCTGATGGGGGGCACTGTTTCAGCCCGACATCACTAGCACATGATCTTCTGTCTCCTCTGCTCTTAGCAGTGTCCCGTAGTCAGCTGCAGAAAAGATCCCTGCTCTCCTTCTGTCTCCTCTGCTCGTCAGTGTTCCCCATTGATTGCTAGCATGCATTAGCCTTCTTATATGTCCCTTTATATCAGAAACATTTAAAATTAGGGAGAGTAATTTTTTTTATTTTTATCCCTAATATATCTCTTCCCCCACAATACCCAACAGATACCAATCACCACTCACTAATTCCAATATGTCAACTGTGCAGGAAAAGAGTGCAAGCACCACATCATATAGAAATTAATAAACAGTGCTTTTCATGTAGTAACTGTTATAACTGAAAAAAAAATATACCGTATTATCGGTATATCGAGTATAAGCCGACCCGAATATAAGCCAAGGTACCTACTTTTACCCCAAAAAACTGGGAAAACTTATTGACTCGAGTATAAGCCTAGTGTGGGAAATGGTAGCAGCTGGTAGTGCCCCCAGTAGTAATTCCCCCTGGTTGTGCCCCCAGTAGTAATCCCTCCTGGTAGTGCACACAGTGGTAATCCCCCCTTTCAGTGCCTCCAGCAGTAATCCCCCCCTGGTAGTACCCCCAGTGGTGATCCCCCCTTTTAGTGCCCCCTGTAGTAATTTCCCCCTGGTAGTTCCCCCAGTGGTAATCCCCCCTTTTAGTACCCCTGGTAGTGCCCCCCGTAGTAATCGCCCCCTGGTAGTGCCCCCAGTGGTGATCCCCCCTTTTAGTGCCCCCTGTAGTAATCCCCCCCTGGTAGTGCCCCCAGTAGTAATCCTCCCCTGGTAGTTCCCCCAGTGGTAATCCCGCCTTTTAGTGCCCCCTGTAGTAATCCTCCCCTGGTAGTACCCCCAGTGGTGATCCCCCCTTTTAGTGCCCCCTGTAGTAATCCCCCCTGGTAGTTCCCCTAGTGGTAATCCCCCCTTTTAGTGCCCCTGGTAGTGCCCCCTGTAGTAAACGCCCCCTGGTAGTGCCCCCAGTGGTGATCCCCCCTTTTAGTGCCCCCTGTAGTAATCCCCCCCTGGTAGTGCCCCCTGTAGTAATCCTCCTCTGGTAGTTCCCCCAGTGGTAATCCCCCCTTGTAGTGCCCCTGGTAGTGCCCCCTGTAGAAATTGCCCCCTGGTAGTGCCCCCTGTAGTAATCGCCCCCTGGTAGTGCCCCCTGTAGTCCCCCCCAGTAGAGAGAGATATGATCAGAATAAAAAAAAAAATCACTTACCTGAAACTCCCGCTCCTGGTCCCGCCGCTATCCGCTCCTCCGGCCGCTTTGCATGGGAGAGACGTCGTCATGACGACGTCTCTCCCATTACCCACTGCGGGAGCCGGAAGATGGCTCCCGCAGTGGGAGCAGCAGCAGCCGCTGAGAGTCTGACAGACTCTCAGCGGCTGCTGATTACAGCAAACACACAGCTGCCGGCTCCGGCGGCTGTGTGTTTGTGCTGTGTAGCGCTGACCGAACTCCGTCCGGTCAGCGCTACACTTCACTCGAGTATAAGCCGAGGGGGTACTTTTTCAGCACAAAAAATGTGCTGAAAAAGTCGGCTTATATTCGAGTATATATGGTGTATATATATATATATATATATATATATATATACAGTCAGGTGCATAAATATTGGGACATTGACAGGATTTTCATATTTTGGCCTCTATTCACCACCACAATGGCTTTGAAATGAAACAAACAAGATGTGCTTTAACTGCAGACTTTCAGATTTAATTTGAGGATAATTACATCCAAATTAGGTGAACGGTGTAGGAATTACAACGGTTTCTATATGTGCCTCCCACTTTTTAAGGGGCCAAAAGTAATGGGACAAACTAAACAATCCTAAATCTAACTTTTACTTTTTAATACTTTGTTGCAAATCCTTTGCAGGCAATTACAGCCTGAAGTCTAGAACGCATAGACATCACCAGACATTGGGTTTCATCCCTGGTGATGCTCTGCCAGGCCTCTACTGCAAATGTCTTCAGTTCCTGCTTGTTCTTGGGGCATTTTCCCTTCAGTTTTGTCTTCATCAAGTGAAATGCATGCTCAATCGGATTCAAGTCAGGGGATTGACTTGGCTATTGCATAACATTCCACTTTTTATCCTTAAAAAACTCTTTGGCTGCTTTTGCAGGATGCTTCGGGTCATTGTCCATTTGCACTGTGAAGCTCCGTCCAATGAGTTCTGAAGCATTTGACTGAATATGAGCATATAATATTGCCCGAAACACTTCAGAATTCATTCTGCTACTTTTGTCAGCAGTCACATCATCAATAAATACAAGGGAACCAGTTCCATTGGCAGCCATACATGCCCACGCCATGACACTACCACCACCATGCTTCACTGATGAGGTGGTATGTTTTGGATCATGAGCAGTTCCTTTCCTTCTCCTTACTCTTCTCTTCCCATCACTCTGGTACAAGTTGATCTTTGTCTCATCTGTCCATAGGACGTTGTTCCAGAACTGTAATGGCTTTTTTAGATGTTGTTTGGCAAACTCTAATCTGGTCTTCCTGTTTTTGTGGTTCACCAATGGTTTACATCTTGTGGTGAACCCTCTATATTCACTCTTGTGAAGTCTTCTCTTGATTGTTGACTTTGACACATATACATCTACCTCCTGGAGAGTGTTTTTGATTTGCCCAACTGTTGTGAAGGGGTTTTTCTTCACCAGGGAAATAATTCTTCTGTCATCCACCACAGTTGTTTTCCGTGGTCTTCCGGGTCTTTTGGTGTTGCTGAGCTCTCCGGTGCGTTCTTTCTTTTAAAGAATGTTCCAAACAGTTGATTTGGCCACACCTAATGTTTTTGCTATATCTATGATGGGTTTGTTTTGATTTTTCAGCCTAATGATGGCTTGCTTCACTGATAGTGACAGCTCTTTGGATCTCATATTGAGAGTCGACAGCAACTGATTCCAAATGCAAATGTCACACCTAGAATCAACTCCAGACCTTTTACCTGCTTAATAGATAATGAAATAACGAGGGAATTACCCACACCTGTCCATGAAATAGCTTTTGAGTTCATAGTCCCATTACATTTGGCCCCTTAAAAAGTGGGAGGCACATATAGAAACCGTTGTAATTCCTACACCATTCACCTGATTTGGATGTAATTACCCTCAAATTAAATCTGAAAGTCTGCAGTTAAAGCACATCTTGTTTGTTTCATTTCAAAGCCATTGTGGTGGTGAATAGACGCCAAAATCTGAAAATCCTGTCAATGTCCCAATATTTATGCACCTGACTGTATAAATATATATATATATATATAAATATATATATATATATATATATATATATATATATGTGTGTGTTGTCTCCCTATATCTACAGGCATGTAAATTGAACTACCCCAAGTGTAAGTGTAATAAATTTATGTTTTACTCAGTTTGGGGGACTGGCTATGATCTTTATAGGTTGTGGCTAACCACGTGTTGGGAATAAGACATGATCCATATGGACTGTCTTGATTCTTATGTGGGATAGTATAAAAGATTCATGTGAGTTATTATCCCAGTAAATTAATGGTGGAGTGTAGGTATCTGTTGTTAAAAAGCATAATGCAGTATAGATAGCCCAATTTGAATATATGTAAATTATGTTACCCATAATGCATTTTGTTTGTTTTCGATTCAATGTTTTTAAGCTTTTCCTGTGTTTTTTTGCATAAATAAATTTATATATAGTGGTTTGCAATAGAGTAAGTTCTATAAAAGATATATGTATTAAAAAGATAAATAAAAATTATACTCTCCCAATTTCTTCACGTGTGTGAATTAAACTACCCCCAGTGTGTGTTATTTTTTTTATAGTAGAAGCAGTCATTGGAGAGGGGTGTCAGTCCCTTAGTTTGCAGGGGCACTTGGACCCCTAGATACACCCCTGGCTGTAGTATCTAAAGGATGCTTTAGTCGGCACTGCAACACTGACACTGGCTGCAGGGTGCTGTTCCAGGTACCCTGCTAGCCAGATGCAATGGCTGAGAGGCTGTCATGGTTCCACTCACAGGGCTCTCCACACTGTATGACAGCACTGGTCACCCCGCCCTCCATATGACTTTGCCCGGATTGCACTGGTGAACAGAGATGCAAATAACTGTAATGTCCCAGATAACACTGTGGAATGTAGATGAACTGGAATGCAATAATAGTAATTACCAGATTGCACTAGTAATTATAGGTGAATAAGAATGCAAATAACAGTAATGACGCAGATAACACTGGGGGATTACAGATGGACAGAAATACAATAAACAGTAATGTGAATATAGGTAACAGAATTACAAATAACAGTAATGTTCTGCATTGGATGTAGTCAAGAGACGGGGGCCGAGATGTCTCCGGTCTCTATACCGACGCTGAATTCCCGACAAGGGAGTTAAGATAGGCATCGAAATACCATCACCTATCTTAATCCTGATGCCAGAATCCAGGAGGATGTGTGCCCGAACAAGGTAAGTCCAGGGTGCCCGTCCTGTTATCTGTGTGGGGGGGTTAGGTTTATTGCAGTTAGCGGGGTTAGCATTAAGTATTTTTGGGAGGGAGATTAGGGTTAGGCACCCCTAGGGGGGAGGGTTAAGGTCAGTCACCACTGGGGGGAGGGTTAGGTTTAGGCATGACGGAGGGGGACTTAGGTTCGGGAACTAACTAGGAGTGTTAGGGTGCGGGGTGGGGAGGGGAGGGTTAGGCTACAAGAAGGGAGGGGGGAGGGCAAGTATACTTATCCGACCCCTTTTGGGATACCAACCATCGGGATGCCACTGTCAGCATTGTGACAGGTGGCATCCCGATAGCCGGCATTACATACAGATTCCATTCTGGATAACACTAGAGGACGCAGATGAACAGGAAAATATCCTGAATGCTGAGGTGATGCTGGGCAGGTATTTGGAAGGACACTGGGAGCCATCTGACAGCAACAAAGAGAGATCAGGAATGCCAGGAGCAGGTTGAGCAAAGTAAGCAGGGGTACAGGAACCTGTGACCAGGGGCCAAATGTAATAGGGTGAAAGTTGAGAAAATGTGTTTTGGTCGAGTTATATCTTAAAAATGGGAAAACATCTGGATGAGATTTTAAATCGTGAGAGTTTTTTGAGTCTGAAAAACATGTAAGTTTGCTCTGTTGCTTTGTTCTCGGACTCTGGGACTGATTCATTATGGATCGCAACTGCGAATGCAATAGCGATTACACACGCAGTCTCACTGCGATAGTATGCTAATCCATTGCGATTGCTAAGTTGACGCAGCACTACATAAGGATGCCCACTTTACCTTACACACATCCATAATGATTAGCAAGCCTGTGAAACCATTGGTAACTTCGAGTACCATCGCAGCCTCACACACACTTGCACAAGCTCTGACCTTACTCAGAAATTGCTAACCTCGTTGCACGCTATGAATACTGAAGCTGCGTAAGGCATCACAGTGGATAATTTATGCACACCCATGCAAAGGTGTTCAAACGCACTAGCACGCCTGCGTTTCTCCGACCACCCCTCAGTCACCTCCCACAAATGGCACTTCCTGTCAATCACTCTGCGATGGGTCTGCGTAGTCACTGCGATCGCAGTGGCCAGTTTGTGCATGCGCACTGTGATGCATACTCATGTGCATAATGCAACAATCGCCCGATTCCGTGCGTAATCGCAGTTGCGATTGGTAATTAATCAGGCCATCTATTATGTTGACCGAGTTTAAAAAGTGTGAGAGAACTCTCATATTTTCTAAACTCTCACCCTATTACATATGACACCAAAGTTCTGGCATGATGATCTGGCAAGGGATGCTCTGAGGTGCCGGTTTAAATCAAAGAGTCACAGGTGCAGCCCACAGCTCCTAAAATCAGGCAATCAACCCAAGCTACAGGATCACAGACAGGTCATGGGACCAGACTGGCTAGAATATGATAGAGTTGCACCACTGGGTAGAGCAACACCACTGGTATAACAATGGTACTGAAATAGATCTTGACAATTGTAGAGAAGGTATAAGGATAGAGTAGTAGTATAAGGATATCCTATTTGTATGCAATATTATAGTGAAGAGTCATATACACAACAGAGAATAATCTCTGGATAGTTATTAATGAATGCAAAAATAACATTTACCAAATATAATTAAATACAAACAAATACAAATTCAATTCAAATTTAATGCAAACCTTGGTTGTGTCCTCTTTAAATATCAAAGGGACTTTTCTGCTACAGTGCATATGTAAATATCAATTATCTAATGTAAATAGACATACTCAGCAAAATAGATGTGAAAAAGACAAAAACATACTTACTTATCACCTTCAGGATGCTTTTTCCTCTTGAGGTCAGTCCATTTTGGATGACACCAGGAGTAGGGAGACAGTATGAGTAAGTGTTGCCTTTCCTAACATAAGAAGGAGACCCTGGGAGTGTGGCACTCTCAATCCAGGTCCAGATTAATAACAAGGCGGTACAGGCACATGCCTAGGATCCGGAGGGACCCAGGTGGCCCATCTGCCACCAGTCACCATCATGTTTTAAATGTATTTTTTCATAATACAACTCCTGGCAGCTTTTTCTACTGGAGCCAGAGTTGGAGACCAACAGGTGGGGTACCGCACACCAAACAGCCAGAATGGTACAAGGAGACAAGGGAATGAGGTCCAAGGAGTGCAACAGAGAGGTAGGAAAGAGCAGATGCAAGAGGGAGATCCGTTTGTGTCAGGTCATTGGAATTTAGTTCACCCTGGTCAGAAACCCTAGGGCTGGCTTCTGTATTAGGTGTGTAATTGAAGCTAGGTGGTTTGATGAAGCACATCCTTTGATTGGTAGTAGTGTGAAAGAGAGGCAGAACTAATGAGCCTCCTTGTGTCCTGGATTACTGAAACAACTGGAACAGTTTACTAGTGGAGAACTGATAGAAACATGCAGCAGATAGCACAGATTGGATCAGACTAATAAAAGTAGAAAGCACTGGAACAACAGGAGGCAGGTTAGTTGTCACGAACCTTTCTAGTTTTCACCTTTTGCCTGTTGACTTACCACTGCTAGCTGTCTCCATGGATCTATATGTGTAATTTGCCTGGAGGACCTGCTCTGATCATGCTGGCTGCAGCACTTCTCTGTATGCATTCCCTTCCACACTGATTGTTCACCTGGGCTCTCCTCTGTCTGTGAGCATTGCTAGTCTTGATTGGAATCACAGGTGTGGTTCTGATGCTCAGTGCTGCAGAGATGAGTACTCACTGTGCATGTTGTGCCTTCCATCACTCAGAATGCTACTGCCAGACCACCTGTCCATATCCACCAATTGCAGCCAGACCCAGGGTATATATATCCTCCCCTGATAGCATTCTGGGCCTGAACATCTCATTACTTCCCGTGGTGTATAGTTCATGCTGTATCTGTCTGCAAGTGCATCCTGAAATCCTGCTGGTTTCTAGACCAGTTCGTCCGGTATCCTGCTAACAGCTATACCTGGTGCATCCTGCAATCCTGCTGGTTCCCAGACTAGTTCATTTGGAAATCCAGCTTACAGCAATACCTGGCAATCCAGAAAACCTTGTACAGCAATACCTGGCAATCCAGAAAACCTGCTACAGCAATACCTGGCAATCCAGAAAACCTGCTACAGCAATACCTGGCAATCCAGACGTCCTGCTACAGCAATACCTAGCAATCCAGTAATCCTGCTAGTTCCCAGGCCAGTGCAACTCCTGTATTTTCAGCTTCAGCTATAAGTGAGTTCCTGTGCTCCTGACCTTAGTCCTGTGCTCTACTGCTAGCCCTACTCCTGGTTGGTCCCTGGCACCCTGCAAACCTGCATCATGTTACCCTGCCTTGCTTACTACTGTGGATCAACTCCTGCTCCTTTTACCTACCCACTCCCTCCCTGAACCTAAACTCCCAGACCTACTCATTCCTTCCTGAACCTGTTATTCCCAATTACCCAATCCAGCCTGCACCTGAGTTCCAGCCTTTGTCACATCATTTCCGGATTACCCTGTTTAGCCCTCGTCTCAGCATTACCTAATTTCCCTTCAACCATTGTCACGTTATTCCAGTCCAGAGTCAAGTTCCAAGTTCTTCAGTTCAATCCACGTTACTCCAGTCCAGAGTCAAGTTCCAAGTTCTTCAGTTCAATCCACGTTATTCCAGTCCAGAGTCAAGTTCCAAGTTCATCAGTTCAATCCACATTATTCCAGTCCAGAGTCAAGTTCCAAGTTCCTGTCATTTATCATCAAAGGCAGTTCTCACTGCCACATAAATCTTGCAATAAAATAATCTACATCATCTGTGGTACCAGTCATGCCGGTCTCCGTTGAATCCTGCTCATCACCTGTGACAGGTAACTCACAGACACCAAACAGTACATAAGTGAGTCTAAGCAAGTAGTTGGCTCTTGTGCATAGTTTGGAATAGTTGGTACGATCTGATTGAGGTTTTGACAGCAATAGATGGATTAACACACTGCTTGGCACTGGTAATGGAGTCTTACTGTTAGCAGTGCACAAACTTAGTTAGCCGCCAGGAATAATTATTGGAGTCATCCACATATAGAGTACAGTCTAGCATTGGAATTTATGTAAACTGTATAAAGTACAGAGTATAGAATTGATGTTGAAACTTGCTGTATGTAGCCTACAATGGCTATTGGAAATTGCTGTGTACAGCGTACAGCCTGGAATTAATACTCAAAATTGCTTTGTATAGTGTACAGCCTGAAATGATTGCTGAAACTTGCTGTGTATAGCATAGAGCCTGAGATGGATGCTGGAACTTGCTGTGAAGTGCTCCACCTGGAATACATGCTGGAACATGCTGTGAATAGTGCTCAGCCTGGAATAATGGGAGTCATCAGGTCCGTTCCAGTACAACCAGGAACGGAGTGGACTAGATGTAGGCACACTGACTCAGGAAACAGGACTCATGGAAAGAAGTTGTGAAAGAGCTGTGTGAGAGTAAGGGAGAAGAGCCTTGTGTGTGCGGGAGAATAGCTGTGTGTTAGAGTCAGGGAGAAGAGCTTTGTGCAAGGGAAAAGAGGTATGTGTGAGGGACAGGGAGAATAGCTGCGTATGTGGGAGAAGATTTGTGTGTGAGGAAGAAGAGCTGTGTGTGAAGGAGAAGAGCTTTGTGTGAGGGAGAAGAGTTATGTGTGTGGCAGAAGAGCTGTGTGTGAGGGAGAAGAGCTGTGTGAGGCAGATGAGCTTTGTGTGAGGGAGAAAGTGGTATGTGTGGTAGAAGAGCTGTGAGAGAAACTGTGTGTCAGGAAGAATAGCTGTGTGTGGCGGAAAAGAGCTGTGTGTAAGGAAGAAAAGCTGTGTGTAAGGAAGTAGAGCTGTGTGTAAGGAAGAAGTGCTGTGAGTAAAAGGGATGTAAGGAAGAAGTGCTGTTTGTGTGAGGGAGAAAAGCGGTGTGTAGGGGAGAAGAGCTGCGTGTGTATGGGAGAAAAGCTACATGTGAGGGTCAGAGAGAAGAGATGTGTGTGAGAGAGAAGAGCTGCGTGTGAGAGTCAGGGAGAAGGGCTGTCTAAGGATCAGGAAGTAGAGCTATGTGCAAGGAAGAAGAGGTATGTGTAAGGGTCAGGGAGAATAGCTGTTTGCAGCAGAAGAGCTGTGTGTTAGGGAGAAAGAAGAGCTGTTTGTGTGGGAGGAGAGCTGTATGTGTGTGAGAAGAGCTGTGTTTGAGGGTGAAGAGCTGTGTGAGGGTCAGGGAAAGGATAGGTGTGTGAGGGTGAAGAGCTGTGTGTGACGGTGAAGAGCTGTGTGTGAGGGAGAAGAGCTGTGTGTGAGGGTGAAGAGCTGTGTGTGAGGGGAAGAGCTGTGTGTGAGGGTGAAGAGCTGTGTGTGAGGGTGAAGAGCTGTGTGTGAGGGTGAAGAGTTGTGTGTGAGGGGAAGAGCTGTGTGTGAGGGTGAAGAGCTGTGTGTTCGGGTGAAGCGCTGTGTGTTCGGGTGAAGAGCTGTGTGTTCGGGTGAAGAGCTGTGTGTGAGGGGAAGAGCTGTGTGTGAGGGGAAGAGCTGTGTGTGAGGGTGAAGAGCTGTGTGTGAGGGGAAGAACTGTGTGTGAGGGTGAAAAGGTGTGTGTGAGGGTTAAGAGCTGTATGAGGGTCAGGGAAAAGAGCTGTGTATGTGGGAGAGGAGCTGTGTGTGTGGGAGAACAGCTGTGTGTGAGGAAGAAGAGCTGTGTGTAAGGCAGATGAGCTGTGTGTGAGGGAGAAAGTGGAATGTGTGGTAGAAGAGCTGTGAGAGGGTCAGTAAGATGAACTGTGTGTCAGGAAGAATAGCTGTGTGGCGGAAAAGAGCTGTGTGAAGGGGAAGAGCTGTGTGTAAGGAAGAAAAGCTGTGAGTAAGGAAGGAGAGCTGTGAGTAAAGAAGAAGAAGAAGGAAGAAGAGCTGTTTGTCTGAGGGAGAAAAGCAGTGTGTGAGGGAGAAAAGTTGCATGTGTATGGGAAAACAGCTTTGTGTGTTTGCAAGAAGAGCTGTTTGTGTGGGAGAAAAACTTTATGTGTGGGAGAAGATCTGTGTTTGAGGTTGAAGAGCTGTGTGAGGGTCAGGGAGAAGAGCTGTGTGTGAGGGATAAGAGCTGTGTGTGGGTGAGTAGCTGTGTGAGGGTCAGGGAGAAGAGCTGTGTGTGAGGGAGAAGAGCTGTGTGTGAGGAAGAAGAGCTGTGTGAGGGTCAGGGAGAAGAGCTGTGTGTGAGGGATAAGAGCTGTGTGTGGGTGAGTAGCTGTGTGAGGGTCAGGGAGAAGAGCTGTGTGTGAGGGAGAAGAGCTGTGTGTGAGGAAGAAGAGCTGTGTGTGAGGGTGAAGAGCTGAGTGAGGGTAAAGAGAAGAGTGTGAGGGCAAAGAGCTGTGTGAGGGTCAGTGAGAAGATCTGTGTGTGTGGGAGAGGAGGTGTGTGTGTGTGTGTGTGTGTGTGTGTGTGTGTGTGTGTGTGTGTGTGTGTGTGTGTGTGTGTGAATAGCTGTGCGTGAGGAAGAAGAGCTATGTGTGTGGGAGAGGATCTTTGTGAAGGTCAGGGACAGGAGCTGTGTGAGGATCAGGGAGTGGAGCTGTGTGTAAGGGAGAGGAGCTGTGTGAGGGTCAGGGAGAAGAGCAGTGTGTGAGGGAGAAGAGAGCTGTGTGTGGGAGAAGAGAGCTGTGTAGGAGAAGAGACCTGTGTGTGTGGGAGGGGAGCTGTCTGTGATTGAGAAAAGCTGTGTGTGAGGGAGAGGAGCTGTGTGAGGGTCAGGTAGAAGAGTTTTGTGTTTAGGAGAATAGTAGTATGTGTGGGAGAAGAGCTGTGTGTGAGTGTCATGGAAATGAGCAGTTTAAGGGTCAATGAGAAGAGCTGTTTGTGAGGAAGAAGAGCTATATGTGAGGGTCAGGGAGAACAGCTGTGCATGTGAGAAAAGCTGTTTGTGAGGGAGAAGCGCTATATGTGAGGGTCAGGGAGAAGAGCTATGTGTGTGAGAAGAGCTGTGAGTGAGGGTCAGGAAGAAGAGCTGTGTAAGGGTCAGGGAGAAGAGTTGTGTGTTTAGGAGCAGAGTTGTATGTGTGGAAGAGCTGTGTGAGGGTCAGGGAGAAGAGATGTGTGTCAAAAGAGCTGTATATGATTAAGAAGACCTGTGTGTGAGGAAGAAGTGCTGTGTGTAATGGAGAGAAGCTGTGTGTGAAGAAGGAGGGCTGTGTGATGGTCAGAGAGAAGAGCTGTGGGTGAAAAGCTCTGTGTATATGTGTGGGAAAAGAGCTTTGTGTGAGGGTCAGTGAAAATTATCAGTTTGATTGTCAATAAGAAGAGTTGTTTGTCAGGGAGAAGAGCTATATATGAGGATCAGGGAGTAGAGCTGCATGTGCGGTAAAAAAGCTATGACTGAGGGTCAGAACAAAAACTGTCTGAGGATCAGGTTGTAGAGCTGTGTGTGAGGGAGAAGAGCTTTGTGTAAGGGTCAGTTAAAAGCTATTTGAGGGTCAATGAGAATAGCTGTTTCTGCAGCAAAGAGCTGTGTCTCAGGGTCAGGGAGAAGAGCTGTGTCGGAGGATCTAAATGAATGGCTGTGTGTGTATTTCACTTTGCACCCTGCTGACTGCATACTTGATTGATGTTCACCTGGAAAGCTAAGCGGTGCCTCCAACACAAGTACATGAATAGCTACCATTTAGAATATCCTGTACTAGTGATCTAACAGCTTCCACCAGGATCAGAAATACAGGAGATAATGGAAGGGGGTCACACTGACCTCCTCCATTGCTCCAGGGTCTGCTTTATGTGCCCCAGAAAAGGAATAAGCAGGGAGCCCAGGGGGTATGTGCTCCCTCTCCTCCCTCTTCCAGGGTCCCAACACTGGCCTCTAGGGACAGATTTCCAGCAATTACACTGCCCAATGTACGTAAAAGGGGAAGGACAGAGGCTGGAGTGCATGACCCCTCTCTCCTTTGATGGTTCCTCCCCCACACCCACAGGAACCTACTGCCTCTACTGTTGCTGTGGGAGCAGCAAATAGCAAGAACAGAAGACCCTGATCAGCAACAGGTAGTGTTTGTGTGCTGTGGTGTGGAAAGCTAATTGAGGGAGTAGTGTGTGTCTGGATGCTGCTGCTGGGGTGTTGACAGTGAATGCAGAAGGGAAGATGTTGTGTGTCGGTGCTGCTAAGGTGTTAGTAGTGAATAAAGGGAGATGGAGAGAGTGTGTGTGGGTGCTGCTGTAGTGTTGGAAGTGAATGCAGCGGGGAGAGTATGTGTTTGGGTGTTCCTTGGGTGTTAATAGTGAATGCAAGGGGGAGGGTCTTTTTCTAATGTGCTGCTAAGGTGTTAGTAGTGAATGTAGAGGGTATGGTTTAAAATATTTACATTCAAAAGATAGACAATGTCTAGATAGACATAACATGGTAGACAGTCAATAGGAAGACAAGGACAAAAAGTCAACAGGGACAAAAGGTTGACACACAAAAGGTTGACATGGATGAAGATAAACAGATACAAAAGGTTAATAAGGTCAAAAGGTTAACAAAAAATGGTCGACACGTTTTTTTTCT
The DNA here is from genome assembly GCA_031769625.1 of Taudactylus pleione. NCBI lineage: Eukaryota > Metazoa > Chordata > Amphibia > Anura > Myobatrachidae > Taudactylus > Taudactylus pleione. The sequence continues at coordinate 5,507,758 of JAUIMM010000324.1, read as the reverse complement.
AACCCTTTTCTTCACCCTAACCCTCTCCTTGCTTCCTAACCCTAACCCTCCCACCTGGTGCCTAACCCTAACCGTCCCTCCTAGTGCCTAACCCTAACCCTCCAGTGAGTACTAAACCCTAACTGTCCCTCCTAGTGTCTTACCCTAACTGTCCCTCCTAGAGCCTATACCTAATTCTCCAGTAAGTGCCTAACCCTAAAAAAAACAAAAATTAATGTGTTGATGATTTCAATGTTGACCTTTTGGCCCTGTCGACCTTTTTATATGTCTATCTTCATCCATGTCAACCTTTGGTGTGTCAACCTTTTGTACCTGTTGACTGTTTCTCCTTATCTACCTATTGACTGTCTACTATGTGGTGTCTATTTAGACATTGTTGACCTTTTTAATGTAGGTATATGGACTGGAACCCAAATGTAGGGTGGTGGTGACAGTGTGTCTGGGTGCTGCTGTAGTATTGGCAATGAATGCAGGGAAAGGGTGTGTGGGTGCTGCTGTAGTTTTGGCAGTGAATGCAGGAGGGTTGTGGGTGCTGCCGTAGTGGTGGCAGTGAATACAGGGGGGAAGGATATGTGTCTGGGGTGTTGGCAGTGAATACAGGCAGGAGAGATTGTGTCTGGGTTCTGCTGGGGTGTTGGCAGTGAAAGTACAAAAAAAGGAAAGAGAGAAAGAAAAGACTTCTGTCAGGGCACACTCCTGTGATATAATAATTCTTCTGCAAATTTTGGTTTAATACCTCTGTGACTAGAGAATTGGCAAACAGATACCACCTAAGAGGACATCACTATTACTAGTGGAAGAAAGTACCTGTATGATCGTCCGTGGTGCAGGGGTCCAAAGTGCGCACTAAGGAGCCCACCAGCAGGCTATCCGACGCGCGTTTCGCTGGGGCTTTATCAAAGGAAGCTATATAGAAGGGAGAGATTTATGACAGGTACTTTCTTCCACTTTTTCCTGCTCTCTCATTACAGCCAGCTGCCTGGATTCTCTGCGCTGCTGCAAGGTAACAGGGATACAGGTGAGACTGGGCTGTAAAAGCAGAAGCAGCTTTCTGATTTCATTGTGCCAGTATCTGGGACTCTCATTCCCTGTCCTCTAATATTTAAGACAGGCAACAGCAGATCCTGGGTATATAAGTGCACAACTCTATACCTGTATCTATACCAGGAAAATTGTTTAGTACTATATGTACTCTCCCAGATAGAAATTGAGGGACGTCTCTATAATCCACCATTTCTACATATAGGTGGTACCCGTGGTGCTCAGCATTTTAAATTGAGGTATTATTATACCTTTGTCATGTTTTCTGTATATGTTATTATTTCGCCTTTTTGTTGTTTTTGCATTTATATGCATTAATTCTGTGATATGTTTTTTATAATGCGTTATCTGTATATCTACTATACAGGTGGTTCCACTAATTATTAGAACATCCTAAGATATCAACAGCTAACTGTACCATTATAAATCTATAAGGAATAAACTGCGTTAGAGTGTTGGGACAGTCCCAATCCTATGATTCAGCCAAGTCTACTGGTCCCAGTAGGATTTTGAGGGATTGTTTTACCATATTCAATACACTATTGGGTCTCACGATAACTGAGATATTGCATTTGGATATGTTCACTATCTACACAGGTAGATCTATTGGCTGCTAGCACAATATTTCATTTTATGTACATTTATTGTATATACACATAGCTATTAAGCACATGTGCCAGCTAACACTTTTTAACTCATGACATCCACAAGTGCATTGCATAATTGTTTTAAAGTGGACTCTGATCTATAGTGAGATATTGATGGACTGACTGTTCAAATATGTGTAAATTATTGTCGTAAATATTCACATCAATGCTTCCAGCACCATGAATAAATGATACAGTGGACCACTGATAATAGATATAGTTTATTAAACACAGAGATTAATGTATTTTTCGTGCTGTTATGTGTATGTAGGAGGAATTTGAATGTCCACTTATTTATTTTAATAAATTAAATAAAATTTAGTTTTAACGTACCACCAAGCTTAGAGTTAATTAGATATAGCCAGCACTAGCATGTAGGCTATGATGTTGTCAATCTTCTGCCAATAGAGACAGTATATAGTAAAGTATTGCATTTATCATGTGTGATAGTGATGTCGTCTTAGGTGGCATCTGTCTTTTCTTTCTCTCATTCCTTTTTTTATACTATGACTATATACTCCTGGGATGCACCTCCTGTATTGAGATAAACCTAGAAATATGTATATAATTGTATCTATACACAGATTTCCTCACAAACTGGTCATTCCTGTGCAACCATTCTTTTCCCATTCCCCTTTTCCCCTTTATAAGTGTTGGCAGTGAATACAGGAAGGGAGAGTGTGTCTGGGTGCTGCTGGGGTGTTGGCAATGAATACAGGAAGGGAGAGTGTGTCTGGTGCTGCTGGGGTGTTGGCAGTGAATACAGGAGGAAGAGTGTGTCTGGGTGCTGCTGGGGTGTTGGCAGTAAATTCAGGGAGAGTATGTGTCTGGATGCTGCTGGGGATTTTGCAGTGAACACAGAGGGTGGATGTGTGTTCTGGTTCTGCTGGGGTGTTGGCAGTGAATGCAGGGGGGAAGAGACACTCTCTGCTCGGGAGTTAGCAGTAAATTCAGGGAGAGTGTGTGTCTGGATGCTGCTGGGGATATTGCAGTGAACACAGAGGAAGGGTGTGTGTCTTGGTGCTGCTAAGGTGATGATAGTGAATTCAGGGGGGAGAGTTTGTGTCTGGGTGCTGCTAAGGTGGTGGCAGTGAATACAGGGGGGAAAGATATGTGTCTGGGGTGTTGGCAGTGAATACAGGAGGAAGAGTGTGTCTGGGTGCTGGTGGGGTGTTGGCAGTGAATACAGGAGGTATAAGTGAGTCAGGGTGCTGCTGGAGTGTTGGCAGTGAATACAAGAGTGAGAGTGTGTCTGGGGGCTGCTGGGGTGTTGGCAGTAAATTCAGGGGGAGTGTGTCTGGATGCTGTTGGGGTTTTGCAGTGAACACAGAGAGAGGGTGTTGGCAGTTAATACAGGAGGAAGAGTGTGTTCTGGTTCTGCTGGGGTGTTGGCAGTGAATGCAGGGGGGAGAGATTGTGTCTGGGTGCTGCTGAGGTGTTGGCAGTGAATACAGGAAGGGAGAGTGTGTCTGGTGCTGCTGGGGTTTTTTAATTAAACACAGAGGGAGGGTGTGTGTCCACAGGGTGGATACGGAGGGCAACATGGTATCCAGATTCGGACCAGTAAGCAAAGGACTCCAGCCTTGCACAGTGGCCACACTGCCCTCCAGCCTTGCGCAGTGCCACACTACCCCAAGCTGCAGTGGTTTGTCTGTTAATTGCGGGGGTAGTCCGGGGGGTTGTCAGCTGGCCAGAAGGCTTGCCTACTTTTCCAGGGAGCCAGGAGTGCCAACTGATTTTTGAGAGGCTCCCGGCCGAATCAGGAGAGTAGGCAAGTATGAAGTAATTGTAAATACAACTGAATTTTACTTCTATCCTTAAAACATTTCTTATACGTTTGGACTTGTCGCAATGTTTTGGTAAAATAATAGTGACAGCAATTAGTATAAACTTTGTGTGCCAGATGGGGATTGGTTGTAGAGAATATCTGTCAATAATGAATCTTGTAAAGTGTTATGTCTTGTTAAATTCTGCATTAGTTTCCACCAAATGTACTTTTAATTTACCCCTCCTAGTCTGTATATTAATTATTGTGCCCTCCCTTCCTAGTCCGTATATTATTGTGCCCCCTCCTTCTACTCTGTATTTTAATTATTGTGTCTACCTCCTAGCCTGTATATTACTTTTTTGTGCCTACCCCACCTAGTCTGTGTATCCACTATTGCCCCCTACACCCTTCCCCCTTTGCATGTTTTGTTTTTTGTCCCCTCCCCCAGTAGTTTACTAACCAGCTCTCATCTCTTGCTCCTGTCCACAGCTGAGCTCCTCCAAGAGTCTCACCCATTGCAGTCACAGGTCTGAGGTCTCCAGAGCTCAGCACAGCTAAGTCCTCCCCTCGGACTGGCATTAGTACTCAGGAATATGGCACAGGCATATAGTCAACGTTGTGTCGCCATGGTGTCAGGTCTGCAACGTGGCTGCAAATGGGTGCTGAAACATGAAGCACCGGCCCAATGGGGACAGTGTTGACAGCCTGCGGTGATCACTGTCTTTCTCAAGTGCTGTAGGGGTTACCGCACCTGAGAAAGATAGTGATCACTGCAGGATGTCAACACTGTCCCCAGTGGGCCGGTGCTTCATGCTGGTGTGGGCCTATTTATCATTGGGGTCCTGGAGCTGTAGCTCCATCCAGTGGCGTCCCCTCCCCGTGCTGTCACCTGGTGCTGGGAGGGACGCTGTGCGGGGCGTGTCCTAGCAGGATGGGGGCATGGCCTCACAGGACGGGGCGTGGCCTCGCAGGATGGGGAGGTGGTCTCGCGGCCCAAACCCCGGTGGTCCCGTTCTTGTTACTGCAGGGGGGTGCAGAAGGTGTCTTGTGGCAATGCCGGCTCCCTTACAATGTCAGGAGCTGAGTGCTGCACTCAGTAAGTAGATATTTTTCCCTATCTACTCTAACTTACTGCAGCTGTAATCAGTGCTGCGCGTGCGCCGTTACATTTGCAAAAATGGCACATGGGCAGCACTGATTATCTGATAATTCTGTGTCCATCCACCCCCCAAACCCTCCCCCCTCCCCAGCTTCCCTCCCCCACCTATCTGGCTGCCTGGACCCCGACAAGCTGCAGCCACGGACCCAGACCTTCTGCCCGGCTTGCTGAAGATTTTTTATTTTTTTTTAAAGTTTAATGGGTTTCTTTTTGTTTTGTTTTTTACTTTACTGTGTTCTGCCGAGAGAACACAATGTCAGAGCAGAAGCCGGAGCTGGAGGAGGGACCAGGGAGCGACGGAGAGAGCCGAGGAGGACCTGCAAAGCTGAAAGGAGGTAAGTATATCCCGCTATATGACACCTGAGAGTGACGTATAGTAACACCATCAAATTCCGAAAATACATAATTTTCGGAATTTGATGAATAGCCTAGTTTCTACATCCCATCCACTTACTAATGTATGGGGAGTGTGGAAATTAACGCAGGCAGACTTAACCAGGAGATATCAGTGTCATGAATACTAAAATAACGGTAATTAAGGAAAATGTCCTTAAAAACTTTATGTTAGTGTTGATTATTAAGCCACATTATCATGATTCTGACCCTAAACAAAATATATTTATTCATGTTTTGTTAATACAGTCTTGTTTTATTTGTGTGTCTTCCCTCAATATTTTAAGTGCTATGAAGTTATGCTGGTGCTATATTAATAAATGTTAATAATATGTATGTTTATTTGTTAAAGACCAACTACAAACAAACATTTATATATTTATTTAAAATCCTTACAAATGTCCAAAAATCTTGAGCTTAGACAGTTAAAGAGAGATCTATGCCAAGTATTTAACATATGGTAAAAATTAATATATAATTTTATTTTACCTTCATCTCTATACAGAACTTAGATTCTAATAGATAAAGTATTGTAAAGAATGTGCTGGCAGACAACGCTTTGTAATGTACTCAGCTGTGGCCCTCACTGTCAGAACTATTTGGAGATATCATATGGAAACTCTTCTTATTGGATAGAAACATAAAGCCACAATTTAAAAGCAACTTGATCAGAATTGACCTCACATTTCATGCAGATGAACAAGAAAGACACAGTCAGATATTTCCCCAAAACAACTCCAGATTTAGTAACGATCTCTTGCTGCCTAGAACCAGTCAGTAATACCAAAAAGCGTATATCTTTTTATATTAAGATACTGCTAGGAAGTCTTCAAAGTTTAACATCACTAAGCTAGTATTGGTAATTTAACACATGGGTATACGCAGAATGTGATTGCTGTGAGAGGAGGAGCATTTAGGCTGCCATGGAGGGATCAGATAAACCTCCTCCAGTGATAATGCCTCAATAGGAACAAAACAGGTAACACAACTTTACATGGTGTTAGCAAATGGGGCCAAAGTCCGAAAACCTTTTCTAAACGTGTTAAATTGGGAGTAATTTGCGTTATTCTACACAAGAGACATCTATGATAGGAATTACATTAATACATATACTTAAATTATAAGAAAAATGCAGTTTCTGTATGGTTTTAGAGAGAAAAGCCATGAATAAAATAGGCCACACAGATCTTACATTTATCTCTCTAACAGAGCAATTATCTTATTGGTACATGGTGAGGCTGGTTATTAAAGACGGGTGTTTACAAAATTGAACTTCACCATAAACCTTCAGTACCACAAACAAAAATATTTTGATATTATATCTAGTGAATACTTGTCAACCTTGTGGCTGCCCCATCTGGGCAGGGAGCGTGGAGCAGCGTAGGTGGGTGGGTCTGGGGGTGTGACATCACAGCCACATCATCGTAGCTATACAGTGCCACGATTACCGGCATTATGAAGCTGTGGCAGAGCCACGATGACACAAGTCAATGCAAGTTGCGTCAACAGCACTTGTACTATCCACTTCACTTGGGAAGTATGCGGCCGTGGCTGGGTGGCTCCATTCTCCGGAAGATTTGCCCAACTATCCAGGCAGCTGGGAGCGCCACCTGACTTTCGGAAGCCACCCGGCCATTTCAGGAGGGTAGACAAGTATGAACCAGATCCTCATGTCGGAGATCCTCTATTTCTCTCATAGCCCCAGAGGGAACATAACACCAGGAGGAAACTACCAGAAGGGTAATTACCATTCAAATATGGTTGGCTTTATTTAATCACCAGTTTGACGACATGCAGACATTTTTCCAGGGGGGGTCTGACAGTTATGGTGTCACAGCCAGAGGGGGAGATGTAGCAAACATTCAAAAGAGATAAAGTGGAGAAGTTGCCCATAGCAACCAATCAGCTTCTGTCATTTACAGACTGTGCTAGATAAATAACAGGGAAAAGCTGATTGGTTGTTATGGGCAACTTCTCCACTTTATCTCTCCCTAAAGGTTAGATACATCTCCCCCAGGGGAGCAGAGAGGGGTGGGTACTAATTACCCGGGCCCGAGCTTGTTGGAGGGGCCTGGTGGGGGCTCGGGTCCGATGCCGCCACCCCTCCTCTGACCTGTCAGCATCCCAGCTGAGCAGCAGTCTCCGCTCCCTGTTTGGGGGAGCGATCACACTGATCACACCCCCCCCCTTGGATTTGCGTCGAGCTGAGGGGCTCACTGCAACCCCTCCCCAGCGCACAAGTAGGTTTTCTCGTTTTCTTTTTATTCTAAGGGGGCATGGCCACTCCCCACCTGTTACAAGATTCAAGTGTGTCCCTGAAATTGGAATTCAGCATTAGAAAAAGGCTAGCATTATACAGTTATCTGTTACATATGCACTGCTAATTCTACCCAGCCACATGAAGCATGTGTGTAAGCTCTGTGTACCTTATTGGGCCCAGAGAATCACTTGCGCCTTGCAACCTGCAGTGTGTCTGACCATTTGTATAAATTACCCTGCTCATCTACATTTTATATTTACTGAATCCTTCTGTAACATATGCAAATTAGGCAAATTCCTCTGGCAAACTATAGCTGACAGTGTCACAGCTTCCACAAAGAACCCACAATGCAATTATTTTCCCTGCAGTATTGCAGTTTTGCAGTTCAGCTAAGGATGGATCCCACTATACGCAAGTTGACTCGAGTTTAGATTAAGTAAATTATCAAAAGTGGATTATCCCTTTAAGAATGCAACATGATAGACTGATGTCTTATTGTATTTTATAATGTCAGATATTGCACAGTTTGTTTTGCTCCACTCAATATTGTTATACTTAAATGCTTCATCGATTATTATTATTATTATTATTATTTATAATAATAATAATAAAATGGCAACATATCTAACTGTACTGTACAGTGTAAGCAGTAGCTATAAGGAAATTAAAATGTTTTAAATCTTAAAATGATTTTAGCATTACACGGTATGGTGACATAAATAGTTAATTATAGGAAGTCCAAAACATTCTTCGGTTATTTTCTCCTTTATCAAAAAAATATATGACGCTCTACTTCATCAGTGTTAAAACGATACTGAAGACATGACTCTTAAGAATCTCTGTCTCCACTTGACCTCCTCTTGACCCCTGCTGTTGCACGCAACAAACATGCTGGCTGTTTATCTATAAGTGAGTCCATTTTTTTTTTAAAAGATGCGGGCACTTATAAAGTAATTCTACACAATGTGATGCCTGATGAACCACACTGGCTCCACATTGTGTCGAAATGCTACATGATGTGTTCTTGAGGCCTGTCGTTATTAAGCATTGTTGGTTTAGAAGTCTCAACAGTGCAATGATTTGTTTCGGTCTAATCTTAAATACCCTTAACTGGACAAGTTTTAGAGGGCAGTAAACTTTTAAATATACCGTGACTGGTAGCTAAAAACTATAATATTACATCCTAAATTATAGCTGTGCTGATCCAGGATAGAACACAGAGGACATTTAATACGCCAGTAGTGACATAAACCTTCAATCTGTCATCCTGCACACGCTGGAGAAGTAGGGGTTAAGAGTTTGGGGGGAAGGTGTCTTGGTGGGGGTTTTGCCAATGGGACGTTAGTTAGTTGTTTTAGGGCAGTTGCTATGGGGATTTATGGGTAATTTGGTGTAGAGAAGCTCTCTTTCTTTTCTGGAGTTTGATGGTGATGTACCTGCTGTGATATATTGCCATGTATTTGATTATTGCATTGTTTTCTCTGTATTTCTATTCCTCTTGGCTATACCCATCTGTATACTATTCTCTGTCTAGTTCTATTCCTCTAGTTTTCCGGTTATTCTATTCTCCTTTTTTCATTACTTTTCTTTTCTTCCCTTATTTCTGTGGGATGGAGCGTCTCTGGTGGAACGCCGCTATCCCCGCCCGCTACCTGGTTAATGTTCTCGGCAGTGCGGTGGTGGCGGATAAGTCAGTTCATGGCAAGGGTGTCGTGGCAAGAACTGTGTAGCAGTCCGGGGCTTGTCAGGGTCCATCGCACCCGTTGTCTATAACGGTGCAGGTCCGGCGGTTCAGGGTAGAGGCCATGGGAGGCGAGTGGTTGCCCTCAGTGCAGGGAGCGGCCAGGACGCGGTTTTGGCTAGCGCTGCAAGGGGACCCGGTGGGGCGGTTCGGAGCGGGGGAGGGCCGGAAGCAGCTCGGTCTGGCCTTCCTGGCAGGGTGTCCGGATGGCCCGCGTCAGCTGGCTCTCTCGGCGGCAGTGCGGGACCACTTTGGAGGTTACTGCGTAGTGGGGCGGGCGCTGGTCGGCGCCATTTTGATGAGGGTGAGTTAATGGCGATGGCTACAGGGGACAGTTTTCCAGATTCCCTTAGCGAGGATACGTTGGGGGAAAGCTGATTGCCATATACAGGGTCTCTGACTGAGTCCTCTGCGGGAAGGTCGCAGCATTCCTACGCGGAGGTGGTTTGTAGCTCAGCAGTTGGGCCTAGTGCAGGTGCTGTCACTAGATTGGTGGTTCGGGGGGCAGCGGTAGTGCGTTGGACGTCAGGGTGGTTTCGGTGATGCGTATGTCCCTAGTGTGGACACTATACTCACTGTAACTGACCCATGGTGTCCTGCTTGTTTCTTGGGGAAAAGTTGTGAGTTGTGTTTACCAACTGGCGTATAGCTCCCAGGCTATGGTCTAACTGGTTAAAAATAACATTTGTAACCTATAAAAGATGTGCAGAACATAAATGGTATGAAGATAATATATTATGCTAGAGTAAATTAGTGTAGATCAGCCTACCTAAGCTATAAACAGCAGTATTAGAAATATAGTTATATTCTGCTTTTCTGGCCATTTAGTCCAAAACATTTAAATTTCAGCATACAGATGTGTCCTACTACATCTTTGCTCCATACGCTATGTAGCACGCTCTGCTATTCGCGCTGTGCGGTGGCGCATTGAGTCGCATCATAACATACTGAAGCGCTGGAAAAGCCACAAAGTGTAATACAACTTTCTGTCCACTAGATGTCGCTTTTCCTAAACTGCACTGTGTATGTGTAAAAAAAAGACAATGCAATGTCTGTAGCACCGCCACTGAGTGGCTGACTGAACCTGTCAGTAGGTACACTACAGTTGTCATGGATCGAGAGCTGTAATTGAGTGTGTAATAAAGGATTAAATAATTTGGTGTGCGAGTCCTGAGTACACTTTTGAAAAACAATTTATAAATGTGTTCTGCCATCATTATTACAGTATATTATGCTAGATAGAGGTACAGTGTCGGCAAGATACAGTAACACCTAATTTTAGAAAAGTAAATGCCAGTCCATGCGACATTGTTCTGCAATGATGTGCGGCACTCACACAGTGATAACATGCCATAGAAATGAACAGTTGGGTTTGAAGGGCCCTGTATAAAACCATCACTGAACTATAAGTCTCAGCCCAGAAAAAGGTGTTTCTGTATTACAATTTGACTGTGCGTTTTATGCAGCACACTTGTGTCAATGTCGGTACTGCTGTGCCACTAGGAGCTTGTACAACATCGTACTGCAGAAAGTGGTGTGCAGCACTCACGCAGTGATGGCATATCTTAGAATTTAGTATAGGGTCTGAATAATGGTGTATAAAGCCATCACTGCACTACAAGTCTCAGTCCAGAAAGAGGTGTCTCTGGATTGCAAGCTGACTGTGCATTTTAATGCCACACACTTGCAGCAATGTCGGCACTGCTGTGCCACTAGAAGCTTTTACAACATGTTGCTAATCGGTACACATTAGTAAGTGCCGGTCACTGCGGCACTTAGAAATTTTTGGAGTGGGTGCTGTGATCACATTACAAACTTGGTGTGCCCTCTCGGTCCCTTCCCCCAAAGCAAGCAAGTGCCTTTCATTAACATAATAAAGGATGCTTTGTTACCCATTTAAGCAGTCAGCTCAAGGTCTGCCCTTGCAAATACAGTACTTGTGTCCTGAAAAGCAGAGGAATAGTGTCCATTGCTATGACACCATCCCCCAGCCGCTAGGAGAACTGCTGTGCTGCTAGGAGTTTGTACAACATGTTGCTAATCAGTACACATCAGTAAGTGATGGTGACCTTGGCAATGTAGACAGTAGTGGGGTCTGAGCAGTGGTGTATAAAACCATCACTGAACTACAAGTCTCAGCCCTGAAAGAGGTGTCTCTGGATTACAAACTAACTGTGCATTTTATGCCGCACACTTACGGCAATGTCGGCACTGCTGTGCCACTAGGATCTTGTAAAATATGTTGCTAATCGGTACACATCAGTAAATACCACTCACTGCAGCATTGTAGAAAGTGGTGTGCAACGCTCACACAGTGATGGCATGTATTAGAAATTAGTAGTGGGGTCTGAGCAGCGGTGCATTATATCCTGGCCAAAGTAGGCCGGGAAAGATCCATTCAGTCACTCCAGCTGTTAGGAACTGTAGAGGAGAATCCAGGGGATAGGGTGGCTAGGGAATAAGCAGGTGAGTGACAGCTAGGTCTCCCTATTGCAGCCAAACCCAGGTTTGGCTAGACCTGCCCATGAGGCACGGAGTCTAGCCCACTTGGTGGTCTTCACCAGTGACCCCTCCAGTCGGGATTTGGGTTTCACTGCACCAAGTGGGCAGGTCACGGCCCTCTGGACAGGTACCTGGGAGTGGCAGAAACACCGGAACTATATTAAATGAATTAGTATATAAACTAATACTTGAACACTGGAGATGAACTATATACTGGAACAATGAAGATGAGCTGAATACTTGTATATTGGAGATGAACTAAATACTTGAACACTAGAGATGAGCTGAATACTTGAATACTGGAGATGCACTGAATACTTGGATACTGGAGATGAACTTGAGAATGTTAGATATGCTAGTCGCAGGCTTGCTTGAGAACACAGGAAAATGTACTGGGAATTGCTACAGATTCAAGTGCTGATTTGCACAGAGAAACACAGAGAGATGTGGACACAGGCATGTACTGGGAATTGCTAGAGGTCCAGCTGAGAGCTAACTAGTAATTAGCAGGAAACCAGACACCTCAGTAACACAGGGAAGCTGCAATGGAGCTGAGCAGCACACTACAAGACACAGAGGAAAAATAACATAAGACACTGGCGTTCTGAGAGAGAGCTAAAGTCTCAGACGGAGAATTAGCATGTAAGCTAATACAGGTAACCTTGGTAAACTGTGAATAGGCTGAAGCAACACTCTGAAGGGAATAACACAGAGCAACACTGGTAAGTATCACAGTCACTGGAACAGCGAAGTTGAATGGCAGTTTCCTGTTCCTGGAGTCAGACTTAAATACCCCTGGGTAGCTGGTCATTGGATCAGAGGATCAGCTGAGTGACCACAGGACTACCATTGGGAGAGACTTATCAGGTGATATGGACCAACATGCCCATGCCCGGCACCCCGGAAACCAGGACGCATGCGTGGAAGACCCCAGGGAGAATACTCAGTCACCACTCACCACCACTCCCAGTGACTGAATACCTAAGCCCAAAGATGCCGGTGCGGTGGTGAGTAGCGGCCAATCCCAGGCTGCATCCTGATACCAGCGATTTTGTGAGGAGGGATGCCCCACTGCTGTGGAGGCTCAGAAAGCGCCTTGTGCATAGTAAGTACGGAGCTATTGAGGATCCTGATTTGCTATACTTAACTACTGTACAGTTACAGTAGTTAAGTATAGCAAATCAGGATCCTCCATAGTATCATTCCTGTGTGACATAACATGAATGGGCTTTGGCCCTCATTCAGAGCCGTACGCTCTGAGCAGAGCGCACGCTCTGAATGAGGGCCGCCCTCCATAAAAATGGAGCGTCCTCCTGGACGCTCGTATAGCTGTGGGTCACCACCCACAGCCTATACGAGCGTGCAGTTTGATGGCCGCGATGGTCGTGACCATCGCGACCATCGAAACTGCGAGCCGGAGCCTGCGGTTGAGGTTTTCAACCGCAAGCCCCGGAGTGATTTTGGCTCTATCAGAGCCAAAATCACTCCCACTGCGAGCCGGAGCCTGCGGTTGAGGTTTTCAACCGCAAGCCCCGGAGTGATTTTGGCTCTATCAGAGCCAAAATCACTCCCACTGACATCACTAGCGAGCGCTCACTAGTGATGTCAGTGGGCCGGCTTCTGACGGGAGGCGTTCCCGTGGGAACGCCCCCGTCAGGGAGGCACGCCCCCGGCACGCCCACCAAAGGGGGCGTGCTGTCAATCAACATCGACAGCACGCCCCCTTTGATCAGACACAACGAGCGAAGGACTTTCCTTCGCTCGTCGCATCTGGCGCATGCGCACGACAGAGCTCCCTCCGTCGTGCGCATGCTCAATGCAGACCATCGACCCACTTGCGAGCGGACAGCCGCTTGCGAGTGGGTCTGAATCAGGGCCTTTGTGTGACAAACTGTTAGTGACTTGAATACTGTGTGACATAATGTGACATTAATCGATTTTGCAATGCTAGGCGGTAAACCAATTTTTCACCACCATCAAAGGCACAAAACATCGATGTTTTCAAAACTGCACATCCAGGATTAAAACAGTATTAAAACAGGTATGACCATTAGTGGATGAAACCATTGATGGTTCAAAGCTGATGGTTTCATATGGTTTCATATCATCGATATTATCCACCAAAGATACAATTGATGGGTAACCTACCGATGGTCTTCCCTAAGGGCCACTACTGTGTGACTTAACATGAATAACATGTGCTACTATGTGATAAAGGGGTAGATGTTTTATAGCGCCACGGATCGTGCCACTATAACTCGTCCTGCTTCGTCTCTTTGAAGCAGGAAGCACTATGAGATCCCTATCTGAGTACATCAATCAGTTTGGATCGCACATCTGTGTTCACACACACTCGGTCGATGTTTGCGGTCTGCGCATGCATACGCACTGCAGTGTGCGTGCACAAATCAGCCACTGCAATCACGAAAGTAAATGCAGTGGATATGTAGAGCCATCGCAGAGTGATTGACAGGAAGCACCATTTGGTGGTGGAGAGGGGGTGGTCGGAGAAACGCAGGCAGTGCGTTTGAATGCCGTTACAGGGGAGTGCATAATTAAGTGCCTGCGATGGCATACACAGCCAGAGGCCTAGATGGTGACAGGAAGTTTCGCAGTTGTGAGTCAGTTCAAGCTCAACCACAACTGTGGGTATGGGTCTGCTGTTACTCGATGTTACCGATGTTTTCATTTGTGGGCGGCCCTACTGACATCACCAGTGATGTCAGTAGTGAACTTCCTGCTCTAATAGAGCAGGAAGTTCACTGGGGTTTGCAGTGGACGAGACCCTACCACAAGGGTCTCGTCGTAAGCCCGCTGGTCGCGATAATTGCGACAATCGGCAGGCCGCCCGCTAAAGCTGTGGGTGGTCACCAACAGCTTAGCGATCGGCCTGGAGGCGGGGGGTAAAAACAAAAAAAAACGCTCTGATTCAGAGCGAGCGCTCACAAAGAGCATCCGGCACTGAATCAGGGCCTCTGTGTCCAAATAGAAGTTTCAAATAGACCCCCTCCTGAGCAGCGTGTCTAGCAGAAACATACACAGATCAATGTGATCTGTGTATGTTTCTGCTTTTATAGTGAATGAAATGCTTACATGTAAAAAAAAAATGACGTGGGGTTCCCCCCCCCCCCGAACATGACCAGCTCCAGGCTCCTGAGCCAGTCCCGTTTCAAAAAATACGGGGGGGGGAAACGTGTAGGGTTCCCCCTATTTTATGAACCAGCCCTGGGCTCTGAGAGCCAGTCCTGGTTTTAAAAATAGGGGGGGGAAATGGCGTGACGTTCCCTCTATTTTTAAACCAGCACTGAACTCTAACTAGATGGGGTGTAATGCCACAGCCAGGGGACCCTCTCACTGGGCCAATCATTAACACCCTAATCTAGTTAGCCAAAGCCGAGAATCTCAGGGGAGGTGGGGACCCCCCAATAAAGGGGTCCCCCCTCTTCTGAGCACCCCAGGCTTAGTCTGAAGCCCAGGGCCCTTCCCTGCAACCCTGGCTGGTGGGTGCAGTGGTAATAGTGGGATTTATATATGTCTACTATTGTTTTTTACAGTGGGACTACAGGTGCCAGCGTGCCTGCCCTTTGCCATTGTGGAACTACAAGTGCCAGCAGGCGGCCGGCACCCGTAACCCCACTGTAAAAAGATAGTAAAATAATGACACACCGTAGATAGTAAAGTTTTATTGCATACAAAACACACACATACTTCTGCCAGGTGATTGGTCTCCTTGTTCAGTAGAATTTCACATGGTATTCCAACAAAAAAAAATCTATACTCACCTATCTCCTGGCGTAGCTCAGTCCCCTTGTCTAGTAGAGTCCCGGGACTTGGCAAAATTAAAAAAACAATTAGAGTGATGTGTGGGTTTCCACATACATCGCTTCCCTGGTAAATGACGGAGACCGGGTGGTTTCTGTCATTTTCCAGGCCACCAGCCAATCAGAGGCTGCTCTAATGTAAGCGGCCACTGATTGGCTGTAAGCCGCATGGCTGTCAATTAAAAGCAATGCTTGTTTGCTTTGGGGGAAGGGACCTAGATGGCACACCAAGTTTGTAATGTGATCACAGCACCTGCTCCAAAGATTTCAAAGTGTCGCAGTGACCGGCACTTACTAATGTATACTGATTAATGACATGTTGTACAAGCTCCTAGTGGCAAAGCAATGCCGACATTGCCGCAAGTGTGCGGCATAAAATGCACAGTCAGTTTGCAATTCAGAGACACCTCTTTCTGGGCTGAGATTTGTAGTTCAGTGATGGTTTTATGCACCGCTGCTCAGACCCCATTACTAATTTCTAACACATGCCATCACTGTCTACGTGCAACACACCACTTTCTACAATGCCACAGTGCTGTGCAGAATTACTACAGTACTGTACAGTATACTATATTACAGACACTAGGCCTGATTCAGCATGGATTTCTATTGCCATTGCGATAACGCACAAAGGTCTGCTGCGAAAATATTCTAATGAACGCAATTGCAAAGCCGTCGCACAGCCAGCATAGAGACGTCCACTACCACATCCGTAATACCTTGCAGTCCTGCGAATACTTTGGTAACATCGGGCTCTCACGCAGAATTACAGCAGTCTGACCTGCCGCTGAAGTCTTGTTAAACGCAGTGAGTACTCAAGCTGTGTATGTCGTCTCAGTGGCTAATTTATGCACACCCAGGAAACGCCGTTCAAACGGACAGGCATGCCTGTATTTCTTGGACCACTCCCACGTCACCACCCCCATCACTCTGCGATGGCTTTAATTTTGCTTGAGTGATTGCAAAGTGATTGCAATGCTAACCCACGCACTCGCACTGTGCTGCATACGCATGTGCACTACGCACCAATGACCAATATGCATATGCTGTTGCAATAGTGATCCATGCTGAATCATGCCCACTGTTTACACTCTGCAATACTGTACAGTACAGTGGCCCTGATTCAGAGCCGGATGCTCTGACAGAGCGCTCGCTCTGAATCAGGGCCATCCCTTCTCCTTTTTGGAGCGGCCTCCTGTTGCTCGCATAGCTGTGGGTGACCACCCACAGCTTTAGCAAGCGGCCAAAATGATGGTCGCGATGGTCAAGACCATCGCGACCATCGGGCTTGCGACGAGACCCTGCGGTAGGGTCTCGCTGCCGCAAGCCCTGCAATGCTTTTGGAGAGCCAAAAGCACTCCCACTGACATCACTAGTGATGTCAGTGGGGCCGGCCCCAGACGGTAGGCGTTCCCATGGGAACGCCTCCGTCTGGGCAGCCACGCCCCCGGCATGCCCAAAAAAGGGGGCGTGCTGTCAATCACCATCGACAGCACGCCCCCTTTGGTGCGAGACCCATAACGACGGCTTGGCCGTCGTTATTCGGGTCTCGCGCATGTGCACGACGGAGCCGGCTCCCTCGTGCGCATGCGCACTTGGGCAACATCGACCTGCTTGCGAGCGCTCAGCGCTCACGAGCGGGTCTGAATTAGCCCCTGTATGTGGTTGGTCCGCCTGTCAGGGCTTAAGGTTAGTACACACTGCAAAGATATATCTGCAGATCGAGTGATCAGCTCATTGCCCGTACACACTTGCCGATGGACAGATATATCTGCAGATATATCTGTCCATCAGCTGTACAGCACAGCAGATGCGATATGTCTGTGAACGACGTCATTCACAGACATTGCTGGTACACACTGGCCGACAGGCACCAGACATATTGGCCAATCAATTGATCGGCCAATATATCTGTCAGAGTGTACCCAGCATTACTGTTCTATTGTATTCTGTAATGTCATACTGTATCCATCCACTGCTGTATTATTCAATACTTATTCACACTTATTCAGTGGAGCACTAGCCACCCAGTGGTGAAGCTGTGTATTGCATGCCATGGACATGGTCAAGTTTCACTGCGCCTCACTGCGCCATGCCGCGCTGTTCTCATGCCACGACTTAGAAGACTGTATGGCACACTATGATCAAAGATGTGTTAGAGGTTAAGCAGATAGATTACCTTAATGCAGCCCACAAAAACACCTATTTTATTTTCCTCATTAATCAAATTACAGTAGATAAGTTACAGGCCTGCAAATAAATCCTTCCAGACATCACAGGAATGTTCCTGTCAGATGCTACTAGTAGGTCAGTGCCAGCCCAGGAAACTATGGGGAAGATTTATCAATATCAGGGTTTTCTCAGTGTTAAGACACGTCCACTTATCAAAGTGATACAGGATGTAAGAGCAATGCAATCTATCAATAGTTCATCCGTCGGAAAGTTCTTGACGTAAGTGACCCTTCTGGTGATCTGTGTCCTTCTATTTCACTGCAACATACGCTGATGAGATACGTACATGTCAATGCACAACCCTATTGGATATGTGTTAGCCACTAAGGCCAAACATGCAAATTAGGCAATCTCACTAGGATGTCTGGAGTCATTGGCAGCACAGCAGATAAGCATAATGCCAAGCTCAGATGCCACTGGTTTTTTTATAAACAACTAAAATTGTCAGCTCGGTTATGGCAGCAGTGATATTATACCATATGTTAGGCACCACTGGAAAAATCTCTGATTGCATTGTTTTAAGTATTGAGAAGCGGTTAAAAACCCCTATTTACATACAAAAACACAGAAAACAGAGTTATCTCCTCTTGATAAATATCTCACTAAGGGTTCGATCCTATTAACTGCGAGTCCACTCGCGGTTTGATTAAGTGTGGCTATATGCCGCAATTGTAGTACCTGTGGACTCGCTGATTTTTGTTTGCAGCCCCTTAAGGTTGCTTACATAAATCTGCAAGTATGGGAGGAGAACAGGCTGCCAGGGGACGATTTGCATCTCTACGTCGTTGCAATGGCAACTCGCCTTCCCCCCCCACACACACACACCTATAGGATCAATAGTAATGGGGTTGGAGAGCCACACCCACTAGGAATGGGCTGCAAGGTGGGTGTATTTACATAAGCTGCAGGACCTTTATAGGATAACCCGACCAAAAGGGAGGGTGTGAATCCGCACTGGCCTGATCCAAATAGGGTCAAAATAGATGTGTGTATAATGTTAAAAAACCAACATATAGGCCATCATATAGTATAGTATAATCCTACTAAAGCACAAGGTTGGTGGAGCTCGCTAGAGTCAGGTATATCATGTATAAATCAAAGGAGAAAGAAAGAAGACTCTATATGTTGGGGCACTCTTTTGATTGCAATTGTATTGTTTCATTATTGATATGCATTAAAAAACAAGAGGGGAAGAAAATTTACTTTTTATACTCAGGAGTCTTTTTCCAGTAAAGGTACAAATATTAAAAAGGACACACTACAGTGAGTTATGTAATTGGTGTTACACAATATATTGATATATGTGAGAAGATACAAACAGTTCAATTACGTGATGTGGATCTAACATACAAAAAATATTAAGTCAAGTATAATTTGTGAAGGTGGAATATAAAGTGGTTTTTACAGAATATAAACAAAAACAAAAAAAAGGGGGGGTTTGCTCACAATATATACAAGTCAATTGGCATATCGATAAATGTGTGAAAATTGCAAATACACATGAAATGTAAAAAGCAAAAAGTAATAAATGTATCAGCCAGTTGTAAAGTGATTTCCAATATTTGGTTAGGATGCTATCCTGTTAATCACTGGATATAATGGCTGGGTTTAAAGATTGCAGTCCAAAAGCATGTATAGTGAAAGTAGAGAGAAAAATATATACAACAGACAATAATTATACAGATACAAGATATTAAAATTGGCGAAATTAGAGAAAATCTGGTGTACTGTAGTATATTTCTCAATTACACATATTAATATTAGTCATATATTGAAATGCGGCATCCACAATTTGCACCAATACTCTGATAGTGTTAAGTTCTGAACCCAAATGGATTAAAAGTTCCTATCTGGAGGATGCCCGTGACCCCTAGGTGCACAAACTTACCCTTAAAGTCCTATTCCACTCACCTACTGGTGAGCGATCTCGTTGTCTCTGGTGTCCTTGTAGTTTGGTAGCTTGGAGGACACCGGAGACAGCCAGATCGCTCACCAGGAGGTGAGCAGAACAGGACTTTAAGGGTAAGTTTGTATGTTTACGGAAGCAGTCATCTCCAGGTCAGTGACCACCGTGACTGTGCTCAGTGCTGGGGGGAATCTTCCTCTGTTCTCCCCAGTCCCAAGGGTCACTTACACAGGACTCCAGCGGTGGTAGGGAGCCACTCCCAGCCGCCTATAATATCCTGGGGAAGGTGAGTGAGCTGCAGGCGCCATGTGTGTACATGGCTGCTGCCGCCTGAGTGAGGGATAGACAGTATATGAGAGGTGCAAGGGGTAAATAAGTAAGGGATGGAAGAGGAGCAGAGATAACATGTGAGACATTAAAGAAAGGGGAAATAAAACAGATATGGGGAACAGGTGGATGGTATGAACACAGGTAGTGTCATGCCTTCAGCATAGGGTTTGTTATGTTGCACTAATTCACATTAGCAGCCCCACCTAGTGGTCAGGACAGCAGCAGTTTAAGGGGCCTATTCATCAACACTAAAATAAAGTTTTTAAGGACATTTTCCTTAAATAACGTTATTTTGGTATTCATGAACAGACTTAGCACAGGAGATATCACAGATATCTCATTGCTAAGTTCCCCTGCGTTAATTTCCACACTCCCCATACATTAGTATGGGGATGTGGAAATTGTGGTATTCATCAAATTCCGAAAATTATAAATTTTTGGAATTTGATGCAGTAACTATTCGCCACTGTGAGGTGGCGAATAGCAGAATTGACTTACCTGTATCCACGTGTGCAGTTCCCCCGACGAGTCCCTCCGGCGCTCTGCTCCGTCCTCAGGCTCCGGAGGCTGGTCGGACATGTGTGCTCCCCAGCAGAGCACAAGAAAGTTTAGAAAAAGAAAAAAATTATTTATTTTTTTTCTAATCTGTCATGTGGTCTGCTGGGAAACCACATGACAGACCAGCAGGACGGAGCCGGAGGCTGCTGCGCGGACAGGTAAGTCGGGGGGGGGAAGGTGAGCGGAGGGGGGTGGTCGAGGGGGGGTACACAAACTTAACGCATCTGTAGGCAGTGCTGCGCATGCGCTGGTTTTACAGATGTAACAGCGCATGCGCAGCATTGTTTCCAGATGCAATAAGGTAGTGTAGGCAGGGAAATATCTATTTCCCGAAAAGCTGTCATCGCAAAAAATATGAGATATGGTAAGAACTTACCTTTGTTATCTCTATTTCTACGAAGTCCATAGGGTTCCACAGGATACCTTGGGGTATAGGTGATGACGTCAGGCATCAGGCACCATAGAGTTAAGTTTCAGCCTCCCAGGATGCACTAGGGTCCCCCTCCAATACCCCGCCCCCGAGCCAAGGCATCTCAGTTAGGTACCAAGCCATAGGCCGGAGGAGGAGAAGGAAGAGAGAGAAGAAAGATCTGGACACACACAAGAATCACATTCTCACCAGAGGGAGACGGAAAAACCAGTGACCAGAGTAAAGCCCATCTGCAGCACAGGTGCGACAGGGCGGGAGTCCTGTGGAACCCTATGGACTTCGTAGAAATAGAGATAACAAAGGTAAGTTCTTACCATATCTCATATTTTCTACTTCAGGGTCCATAGGGTATCCACAGGATACCTTGGGGATTTCCCAAAGCAGTATCCTTTAAGGGTGGGGACGCTCCTCTGCAGAAAGGAGAATCCGCCACCCGAAGGAAGCATCCTGAGAGGCGAAGGTGTCAAACCTGTAATACCTCACAAAGGTATGGACAGAGGACCACGTAGCAGCCTTGCAGATCTGGACTGCAGAGGCACCACGTCGAGCTGCCCACGAAGGACCCACAGACCTAGTGGAATGAGCCTTCACAGAAGGAGGAACCGGAAGACCTTCATGAAGATAAGCTTCAGAAATAGCCATACGGATCCAGGCTGCCAAAGTTTGCTTTGAAGCAGGCCAACCCTTTTTACGGAAGCCATAGAGGACAAACAAGGCGTCCGACTTCCTAAACGAAGAAGTGCGGTCAACATAAGTCCTTAAGGCCCGCACAACATCCAAAGTGGCCTCACCCACTGAAAGGCCAGGTGAGTTAAAGGCCGGAACAACTATTTCCTCGTTAACATGAAACTGGGAAACAACTTTGGGAAGAAATTCAGGACGAGTGCGTAGCACTGGCCTGTTGCCATGAAAAATCAAGAAAGGGGGTCTACAAGAAAGAGCCCCTAAATCAGAAACACGTCTGGCCAAAGCTATGGCCAGAAGGAAAACAGTCTTAGCTGTTAGCCATTTAAGATCCACTGAGCCCAGTGGTTCAAACGGCGGTCCCTGGAGAGCCCTCAGGACCACAGCCAAATCCCAAGGAGCCACAGGTGGAACAAAGGGTGGCTGAATGCGTAGAACACCTTGCATAAAGGTGCGCACATCCGGGATTGTAGCAATCCTACGATGGAACCAGACAGACAGGGCCAAAACCTGCACCTTCAAAGAAGCAAGGCGCCCATGGTCTAGTCCCACTTGCAGGAAGGCGAGAACCCGAGACAGACGAAACTCCAGCGGTGCATAACCTTTCGGCCGACACCACTGGAAGAACGTATGCCACACGCGATGGTATATTCTCGCGGAAGACGGTTTCCGAGCTCTGAGCATGGTACGCACTACAGAGCTGGAAAACCCCCTGGACCTTAACATGGCCGTCTCAACAGCCATGCCGTCAAAGACAGCCGAGTCAGGTCCGGGTGAAGACAAGGACCCTGTGATAGAAGGTCCGGTCGTAGCGGCAACCGCAGAGGACTGTCCACGGACAGACCCTGAAGGTCTGAGAACCAGTGCCGTCTGGGCCATGCGGGAGCTATCAACAGGAGCGTCCCTCCTTCCTGTTTGAATTTCCGGATTACCCGTGGAAGAAGGGAAATCAGCGGAAAGAGATAAGCAAACCGGAACGTCCACCAGACGGACAGAGCATCCACCAGAGATGCCTCTTCGTCTCTTGTGCGAGACCCGTACACCGGCAACTTGTTGTTGTGCCGGGACGCCATGAGGTCGATCTCTGGAAGACCCCACCTGTCCACCAGCAGTTGAAAAATGACCGGGTGCAGCGACCATTCCCCCGGATGAACGTCCTGGCGACTGAGAAAGTCTGCCTCCCAGTTTAGCACTCTCGGGATGAAGACAGCTGATATGGCCGGAAGAAAGCGCTCCGCCCATACCAGGATCCGAGACACCTCTACGAGAGCCGCCCGACTTCGGGTTCCTCCTTGGCGGTTTATGTAGGCCACGGTGGTAGCGTTGTCCGACTGGACCTGCACTGGATGACCTCGGAGAACCCGACGTGCCTGCTGGAGAGTGTTGAACACCGCTCGGAGTTCCAAGATGTTTATTGGAAGCTCTGCTTCTGCCAGAGTCCACCTGCCCTGGAACAAGTGTGGACCTGAAACAGCTCCCCAGCCCCGAAGACTGGCGTCCGTCGTCAACAAGACCCAATTCGCCACCCAGAACGGATGACTTGTTGAGATGGGTCGTCTGCAACCACCAGGCAAGGGACAGGCGAACCTCCGGAGTGAGCACTATCGTCTGGGATTTTAGAGACTGAGGCAGTCCATTCCACTTGGACAGGATCAGGTGCTGCAGAGGTCTGGAGTGAAACTGGGCATATTCCACCATGTCGAATACCGACACCATGGAGCCCAGTAACCTCATCGCCGAGTGTAGAGACACCCGGCGGCTCTGCAGACAACTGCGCACCCTCGACTGTAAGGCAGAGATCTTTTCCCCCGTCACAAAGATCCTTTGCTGTCCTGAGTCCAATAAGGCTCCGAGGTGCAGAATCCGCTGAGACGGGACCAGGGTGGACTTCTGCCAGTTTATTAACCAGCCGTGCCGTTGCAGTAGCGCAATGGTCAGGTCCAAGTGGCGCAGAAGGAGCTCCGGAGATCCTGCCACTAAGAGAAGGTCGTCCAAGTACGGCAACATGCGGACCCCCTGCAGCCGCAGGGAAGCCGCCATGACCGCCATCACCTTGGTGAAAGCACGTGGTGCTGTCGCCAGGCCAAAAGGTAATGCCCGGAACTGAAAGTGGTCGCTGCGGATTGCAAACCTGAGGAACTGCTGATGGCGCAAAAGAATAGGGACATGTAGGTAAGTGTCCTGTATGTCCAATGACACCATGTAGTCCCCAGGTTCCAGCGCCAGAATGATGGACCGTAGGGTCTCCATCCAAAACTTCGGCACCCGCAAAGATTTGTTGAGAGCTTTGAGGTTGAGAATCGAACGAAACGACCCATTGGGTTTCTGCACCAAAAAGAGATTGGAATAGAAACCCTGGCCCCTCTGGGAGAATGGAACAGGCACTATAACTCCAGCCTGGAGCATAGTGTGCAAAACCTTCCGCAGCTCCGTGGCTTTGTTCCGGTCTGATGGTAGATCCGTGGTGAAGAATCGAGCCGGGGGGTCTGTGCCGGAAGGAGAGGGCATACCCGTGTGAGACCACCTCGAGAACCCAAGTGTCTGTCGTGGTGACCAACCAACACCGGGCGAACTGCAGCAGGCGGCCTCCCACTTTGGGATCCCCCAAAGGGAGGCCCGGACCGTCAGGCCGCAGGCTTGTCATCTGGCTTAGGGGCCGGACGTCTGGTACTCCAGGCCTGATTCCGGGGCTTGGCCGATTTCTTGGGGCCAGCCTGTCGGGGAAAGGACTGTGTCTTAGGCCTACCCTGGGCCCTATAAGACCGAAAAGACGGAGTACCTGAACGAGAAGGAACAGCAGCCGACGGGAGACATGCCGATTTAGCTGCCGCCAGCGTGGCTACAATTTTGTCCAGGTCGGGACCGAAGAGAACTTCTCCGTTAAAAGGCAACGCCTCCAAACCCTTTTTGGAATCAGTGTCCACCTTCCAGGATCGCCACCACAAGGTGCGACGAGCAGCCACAGCTGCCGAAGAAATTTGAGATGCCAGGTTACTAATATCCAATCGTTGATATAAGTGGCCGAATCCCGGAGATTGCCGATCAACTCCGTCTGCTCAGCCGAACAGTCAGAATCGAAGGACGCCTCCAACGTATCAGCCCAGCGCTCCATAGCTCGGGCAACCCAGCAAATGGCCATAGCCGGCCGCGCAGCCCCCCCCCCCCCGCAAGGGAATAGATGGACTTCAGGCAGATCTCCACCTTGCGGTCCGTAGCATCCTTAAGGGAGGACATGGATGGCATGGGTAATGTGGCACTACGGACAAGGCGTGTCACATGAGAATCCACCTGAGGAGGGGATTCCCACTTGGTAAAATAATTGTCCGCAAATGGATACGCCACTGCTAAACGCCTTTGGAGCTGATATCGTTTGCCTGGCTGTTTCCACGCTTCCTCTAGGTGGTCAACTAATTGCCCCGAAAGAGGAAACACTGTGGTATCTCCTTTAACATCTTTGAAAAATGCGTATTTGGACTTTGATACCGGAGCTCCTCATCCTCAATAACTAAAGCAGTACGGACTGCACGAATAAGGCCAGGTATATACACCTTAGACTTAGCGTCCGACTCTTTAGGGCGGGGAGTTTCCTGGTCAGAAAGATCCAGAATCTCCCCATCATCGGACGTCCCGTCGTCATCCTCATAAGGAGCAGACAGAGACGCCACCGGCCGCTTGTGAGGCCACATCACAGACTCCCCTTGCAACACTTCTGACAACTGCTGTACAGAGCTTGTTAACGAATTAACCCACGCAGGCTCATGAGAGACCTGAGGAGGGGAAATAGGGAGACTGTGGGGTACCATCAATTGTCTTGGGAAACCCTGCATGGGTGACGACACCACTGACTGCTGGGACAAACCCATCTGAGTGAGGGCAGGCTGCGGAGGTAACTGGCCCACGAGGGTTGTAAGCGCTTTGGCAAAACAAGCCCAGGGCGACTCCTGTACCGGAGCCGTGACCGTAATCGGCCGCGTCAACGAATAATACCGTCGACATAGTCCCTCCGCACTGCCGTCCCCCTCCGCTATAGGTACCTTGCATGTAGTACATAAAAGCTGGAGAGGAAAATCACTTTCAGACATAAAGGTAAGTATGTGACCCCTCTCACTGATACTCGTTATTATAGTGTGAGACCACCCTGCAAGCATCGCACCGCAAGGGCTTTAGCAGAAAGAACAGGGACAGTTAAATGCTGACAGATAGAAAATGAAAGTACAGGCAGCAGACGCTAGCATAGGTCACATACAATGCAAAGAAATCAATTCCTGCACTATCAGCGCTGATCCTCAACTACACAGACTCAGAGCCTGGTAGGACACAGCGCTGCATACACAGACCTTATCCAACGGAGGAGAGGTATGCAGGGGGACCCAGACCACAATGCCGCCATTCTTCAGCGTCCAGCAACGCTCACCATGCTTCTTCCAAAGATGGCCACCGAGGAGCAGAGAGGAGGCCGGCCTGGGGGAGGAGCGCTGACACAGGACCAGTCAGCGTGTGCAGAGAGGGCTGTGTGCAGCGGGGGAGGCGCCGGCTGTGAGACAGGGAAGGCGCGCTCCCCTGGCATGCATTTAACCCCTGGGACGCTGCAGCGCTACCGCTCTGCCGCGGTCCTGCTGTCCCAGGGGGGTAGTGGAAGCGCAGGTTAGAACCTGGCTCCACGCTGCAGCCAGTCCCCAGGGAGCCCCCTGCCTGGGGACTTTGGACCATGTGTCAGCGGGGACCCACCGCAGGATCCCGCTGCTTACCTTTGTCCCCCTTGATTCCGGCCATGGTCCTAAACATCTGGGGTCACCGCTAGCTGTGACCCCAGATGCCTACCAGCATCCCCGGATCAGTACCGGTGTTCTGGTACCGGCGGGGGTGTAGGGAAGACAGCATGGACGTCAGGACTGACAGTCCATGCTGTGCTTCCAGATGTGCAGCCACAGCTGCATTGAAGAAACTTCAGGGGCTCTTCATAGCCCCCCTCTAACAGGTGCATCCGACTCCGGCCGGGCACCAAACTAAACTGAAATGCCTTGGCTCGGGGGCGGGGTATAGGATGGGGACCCTAGTGCATCCTGGGAGGCTGAAACTTAACTCTATGGTGCCCGATGCATGACGTCATCACCTATACCCCAAGGTATCCTGTGGATACCCTATGGACCCTGAAGTAGAAATGACAGCTTTTCGGAATAGATACTTATGGAGAGGTGGAATGATGAATTCCACCTATAATTAGGTAGAACTCCATGCGAGTTCTAAACCTAATTATCTCCATCAAATTTTTAGGTTTAATGAATAGGCCCCATAATCTGATCCATTTTGACATTCTTAGCATTCCATAGCAGTCTAGCAATGCATTCTGGGCTAAAGGAGCTGTAAGCAACCATTTTCCTTTTCACATGGTCCCAGACAGTCATCATTACATATGCTCAACCTGGTACAGCATCCGATGGTGAGTTCTAAGCTTCAACTGTGCCATAGATCTGCTAGCCAGTCAGTAATGCATGTTAGCTGTACTATGTGACACCACAGCCTATACTTTGCATACTGTATGTTTCATGTTGTTTGCATATCCCATGTTATGTATATGTTTGCCTTGCATTCCCATGTACATATAGTAATTGCTTTTATTGTTTGTTTACAGTTTTACCATCACTCATCTCATCACATCACTTGTCATTACTTGTCATCACTCATCTCATCACATCACACATGCGCGCACACATGCACATTTGTTTATACGCATCGATCTGTGTACATCTACACAAGTTCCTCTATCGAATAATAAACTCAGTTCTTCAGATCACATCTGACTGAATTATTGGAAGAGAGAGTATTGGTTATGCTGGCTGCTCCAAATTTGTCAGACACTTAGTGCGGGCAGTACAGGTAGGATAACTTTCTATAATATAATATGGTTTCTTTTATCCCATATAGTGTTAAAAAGTATCTAAAATTGATTTCACATTATCAAAATCCCTAAAGCTTTTAGGGTTCTAAGTGTTCCCCAGATTCCAGGCCATTTAAGTCAATATTCCATACCCCCACTCACTGATTTTATTGTCGGCGCTCTCTCCTGTAGCCGTATGTGTGTGTATCACATGTTGGGGGTGCCGGCTGGGGGAGGGGTGAAGGATCTTTAATAAATGATGGTGTACTTATTTACCTGCATTCAATTTGCCTGCACTCATGTTTTTAAGTGAAAGTGGTCTCTTTCAATGTGTGTATCTGTATGTGTAGTTTTGTCAGTGTGTCTGTGTCAGTATGTGTGTGCGTGTCTGTGCCAGTTTGTGTCTGTGTGCATGTCTGTGTCATTGTTTGTGTAATGCCAAACTGTCCATTAAATACATATATAGGGAATATTTATTGTGGTTAGATTTTTTTTTTTTATTGGTAACCCCCCTTTCAAAATCCTGCGTTTGCCACTGGGACACCGCCCCACCAGAACACAGCACCAACACCACACGGAAACCGGACTGAGTACCACCATCAGCTACAATAACCATTGCAATGACATAGAAACGCCAGCAACAGCACCACAACTCACCCGACTCACAGTCCAATCTCACTACGAACTTGCACATTCATGAGCAGACTTGACCAACATCTGACATCTCATCCTCAAAGTGAAGAGAGGAGATGCCCAGCTGGGGGGGTTAAGAAGGAGAATCAGAAGATAGATGCATAGAGAGGAGATTGCAAGTAGAAGGAATTTTAAGTAGGGAGGCCACAAAATCCATAAAGGCATGTAAATGGGTGAAATCTATAAGGCTATATAAATGGGGCGCACAAAATCAATAAGTCTGTATAAATGAGGGCCAAAAAATCAATAAGGCTAAATAATGGTGGCACAAAATAAACAAGGCTATATAAATGGGGGCACAAATCAATAAGGATATAAATGGGAGGCAATCAATAAAGCTATATAAAGGGGGGCACAAAATCAATAAGGCTATATAAAGGGGGCACAAAATCAATAAAGCTATATAAATGGGAGGAAATCAATAAAGCTATATAAAAGGGGCACAAAATCAATAAGGCTATATAAAGGGGGCACAAAATCAATAAGACTATATAAATGGGGGCACAAATCAATAAGGCTATATAAATGGGAGGCAATCTATAAAGCTATATAAAGGGGGCACAAAATCAATAAGGCTTTATAAATGGGGGTACAAAATCAATAAGGTTATATAAATGGGAGGCAATCAATTAAAGCTATATAAAGGGGGGCACAAAATCAATAAGGCTATATAAATGGGAGGCAATCAATTAAGCTATATCAAGGGGGGGCACCAAATCATTAAGGCTATATAAAATGGGGCCAATCAATAAGGCTATATAAAGGGGGCACAAAAGCAATAAGGCTATATGAAGAGGGTTAAAAATCAATAAGGCTATATAAAATGGGTGTCAAATAATCAATATTGATTTTTCATGGTAAAACTCAAATATTTGCTCCATAACTTTTCAGATTAGCCCTCTCAAAATAATACTTGAATACCCATGGTGTCATATATATGTACAATAAACTAATCATATGTGTCTTTGTTTTACCTTTTTAAATATGGAACTCAAAAGTGAATGTCTTGTACAATAAAGCATGATCTTTATCATGTCTAATATATATCCCTACCATACATTTAAACTTTTATGGTGTTATCCTATTAACATTGGTGGATGCTTTATTTGAAGTGACAAATATTAATTTTCTTTACCTTTTCCTTTTTTCTTAAGAAAATAGCTCATATATCATGAGTGCTATCAAACACGCGCCATGTTGCTGTTGGTTGGGATCATTTATGGTGACAAAATGGAGTGTCAAAGATTGCATA
Organism: Taudactylus pleione; assembly: GCA_031769625.1. Lineage (NCBI taxonomy): Eukaryota > Metazoa > Chordata > Amphibia > Anura > Myobatrachidae > Taudactylus > Taudactylus pleione. The sequence goes on along the minus strand of JAUIMM010000324.1, from coordinate 5,478,463 downwards.
CATTGCATTGTAAGTGATACCTTGATGTACAGATATCATATTAATGTTAATAAAAACATTAATCATACACAGCCATAGCATACAGTAGCTCAGGATTATATCTTATTAATGCCTAATAAACAGAAAATATAAGATGTCTTCCATCCACAAAAATTAGCTAAGAAAATGTCACCTAGGAGATAAGAGGCCATTTAATTGCTCCAATTATTTTTCAAGTGGATTAATCTTGATTTAAAATAAATCAAAGTTTATTCTTGATCAATACAGTTCTAAAATGAGTTGGAAGGACTGGATTAAAATAGTTTCTTGTGAGAACGGACAACTTTGGCAACGATTGAATATTGACTTAATGCATAGATAGGCACTCAAAGGGTTAAAATGCACAGATTTTAGGAGGAGTATTTCAGATGTGGTTGTTTCCATCTTGTTGATGCATAGAAAAAGGATGACTATGGTAATATTGTTCTGCATTATACTAACTCATTACACGACATTACATTGTAGTTGCCATCACTTTTATGTAACTTTTCTAAAATCACCATCTCGCCATCCTCAGGATCTAAGCATCTGTACTAAGGCAGCCGCATCCTGTCAGGCCAGCAATAACTGCATTCATTGCACCTCTTACGTTTACATCACTTGCAGTTACTTGTTCTACATTCCGTTCCTGAAAAAAAGTTTCTTATGTGAACTCTGTTCCTGCCCGTGCCCTCTTACATCGCCACTGTAGCTGTGATGCTGCTAATTAATAGCATAACCACTGCTGCTGTCACCCTGCTGACTACACCCAGCGGGCAGGAGTGGACTCGGACTTCCCAGTGGGATCATCATGTACTGTAGGAGGAGGTGGTGGGAGCGGGCCGGCGCAGGGAGAGGGGAGGGTGGGAGTGGCAGCCAGGGGGCGTCATCAGCGCCGGAGCTACAGGCTGTGAGTGTGCAGTAGCAGCGTGGGAAAGAATTGCAGAGGAGTCGGGGGATCGATGCTACGTGTCCGGGTGGCGTGTTCTCCCATTCACCTCTCAGCACCCGGATTCCGCGCCCGCATTACACCCCTGCACCGGCTGTATTGTGCTCCCTCATCTCTCCTGTTACACTGTGCAGCCCGGGGCACTGTCAGCGCTGCCCCCAGGGGTGACTGCTCCGGACTCCCCGTCTGATCACAGTCACTCTGTGTCACCGCTACCTGACCATGAAGAGGCCGTGTGCTGACAGCAGCTCTGACACTGACCTGGATGAGACCATCGATGTAGGCAGCGAGAATAACTACTCCGGGTGAGTACTAGGGCAGGGACAGGACAGCATCTACAGAGAGACACCGCGTAAATGAGATATATTCCAGTCACACAGCATTTACTTAAAACAAAAAACCCAGAACTTTGGCCACTACCTTCCCTTATCACTGCGACATCCCAATATGCAGTACAACAGAGGTCGGAGTGTTTGTGACACATATCATGTTTATATTTATCATCATAGGATACAACAACGTAAATAAATACATTATCTATCTAAAACTAATGAAATAAGTAAACCTGCATGCTGTAATACATTTTGCTGTAAGCAGAGAGCGGAGTTTACAGTTTACAAGCAGAGGATGCATCCCCATTACTGTATCATTTCTCTGTTCAAAACAATTATTGGAATATATTTTTCAATGTAACAGAAATATAATTAGTAGGATTTGTCTTATTTACTTGTTACGGTTTGTATGTTAGGCGTTATGTAATTAAACAGTTTTGTACTGCCAAAAGGGAGTTAACAATTTCATGTAATTAGATTTGTCTAGGGCACATTAATTCATTAGTGATTGATGTTCTGTTTTACACATGATGTAATGCAAATTGCTATTATGTTGATTATCTAGAATTCTAGATGTATGACCAAAACTTTAGTAATAGTAGAGAGATTTGGGTGTACAAGATCATCTCTAGTCACATAAATCTAATGTGTAGGCTATGAATATCATCGATAAAATACCATATTACATTTACAGATAACACTTGAAAGGGTTCATAGATATGCTAATGAGGCATGTGACCTGTACAATTATATATATCTGCATATAAATTGATATTAATACAGCTTTTACTTTTTGAGTACTAATTCGTATAACATTGAACTAGATAGCAAGTAACTTTTTAATAAATTTGACATTTTATTTTTACAATTAAATGTTACTGGGCTCAGCTGGCCTAAAGCTTCACATAATCAGATACAAATTAATACAGAAATCGTAAAAAAAAATTTAAATTTTCTTTTTAGCAAGCAGTTTTTGCTCTTTTTCCTTAGCTTGTTTGTTCAGTTAATATTTTTTATTAAATCCTGTTTTTTTTTCCATCTTTAATGTCCAATCATAGACTTTAAAAGAATGTAATTATAACCTTTTCACAGTAAATCTAATGGCTCGTGTCCACTAGATGAGAAAAAATGAGCGATTGAACAATTACGACAATCGCCCATTAATCATGCAGTAATCATGCAGAAAAATGTCGGCAACGACCAGCGATGCGCATTCCCACTGGTCGTTGTCGGCATCGCTCATCGCCCGAACATGGCGGTCAACCTGAGCATGTTCGGGGATGGGAGAGGGTGCCTGCACTGAACTACATAAATATCAGTGTGGGCACTGCATAGTATAATCAACGACTGAACGATATCGTTATCGTTCAGTCCTTCATTGTCGGCAAGTGGATACACGCCTTAATTGTTTTGTGTTGGCTAAATCGGGACTGAAGTCACAATTATACTGCACAAATTGCCCTCACTCAGAATAAGTGTAAATTTATATTTGAAAGCATTATGTACTTCCATCTCAGAATAAATTATTAAGTGCCACTTTGTAAAAATTAGAAAAGTGTAACCTGTGCTCTGTAATGATGGGAGGCCACAGTGTTAGTGGAAATTCTGAGTGGTGCCGAATTGCTGGTGTCAGAACTAGACATATTTACACCAAAGTTACGGAACTGCAGCCTTTACCTTTAAAAGCATAATTCAAAATGTATTGTTCCTGCATTGCTTGCTCATGTGTTCTCTAGGCTGTGTTTGTTGAACTTGTGCCATTGAAACAAAAGGTAAATGTAAATTCTACATAAACAATAAATAAATATAAATAAAACATTCCTTCATTTTCTGGTTTAAAACGTTAAAATTCTAGTCGTAGGCTTTTTTTTTTTCTTGGTGTGTATATGTTTATAATATATATACTGGGCTGTCTCTGAGCTGCTGTCATTTTGCACATTAAATAGTTTTTGTGCTCATCAGATAGTGTTAACATCCCATGCATTGAAATTCAGTCTCTCACCCTATCTCAAATAGCAGGAAGTGTGAATTATTTCAAGATATATGCTGTGATTTATGTCATCCAGACTATAAGAAAAACCGAAATATAAGCCATCTTTTGTGGATGCGTCATCTATGCAGCCATTTGCCACTGCTTGCTTGTTCTATACGTATCAATGCACTAAGCTGATGACCAACAATTAATTTGTCTTGTTTCAGCAAATTGACTCTTTGTAGGCCAAGATGCTAATGATCTGCCATATTTTTCACAAATGTAGCATGCAATATATGAATTTTGAGTGCTAACTATTGTATTGATATATTAGACATTTTGGGAATTTCCAAAAAAGTTTTGAAAATTTATTTAAATGCCTTGAAAGTAGAAAGTAGACATAGTGACTTGGGGGTAGATTTACAAAAGCTTCTAAAAATGAAATGTGTAGGTGTTGCCCATAGCAACCAGATTCTAGCTGTCTTTTCTGTATTGCATCATAGAAAATGAAAGACATAATCTGATTGGTTGCTATGGTCAACACCACCACTTGCCTCATACTTACTTTTGAAAACTCATTTCAGGGAGATTGTGAAAACAACACCTATGAGCACGGTGGTAAAGTGGCGTGTACTGCTACATCTGGGGGGCGTGTCATAAAATTGACTTACATCCAAATGTAAATGAGCCACAAAGCAGTTTCTAAGATCTATTTGTTGATGAAAATACACTGATACATTCCAGAAAATGCATGCAGCCATAGGGATCATTGGCCCTCATTCAGAGCCGTACGCTCTGAGCAGAGCGCACGCTCTGCATGAGGGCCGGGCTCCTTTTTCATGGAGCGTCCTCCTGGACGCTCGTATAGCTGTGGGTCACCACCCACAGGCTATACGAGCGTGCATTTTGATGGCCGCGATGGTCGTGACCATCGCGACCATCGAAATTGCGAGCCGGAGCCTGCGGTTGAGGTTTTCAACCGCAAGCTCCGGAGTGATTTTGGCTCTATCAGAGCCAAAATCACTCCCACTGACATCACTAGTGATGTCAGTGGGCCGGCTTCTGACGGGAGGCGTTCCCGTGGGAACGCCCCCGTCAGGGAGGCACGCCCCCGGCACGCCCACCAAAGGGGGCGTGCTGTCAATCAACATTGACAGCACGCCCCCTTTGATCGGACACAACGAGCGAAGGAAAGTCCTTCGCTCGTCGTGTCTGGCGCATGCGCACGACGGAGCTCCCTCCGTCGTGCGCATGCTCAGTGCAAACCATCGACCCACTTGCGAGCGTACAGCCGCTCGCGAGTGGGTCTGAATCAGGCCCATTGTGCCTTATAACCAATGCACAGAAATTGAATGTATATATCTCTGTTTTTTTAATATAACAGCTTCAAAATGGGAGTAAGGTGCAATTGGTTATATTGCTAGACTCTTCAGGGAGATTGCTGTTGTTTCAGGGAGTCTCCCTGACAATGAGGGAGAGTTGGCACGTATGATTTGTCTGTTTTAGAAGCTTTAGTAAATCTACTCCCTGGGATGTGTTTTTCTGTTAGCAATTGGAAATAAAGATATGCTGTATGAGAATGTATAATCTCTAAAGGGGGGAAATGTGCTGTTTTCGTGTCCTGAAAGCCTGGGATGTCCTTCATATTGCCAAGGCCCAACTAAATTGTCTCGTAAAATGACATCTTTGATATACGATCGGTAGAGATACACTATAAAAAGTATGTATAATATTGGCTAAAACACACACAAAAAATTTTGGGGGAATTTCTGATAAGTAGTGCCCAAGAAGAGAACTATAGCGTTGCACATAACTAACAATTAGAATTTTGCTATTATGTTTGTGATGTAGTTCAGATAATTAAAGCAAACATTTGATTGCTATGGACAACATGACAGTTTCCTGTGCACTTATTTCATAAATGTCCCTATTGTAGTCTTTACTTTAAAACACCCTTGCCAATATGTTTAGTTAAATGTCTAAGGTGCGTATCCACTTGTCAATTAAAATGCGCGATTGAACGATAATGACATAGTTATTGTTCAATCGCTCATTAATCGTTCACAAATTGTGCATTAAAATGATGAAAACGACTCGTGATGCGCGCTCCCGCTGGTCATTTTCAACATCAATCATTGCCTGAATATGCAGGCCAACCTGCCGATAACGACAGGTTGGGCATATTCAGGGATGATGGAGGGTGTCTGCACTGAACGACATATCGTTCAGTGTGGGCACATTATCCACTGCACAGGATGGAGAACGATTGCACGATTACAATGTTGTAATCGTGCAGTTGTTCCACTTGCGTCTAGTATATATATATACGCACCTTAATTTTAAGATCCTTTTAAAGAATGTTTAAATAAATATCTTGACTAACTTATAAACAGGGTTTACATTAAGGCAAACTAATGCCGGGTACACGCTATGCGATATATCGTACAGCCATCGAACAATATACTGCTCATCACGTCGGCTCATTTGTACACCTGAAATATCTCCTAACAACATTGTTCGCAGATATATTTTTGGCTGTGCAGCATTGCAGATGCGTTGTACTGTATCTTGCTAATATATCATGTGCATCTGCAGGTGTGTACAGGCGACCCATCAACTGACCCGATACATAGTTTTAATGTATGGCCAGACAGATTGGTAAGTGGGTATGCTTACCAAATCGGTTGCTCGGTCTGCGTGACACTCAGCCAGCCGCTGGGTCTCTCAGGTGTCATCCCAGTATAACTATTCAGGTATAAAGAAATTCTTTATGTATTTACTAAAGCTGGAGGATTACATTTAGATAAATAATAATTTGCTGTTAAGAATCTGGTTTTAGGGATATCCTTGCTTGAGCACAGGTGGCTTAATTAGTATTTCAGTCAATTTGAATTAACCATCTGTGCACAAGCATGGTTATCCTTAAAACCTGGGTGCCTTGAGGACCGAGTTTGGGAACCATTTGGTATAAAGAACAAATGTATCTGACTGACAGACTTCTTTTTTTTTCTCTCATTATTTGTTTCACAGGCATAGTAGTGGATCACTAATTCGATCAAACTCGCCAACAACAACCTCACAGATCATGGCCAGGAAGAAACGGAGAGGAGTAAGTTCTTGTCTTTTTAATTTTCAGTTTTTAATGTGTAGGACAGAACATTTTAGGGCTATTGGAAAGATTCAATTAATAATTTGTGTTTGATTGTATTTTCTCCTGATTTAACAAGTTACTTCTCAAGCTACATTATCTATTATTACAAATTAAGGCACAGCGACAGAAATTATATAATCGCATGATCAGGGGAGGGGGCCCATGTGCAGTCTCCATCCGGAGCCCCCTCCTCTACCCAGCGGCTGGCAGTGCATTGAGTGCAGCATACTCTTTGCGCTTGGGCGCTAGAGTATACTCTAGTGTTATGCCAGAGTCTAGTGCACATGCACCGGGGAAATGACAGGGCAGCCATTTTCCCAGTGATTTCCCTACTGCGTCTGTGCAGAACACAGGGAAACTGGCCACGGCCGCCATTTTCCAGGCGATTTGTACAGAGATGCTACCACCGACGCAGTACCATGGAGAGGTAAGTATTTAATAAATGGGAGCACACCCTGCTCCCATTATAGATACGCCCCTGAGCACGATTTTGCCAGTCATATCTGTGTTTGACCAATAACTGTTAGTGGTGGAACTGGCACAAAATGAGCGTGCACATATTTTTACACCTATTATTTTTTCTATTTATTACAAACTATCTTGTTTTTTTTTTAAATAATTTATTTGTTAAAATAAACTACCCCATATGATAAAATGTACTGGTGGGTATCATTTCTGGATCAGTATTGCACCACATAGACCTACAGTGTGGGTGTGCTGACAGAACTGAGGACTATGCAGAGTTGGGTGTACACGAAGATACACCGGTTCTCAGATTAATATCTTGCACCAGGGATAGGGTGCAAGTATGCACTGATAATGATGATGGCTATGAAACCAAGGGGCCTCATTCTGAGTTGGGAATAGAGCAAGTAACTGTGTACCTGGAGAAACCATTTTGCAATACAAGGGGTGCAACACAGGACCCACCCCTCCCAAATCTAAATCTCTCTGCACATTTTACATCTGCTGTGCAACATGGTTTTACCCAGGTGCATAGTTAGTTGCTTTTTGTTATTATTTAACCTTTATTTATATGGCGCCACAAGTGTTCCGCAGCGCCTTACATAGTACATAAACAAATAAGTGACCAAGAAACCAGTGACTTACAGTACAATACAATGCAGGACATGGTTTATACACATTGTTGCATTAGTAAATGTAAAAGGAAAATGGGAAATTCAATATGTTTTACAGTACCCTAAAAATCGGGCAAATTAATGTTGGTTAACAATGTAGATATCTATTACTGTCCCAAAGAAAACTATTTGAAGTTTTTAATAGGTTTTAAATGACTGATTTTTCTATTTTGTAAAGAAAAAAAAATTATAGCTATTTTTTTAGGAAGTAAATGCTCTACTTATTTTTAGGGTTGCATAAAAATTAAAGTTTACTGTTTTCTTAGTCATTTCAAGCCACTTTAAATTATATTAAAAAAAACCTGTAACTTCCACGTGCAATGTTAAAAACAACTGTCCCATCCATACACACCCCTATATACCTGTCCCATATCTTTTAATCCATTATTCTGCACTTGGCAGAATTTCACCCCCTTAATGACATGTAGTTATTTCCCACAATTAAGTTAATGAAAAACTTCTAAATGCCTAATTAATCGCAAGGGGGTATCCCAGGGGTTCTGAACAAAGTACTGACATTTTCACCTTAAAATATCCATTTTACCCGATTTTGCACCTACTCTGGAGCTGACAGAATAAAAAAATCTATGGTAAATCCTATAGAAATTACAGCGACTGAAGTTCTCGTGGCCAATTGGATAGCAAAAACTCCTGTGACCCGTTGCAGTTTCACACGTGCTGGGGAAAAAAAAAATAGCGTGCCCAATTAAATATGTCCCTAATGTTCCTAGAAGCACAACTTAAGAAGTTGCTACATTTATAACATTACCCAGCATTCAGTCATCTCTATTAATGGGATGTAGCGGGCATCCCGGTGGTCAGAATGCCGTCGCCAGCATCCTGACAGCTGGTATCCCTAAGGTAAGTATTAGGGTTAGGGGGAGGGCTAGTGGTTACGGTTAGGCACTAATAGGAGATAGAGTTAGGTTGAGGAAGGGGGGAGGGGGGGTGAGGTGTGGTTAGGTTTAGGCTCCGGAGGGGGGGGGTTTAGTTTTAGACTACGGGAGAGGAAGGTTAGGGTTTGGCTGCAGGGGGGTAGGGTTAGTTTTAGGGGTAGGGTTAGAATTAGTGTTAGGATACTTACCTGCGGGTGTCGGCATAATCACCTAGTTGGCATTCTGGCATCGGAATTCTGAGCTCTGGGATCCTGAGCACCGACATCCCGTACCCAACCCATATCGATTTCATCCAGATATACAACATCACCAGGTCTCTCTTATGCCCTACCATTAATACAATGTGACTACAGAGAGAAAAAAAGTGTGATAAGTATATCCATTTGAGGTTACTTTTAAAGTCTGTGCAAAGTATATGTGAAAGCATATATTCTTGAGATATATATATATATATATATATATATATATATATATACACTATTGTATTGCCCTCTTTGTATACTTACAGATGTGTGCATGTATGTTTATCTCATAATGGGGGAGATGTACTAAGCCTTGAAAAGTGGAGACAGATAAAGTCCAACTGATCAGCTCCTAACTGTGATTTTACAGATTGTGTTTGAAAAATAGCAGTTAGGAGCTGATTGTATTGGTTGGTACTTTATCTCTCTCCAAGGCTTAGTACATCTCCCTCAGACACAGACATTTTAGCTACTTTTGCACAAAACCCAATTAAATAGTATGATTTTTTTTTAATTGCTAAAATTGAGATTTTAACTTTGCCTAATGTCATCATTTAGTGTATTCTTTTAAAGAACACAATGAGAATATTTGAAATATGCAACTTAATGGACATGTGTCTTTTATTAAACTTATTTAGCTGTTACTATGTAACTTGTGACATTGTCTGTGGAGTCCATAAATGCAACACCATCCCCTTTTTTAGTGCCAGAGACAGTTACACAGACATACTCCTATCCATATTATTTTGCTAATCCATTATATTGTGTGTGGAATAACATCCCCTTCTCTGATTGATATGCAAAGTAAAAGAAGAGATCAGTGAGACCAGCAGGAGCAGCCAGTGTTGTATGTATAATAAGGGAATTTGCTTCAGCCCATTTTAAGGCCTCCTAGAAATAAATGAGTTGTGATAATTCCTCAGGTCTTCAATTCTTTTTCTGGATCAAGCTATTTATATAGTATCGAGACTTGCGTGGAGTCTACAAGATCCTTCCCATTATAAATGTGTAATGACTTAGTATTGCTTTTTGGTTGGGTTTGTCACACATTGTTTCTTCCTAACAGATTATAGAAAAACGCCGACGAGATCGTATCAATAACAGCTTGTCTGAATTAAGGCGACTTGTGCCGACCGCTTTTGAAAAACAAGTAAGAAGTTTCCTCCAAAGTTTTAAATCCATTTTACTGCACCTCTGATCTAAAGTTGCTGGTTTTCTTCTAGGCTCATTAAAATAACATTGCATGTGGCCTTATCTGGCACAGAGCATGCTTTGCAATTAAATGCTTTGTTGTGGCAAAACCGTTAAAACATAATCCGATCATGAAAGTGAGGAAGAAATGTTTCCAGTCCAGTTGTTGTTTTCCCTTAGGGATAACATCGCTCATGTTCCTCTCCAGAAAATATTGTGGTTGTTTTATGACAGAAAGAAACCTATTGTGTTTCCGAAGTATAAATGTGCATCATGTTCCTAAGGATTTTTTTGTATTGTATGTTTAGCCACCATCAAATGCCGCAAAACAGAATAATCAATCATCCCAGTTTGCATTCATCAACACATTTGATACTTCTGAGTAATTATAGAGATGGCTATTAAAGTAACAAGCAAAACAATACAACAGAGCAACTCAGCTATACAAAATGACACATATTATACAATAGAACATGTTTAATATGAACAACAATACTATAGCCATTAGCAAAAGTTTTGAGAATGACACAAATCTTGGTTTTCACAAAGTGTGTTGCTTCAGTGTTTTAGACCTTTTTGTCAGATGTTACTATGGTATACTGAAGTAAAGTTACAAGCATTTCATAAGTGTCAGAGGCTTTTATTGACAATTACATTAAGTTTATGCAAAGAGTCAATATTTGTTGACCCTTCTTTTTCAAGACCTCTGCAATTCGCCCTGGCATGCTGTTAATCAACTTCTGGGCCACATTCTGACTGATGGCCGCCCATTCATGCCTAATCAATGCTTGTAGTTTGGGATTATTGTTTGTCCACCCGCCTCTTGAGGATTGACCACAAATTCTCAATGGGATTAATGTCTGGGGAGTTTCCTGGCCATGGACCCAAATTTGCGATGTTTTGTTCCCCAAGCCACTTGGTTATCACTTTTGTCTTATGGCAAGGTGCTCTATCATGCTGGAAAAGGCATTGTTCGTCACCAAACTGTTCTTGGATGGTTGGGAGAAGTTGCTCTTGGAGGATGTTTTGGTACCATTCTTTATTCATGGCTGTGTTCTTAGGCAAAATTGTGAGTAAGCACACTCCCTTGGCTGAGAAGCAATCCCACACATGAATGGTCTCAGGATGCTTTACTGTTGGCATGACACAGGACTGATAGTAGCGCTCATCTTTCCTTCTCCGGACAAACATTTTTCCAGATGCCCCAAAGAATCTGAAAGGGGATTCATCAGAGAAAATAACTTTACCCCAGTCCTCAGCAGTCCAATTCCTGTACCTTTTGCAGAATATAAGTCTGTCCCTGATGTTTTTCTTGGAGAGAAATGGCTTCTTTGTTGCCCTTCTTGACAGCAGGCCATCCTCCAAAAGTCTTCGCCTCACTGTGTGTGAAGATGCCTGCTGCAATTCCTGAGCAAGGTCTGCACTGGTGGTCCCCCAATCCCGCAGCTGAATCAACTTTAGGAGATGTCCTGGCGACTTGCTGTACGTTCTTGGGCGCCCTGAAGCCTTCTTCACAACTATTGAAACTCTCTCCTTGAAGTTCTTGTTGATCTGATAAATGGTTGATTCAGGTGCAATCCTACTAGCAGAAATATCCCTGCCTGTGAAGCCCATTTTGTGCAAAGCAATGATGACTGGCACGTGTTTCCTTGCTATTCTAAAGGCCCCCATACATACAGCAATCTGAAAACCAAAATTGAACAATTTGAAGATTTATTGCCCGATCTTCGGATTTCCCAATCTAGCAATCTGCGCCCATACATTACAGATCTTTTTCAGTGATTTGCAGATCGATTGCAGCAAACACAGATCTACCACTCTTGAAAGGCCCATCCTTTTGCTAGTAACGATCTGCAAATCTGCTGATCATGTCCATACACTAGCAATCTACAGCCCCAATCAGATTTAACAATTCCAAACCCTTTTTGGTTGCAATCTGTGATCTGTGAAGCCCATACATTGCAGATTTTTATACACAATTGATTGCTGATGTATGGGGGCCTTAACTCAATCAGCATGACAGAGTGATCTCCAGCCTTGTCCTCGTCAACACTCTCACCTGTGTTAACGAGAGAATCACTGACATGATGTCAGCTGGTCCTTTTCTGGCAGGACTGAAATGCCTTGGAAATGTTGTTTTTGAGATTAAATTCATTGTCATGGCAAAGAGGGACTTTGCAATTAATTACAATTCATCTGATCACTCTTCATGACATTCTGGAGTATATGCAAATTGCCATCATAAAAACTGAAGCAACAGATTTCGTGAAAACCAATACTTGTGTATTTTCAAAACTTTTGGCCATGGCTGTAGTATTATAGTAAGGTTATATGATATTAGCAATTATAATGGCACTGATTGTAGAAAAGTACATGTATTTATTCTTTAGATAAAGATAACCTCTGAGACAAAGGTTTCCAAACTCTGCCTTTATAGTCCAGATTTTAAGGATATCCATGCTTAAGCACAGATGACTAAATTTGATTTATCCATCTGGACTCAAGCAGGGATATCCTTAAAACCTGAACTATAAATGGCAGAGTTTTGGAACCTTTGTCTCAGAGATATATTTTATAAAATAAAACTTTTGCTAAATGCAATATTTATTTATAGTTCTAGATATAACATGAAAAATATTCTGAGTATAAAACAGAAATTTATTAGAATTGTTACCCTTATTATGGCGTCATAAGGTGACGGTCACAAAGAAAAAATAATGTGATGGAAATGAATTAAAAATGCCACTCTGCAACAACCCTTGAGTTGCTTTAGCACATAGGTCCCTATTGTGCTGCACTAGGCCACGGACACCAATATATCACTGAAGCTATAAATCAGTGCTGGTATCTGCCTGGGTCATTATTGAAATTATTTGTTTTTGTGTTTTAACTCCAATGATAATCTGCTGCTTCTCTGAAATGCTGGAAACTAATGCAGTTAGATTCCAGCTAATTATAGCTATACTAGTTTTGGAGCCCTGCAACATGTGTAAATCAGGTTGTTACAAATAAGTTTTTCAATAAATACTACTAATAAACATGACTCAGTATACTATACTTAAGTTTGGGGTCTGAGCCCATGATCTTCATACTTTCAGATCTAGCGATGATATTTTTATCCTTTGTATCAGAATATAATAGATATGTTAACATTTATAATTGTATGTTATACGTAAACTATAGTTTAACTTTATTTTGCTTGATAAAGGGCATTGTGCTCCTGTGTGGCAAGCAGATAGTTTGCAGCAGAGAGCTTCCTTGAGTGGCCCGCGATAGGTGTTACATTATTCTCCATAAAGTGAGTGCATACTTATGTGGAGGCAGGCAGGATCATGTTTGGGAACCAGGGGATGATCAGCCTAAAAAAGACTGTCGGCTTAGTACTGCCAATCAGTGACGTGGCATTGGATGGACTGTTGGTTACCAGCACCATGCCTCTGCCAAAATCCTTTAACTGCTGGATTGGATAAAACTCCCATAGAAACATATGTTACACAAGGTTCCAATGTCCCTCTCACTCCGTGCTATATAGTATGTTGTATAGTGGAACTGTGCACACAGGTTGTTTTTGTCTCTGTTTTGTTAAGACCCATTTGAAAGGGTCCATCAAATCCTCCTGATCCTTCTATTCTGAATACTACGGGGCTCATTTATCAATGAGTTTTATCATACGCAATGAAATTTAAAACTTGTTGTGCATGATAATGGCGCTCCAGCCAATCAACTCCTAACTGTCATCTGTTTGAAAAATGACAGTTGGGAGCTGATTGGCTTGAGCACCATTTATCATACAAAATGAGTTTTAAATCTTATTGCGTATGATAAAACTCATTGATAAATGTGTTCTGTGATCTTTCTTGTTAACATGTATTATTGACACATTGCAAAATAAAAACCTACATATGCAGTACTTGCCAGGTGCACTGAAACATTCAAAGGGATCTGACACTTAACTGCACAGGAGCACTTTAAACAATTTATCCTTCAGCATAAGGGTGTTCTGTACCTTAAGCTCGGCATACACTGCCAGATAAAATACCTATCAGACCGACAGACATTTTATCTTGCAGCCTGACACCCTGCAGATGTCACAGGCATACAATGTGAGATATCTGTGTATTGGCCCCAATATCTGCGCTCCTCCCCTGGGGAGGAGACCTTTCCTCGTTAATTCTCTGTGAGCAGGGGAAATGTCTGTTGGTTGCCGCGGCTGGGCATACACTGCCTGCTGCAGCATACTTTTAACTTACAAAATATTGAATCGGATGGACATGCTGGATGATCCGGCATGACCGACCGATCGATATTTTAACATCGGCCGGCTGCACAGACAGTACAATTATCGTGGTGATCCGTTGATATCGGGCGGGTCGGCTCAATAATTGTATAGTGTATGCCCAGCATTAGTAACAACATCTCTGCTGATTTACTCACAGTGAACCTGTTACTGTAGGTAGGATCCAGTTTTATTTACTCTTCTGTAAATCAACAGTGCAATGTATATATGCATGGGAAAACTTTACTGACATATTTGTATTTGTTAATATTAATTACTGTATTTATTGATTTTCACAGGTGTTCTATATCATCTATAGACGTATGTTTCCACAGATAAATTATTGTGAACAATGATCATATATTGGCTTGGCTTTACCTTACATCTCTCCATACTAAAAGTATACAATTTAAGCTAGTTTTTCCAGGCACATGCAGAGTTACACTATTCTGTTGGTATGGACTCGTTAAACAGCTCTCGTCCACTTCCAACATGGAATTATTCACTTTGAGAGTATTGATTGGTGGGGTATATAGGGTTATATCGTTCTAGGGAAATTCAATGACTTATGATCGGCAGCACCCACATATCTGAAACCCGTCAATGATCTATGAATGACACCCCCATAAGGCCTGATACTGATAGGCCTTCTTGTAAATGCTATTGATGTTTTATAATGTAGCAATTATTACCTGCCTGGCTTTTTCTGTGGCTAAATGATTGCAGCAGTTTATCAGCGTTTTCTTTTAGAATCTTACTCAAAATGAAATCACTAAAACAGAACTAAAGCAGACATGTTACATGTTGCCAGCTCATATGGTATGTGTAAATGAACATTTTTAGAAATGTAACAGTAACTATTTCTTATTTCCTTTAATTCTCTTTTACCTATTACTGTCTTATCCTAATAAAGTAGATTAACAATAAAAATATAAAAACATATTTTATTGATCGATAGACATATTTGTCCCATGATTGCTAAAATCTTCATTTTATATTGCCCACGTGCTCTATCCTGTATCTATCAGGCTTGTATTACAATGGCACTTTCTTATATAACCTCAGTAAGTCATTCCTGGTAAGGGTTTACGTAGTGCACAGTTCTGCTGTTTCACAGTAACATCCACAGACTTGTGAATTTTTTTTTTTTACATTGCATTGTTTTTACAACCATGCTCAAATATAGTGGGTGGCATTGAAATCTGGAGAAAAGTAAAAAGTTAGCATTACCCAAAGCAACCAAACCAGATTACTATGTTTACTTTGTAAATTGCATTAAGAAAATGCCAGAATTTTATTGGTTGCTATGGGCAACACATTTCCCTTTGCATCGGTTTCCTGCAATGCACCCCAGTGTTTCCTTGCAAGTGAAACACAGTAACACACACATGATCAGCTTCAGACTTTTATACAACAATTCTAGTTTACAGTAAAAAAAGTTGTAGAAAAAAATGTATAGACTATGTGACATAAAGGATTAAAACCTACACGATCCTACAAGTCTCAAAAGTTAAAAAACCCTATAATGCATTTAGGATGTCTGTTTCATAGAGCGGTCACTTGATGTGGTTAGACGAGTAAGCACACACAACATATGGCATGTTTGAGACACTAATCTCTTGTCTTGCTTCATTTATAGATGGTCAAATCACAATCCGTATTTTCATCATTTTATCACAGTGTGCTAGCTGCAGAAGTTCACGTGTAAACCTCCGTACACAATAATGATTACAGATCTCTCACAATAACGAATATCTTAAAATAGAGTTTTTATATATGTTTTAGAAAAGTGGATCTCAACTCCAATCCCCAAGTACCACCAACAGGTCATGTTTTGTGGATTTCTTTAATCATGCACAGGTGAGTTATTCTGTTTTGCTGGGTCAGAAATTATCCCACCTATTTTCACAGACCTATTTCCCCCAAAAATGACCTGTTGGGGGTACTTGAGGGTTGAGGTTGGGCTCCGCTGTTTTAGAACTTTACTGATTTACCTACCTGAGCAGTTTTAGTTCTCCAGCTTTTGTCTGTGATCTGTGTATGCATCATGGAGCAGTAGCGGAAATATTGCTGGGTGGAAACAAGTGCCTTTAGCTTGAGCACATTGCAGCATCCTATTAAAAAGAGCTAAAAACAAAAACTTGAAAAGATAGAATATTTCTTCTTATCATACAACTTTCATCTAGAAAACATATAAACAACCAGCTTGGAGACGGACTAATTACATAGCAGACAACATTTTAACATCTTTTAAACCAGGGACTCCACTGCAAATTAGGGACAGTTGGCAATTTATTAGTGGCAGGCGTCCCCTAGCTCTCTCTGAAAGAGAGACCAAGGGGGGGGGGGGGGGGGGTATTGTTCAAGTTCTGGAAATTGAAACCAGAAAGTAAAGTAAATTGACTTATCACACATAAGAAGTTTCAGTCTAAGCTGTATTTATGTCTGTATGTGTTTCCAGGGATCTGCAAAGTTGGAAAAAGCTGAAATCCTACAGATGACCGTAGACCATTTGAAGATGCTGCAGGCTACTGGAGGTAAAGGTGAGGCTTTAACTGTCTGTAATTTTTACACTGCAAGAGGAGCATGGAAATCTAAGCAAACATCCCTTTGACAAACACTGGTAGGCGGATCTAGATAAAAGGAGTAGAAATCAATGCTAATGGTAGGATTGAACTCGTGGGAAAGAACTACAGGCACAAAAGAAGCACTTGACCCTGGGCTTGTGTTTGCTTTCATAACACTGTGGGAGTAAAAGCTTCATTCACAGACAGTCCAGCCACAGATTTGTTGGGAGTTTTGCAAAGACTGCGAAAATCTGTGCCCAGAGACAAAACAAACACACAAGCATTTGAAAAAATAAATAGGAGGACTGGAGGCCTACAATTGTGCGACGTGGTGTCTGCATGTTTAGAAGGAAGTGCAGGAGGGGAGCTCCATGTATTGTCCACACATTTTTGTGGGACACGAAGAAGAACAGACTGATGTATATACAGATAGACAATGGCTTTAAAGGAAATGGAGAGATTCATTGTCCCTGTGCTTATCTCAGCATGGAAATTCACTTCCTGATCTCTTTCTATGGGCAAAGAGATTCTTGGTGAGTCTTCATTATTATTGGTAGACCCAGAATAGCTAACATTAAATGGATTAACTATCCTCTTTGATTTAGTTGCCTCTGTGTGTCAGTTGGGTCTATTGCCTCTGTGCCACAGCAGAGCTCTTTTATTTTATTATTGGTCACCACTGTATACAGATTTATTAACTAGATTTATTCGTTGGTGGACTACAAATTTTGTGAGGCCTCATCCGACCATATGACATGATCTAAGTGACAGACAGTTTGGACAGTTGTTGAGGAGAACATGTTAAATGTGCAGGAGCTAGCTCTCTGCTGCCTGATGCTGGGTACAGACTGGCAGATATACCGGCCGATCAGTTGATCTACCAATATATCATGTGTGCTTCGGCCTGTGTGTACCAGTGATACGTCTGTGAACTACATTGTTCAAACATATTGCATCGGCTTTGCTGCACAGCCGATGGCAGATATGCCTGCAGTTATATCTGCTCATCTTGCTGTGTGTGTACAGGTGGTCAGCTGACTGCCCGTACACTTGCTGCAGGAGAGGGGGGCGCGGTGCGACCCCTGACCAGTGGGACCCACGGCTAGATGGCAGATGATGGTTGTTCAGTGTGTATGAACAACCACCATCTGCAGATATATATTTTAGGTGTGTACCCAGCTTGAGGTAGCAACTGAAATTTTGACCCTGTACTTTAAACTACCATTTACATTTGTATATGAGTTGTGTACACTTTAAAAGCCAAATATAGCAATGTCAAGCATTATTACTCTTTGATCAGGGAGGAGGTGAGGTGGCAGTCATTGGCAGAGTGAAGCGGGGAAGGGTGCATGTGGAAATGAGGATGAAGATGTACTGAGGGGAACAATGGTTGAGGGCAGGTTAGAGGTTAATGATACTCAGCGCTGTAAATCCTGTAGGAACAGCTGGACCAGGTAGGTCACCGCTAGACCACCAGGAACATTTTGTCCTTTAACCTGCCCCCCTAGTGCCTAACCCTAACCTTCCCTCCTGCAGCCTCCCCCTCCACATGGTACCTAACCCTCCTCTCTGCTCACTTATTCTTCATGGACCAGAGGGATAGGGTTAGGCTATTAACCTTTCACTTGTTGATAGTTATGTTCAAATTCTGAACATGTCGGCATTGTAAATGTCTAAATCCCATTAAGTGTTCCAGCACTTATGGCTATTGTAAAACGTAAAATATATTAAGAAGCAAACCACCTGATATTAGTGGCTAACTGAAGCTGATCTGCAACTAAAAAAAAAAAAAATCATAGGCCCCAAATGTCAGAATTGTCAAATTGCCAATCCGGGACAACACAGAAAAACTGTGGGACAGTTTAGTATGTTAAAATATCAGTTTAACGTCTGTAATAAGAAAGGATATACACGCCCTGCTAATATAGCCCATGATTAGGGCGGGTACTATTCATCCTTATTAATCACAGGGCTGCAGGGCCCTAGAGCAATGCTCATTGGTCAATTGGCACCCTTCAGTGTAGGGTGAATTGGGAGGAGCCAGTGATGGCAGGGCTGAAACTAGGATTTTTGTCAACCCGGGGCAAGGCAGTAATTTGGCACCCTCCCTTGTTGTGACATTAATGATAGGAGCAACTGGACATAAGTGGCATACAGGAATTGCACATACTGTAGGAGTTTAACAGTCAGTGTTGCACATAAATGCAGCAGGGCAGACAACTTTATAACTTTTTTGAATGCAGTGCAGACAAGTGCTACCTTACCTGTGGGCTGCTTCTATCAGGAGTCAGGCTGACTAAGAGAAAAGCAGCACATCACCTGGCTGGCCAGTTCAAAGCCCAGTGGGAACTGCCTAGGCTGGGCGGAGCTGTGCGTACAGCAGACGTGGTTGCAGTCAGTGCAGTGCATGTTTGGGCGTGTGGGGCTGTTACCTGCCAGCGGCGGGGGGTGGTGGGTGGCTGTTACCGGCCAGTAGCTGCAGTGAAAGCTATTTGAGGCCCGGTGACTGTTACCAGCTGCGGTAACAAGCTATAGGCAGCAAGCCCATACAATAAGACGTCCCTGCTGGCAATGACTCATGGGATTTGTAGTTTATCTTTTACTGCTCAGATTCTGAGCAGTAAAAGCAGAGGCAGCCCTAACCAGTTGGAGGCCCATGCAACCTATTTTTGTGGTGCCCCCTAGCACCATCGCTAGTTCCACCTCTGACCCAGCACCCCTTCTCCAAGTACAGCACCAATCAACCAGTAGTACAGATCACAGCAGCAGCCAGCAACATTCATCACCCCTCACCCATTGCAATCCTCATCCACAGAGCTGTAACTAGACATTTTAGTGCCCTGTGCCAGCAAGAGCATTGGCACACCCAACCCCCTGTTTGTCTCCATCCAGACAGGCTACTGGACTCCGCAAAGGTCCATGGGATGAGGAGCTGCTGTGGCTGGGCATGCCCAGCAGCCTTCCTCCAGTGACGATTTATGTTACTTTCCGCTGCCCCCACTGTCTCTGCTCCCCAGTGCCACTGCTGCCGGCTGTATTAGCTGCCGCCCGATAAGAGCTGAGCTAAGAGCTCCGATCGCGTTAGGACAGCGAGTAGAGGTGAGTCTGCCTGTCCCGGTCCCATCATTGCCCGCTGTCAAGCTGAGTTGGCCCTAGGCTTGAAATGCATGCCCCTAGGCATTCCAAATGCCCTAGGCATTTGCCTAATTTGTCTATGCCTAGGGCCGGCTCTGAGTAAAAGGTAAACTACAAATCCTATGCCACTCCTGTTTCTTCCAGGTGCCTTGGGCTGACAGCTGACTGTCTGCCTGTATTTCCCGGATGGCACCTGCAGCTCTCACTATGACTGTCCTCTGCTCTGGAGCCGGCCCTGCAAGACACCCTCAAATCTGGTGCCTGGGGCATGTGCCTCCCCCTCCCCCCCCCCCCCCCCCCCCTCTTACTATTGGAAAACAGACAATATGTAAACACTGCACTACATAAAATAAATGAGACAATAATTACAAATGTTTAAAATAAAATATGGCACTATTTTCCCAAGAAACCTTTAGCTGTTTTCATTCTGGTAATTATAATGCATTCCAGTTGTGGATTATAAAGTTATGTGATCCATACATTGATGCAATAAGAATCTATCTCACTGTCAGGAATCCATTCAGTGTAGAAAGCAAGCAAGCAACACAGTGAGCAGAGAATCCATCTCAAGGGCATGGATTGAGAGTTGATTGTTTAATATTTTAGGTGGCACAGTCAGTACACATTTTCAATAGGTTACAATGATAGTAACTATTTTTTCTGTAATATTGGATGAATATTAACAAGATAGATGGTATTAATGCTACAATAGCAGCATAATGGTTTGTGATTCGGTAAGTGTTGCAGTGATACATACCATTGCAAACCTTCATGATGGAACCGCTGAGTGTGATGTCACCAGCTTTCTGTTAGTGAATAACAGTAGGCGCCAATTTATTAACTTAAAAGACAGAGTAACCCTATTGATTTTCCCCCCTCCAATCTGTAATGATAGATATATTGAACCGTAGCCTTTTACAACCCTTATTTGGCCAAAACATTTATCCCAGGTCACTCTATACATACTGAATTGCTTTGAGAGGATTGGACTTTTCTCAAGGGAACTTATTACTGGGTACACACTAGACAATATGTTGTCCAGTCCGGCGGATCGCACCGACATATCGGGCACATCGACAAGTGTGTACCCAGCCTAAGGGAGTAAATGATGGAGAGAAAGACGATGAACTATTGAGACATTGTAGTTGTGCCTATTAGTGCCGGGACACATCGTGCTTGTTCCAGTATTAGAAATGAGATACTGGAGAAAGCTCCCCCAATCAAATATTATACGTGTTGCTATACAGTAAGAGCAATGCAAAGCAAAATATAATTGAAATAGTTTTAACCTCATAATATTCAAATCTAGTTTTACGGGACATGTACAGAATAATATTTGGCAATATTCTCCTATCAGTGGGAGCATATTTATAGGTCCTGATTAATTCATAAGGATGAGTATTTGAATTCTGATACAAAATATATGGTATGAAGGTACTGTAGTAGATCATCATTCCATTTTCATCAAATATGCACCACAGTCAATATTGGATGCAGCAGGTGAGTGGCTTTATATGGCTGCGAATATACAGTTTTACCTTTTCTGTACAGTTTGATTCATTGGAACACACTCTGGTTCATTTACATTTATTGTTGGTCTACATGTAGTAATTAAGGTAGGTAATGCATCAAAGTAAAGTGTGCGTGTGTGTATGTTCGTTGCATATCTTTTTTCCATGAAACTTTTTTGATGAAAGGATGCCAGAGAAAGATGTTCTTAGTTTGCAGTTAAGTGACAAAACATGTCATACAAGTCTGCACTGTAGCACTAAGCAGATCATACATTCAAGTCCCTCAAACTGTCAGGGCTTAGAAATCATGTAATTGTCGGTCTTGTAGAGAAAGACTAGAGGGGGCTGACTTCAGCCAGAGCCTTTAATCTTTGTCTGTGCGTGTGTTTGTGTGCAGGGCAGAGAGAGACACTCTGGATCAGAATTACCATGGGAAAGCTCCTCTGGAATGTCCCTACCACACAAAACAAGATGAGAGGCACCACTATACATTTTTAGGAGTTTATGGAACTGATGTTCGTTAATTTTTCTCTGCTGTACTATTTAATTTCAAACATTGTGGTGTATTATATTACCAGCCTTTCTCTCACACATTGTTTCACCACTTCAGCCTTCCGTAACAGTGGTCTGCTGTGTTTTCCTCATACTAGTGGAGATGATTTACTAGCAGTTCAAACACAGCCCAAGCTTTGTCCTGTGACGCTGCTGCTGTGTTTGGTGTGGCTGGGATACATGAATCATCAGTCTGCGATGAATATCATTATGTAACTGTTCAAATGAGCCAGAATCTTTGTGTCATATTTGCAAAATACTGGGTTATGGCAATGTAAATTGTCATGGCGGGTTGATAACCGCACTTGTCAGCATATTATATATAAGCAGCATAGATGGATTAAGACCCTGTGTGGCTTAGGCAATGCTAATTTGGGCTTCCTTCCCATATCTGTTGGTTTAAAACAACATAAACATAAAAATGAGTTATGGTAACCCAGACCCTTCGGAGGGCACAGGGCCTTAGGTGGGTGAATGGGTTGCATGATAGATGATTTGGCTATGATAAGAAGCTTCTGTATTACCCTGCCTCCAAGAATGCCAAACCTACTAATTATCTGAAGTTAGTTGCCATAATGTAAGAAATTGGAGATTATTACATTTGTTCTACCAGCTTCTCTTAATAAAAACATTTCATACAGTTGTGTTCCAAATGTATAGGCCATTCAATCTGCCAAATGTAGTGGCCCTCTAACTGTTCAGGAAATACACAGCCTCCATTTTGTCCACCACATACATCCCCCTGTATGGACAACTCCCGGCACATAATGTAAGTCAGTTAATGGAATACTTACCTACTTTTGAAAACACATTTCAGGGAGATTGTGAAAGCAACACCTTTGGGTGTGTGTTAAAGTGGACCTGTACTGCTACAGAAAATGCATGTAGCCATAGGGATCATTGGGGGTCATTCAGACCCACTCGCAAGCGGCAGTACGCTCGCAAGTGGGTCGATGTTCCCCACTGCGCATGCGCACGATGGAGGGAGCTCCGTTGTGCGCATGCGCGAGACCCGGACTGCGACAGCCAAGCTGTCGCTCCGGGTCTCGCACCAAAGGGGGCATGCTGTCGATGTTGATTGACAGCACGCCCCCTTTGGTGGGCGTGCCGGGGGCGTGCCTGACAGACGGAGGCGTTCCCATGGGAACTAGTGATGTCAGTGGGAGTGATTTTGGCTCTGATAGAGCCAAAATCACTCCAGGGCTTGTGGCAGCGAGACCCTACCGCAGGTTCTCCGTCGCAAGTCCGCTGGTCGCGATGGTCAAGACCATCGCGACCATCTTTTTGGACGCTCGTATATGCTGTGGGTGGTGACCCACAGCTATACGAGCGTCCAGGAGGACGCTCCATTTTAATGGAGGAGGGCCCTGATTCAGAGCGAGCGCTCTGGTCAGAGCGTCCGGCTCTGAATCAGGCCCTTTGTGCCTTATAACCAATGCAGGGAAATTATACTAATGATCCCATTTGAATGTATATATCTCTGTTTTTTTAATATAACAGCTTCAAATGAGAGTAAGGTACAATCGGGGAGATTGCTACTATTTCAGGGAGTCTCCCTGACAATGATGGAGAGTTGGCAAGTATGCTTATTGGCCTGGCACATACAGAAATACTAAATGTCATATACAGCATTTCAAAGGTTCACCATATGCAGCCGCCTAATTGTTTACAGGGTGGCTTCCAATGAATCAGTGCAACGTTTGGCATTGACTTTGCTAAATTGACCATTTTAGCACTATTATTTTCAGCATGCCAACACTGGAGAGGATTGAGGGGTATGTACAACTACTGGGACATGTGGAAGCGCACCATTTTTAGAGAAATATAATACGAAAATTACCTCAGGCTGTGTATATATGGTGTCAATGAAACCTAAATTAATTTCATGTATGCACACAAACTTTGTGTGTGCCACAAAATTATTGAAATTATTGTATAAAATTACCTGCAGGCTGTGTGTATAACGTGTATATAACACATAAATGCATTCTGTGTTTAAATTTGGGTCCCATTCCCAAGATATTTCATTATTGTATGCAAATATTCCAAAATACGGAATATTCCGATATCCAAAATACCCCTGGTCCCAAGCATTTTGGATATGGGAGTCTCAACCTGTATTGCAATAATAATTCTAAAATAATGTTAGTGATGGTGCTCCATGCTCACAGCCCAGGCCTACAAATGGCCATGAATTAGAAGAACAAAAGCATTGCTATTTGACAATGAAAGATGTGTCCACATACATTTATACTCAGTGCGCTACAAATCACGTTACACGTAATGTGTGAGCGCCATGCGATTCTGTAGCGCAGAGCATCTTTTCTTGCATTTTTTCCCTTTCAGAGCATCTTATTCGCAAAGTAATGCAAATAGAATGCACAAGCAGCTTATACTGGTTAAAATGATATACAGCATGCCTATGTTCTGTGTGTGACAGCAGTCATATCTGCCTGTGAAATGCTACGTTACAGTGTCAGCAGCTGTGACACTATAACGGAGTATTTCCTTATGCAGACACAGCCTCAGTCTCACACACAACATAGGCATGCCGCATATCATTTTACTCAGCAAAAGCTGCTTGTGCGTCCTACTGGCACTTTGCGAATAAGGCGCACAAAAAGACGCTCTGTGCTACCGAGTTGCTCCATGGTATGGCATGACTAGAAGGTCTGTTTAATGCTAAATGTATGTTGACTCATCTGTAAGGTAGCATATAATTCAACTGTTTCATTGGAACAAATCTATTGTGGTGAGGAAACTGTTTCAAGAAGGATTATATAATGTATATGTAAATCTTTAAGAGAATTTTGTTATTAATTATATTTTGCATTTTTGAAGGTTACTTTGATGCACACGCGCTGGCTATGGATTTCATGAGCATCGGTTTTCGAGAGTGTTTAACAGAAGTTGCAAGATATCTTAGCTCTGTTGAAGGCCTGGATACATCAGATCCCCTCCGAGTACGACTGGTCTCTCATCTTAGTACCTATGCCTCACAAAGGGAAGCGGTAGCTATGACATCATCAATGGTGCAGCACCAGCATTCCCTGCATCCTCACCATTGGGCAGCAGCATTTCACCAACTTCCTGCAGCTTTGTTACAACAAACTGGACTCTCTTCCTCTGATAACATACCTTGCAGACTATCCACAAACACAGAGCTGCCACCACGACATGGCTCTGCACTCCTCACAGCTACATTTGCTCATGCAGATGCTGCTCTTAGAATGCCTTCTGTAGGAAGTGTAGCTTCTGGAGTTCCTCCTCTTTCTACCTCCTTGCTGTCACTTTCAGCCACAGTACACGCTGCAGCTGCTGCTGCTCAGAGCTTTCCCCTGTCCTTTGCTGGAGCATTCCCAATACTTCCACCCGGGGCAGCAGCAGCAATGGCAGCTTCTGCAACAGCCATTACTTCTCCTTTGTCTGCAACATCCAGTCCACGGCAAACAAACTCCAGTACAAACAGTAAGCCATACCGGCCTTGGGGGACTGAAGTAGGAGCATTTTAAAGTGTTGCTTTTTAAGTGGACTTTTTTAAATTGTGTAGGAACAGTGCCCTGAGTAAAAAAGTGAAAAAAAAGTGTCTGAAATACAGATGATTTGTGAACTTCGGCTTGATTCATTACCGATCGCAACTGCGATTACGCATGCAATCCACCGATTGTTGCGTTCTGTGCATGCGAACCACCCACTGACATCGGGACTGCGCGTGACTATGCAGACCCATTGCAGAGTGATTGTGAGGAAGTGCCATTTGTGGGAGGTGACGGGGGGGTGGCCGGTGAAACACAGGCGTGCCAGTTCGTTTGAACATCGTTGCATGGGCGTCCATAAATTATCCACTGCGATGCCATACGCAGCTTATGCATTCACTGCGTGCGATGAGGTTAGCAATTTCTGAGTAAGGTCAGACCTTGTGCAAGTGAGCGTGAGGCTGTGATGGTACTTGGTTACCGATGGTTTTGCAAAATATTACGCATGTGTGTAAGGTAAAGTGGCGTCCTTATGTAGTGCTGCAACGGCATAGCGATCGCAGTGGATTAGCATACTATCGCAGTGAGACTGTGTGCGTAATCTCTATTGCAATCGTATTTGCGATCCGTAATGAATCAGGCCCTTAGAGACTACATAACAATGTTACTGTATATGTTGCTTTATGAACTTGGAGAATCCACTTTAACCTGCGGTTGGCTTCTCTTCACATGTGTAACTTGGGACAAACTGGTCTGTTACTAGTGATGCAAGGGTTATCTGAAGCATATGTGCACAGAATGGTTCTTTCCAAAATGGCTATTCAGGCAGTGTATGTGGTACAGTTGTTCCCGGGTCTAGATGTTCAGAGATAGTAGCCCTGGATAATCTGATTTCCTCTTTCCCTGTTTTACCATAATTCATTTAAATTATTTTTTCCAGCAGTGCCCATTATAAGTTCAGAACCTAATTATTGCTTATCTAAAACTTCAGGGCCAATATATCCAGTAGTACTTGGTATAAACCCACAGCTGAAAGAAAATAGCAATCACGAAAAAAATGTTTTTATTATTATTGTACTAATGTGTCCCAGGGCCGGCTCCAGGGGTCAGAGCACCCTGTGCTGGCCCATCATACGGCGCCCTCTCATTGTGCGCGGCTTAGCCGCGTGCGAGCGAATTTGGGGGCGTGACCTAATAATCATAAGCCACACCCCCTATGTGACGTTATTTGGAGGCGTGCCCTCATGGCACGCCTCCAAATAACGTCAGGCTGGGGGTAAAGCCCAGTAATCCGTCACTGGCTGGGTTTCCCCCAGCCCTCTTCCGTCAGTGAATGGATGGCGCGTGCATGCGCGCGGCATCCATTCACACTCCGGGGGTCCAGCACCGCTGCACAGCTGCGGCGGTGGGGGTCCCCAACCTCCCAATTAGACCACCCGCGGGCCACTTCGGCCCTCGGATGGAGCAGCGGGACAGTACTGTCCCTCTGAAATTGGGATGCTGGGGAAGGGTGGCACCCTTGTGCACTGCACTGGTCGAACACCCCTACAGCCGGCCCTGATGTGTCCTATTGCCGCAGTCAAGCCAAACAGCCCTTCTCGGCAAACCAGGTCGAGTGCGACTAGGCTTGCACAGAGCATCTTTTTGCTCGAATATACGTCAAGGTAGTAGTGTTGATTGTAGCACCTCGCACCTGTCACAAATCGTGCAGTTCTTCTCTCCTGCCTGGGGTGTCACTCTCTGCTCTGGTGCTTCTAGCACACTCAGCTGATGCAACAAAATTCTGAGACACAGGCCAGAGTGTGCTAGAAGCACTAGAGTAGAGAGACACCCCAGGCAGGAAAGAGGAACTGCATGGGTTGTGACAGATGCAGGGTGCTAGAATGAACACTAAGTAGCAACACCGTACAAACAAACTGTTTAACGAGACTGCACTAATTATTATGATATGCAACATCTGTGTGCAACTGAATCTGTATACTAAATGCTGCGTTGCAGTGACCGCTGCTTTTTTCATGGCCAGTTCCATTGTACAGATTCAGACTCAGTCGCACACAGTTATACAAGTGTTGCATATCAAATTAATCAGTGCAGTCTCGTGAAGCGGTTTTGTCTCACAGCAAAAATGACGCTACACCACTCTGTGCAGCTCAATCGCGCCAGGCGTGATCGTGCATATAGCTCATGTTATGTGAGCATATAGCCCATGTCGCATAGCGTATTGAGGCTAGGTGCATGGGGATACAGCTGTAGGGATTATTAATAATCACCATTTCCTGGCCAAGTGTGTGTTCTATTGTACTGACATAACTTACAAATTTCTGAGCCCATCATTGTTTGGCCGTAAATTAAGTTTTCACAATAGGAATGGGTATGTAATGCCGGCCGTCGGGATGCCTCCTGTCAGAATACTGACAGCGGCATCCCAATGGTTGGTATCCTGACAGGGGTCGGGTAAGTATACTTACCCTCCCCCCTTCTCCCCCTAACCTTCCTTTCTTGTAGCCTATCCCTCCCCACCCTAACCCAAGCACTCCCCATTAGTGCCTAAGCCTAATGGTGCGCTAGCCCGATAAAATGAACAACAACGATATTGTAATCGTTCATTATATTGTGCAGTGGACATTGAGTCCACACTGAACGAGATATCGCTCAGTGCCAACAAAACTACAAGAAGTAATAGACAACAGATTACAGAGCCTTGTCCGTCTTGTGATAATATAAACCGGTAGCTCTAGACTTCAAGGTCTATTATTGAGCTACAGTTCAGAAATCTTTCTACATGTATTGAACATTTGAAGGATTTTTTTTCTGCTTGCATATAATATTTCTTTTAAGGGCTGGACCCATTTAAAATACAATGATAGGCAGAACTAAGCTTGCACAAGGGCCATGTTTGATAGCCCTATACGGTAAATTGTACGTGTTTTCTTGGGAGTAACTATTAATCCATTAATTCTAATTATTCAAGCAAATGTTCACTGTTCTATACAGTTTCCAAAACATATATTTATTTTGTTTGATTAATATAAAGCAGAAGTCTGATATTACATTAGCTAATTAATTCCTAAAACAGAATATTCAAAGCTTGAATCATTACCTATGTAACACACATAAAAATGAGTTAAATAAGTAGTGCTTAAGTAGATTGCCAAATATTGTTCCTGTTAATTTATGCATGCTTGACCGTTATCATTAGATTGGCACAGCATTTAACGCATTCAAATATGAGCTCTGATGTTAGTGCTGACTTTGATACATACCAGTTGGGAGGTGCGATCTTTACTTCGATGTCTTATATTGTACCTTTAACTTCCTTTGCTGTAGGGATAGCTGTGCACAAACCAGTTGCAAGGCTTGCACTACCTGGTGACCATTTTTCAAAAGGGATATCTGATTGTTCTATTCCATCCTGTGCAACCATTCATGCTTTAAATAATAGTGTGATGTGACTTTAATTGAGGCTGGGGAAGGGATTTATGTACAGCTAATAACCCGACATGAATATATCAAGGTGCACAAAAAACATTCAGATACAGTTATTTCTCATATCAAAATGTTTCCCTTGTTTAATATGTACTCAGGTGCTATGTAAAACCATATGCAAAGATAGGAGTGTCTCTTTGACTAATAACAAAATTACAAGTATTCATACAAAAAAGATTTACTAAGAACCACTAAGTCACTTCTTATAAGAATGAAGATATCCAATTAAAGTTGGGATTGGAGGGGAAGATTATTCCCTTTACACCAAGGGTGGCCAACCCGGCCCTCTAGAGCCCCTAACATTACATTTTGGAGACCACCTATTGGCTGCATAGGTGTAGTTATTACGAACTGTCCCATTTTAAAACATGTGGTGTGTTCATTTCTAACTGACACATTCTACAGATCCACAGATGGTCTGGAAAGCATGAACTGTTAGGGGTCATTTAGGACCCGTTTGGACACC
This sequence comes from Taudactylus pleione, assembly GCA_031769625.1. NCBI lineage: Eukaryota > Metazoa > Chordata > Amphibia > Anura > Myobatrachidae > Taudactylus > Taudactylus pleione. The sequence continues at coordinate 5,449,104 of JAUIMM010000324.1, read as the reverse complement.
CCTGCTATACACCATATACTTATTTCGTGACACCTTCTTGACATACTTGCCAACTGTACCTGATTGTCAGGGAGACTCCCTGAAATAGCAGCAATCTCCCTGACTCCCTGAAAAGTCTAATAATCTCCCTCATTGCACTTTACCCCCATTATGAAGCTGTTATCTATATAAAAAAAATATACATATACATTCAGATGGGATCATTAGTATCATTTTCCTGCATTGGCTATACAATGATCCCTATGGCTACATGCATTTTCTGAAAAGTATCAGTGTGTTTTCATCAGCAAGTAGATCGTAACACTGCTTTGGGGCTCATTTACATTTGGATGTAAATCAATTATATGACACACCACTCAGATGTAGCAATACACGTCCACTTTACCACCGCACTCATAGGTGTTGCTGTCACTATCTCCATGAAATGCTTTTTTAAAAGTAGGCAAGTATGCTTCTTGATGGACACTGCAGTCATCCTCTTGTCCTGAAAAATGGCAGATACTAGAGACAGAAACTTGTACTTAACTGCATTAAAAAAAAACAGAAATACACTGTCAAAGCTTTTAAATATATCAATGTATGGCTATATTTACATATATGTTTGTGAAAATGAATTGTTGTTCTTTTATAAGGCAACTTGTATTTGAGGTTTAATACACCTTCAAAAAGATTCAATCGTTACAGCACATACTAATTTTGAGTGTTTGTAATACACTAATGATAACAGCAAAAGCAAGATTGTCTTTCATTAATACACTTAGATTTTTAACTGAAAGCTAAGGTCCAATCCCCAGGGAAACGTTTACAATGTCATGTAGACTAGAACAAGTGTCCCAAAGACTCCTACAATTAAATTTTTTTGGTGTTCCCTGATCATTACATATGCAAAATATTCTGTTGGGAATTACCTCTTCTGGGCTTCCAGAACAATGGGGTTTATATCTAATAAAAGGACTGTAGGACAAAAAGAAAAGATTGAGCACCACTTATGTTGACCTCCGTAATGACCAAAATGTAAACATCATCCGTGTGGCTATTGATCGGTCTTCCTTCCGCATTGTGCTTGCTAGATGTACATGTGAAGCAGGTCTTGTATTGTTCATTACTTTGAAAAAAACACAGCATGTTTCATTATGCTCTTCATTTCTCTGCTGTGTGGAGAATGCAATAAATGTTAAACATTATGCAAGCTATACTTAAAATATTTGTTTTATAAATACTGTGCACTAGTATTTAGCTGTTTATTTTGTGCATTACTTTGTAACCTCTTTTCTATGGCAACAAAAAAATATTTACTTATTATTAAATGAAGTATTTTTATTTACTGACAATGTTATGGTGTATAGGAGAGATGCCTGTTTTCATACAAGGATGCACAATCCACAGAAACGGACCAACATGCTGCTTGTAAACACATTTTTAATTTTACTACATATCTTTTTGTGTTCTTAAAATGTTCAAGACCTAAGATAATGCGGTGTCTGATTGTATAAAGACCAGTGGAATAGATTAGGAATGCCTCTCTATGCTCTGTGATGGGGAGGAGAGGGGGGCTACAGAGTTATATACCACTCTGTTGTCTTTGAGAAAATAAACCATAAAATAAGAAGCCAAGATGTACTATTGTCAAGTTGAAATTGCATTTCCCAGTAACACTGCAAAAGGGAGCTTGTGTGTAGTTAATCCATTAAATAATATTAACAAATAGAAAACCTCACAATACCATAACCAACCAAACTAGCCATTGGAATGGAGATAATGTGATAAGTTGAAAAATAGGATGGTTAAACATTATTTAACACAGCAACAAAACTAATAATGACGTTATTTAAAAAAAGAAATGCTAAGCCAAATCTAAAAGTAGTAGTAGTTTAATTAGATGCCAATATCTAAAATGTATCCTCTCAAGTTATGTTAAAGCATAACCTTTAATAGAATATTACATAATGTTTTGTTCAATGAAATGTATATATTGTTTGATTGCACAGTTTGTTTTTTGTTTGCTGTTATTTTCCATCCCCAGTCAGTCACTAAGGGATCTATTTAGTAAACTAACAAAAAAGCTTAAAATGTCAGATCTCCATATTTATTATAGAGAAAAATTCAGAGTAATCAGCTTTCTTATCCCCTTTTTTTTACTGTTCGATTCCTGAAATCGAGAGAGATCAAAATTTTTATATGCTTTATCATTTTTACTAAATAGACCCAAAAGTAGCTTATTTTCTTCTTCGGAGTCTATAGGATCCACAGGAATTAACTTGGGGTATGTGGTTGGAGTGATCCAGGCACCAAACAGTTACAAGCTTTCAGCTCCCAGGATGCACTGGGTACTCCTCCATATATACCCCGCCCCTGGCTACAGGCAATTTGTTTGGTGCGCAGGAGTGCACCGTACTGAACAGGGGGACTGTTGTATGAGTAAGCAGCACTAGGCATCTGGATGCAAGCCCGTGCTGCTGCTCCATCTACCCCTGCAGACGCCGCAACACCAGGGAGGGAACTTTTGATTTCTGCGGGTGTCAGTAGCATATACGCTGAGCCCAGGACTGCAGCTGGAACAATCGGGAATGCAGGTAAGGTGGCTCCCCGCGGCCGTTGACGGTGGGGAATCACGTGGCAGTCTGTGCCTCCAGCGGTGTAGACCTGTCGGGGGATGCTGTAGTAAGGAGCCAGGTGAACTGCTTCCCCCACTAGACCACCGGGACATGAGGGATCCTGACAGGCAGGGGTGATAATGGCGGTGGCCATGATATGACAGTGTGTCCGGTGGATCCATGCAGCAGAGGGGGAGGTACGCTCTCCCCGACGGCCCCTCCCCCAACCCAGATGCTGATCCAGAGTCGGGGTTTCCTGTGTCTGGGTTGCCCCTCCCAGCCTCCCCTGTATAAGAGACGCCAGAGACCACTCTCGGTGGCTGCAATCTCAGGAGGTTTGGTCAGTCTCCTGTATACCTCTCCCTTGGTGACCAGGTTATACAGCGCTCAATATCCTACTTGGCCTGGTGCTGTTCGTAGTTGACTAAGAGCTTATTGTGTGTGTGTGGTATGTATGTATGTATATGTGTATATATATATATATATATATATAGCATTGCATGTGACATCTGCTGTGTTATACTGCCTTTCCTGAATGACTGTCAGTTGTAGCTATCACTGCTGCTTCTCCTCACAAGCCCTCTGCTACAGGTGTGTGGGTTATTTTGGATGGGTGTGAAACATTGTCACATTGTGTATTACTTTGCATAACATTAGGGATATTGTTATGTCCAAAGAAACTGATAAGCAAGTTGCTGAAGCCCCTGCGCTGGTGTCATGTATGGCCTTTAAAACTGGGTTATCCCCTCAGGAATTCATGCAGAATGGATTATGTGGTCAATGTTATAAAGAGTCACCACATCAGTCAAATCTACCAGCTCCTAGGCAGGAACCCCCTTGGGCTTTCTTTTCCCAGATTATGGCGCAGGTTGTAGACCGGTTATCTGCTCCTAGGCTGGCCCATACTATGGGGTACCCTCAGCACCTACAACCTACTATGTTTATGCCCCCTATGCATCTGTCCTGGATGGACGTTTATGCCCTCTCAGGTCAGAGTATGTCTTCGTCCCCTGCTGCATTTTAGCAAGCGCTGCAAGCAGCTAGGCCAGTACATCCTAAAACCAGAAAGCGGTCGGCTTCTTCCTATCACTCCATCCAGCCTGCAAACTCTGGTGCATCTTTTGATGAGTGAGAGGATATACAGGGCTCCAATCAAGAGTTTCTCTCAGGAGACGAGGACCATTTTCCAACAGCGGATGTCCCCTCCTTGCTTAGGGCGGTCAAAGTTGTGCTAAATATACTGTAGATAATGAGGAGCCAGAGCTAAGAAAGGCTCTAGTGTTTAAACACCAGAAAGCTGAATTTCCCAAATCTGAGCACCTCTCTGAACTTATGGAGGAAGCATGGAGTTCTCCAGATCGATGATTCCATGTTACAAAGAAGGTTACAGCCTTATACTCCCTCCCACCAGATTAGTGAGCTAGGTGGGAAGTTCCGCCGATGGTAGACGCGCATGTGGCACATCTGGTCAGGAGTGCCACATTGCCCATACCATCTGCAACCTCCCTTAGGGATTCCACAGATAGGAGACTTGTAACCTGTCTCAAGGTGGTCTTTTCTCTGTCAGGAGCTGTTACCCGCCCAAACAATGGCTATGGCCTGGGTTTTTAAGGCTAGTGAGGAATGGATAAAGGCACTGGAAAATATTCTTCCCGAGGCATCCAGAAAACAGCTGACAATTATCTCCTATATTAAGGAGGCAGCCTCCTATCTGGGAGAGGCGGCATTAGACGCTGGTATTCTCTCCTCTAAGGCATCAGCTGCTCAGTTGTGGCTCGCAGAGCCCTATGGTTAAAGGACTGGAAAGCAGATGCAGGGTCCAAGAAGGCACTGGAATCCCTTCCATTCACGGGAGGCATTCTGTTTGGCACAGAGTTGGATAATATTGTAGCTATAGTGGCAGCCGCCAAGGTGGCTGGTCTGCCTTCAACATCTACTCCTAGACCTAGGCAGTCGTCCTTTCGGCCACAAGGAAAAGCAAAGGGTCAGTCTCCCTCTAGAGCTAAACCCAATGGATCTCACTGACCTATTCTGAATCTAAAAGGTCTCAACACATTTATCCGGTTGCCCAGGTTCCATATGGAAACCCTTTGGTCAATTGTTTTGGCAATGGAACCAGGGGATTTTATGGTGTCTTTGGATATTCAGGATGCGTATCTGCATGTGCCAATTACACAGTCTCACCAACGGTTTCTGTGGTTGCCGTTCTGCAGAAATACTTCCAATTTCAGGCACAGCCTTTTTGTTTGTCAACAGCCCCTCTGGTGTTTACCAAGATAATGGCAGTGATATTGGCCTGCCTCAGGCACCAGGGAGTCAGAATACTGCCATACCTGGACGATCTCCTGATATTGACACAATCTCCACAGGTGTTGTAGCATCATCTCAGACTGACGATTGCCTATCTACACAGACGCGGCTGGATCATGAATTGGAAGAAGTCACAGAAGGCACAGAGGATAGATCTGCCAGAAGACAAGATTGTGGCACTTCAGTTGCAGATTTGCAGGTTTCTCCACAACCAATCAGCATCTGTTCACTCAGTGATGCAGGTTCTGGGATCCACTGTGCCACCTTCGACATGGTGGGATATGCTCTGTTTTACACCAGACCACTGCAACACCTAATCCTTTCCCGCTGGAACAGGGAGTACCACTCCATAAAGCCACAGACTATCAGTCTTTCTGCAGAGGTGCGGCTGTCCCTCTCATGGTGGTTGCAGACGTTTCGTCTGAACAGGGGTCACCCATTCTGGATTTCAGATTGGGTGCTCCTGACTATCGATGCCAGCCTCCGCGGATGGGGCGCAGTGACAGGTCTACACACATTTCAGGGAAGATGGATGACCATGGAAGGTCTCCTGTCCATAAACATCCTGGAACTACGTGCAGTGTTCAGACCACTTGTTCAGGCACAGGATGTACTGAAGGGCAGGCCTGTCCAGGTACAGTCTGACAATGCCACCACAGTAGCCTACCTCAACCATCAGGGAGGCATGCGAAGTCAGGCTACCATGGCATAAGTACAGTATCAAACATTCTGGTCTTGGCAGAATGTAATCTTCCAGCAATCTCTGCAGTATTAACACCAGGGGTCCTCAATTGGGAAATGGACTTCCTAAGTCGGCAGGATATACACGCCGGAGAGTGGGCTCTTCATCCACAAGTATTTCAGAACCTAGTGGACAGATGGGGACTTGCAGAGGTAGGCCTCAGGCCACAACTACAGGGTCCCCAGGTACGGTGCCAGAACCAGGGATCCCGCAGCAGATTTGTGGATGTTCTAGCAGTGAATTGGAACTTCAAGCCAGCATACCAGTTTCCTCCATTTTCCCTTCTCCCAAGGGTCATCAGAAAGTTCAAGCGGGTGGACAGAACAGTAATAATGATAGCCCCTGCTTGGCTCAGACGCCATTGGTTCACCGACCTTCAAAGTCTCTCCATAGACACTCCGCGGCCTCTTCCTCTAAGGCCGGACGTGTTAACACAGGGTCCCTCCCTGTATCCGGACCTTCCTCGTCTGTCTTTGAAAGCATAGCTCTTGACTCTTCCATCTTAAGAGCCAAGGGGCTTGCCATGTCTGTAATTCAGATGATGCTTAGGGCGCGGAAACCTTCCTCTACCCGCATCTACTACAGAGTTTGGCACTCGTATTTTCAGTGGTGTAAACATAGAAAATATGATCCTGAAGTTTTTAGGATCTCTCGAGCACTTGCTTTTCTTCAAGCTGGGTTTGACGTGGGTCTCCACTTGGCCACCCTGAGGGTTCAGGCATCTGCACTCTCAATTTGGTTTCAGCGAAGGATCGCCCAGCTGCCTGATGTTAGGACTTTTTTTTCAGGGTGTTCTGTGGGTTCAGCCTCCCTTTGTCCCTCCGGTAGCTCCTTAGGATTTGTCTCTGGTTCTCAGGGCTCTACTGGCTCCCCCATTCGAACCCCCAAAATCAGTTGACCTTAAGTGGTTGACAGAGAAGACAGTCTTTCTTCTAGCTATCTCCTCTGCCCGTAGGGTCTCTGATTTGGCAGTCCTTTCTTGTCACTATCCCTTTTTGATTTTTCATCAGGATAGAGCTGTTCTTCGTACAAGGGCAGGTTACCTTCCTAAGGTTGTATCCCATTTTCATGTAAATTAAGAAATTGTGGTTCCAGTCTTCAGGCCTCTCTAGGGGTGAAGCTTCTCTGGATGTGGTGCGTGCCCTACGTATTTACGTGGCTCGCACCAACTTCATTAAGAAATCGGATTCTCTCTTTGTATTGTATGGCTGCCATAAGCGAGGTTGGCTAGATAACAAACAGACTCTGGCTGGGTGGCTTCGTATGACAATTTCTCAAACGTACACACAAGCTGAACTCTCTGTTCCAAACAGTGACAGCACATTCTACTTGATCCGTGGGACCATCATGGGTGTTTTGTTGTGGTGCCTCTGCTGAACAGTTATGCAAGGCAGTCACGTGGTCTTCTGTCCACACTTTTGTCAAATGTTACGCATTTGATACATTTGCCTCTCAAGGATGCTTCCTTTGGGTGGTGTATTCTCCTTTCTACTAAACAGGAACGTCCCCACCTTAAGGGAACTGCTTTGGGACATCCCCAAGGTAATTCCTGTGGACCCTATGGACCCCGAAGAATAAATAAAAGTTATGGCATAACATACCTTTTTGTTAACTCTTTTTTTTTTTTCCCATGGTCCACAGGACACCCACCCTAATGTACCTGGTGTTATTGGGTAATCTTTTCTTTTGTATTTCTGTGATTCACTCCTCTTAGAGTGTTTCTGAGGTACAATTTTCCTTCTTTTTTCATATTTTCCTTCTCCTAATTTGGGCTTGGTAACAAACTAAAGGCCTGTAGCCAGGAGCTGGGTATATATGGAGGAGGACACAGTGCATCCTGGGAGCTGAAAGCTTGTAACTGGTGCCTGGATCACTCCAAACACATACCTCAAGGTAATTCCTGTGGACCCTATGGACCTCGGAGAAAGAGCGTTAACAAAGGTATGTTATACCATAACTCAGTGGTTCCCAAACTGGGTGCCATAGGACACTTGCAGGGGTGCCTTGGGTTGGTGGCCCAGTACCAAATGAAATAATTTTTCGACAGTGTGATAGGCAAATCCAGTACTAATTAGGGGTGAGCGGGTTCGGTTTTACTCGGATTTACTCTGATCTTTTTATTGGCTATCGCCTATCATGTGTTTTGGATAGCCAATATAATCAATCCGAATTTGCGGTAAAGTGGCGATAAGAACCGAGTAAAACCGAGCCTGCACATCCCTAGTACTAATGGCTGCCAATCAAAATATGCGGACAAAAGGAAGTACAGCCCTGTCAACCACCACATAACTGAACCTAAGGGTGACATAAGAACTTTTTACTTCAATTAATTTTTGCTGAATTTCTCTGTAAGAAACTTTAGGCCCAGGGGTGGCGTGGAAAAAATGCTGATACTCTAGGGTGCCGTGATTTGAAAAAGTTTGGGAACCACTGCCATAACTCTTATTTTCTGCTCTATTGAGCAGAGAGTAAGGGGTATATTTACTAAAGTGAGAGTTTTTAGAAGTGGAGATGTTGCCCATAGTAACCAATCAGATTCTCACTTATCTTCTAGAACAGTGATTCCCAGCCTCGGTCCTCAAGGCACACTAACAGTCCTGGTTTTAGTGATATCCATGCTTAAGCACAGATGGTTAAATCAAAAAACTAAGGTACTAATTAAGTCACCTGTGCTCAACTATGGCTATCCTTAAAACCTGGACTGTTAGTGTGCCTTGATGACCGTGGTTGGGAACCCCTGTTCTAGAAGATGCTAGTTAAATGTTAAATAGAATCTGGTTGCTATGGGCAACATCTCTAATTCTAAAAACTCTCACTTTAGTAAATACAGTGCATCTGGAAAGTATTCACAGCGCTTCACTTTTTCCACATTTTGTTATGTTACAGCCTTATTTCAAAATAGAATAACTATTTGTCCTCAAAATTCTACACACAATACCCCTTAATGACAACGTGTAAAAAGTTGTTTTGAGATTTTTGTAAATGTAATAAAAAAAAATAAAAAAACCTAAGAAATCACATGTACATAGATATACACAGCCATTGCTCAATACTTTGTTGATGCACCTTTGGCAGCAATTACAGCCTCAAGTCTTTTTGAATATGATGCCACAAGCTTGACACTCCTATCTTTGGGCAGTTTCGCCCATTCCTCTTTGCAGCACCTCTTAAGCTCCATCAGGTTGGATGGGAAGCGTCGGTGCACAGCCATTTTCAGATCTCTCCAGAGATGTTCAATTGGATTCAAGTCTGGGTTCTGGCTGGGCCACTCAAGGACATTCACAGAGTGGTCATGAAGCCACTCCTTTGATATCTTGGCTGTGTGCTTAGGGTCATTGTCCTACTGAAAGATGACCAGTCACCCCAGTCTGAGGTCAAGAGCGCTCTGGAGCAGGTGTTCATCCAGGATGTCTCTGTACATTGCTGCATCCATCTTTCCCTCTATCCTGACTAGTCTCCCAGTTCCTGCTGCTGAAAAACACCCCCACAGCATGATGCCGCCGCCACCATCATGCTTCACTGTAGGGATGGTATTGGCCTGGTGATGAGCGGTGCCTGGTTTCCTCCAAACATAACGTCTGGCATTCACGCCAAATAGTTCAATCTTTGTCTCATCAGACCAGAGAATTTTGTTTCTCACGGTCTGAGAGTCCTTAAGGTGCATTTTGGCAAACTCCAGGCGGGCTGCCATGTCTTTTTTTTACTAAGGAGTGGGTACCGTCTGGCCACTCTACCATACATGTCTGATTGGTGGATTGCTGCAGAGATAGTTGTCCTTCTGGAAGGTTCTCCTCTCTCCACAGAGGAATGCTGTAGCTCTGACAGAGTGACCATCGGGTTCTTGGTCACCTCCCTGACTAGGGCCCTTCTCCCCCGATCACTCAGTTTAGACGGTCGGCCAACTCTAGGAAAAGCCCTGGTGGTTCCGAACTTCTTCCATTTACAGATGATGGAGGCTACTGTGCTCATTGGGACCTTCAAAGCAGCAGATATTTTTCTGTCCCCTTCCCCAGATTTGTGCCTCGAGACAATCCTGTCTCAGTGGTCTACAAACAATTCCTTGGACTTCATGTTTGGTTTGTGCTCTGACATGCACGGTCAAGTGTGGGACCTTGTATAGACAGGTGTATGCCTTTCAAAATCATGTCCAAACAACTGAATTTACCACAGGTAGACTCCAATTAAGCTGTAGGAACATCTCAAGGATGATCAATGGAAACAAGATGCACCTGGGCTCAATTTTGAGCTTCATGGAAAAGGCTGGGAATACTTATGTACATGTGATTTCTTATGCTGCATACACGCGTAAAGATTTTCTATCCAACCATCCAATTAGTTGATTGGCTAGAATGAAAATCTGGTAACTTATGGGAGTAAATGATGATCAACAATTTGCTCCTAAATGCCAGAAAACATGAAAATGGTCATTCAGACAAGTTTGTTAAATGTTTGATCTAAACAATTTGTTCCAACAACAGTTTTTGTTAATTTTCCGGCACTTGGGAGCAAATTGCTGATTGTCATTTGCTTTCATACCTTACCAGATTTTCATTCCAATCAATCAACTAGTTGGATGGTTGGACAGAAAACCTTTTTACATGTGTACCCAGCTTCAGTGTTTTTCTGTTTTTTTGTTTTTTTATTACATTTACAAAAATCTCAAAACAACTTTTTACACATTGTCATTATGGGGTATTGTGTGTAGAATTTTGAGGACAAAAATGAATTTATTCCATTTTGAAATAAGGCTGTAACATAACAAAATGTGGAAAAAGTGAAGCGCTGTGAATACTTTCCGGATGCACTGTATACCCCTGAAGCTGGCCACACATATAGCGATATTTTATCCGATCTGGCCGATTCCGATACATTGAAACGACAGATCGTGTAAAATATGGCCAAATCCTGAGTAAATCGTGAGTCCCCACTCATGATCACCATGTGATGCGCGTCCCCGCTGGTCGCACATCGCATCGTCAGATCTGCCTTGTAAGTAGGGCAGATCTGACAATCTACGACCCGATGCAGTAGAGATCGTAAGAAGATTGGACACCAAATCGTGTGGAGATCGTGTGCAGAGCTGCCGGGGAGAGTTTAAAGTGAAATTGTACACATCGGCTGATTGTGAGCACATCGCAATGTCTGTGGCCAGCTTAAGACTCCTGCTCTTTGAGAGAGTGAAAACAATTCAATAAAATGTTAACCTTTTGCAACATAGATAAAACTATTACATAAAAAAAATACGTTATAATTTTTTTTTTAATGGTAGTAACCTTTTAATACAATTTAAATCATGTGAGTATGTTATGCTGACACCAGAATGTCGACATGGACGTTATGTGAACATGCACATAATGTCAGCATTGTGCAGTTCAACAGCATGTCGATGTAACATATTTCTAATATTAAAGCCCTAAACCTAACTCTAAACCTGTAATGTTGACTGTTGCCATTCTGGTGTTGACATAATAGCTACAGAGTACATACCATGTGCAGCAATAAGGTCAAAGGATAATACAAATGGTAAAAGCTTCTACGTACTCTATATCATCTTGTGATGTACTTTGTCAGTGTGACGAGAACCGGGGTGTGGTATGCGGTCACTTCCCCGAAATGTCCTTAAACGGGGCATGCCCATTTTGCAAGCACCTTCCACGCTGGAGTTCGCAGGGTGAGTAGTAGGCGCACTGGGTGACACCAAACCCAGTGATGTCAGTGAGATTTTCACCATCATGTTAAGTCAATCAGTGTACCTTGTGTAATTGAGTGTAGCCATGGTAACCAATCCCAAGCTACATTGTCCAGTTCGCATCCAATCACTTGCCATCTCATCTGCAACACCCTTTTCCAAGTATATTATGTGCTACCTACAGATCATTTGCATAGTTCATGTTCAGCAACTCTAGCCAGGCCATTGTCAACATCCTTATCCACTGAGCCATGTATAAATGAATGTAAGACTAACTAATTTTATTCTAGAATATTTTTTCCTGTCTCAATACCAGCTGTCAACTGCAAATACATTCAATGGGAAGCAACTTTTTTTTCCAGTAAAATCTGTTTTTGAAAGAAGGAATTATTTATTACAACCAAAGAATGTGCCTATATCCATACAGTTGGTGTGTGTACATTGTGTGAGTAAATGTCATCAAATGATATGAAGGCATCCTTCCAACTTCTTTAGGGTTGGCTTTGAAAACTTTGATCTAAATGAAATGTTTTTGTCTGGAGGCTATCTTCTTGTTAAGAGAAAAGCCACAATGAATTCCTAGCATTCTGCTTACGCCTGTTTTTACATTTGTAATCCATTTTCATCATTAATATAACCACACGCACAGACTCCCCTCACCCAGCATAATGTTTCATAGCATGCAACGCCAGTCATCTCACACAATGACATTGTACAGAGATAGGGATGTACAAACTGTTACAGTACTCTTTCTTTTGCCTGTGATCCTATATGTATGTAGTCACACGTACTGTGGGACAAGTGTGTGAAAGGCATCTGCAGCTAGTTAGCGGGAGCGAGGCCTCACACTAAAGGTACAGGTCAGGTATTATCATGGTTACACTAAAGTAATGGACTAACAGCTGGAGTCATCCATGAGCAGAACACAGGGAAACCATTGTAGATGTATAGATCTACAGGAATAGATGCAATTGTTTTATTTATAAACAAAAAAAATATTTTCACTGACTCTTCTAACCCATTGTCCAGCGGGTATTAACACAAAGCAACAAGTGAGGGTTTGTCATGTCGCAATTAATTTAAAAAGAATGTATTAAGCCATATGGCGCCATCCAAAGAATCCAAGTAGGTAGGCTAACAGTTCAGTCACAGGTTCGCAAACTCTGTCCTCAGGACCCTAAACAGTGCATGTTTTGCAGGTTTTCTCACAGAATCACAAGTGATATATTAGCTGCACCTGTGGATCTTTTATAATGTGTCAGTGAGTAATGAATACACCTGTGCACCAGTTAGGTGACATGCAAAACTTGAACTATGTGGAGTCCTGAGGCCTGAGTTTGAGAACCACTGCTATATATAGTATATAGCAGTGGCTCTCAAACTAGGTCCTCAGGACCCCACACAGGTCACGTTTTCCAGGTCTCCCAGCAGGAGCACTCTCGCCAAGGCTTAGTACATAGACCCCTGTGCTTGAAAAATTACAGAAGCTGATTGGTTGATATTTTATCTCTCTCCAAGCTTTGATAAATATCCCCCAATGTAGCAACCAATCAGGTCCCAACTATTATTTTTTTTAGGGCAGCACAGATGGTGTAATGGTTAGCGTTACTGCCTCACAGCACTGAGGTCATGGGTTCAATTACCACCATGGCCCTACCTGTGCGGAGTTTGTATATTCTCCCTGCCTGTGCTCCGGTTTCCTCCCACACTCCAAAAATATACTGGTAGGTTAATTGGCTCCCACCAAAAAATTAACCCTAGTGTGTATGTGTGCGTGTACATGTGGTAGGGAATATAGATTGTAAGATCCACCGGGGCAGGGACTGATGTGAATGTCCAGATCTTCTCTGTAAAGCGCTGCGGGATATGTGTGCGCTTAATAAATAACTGGTAATAAATAAATAATAAATACATTTTTCAAACACAGCTTGTAAAATGACAGTTAAAAGCTGATTGGTTGGTTCTTTATCTCTCCCCTCTCTATCTTTCTCCAAGCTTTGATAAATCTCCCCAAGGGTGAGATTCTTACCCAGAATGGATGCCCCCAGTGATCCAGTAAGCTACATTGACAACTTTCCAATGCCTACAGTTTATTTAAACTTCTCCAAACGTCAGCCAAGAAGAAGTGACCATTACAGGTGCCATCAGGAATAAGCACCTCCTGAGTTGTGCAGATCCCAGGTATAGCATCAGCAGAGTCCAACACCTTTGTGTAGGATGGAGGGGTTTGATCCTCAGTAATTCAGTTACATATCAAACAGTAGAAACGTGATGCATGAACAGACTAACTAGAGATTGAGCTCCTTACCTGCATATACAAATATTGAGTTTTAATCCAATATGAGAATAGACCAGCAGTGTGAGTCAGAACAATTACATGTCAAAGGCAAATCACATCATCCAGGACTGAGCCTCAAATGAAAAAATATATATTTTTAAGAAGTTGGCAAACAGTCTTTGTGGCTGCTGGCAGCACCCTGACCTTTCTTTGCTCTTGCTCGCTGAATGATACCAGCAAACCCTCAGTAGATCTTCACATTATCACATTAGTAAATCATAGTTGGATCATTAAACTTTTTTTTTGAGCATTATATGCAGGAGAAAAGGGATTACAAGAAGCAGTGCACACTGCTCACTGACAATCATGGGAACCAGTCTGAATAATAAGTCCATGAATTATCTAGCTCACATTGGCTGGTTCTCACGCCAGAGAATCCCCTTTGATGTGACCATTTCAATCCTAGGGTATCCCAAACCAGTGACCACATGCATAATAACGTAATAACTCACTATACATTTCTGATGCCTCCTGTATAACAATTCAATTGTTCCTTATAAATAGAATAATATCATGACAATGACTGCCATACACAATTTAGTACTCCTTAAGCCACAGAACCAAGTCCATGAAAGTGAAATTCTTTTGCATACCAGCCTGCGTTATCGGTGGTCACTTACTAACTAGACATTGGTGGTTTCTGCTTGGCATATTCAGCACACGCATAAAAATACAGTTATCATTTTGTTTTCATCTGTTAGTTCTTACTGATGAGACATTGCAGCTCTGAAATATGTCAAAACAAGGTATTACAAGGTCAATCTGCAGGCAGTGCTGGGGTACCCTAATAATTGTAATAGGCACACACACACACGTCTTTTTATTTCCCCATTTTTAGTATCCTCTATTCATTACTGCTTGCCAAAATAATCACTAACACCTTTCATTTGGCAAAACAACAATATTTATGAGCTCCTACCGAAATCAAAATATGTGTCTAGTCTACACCCATCTTCAATATCAATACACTAAGCATATGCTTCTCTCTGCTTTCATACTACTGTTATGAAATGCTCACCACAAAGGTATGTTGCCTGGTATAAGATGGGTACTGTTGCCAACATTAAATGTATAGAATAGGATAAATGTAAAAAGTGTTATAGCAGCAAATGTGTCTCCTTAGCTTGTATTATGTACTATTGTGTAGTTATAACACTATTAAAACATTCACAAATCATAGTAGAGTGCCACAAATTCCCACACTGCATAAGCCAGAGGTTCTCATACTTGGTCCTCAAGGCACCCTAACTGTCCAGGTTTTAAGGATAACCATGCTTGGGCACAGATGATTTAATTAGTACTTCGGTCTTTTGATTTGGTATGCAGTCGGGAAGCCGGCGGACTTAATCCCGACAGCCGTCTTCCCGACTGTCATATCCTGGCAAGGGTCTAAAGACAGGCATCGATATGCCGACGCCTGTCATTAGACATACGCCATGAGCCCAACGTCCGGCATCCCGATCGAAGGGACGCCGGGCGCCGAGCGCGGATAGCCGTTTAAGGTTTAGGGTTCCCGGGGGGGACTTAGGTTTAGACACCCCCGGGAGGTTAGGTTTAGGCTAGGGGAAAGGGGGTTAGCGTTAGGCACCCCTTGGGTGGGACTTAGGGTTAGGCACCCCCCCCCGGGGGACTTAGGTTTAGGCGGCGGGGAAGGGGGTTTAAGATTAGGCACTTAGAGGGGGGATTAGGGTTAGGCACCCTTAAGGGAGGGTTAGGGGGTAGAAATAGGTTAGTATATACTTTCCTTTGACGATCGGGATTTCCTCCTCTGCTGGGATGCCGCTGTCGGGATTCCAACCGCCGGGCATGGGCCAAAAGTTCTCAATGGGTTTAAGGTCTGGGGAGTTTCCTGGCCATGGACTCAAAATTTTGATGTTTTGTTCCCCGAGCCACTAAGTTATCACTTTTGCCTTATGACAAGGGTCTCCATCATGCTGGAAAAGGAATCACAAGTGAAATAATTAGCTCCACCTGTGGATCTTTTAAAATGTGTCAGTGAGTAATGAACACACCTGTGCACCTACAAGATGATCTGGAAAACATGACCTGTGTGGGGTCCCGAGGACTACTGGGATACAGTGATGATATTTAATGTTTTTTACTTTATTTAACTTTAGTTTTATACAGTCCCCATTCCTCCCCTATGGCTTAAGAAGCAGTTGGACTAATTGATGCTATTTTTCATCTGGTATTCCCTCATATGGGGTCTAAAGTACAGCTTGTTATATGCCTGCAAGACAGGCAGCAGCTTGAGCATTTAACTGTATTTCAAATTGTGGTAAGATTTTACTGTCCTGGTCTCCTACCTCCTAAATTGGACAGTAGAATTTATAGACATATTATTGAATGGTTGGGACAATGGGAGAGCAGGGATATCACATACAGCAAGTAATCCAAGCTCTAATGAGTCCATAGGAGCCAGCTCAGTGAGATCTGTGGGTGGCTGAGCACCCCCAATATCTGTGCTGCCACTATCCATGTCTATGCAGCTAGAGGCTCATTCATTAATCGTCCCAAAGGTGCAACGCAAACTAAGTATCTGACTTGCCACGCTTTGCGGCTCAAGATCCAAAAAGAAGGAGCGGGCTAAAACCATCTGAAGAAGGCGTTGGTTCCTGCAGTTGGTTTTCGGAGCTTGATGAATTGTTTAATTTCTTCTAGGAAATATCCAAAATCACGAATGAGTCCATTTCTTAAATATTCAAGAAACATGAAGAGACTACTGTTCCACATGTATTACGGGCCTGTTCACTTTCATAAATAGGCCCCCTAATCAGTGTACACACTTTCATAGTTAGGTCAGTTCTACTACTACACAAACTTAATACACAATTACAACAGAGATCACATGGCCACAAACACATTCATTTTATGGATATAACATTGGGCTGACTCAATCACTTTGGTTAATATACCCATAAGCAGGCTTGGAGGATCTCTTTTTGGGAGGTGCACCAGGCGTGAACCAGCAGTTAATTCAGAGACAACTATATCACTTTCACTGAGATATACCATTTCTTCTAATCCATCTGGAGTTCATTAAGATGTATATTTACTAAGCAATGGATTCTCAAATCCCACGATTTTTGCAGATCTTGCCTGCTATATTTAGAAGAACATTAATTGTAAATGCAAAATATTGTTGTTAAATCTGGTAGACAAAATCTGCAAAAATTTAGGGTTTATAAAAATCCACTGCTTAGTAAATATACCCCTTAATCACTATATTTTCCTGCCTGTTGACAGGGCCACACTGTAATTTATGGGGGTAGAGATCCCTGGGACACTGCTTTCCCTGTATTTCTAATTCACCACGACGTTCTCAAAACATTCTACCTCCTGAACCACCATTACAGATAATGTTTCACATCTTCCTGAATGCCAGAGTCAGCACCCAGGGGATACTCATAACTCAGGTTAAGAACTGCTGTTCCACACAATAAAATAAATACCAAGTGTCAAGCCTGTGACACAAATATTACATCATGTGAATGCAATACTCCTGAAGTATGGATATATAATGATGCCAGCGCATAGGTAAATCACTAATTGGTATTTACATAATTGCTACAGGCAGAGGGAGAAACAGAGAAAGAATTTCACACACTGAGGAGAAGACAACTGCACACACAGAGGAGGCAGAAGCAGAGGGAGAGGCTGTCACATGCAGATGGGAGGGGATGGATAGACGGGAAGATTGGTAACTCAAAATAAGAGTTGAGGAAGCACTGGTGGGAGATCTGCCCTGTAAAGATAGATTACCATCCACGATAGCCCAACAGTATAAAAAAAAAGCTGCAGGGCTGTCTGGAGGGAGAAGCCCCTTGTCCTTCGCTTTTTGGAGTTTGGTACATAGAGCCTGATTCAGCAAGGATCACTATTGCTAAAGCGTACGCAGACGGCCGATTGTTGTGTAATGCGCATGTGTATGCATCGCAGTGCGTGAAGGCACCACTGCGATCGCAGTGCAATCACGGAGACCACATAGAGCCATCGCAGAGTGATGGACAGGTAGTAAACGTTTGGGGGTGGTGATGGGGGGTGGTCAGAGAAATGCAGACGTGCCTGTTCATTTGAATGCCCTTGCATGGGCATGCATAAATTAGCCTCTGCGGTGGCATACGCAGCTCGAGTACTCAATGCGTGCAACGTAGTTAGCAATTTATAGGTAAGGTCAGGGCTGCTGTAATTCTGAGTGAGGGGTCGATGGCACTCGATGTTTCCGATGTTTGAGGAGGTTTGCAAGGTATTATGGATGTTAGAGGGAGAAAGTTGGCGTCTGCATGTTGTCCGTGCGAGTGCTTTGCGATTGCAAGCATTAGCATACTTTTGCAGATCTACGTGCCCGATTGCAGCCTCGATCGCATCAGTGATCCTTGCTGAATCAGGTCCACAGGGCTGAGATCGTAGTCCCCATTGATAATAATGGGGACTGTGATCTACATAGTTAATTAGCATTCTGCCAGAGATTTCTGTGCTATCTCCTCCATTGTGCTATAGTACAAAGCAGCAACAATTCATAAAATTATGCAGAAACTGGAGTTTCTACATAATTTTATGAAAAAAAGCTTGATACATACATAGACTCCTTATTCTCATAAGGTATAGACAAATTCGTAAGTATTCTGCAAATTGTAATTGTGTAGCCATGGCTGAATTCAGTCATAAGTGCCAAATTAACTTCTGTGTTCCAGATACAGAACACTTTGTAAGGCTGAAAGTACCCTAAGGCTGAATGTGTTAATCATGTTCATGTTTAAGTAATTATAGAGGGATCCCCACATTACTCTATATAAGAGTGATACTGATTATTGCGTGAGACTCTGAAGGTGGAGAGCCATTGTAACAGAACTTATTCAGCTTTGTATTTACCCTCCATATATTACTAAATGATAGCTACTTTACTCTGTTATTAGCAAATACAGAATTATTTATAATGTTTCCCAACAGTGAGTTCCAAGTTGGTAAAAAATATTTTCCTCATATTTCTAACTCCCAGCACAAACACAAAAGGAAAAAAAAATGTTATGCCCCATCTGTATCTCATATCTCTTCAGTTATGATAAGCTCCTGCATACATATTTATTTATAGCATTTCTACCAGTTCTGTTTTCAGCTAACAGTTAAAATGTCATGTTATTCGTATATGATTTTGTGGTAAGCTCACCATCTAGTGGCAAATACAGACATAGCTAGTGTCTGATGTAATCCAGTTATTTTAGCTAATAACTAGATCTGTTATGAATTTAACATGCTGACCTGTCAACTTTAACATTTTAAACAAATGAAATTAGAACTAAACAGGCAAATGAATTAACATACCATTATAGCATAGCAAATGTCAACAGAAAATATTGTAAAGTACTGAGGACACTAATAAAATTTAACATATATATGTTATCAAGGCTGCCATCAAAAGTTGTATGGCTTGGAACTGACAAAATAAGTACCCCTCCCCCCTGCGGTGAAACTTCAGCTCCGCAGTGTCTCCCCAGCCGGCACCCCTTCTGTCTCCCCAGCTAGCACCCCTTCTGTCTCTCCAGCCAGCACTCCTGTCGCCCTAGCAAGCACCCGTTCCATATGTCCAGCTAGCACCCCTTCTGTCTCCCCAGCCAGCACCCCTTCTGTTTCTCCAGCCAGCACCCCTTCTGTCTGTCCAGCCAGCACCCCATCTGTTTCTCCAGACAGCACCCCTTCTGTCTCTCCAGCTAGCACCCCTTCTGTCTCCCCAGACAGCACCCCTTCTGTCTCTCCAGCTAGCACCCCTTCTGTCTCCCCAGCCAGCACCCCTTCTGTCTCCCCAGCTAGCACCCCTTCTGTTTCTCCAGCCAGCACTCCTGTCGCCCTAGCAAGCACCCCTTCCATCTATCCAGCTAGCACCCCTTCTGTCTCCCCAGCCAGCACCCCTTCTGTTTCTCCAGATAGCACCCCTTCTGTCTCTCCAGCCAGCACCTCATCTGTTTCTCCACCCAGCCCCCGCATCCAGCCCCATAGACACTTACCTTCTCCTGTGTCTTCTGGCTGTTCGTGCTGTGGCTGGCTATTCTGTCAGTGACGTGTCACAATAAAATAAAAAACTTTATTGTACCAGGCAACTGCTGGCAAGCGGCTACCCGGATGGACCTCACAGTAAAAGATACTACTGGCAGGATGGCATATGTCCCCCAAGGTACGTAGTAGACTTCCTGGCCTGGTCCTAATGTAATAATCTCTAGTGATGTATGATATGTTTATATTCCTCAATCACCACCGCTTCCTATTATACACCTGCCATTTATTACACATCTGTCCTTTTACCATCCCCATATTCTCCAAAGTTCTCTTTTACTGCATCTAATCATTCCATCAGTCAGCTCCTTTTACTGCTTTCTTATTTAATTAATCTGCTGCTTCTGTCTACTTTCCATATTTCAAGATTGAAATAAAACAAAAAATAAAAATAAAGTTAAAATACTGTTTTATGATGTTTATACATTAAATTGACATAAACAGTGAGGCCAAGACTAGTTATTTCAGCACCTCTATGGGGTGCAAGCAAAAAGAAGTAAGGTTTTCCTCCAGTTGGGGGGGACAGAGTGGTGCAGATGGAGGAAGAAAGAGTGGCAGAGATGAGAGGAAGACAGAGTGGTATGGGTGGAAGGGGAAAGACAGAGTGGCACAGTTGGGGGAGGGAAGTGGTAAAGATTGGAGGAAGAAAGAGTGGCAGAGATGAGGGGAAGACAGAGTGATGTGGCTGGGGGCAAGGCAGTGGTGCTGATGGATGGAAACATAGTGGCACGGATGCATGAAGATAGGGCGGTGCACATGGGGAAAGACATATTGGTGTGGATGAGGGCATGCAGACTAGCACAGTTGGGAGAACACACAGCTGTAGGGATTGGGGGAGTTATAGCAGCATGGAGGCGAGGTTAGTGTACATGCATAGACAGAGTATGATAGTTTTAGCAATTAGGAAGCTGAATGTGTATAATAAATGAGATAGATGTATTGAGTGAGAAGGATGTTGGAACCCAGTGGGATTGTTGTGGTGGGATTATTGTGGTGACGGAATGGGAAGATTGTGGGCACTGAGTGGGATGTGGGAGCCACATAACTGCTCAGACCTCAGTTGCATAGACTGCATGTGTGTATTCCAATGAGCACACAATTCTGTAAATTAGCAGCTTTGCCATTTTGTGAGTTACAGCAATCTCACTCTGTGAGAGTGCTGAATCTGCAGTTATCCACATGGTGTCATGGCATACCATATCTGTGTTACGCAAGGAACATGTCCATTAAAGCATCAGCCTTAATAATCATAATTTCATTGCTTTTTGGAGTTTGAGTGGCAGAAATTCAATAGGTGTTGTGAATATTAAGATCATGTCTAAGCAGCCTTAATGGGACATGTGAAACTGTAAGGTTTCTATGGAATATACAATATAGTTGGTCATGCTAAAGATACAGTAGAGGCCCCATCATGCCCATAATACAGTGAGTCTTCATGATAGATATTCAGTTTAGCACCATGCAACTTGACCAGTATACCATATATCCCGGTTATGCTTGACTAATATACAGAATAGACCCACTGTGCTCCCGCTCTGCTCCAGGGACAGTGGCAGGTGGGGAGTTTGACTGGGGCGGTACACCTGTGAAACCGTAACGCAGGTGTTCTAAGGCGAGCTCAGGGAGGACAGAAACCTCCCGTGGAGCAGAAGGGTTATTTAGGGTGCACTCTGGGTTGTCATTTAGACTTGGATATAAGGCCCATTTTAGAGTGTAATATGTGGTTTTTATTAGACCACTTATACACCTGAAAAATGTGCAATCAAACATAATTTTTTTGCATGTTTTGTATCCCTAACTTGCGCATCATTAAATCTGGAGAGGCAGAATGGTGAGGGGAGGAGCAAGTAAGTGTAGAAAAGAGGATAAATCTCCAGCACTGGAATGTAAACCCACAAATAAAGACAGTGCTGCACTGCCACCACAGGGGGCTTGGCCAACCATTAGAGAGGACATACCATGCAGAGAACATGGATACTAAAGTGCATGTGTCACAATCCGGTGTAAGAGTTCCTCAGATGGCTAGGGAAGTGACAGTCCTAGTTTCCCCAATAAAGGTCAAACCCAGGTATTGGCGAGACCTAGCCAGAGGAGCGGAGTCTAACCCACTCGGTGGCCTTCACCAGTTACCCCTCCAATTGGGATGTGGGTTTCACTGCACCCAGTGAGCAGGTCGCGGCACTCTGACTAGGAACCTGGGAGAACCGAGGAAACAAGGATGACCCTGTAACTAGTACACAAGAGATGAACAGAATACAGGCAATAACCTGAACACTTGAACACTGGATATGCACTGAATTCTTGAACACTGATGATGAACGGAATACTTGAACACTGGTGATGAATGGAATACTTGAATACTGGTGATGAAAGGAATACTTAAACACTGGTGATGAACCTGAGAATGTAGATATCCTAGTCGCAGGCTTGCTTGAAAACACAGGGAAATGTACTGTGAACTGCAACAGATTCAGGTGCTGATTTGCACAGAGAGACACAGAGAGAAGTGGACACAGGCATGTACTGGGGATTGCTTTAGATCCAGCTGAGAGCTAACTATAAATTAGCAGGAAACCTGACACTTCAGTAACACAGGGAGGCTGCAGGAGAATTAGCAGCACACTACAAGACACACAGGAAAAACAACATAAAATACTGGACTTCTAAGAGAGAACTAAAGTCTCAAACTGAGAATTAGAATGGGAGCTAATACAAGAAATACTGGAGAACTGTGAGTAGGCTGAAGCAAAACTCTGAAGGAAATATCACAGAGCAACACTTGGTGAGTATCACAAGTCACTGGAACAGTGAAGATGAACAGCAGTTTCCTGTTCCTGAAATCAGACTAAAATACCCCTGGGTAGCTGGTCATTGGATCAGAGGAGCAGCTGAGTGACCACAGGACTACCATTGGGAGACACTAATCAGGTGATATGGACCAACATGGCTGCACCCATGCCCAGCACCCAGGATGCACGCAAGGAAGCCTTAGCAGACCCTGGGGAGAATACTCAGATACCACTCACCTCCACTCCCAGCGACTGGACACCTAAGCCCAAGGACGCCGGCGCGATCCCAGGGCGCATCCTGACAGCATAGTCTGGGCCCCTTTATCATTTTATACAGTACCTGCTGATAGTTCATGCAGTATAATCTACCAGATCATGCACTGTGGTGACTCATAGTCCTGGGAATGCAGTATAATGCAACATATGTATAATAATAAAGCACATGATGATATATGAGTTCTTACCACTGGGATGACTTAAGTGATAAGGTGCATACACATGGTCAGATTTGTCAGATGTGTCAGATGAACGATTGAACAATCTGAACGATTTGATGAACGATTTGAACGATTTGAACTATGAACGATTTTTGACTGCATTAAAATGAATGGAATCGTCCAAATCTGACTGCAAACACATCAGATGTCAGATATCGTTATCTGACAAGCGGGAACCCGCATCGTTCATCGTTCATCTGACAAACATGTCAGATATGTCAGATTTACCTGCAGATATGAACGATTGAACGATTTTTTAAATCGTTGTCGTTCAGATCTGAAGAAAAATCTCACCGTGTGTATGCAACATGAGATTTCTTTTACACCTAAATTCTTTGTTCGCAATATGCTATATATTAAATGTTATTTTGCCCCAAGAAAACATTTGATCTGTTAACCCAGCTGCTTTTCATTGGCAGGAGGGCAAATCTTGGTGTAGTTTTTATAGAAACAAACCAATTACACATGTTCATCCATGTTCTTGCTCTATTAGGTAACTAACCCTCTGATAGAGTAACAATGTATAAATTGATGGTATTGTCTGGATCCTGCCATCAGAGAAGGGGGTGCAGCCTTTAGGAGGTGGGGCCCACCGTGGATTTCCCCCTGTACGACTGTGGGCCAGTCAGACCCAGAATAAAGCATTGTACGGTTTATTGTGGGTTTGCATTCCAGTGCCAGAGATTCACTCTTTTTCCTAACATAGCCCCAGGAACGTTCCACTTTCTCCTGGATGCAATATTAAAACAACCATTTACCTTGTGGTTATCACTTAAGTGCTGTCGCTCAGATTATTTATATGCATGTACATTAAGTGTAGGCCAAGAACAGTAAATTGGTAAAAGAGGGTTTTGGAAAGTGTTTAAATCAATCAAATATTCTGTCATAGTGTTTTTTTAACAATATTTTTTCAGTGGCACTTGAGGTTCCAGTGGGTCCTGAATGTTTCTCTACAAGCTCCAGCAAGCTTTTTCAGCCAGGGGTTTTTATTTTCCTAGGTAAGAGGCACACATCCCTAGGGAGAACAGGCTGGGACTGTGTGACATTGTGACTGGGGGACTCCGCACTTTGGGTTTTCCTGTTATCGTGTCAACAGCCCAGGATTATGATGTCAAGCAATTGCCTAAGAAGCTTGGCAGACTAAATGAGGCACCTCGCGAATAATTGTGAGCCAACCAATTATTATTTTTAAACCACTTATAACCACTCCTGAGGTGTGAGTAATTATTTATTTGTTTATTACCAGTTATTAATATAGCGCATATGTAATCCCTTGCAATATTAAAATAAGCAACTTTAAGCATGTAAATAGTATATATATAGTTTTTGTATGTATTTATGAATATGTATAGAGTGCCATAGTGATGTAATGTAATGTATATACAGTGGTTTGATGATTGCAGTGGTGACAGTGGGATTATATAATGGGAGGACTATGAACTATTGCAGTACCCCTGGCAATGAAGGGGTGCCATTGGCAGTTTATGAAGTGACAGTTGGAGCTGGGAGGGGAGGAGTTAGAAGAGTGGCTCTTCAACGGCTGCTGACCTGAGGAGAGGAGGCTGTGCCTGGTGTTGGAGAGCTGGAAACCAGTGATTGATAGAAGAAGGGACACTGTGGGACACGCTGCTAGACATTAGGGGGAGGATCTGGAGAGTGAGTGCTGCCTAAAACTCGACTTTGAGAAACGTGAGAGTCAGCCAACCAGAGGGTCTGAGGCCCAGCCCCAGGAGGAGTCTAGTCAGCGCTGTTGTGCCTGGGGAAGAGAAGGAAGGAGACAGAGATAAGTCTAAAATTAGTCCTGCTGACAGGTCTCTTTATTACAGTAAAACTATCTTTACCGCATGAGTACAGGAAAGCAGTTCAGCAGTCTATAGACTAACATCGTATTGAAGCAGATAGGTTTGTTGTACTAAGAGCATTAGATTAAGGACTACATGAGAAGTAAAGCGCTATTACATACTTTCAAGCCACCAATACATCAGAATATTATAGTGAGAGCTATGTGACAATACAACAGATATCGATATTGAGTAATTAGTCATAGTAACATCCGGCACCGGCTCAGCATTATTATTTTTGCTCTTAGACAACATTGACTCCTGCCTATTGTATATGTTCCCAAGTCCACTCCAGTTATAGCATAAGGAAATACAAGACTTGGGTGGAGGCACTAAAGGAAAAGAAATATAGAAAGGTTTATAGTAGCAAGTAAGGGAGAGAGAAAACCTGCTACATAATGGGGGCACTGCTGAGATGGGAACAACCAAATTATAGGGATCTCTGTCCTAACACACAGGGCGCCATGACTACAGAGATAGAGAGTATCACTGGATATGATGTGTATGTATGGTGTCAAAAGTATGGGGTAGAGTTAGATAGAGGTTTTGGACTGAGTTGGAATTTAACAGACACCCCGAAGGAGGAAGTGTTAGGTATGTTGAGTAAATTATATGGTATAATACAACCATGTATAGTAGACCAAAGGGTAGGAAAGCATGAGGTTATTAGTGCCCTACTCATTGAAAATGTGAAAGAGCTAGAACCTGCAATACTCCCTTCAATAATTGTTGCTGAGAATGATCGAGGAAAGCGGTGGAGATTAGTGTGGCCCGAAAAGCCTTCAATGAGTTCTCCTCATGTATCAACACCAATTATACACTCGCAAGAACATGCTTCATCACATGATAATTTGTCCTCTAACCCAAGTGGTAATAAGACTACAACCTTGAATTTTAAAAATGATCCCTTTGGAAACCAATTTGAAAACTTTGTAGGAAAGATGGTGTCACGACTAGAAAGGTGGCATTATGAAAGTAGTTATAGTAAGCTTTGTATATTCTCTGGAATTACACCAATTCCTACTGGGGAAGAAACCTATGAGGTGTGGAAGGAGGCTGCCATGCATCAAATCGAAGAATGGCAATGTCCAGACTATGTTAAAAAACAGAGAGTTGTGGAAAGCTTGCATAGACCAGCTATGGCCATAGTACAAGCTACTAGACTAAGTAATCCAGCCTCTTCTGTGCATGACTATATAGAGGCCTTGGATTACGTTTACGGAACAATAGAAGAAGTGGACGATTTAATCTCTAGATTGAGCATGACTTTCCAGGAGCCTGACGAGGCATTAACTGCCTATATATATAGGATAGATAAAATTATTTTTAAGATAATAGAAAAAGGAGGATTTCAGAGAAGAGATGCTGATAAACAAAGGATGAAACAGATTATCCGTGGGGCCTTAACATCTGACCCAGTGGCTCAGAGGATTCGTTGTTCAGCCCTTAGTGTAAATAATCCAACTTTAATTGAACTTATTAAGGAAGCCAAGCAAGAAGAGGTATTGATTGCAACTAGGGAAAATACTCTTAGAAATGTTAAAATGGTGATGCCTGGGCCAGAGCCCACTGAGATAAAGACACAGTTTATTCAAGTGATGGAAGACCAGAACCAGAAGATAGACATATTGCTTGCTCTACATAATGAGAAGTTAATAAACAACAATCATCAATATCAGATAAATGGAGACGTGAGACTGGGAGAAGAAGAGAGGGTTTCCAAATAAGAGGTTGTTTCAGGTGTGGGAAACAAGGCCATCAGGCAGCCAAATGTGTACAGCTGTTGAACTCACCCAGACCCGCTGTTATATCACAAAGTTTAGCAGCTTTGGGAAATGACCAGGGGGAGTCTGTAAACCCCAGACGAACCCCCCAAACTGTAAAAATCTGCATGATGGGGAGCTGTCGATGGAGGAGTACTTTACCTGAAGGATTGATGGGACCTACTCCACTGGTGACAGCTGTAGTGAATGGAAATCGATGCAAGGTTCTGCTTGATAGTGGATCGCAAGTGTCAATAATCTTTGAGCTTTGGTATCGCCAGTATTTATCTGATGTCCCAATACAACCTCTCACAGGTCTTACTATCTGGGGACTAAGCGAGCACAAATACCCCTATTTAGGATATGTAGTGGTGAACATTGTGTTCACTGAACATTCAACCAGCATGATGGAAAATATCCTAATGATTGCCTTAGTATGTCCAGACTACCCAGGAGATAAAGGAGAGGTATCTATAATTGTGGGAACAAATACCCATTTATTTAAACGTCTGGCTATTTGGTGTCATAAGAGGATAAAGAGACACCCACTACCTTGGGTATGGATGCATTGTCCCTTAATATAAATATGACAAACATGAATCATCCTGAGGCAGATAAATCAAAGATGGACCGATTGGAAACTTGTTATGCTGGTAGTGACATATCCTCTTCTGATAAGAGTCGGCTATTACAGGAGATCATTCAGCGACCTCAAGTTTTTTCATGGGAAGAATGGGACATTGGGACAGCCACAGGGGTTGAACATTGCATCAAGTTGACTGACACCACCCCTTTTAGGGAAAGATCTAGGAGATTGGCTCCAGCTGATTTGGAGGACGTGAGGGAACATCTGAAGAAGCTAATTGAGACGCATGTAATAACACACTCAGAAAGTCCTTATGCTTCACCAATTGTTGTAGTAAGGAAGAAATCGGGAGAGATAAGAATGTGCATAGATTATAGGACACTCAACAATCGCACAGTTCCTGACCAATATACCGTCCCTCGGATAGAGGAAGCACTTGACTGTCTTGTAGGCAGCAGTTGGTTTTCCGTGTTGGACTTGAGAAGTGGATACTACCAGATACCAATGCATGCATCAGATAGAAATAAGACGGCTTTCATCTGCCCATTGGGCTTCTTTGAATTCCTCAAGATGCCTCAAGGAATTAAGGGAGCTCCTGCAACCTTTCAACGAACCATGGAGCAAACACTTGGGGTCATGAATTATCATGAGGTGATTGTTTACTTAGATTATATCATTGTTTTTGGAACCACTTTACAGGAACATACTCATCAAGGTGTTAGACCGGTTGGGGTCCAGAGGACTTAAGTTGTCTTTAGATTAATGCAGATTTTGTCAGTCATCTGTCAGGTATCTAGGTCATATAGTAAGCAGGGATGGAATTGCCACTGACCCATCAAAGTTAGAGGCAGTAATGAATTGGCCTAGACCAAAGAAGCTAAAAGAACTCAGATCCTTCCTAGGTTTCTGTGGATACTATAGAAAATTTGTCCCCCAATATTCTAAGATTGCCAAGCCCCTCACCGATCTCACCAAGGGTTATGCTCCTGCAGGCAAGAAAAAACTGAAAGAACGAGTTGCTGTAAAAGTTTATTATAGATCATCAGAGGAGTTTGGGGAATGTTGGACAGATGCCTGTGAGAAAGCTTTTGCAGCACTAAAAGACAGCCTTACTAAAGCTCCTGTGTTAGCTTATGCTGATCCAAGGTTGCCCTATATATTACATATTGATGCCTCCCTTGATGGGTTAGGAGGAGTACTATACCAGCGGCATGAGAATGGACTTCGCCCAGTATCCTATATAAGCAGAGGATTGTCTTCTAGCGAAAGAAATTATCCTGTACATAAACTTGAGTTTTTATCTTTGAAATGGGCAATTGTTGATCGACTGCATGACTATCTATATGGAGCTAAACTGGAAGTACATACAGACATTAACCCTCTGACTTACATCCATACAAGTGCCAAGTTAGATGCCACAGGGCATCGCTGGTTAGCTGCTTTAAGCATCTATGATTTTAGTTTGAAATACCGCTCAGGTGTGAGCAATATAGATGCTGATAATCTTTCCCGTATCCCAGGTCAGTCAGCAGAATCAGTGGGAGAAGAATGGGTGGAAGTTCCTGCCTCTTCAATTAGAAGCACCTATCAGTGTATGCAAGGTAACAGTGGAACTAGCATGGCAGCAGTAAGTTACTTAGGTGTCTCAGAAAAAGTCCTTCCTCCAGTCTGTTGTTGGCTTAGTAATATGGAATTGGATGGATTACCTAAAATATCTTATGAACAAATGAAATTAGAGCAGCAGAGAGATCCTGTGATTGGTCCTGTGTTGAAGATAATCCAAAACAAACATCCTTCAATTGATTTTAGTAACCTCTCTAAAGAGTCAAAGATGCTATTAAAGCAGAAAACGACTGAAAGCCTATAGACAGGCATATCTCCAACTAATACTGCCTCAGATATATCGCCCTCTAGTTTTGACGGCTCTTCATGACAAACATGGCCATCTAGGAGTGGATAAGACATTTGGGCTGATATCTGATTGGTTCTTTTGGCCCTGCATGGACCAAGATGTAAGTCAACATTGCAAAAATTGTGCAAATTGCATATTGAGGAAAACATTACCACAGCATGGAGCCCCATTGGTCAATATAACTAGTCAAGGGCCCTTAGATCTAATATGCCTAGATTTTCTTACTTTCGAAGGGCTATCAGGTAAAGAGTAGCACATTTTAGTTATAACAGATCATTTTACTCATTATGCCCAAGCCTATATCACACCAAATCAAAAATCCACTACTGTAGGGAAGACATTGTGGTTTTTCATTCATTATGGATTGCCAGTAAGAATACATACTGATCAAGGCAGAGAATTCGAGAGTTAATTGATCCGAGAACTTTGTGCATGCTGTGGGATAACCAAGTCACATACAACTCCTTACCATCCCCAAGGTGACCCACAACCAGAAAGATTTAATAGAACCTATTGATACCATTTGAACAGCATCGATATTAGAGAGATTTGATTGCACAGACCAGATTGCCCATACCTCCCATTTCAATATAAAATAACTTTGTCACACAGAAACAGTTTGCGGTTCCAACACACACAAAGGTACTATATTGTAAAAAGGGTATAATCAGCCTTAATCTATACAATGCAGCTATATACAGGATAAAGACAAAGATACAATTACCAACACTTTGCCATGCGGTGTGGATCCTAGACTAACAGCTGTCCATCAGGATTGCTGTGTGATTCTTTAGAGTCAGGCAGAGAGGGGAGGAAGGGCAGAAAGAGAGCTTGGATCCAGACTGCATAGGAATTTATAGGTGTAATTACTGAGTCACAATGGTTGTTGCTATTCATTGGTTAGTAGATGGTTGACGTCACTGGAGGTTGAACTGTTAGAATATCCCTTTGTACTAACATTTGGCATGCAAATCTACAGGGGAGGTGTACAGTGATTTATACAGTATAGAGTATAATTCTTGGCAGGTCTTCATAACTCGATAGTGATCCCTTCCATATTCATTCTGTTGGTTTCATATTCCTGTTGAGACAGAGGGAAATCGGTAGATACTACTCATGACCCATTTATCTTATTCCTAATCCCAGATATCATATAACTGCTATTTAACATGTAACATTCACTGTATACCTTTAAAACACATAGCATTGTGCGTATCTCAGTCAGTTTAGGGTTAAATGGGATATAAGTTTATTGTAAGGAAAGGCTGCTGTCCGTCGGGGTAAGGTTTCTGACAATAATACTTAAAAGCTGGCTATGCGATTGAAACGCAAAACAGTATTTAAACAGTATTGCTGTACTAACTTTATGTGTTTATGTAATGTAAAAATTGCGCTTAACTGTTGTGAGCACAGAAGCATGGCTCGCCATTCACAATATGGCGAGTTGCGGGGGCATGGGATGCGTGTGCATGTATAGCGAGCATGTGCAATTGCGCGTGCGCAAGTGCGTACGCAAATGCGGCGGGAGCCTGTGTTCGCATAAAATGGCTGTGGACAATCAAATCGTCCAATGGATGTCGTGTTGCGATTCGTGCGCAATTAAGCGATCGCAACCAATTTATACGGTTTCGACAAACCCTATTAGATATGCTGGGTACACTGGATCCTCAGGCCAAACATAAGTGGAGTAAGCACTTGAGCCAGCTAGTGCATGCGTACAACTGCACAAAAACGGAGTCAACCGGGTACTCCCCTTATGTACTAATGTTCGGGCGTGAAGCTCGTCTACCCATTGATGTGAGCCTGGGGATTTCTGCAAACAACACTTCTTTTCAACCCCATACCAAATATGTACAGCGATTAAGAAGAGAGCTAAAGGAAGCATATGAACTTGCCAGTCAAATTTCACAGAAATCTGGAGAAAGAAACAAGATTTACTATGACAGAAATGTAAAAGGGCATGCATTGCAAACTGGGGACAGAGTGCTACTGCGACAGCTGGGATTACCCAAAAGGAAGAAATTATTAAACAGATGGAGGGAGGAACCATATGTCATTGTTGAAAAACTACCAGACATTCCTGTTTATAGGTTAAGATTGGAGAATGGATCGGGAACTATTGTGACATATCATCGTCAACATATTTTACCTATCAGCCGTGAAATTCAGTTTCCTGAGCCTGGTAAAGAAACTCAACAGCCATGTGAGAAGGAAGTTAATCGATTAAAGAACAGAACACGTAGACATCATCCTATATCTGTAGACACACTCCCTTATAATGAAAATGGTGATATGGGGGAGGATAGCTATGAGTATAATACTGGAAGTTATTATTACAAAGATAGTTTACCCCCATTGTTAGATGATAAAGCTCCTTTGACAAAGTATAATCACCAGACTGGTAATGATATAGATGGCCCTGAAGAAGGTCCATCTGATAGTGTTAAGGAGGGTAGAAATGTGGAGACAATTTCAATTCCTGGAGATATAATAGAAGGATCACTATTGAGTGATTCACCAGTAGTCTCGGAAATAGTAAACTCTCCGGAACCAGTTAGGACTCTCAGTGACCGTCCGATACGAGAGCGAAAGCCTCCTATGATATTTACTTATGAAAAGCTAGGATTACCTGTAGAAGTACCAAGGGTAGTACAGCCGTATTTTGTAAATTCATGGCCCTATTTTGGGAGTGCTTACTAGAGTTAGAATAATTAAGAATACTGGTCATTTCATGCAAAAATAACAGGTTATGTAAAGAAAGCAATGGTGCTCTGGATCTGAAAATGCATAGTATATCTGTTTCAGTACCTGAGCACCAGGGGGAGAATGTAATCCCTTGCAATATTAAAATAAGCAGCTTTAAGCATGTAAATAGTATATATATAGTTTTTGTATATATTTATGAATATGTATAGAGTGCCATAGTGATGTAATGTAATGTATATACAGTGGTTTGATGATTGCAGTGGTGACAGTGGGATTATATAATGGGAGGACTATGAACTATTGCAGTACCCCTGGCAATGAAGGGGTGCCATTGGCAGTTTATGAAGTGACAGTTGGAGCTGGGAGGGGAGGAGTTAGAAGAGTGGCTCTTCAACGGCTGCTGACCTGAGGAGAGGAGGCTGTGCCTGGTGTTGGAGAGCTGGAAACCAGTGATTGATAGAAGAAGGGACACTGTGGGACACGCTGCTAGACATTAGGGGGAGGATCTGGAGAGTGAGTGCTGCCTAAAACTCGACTTTGAGAAACGTGAGAGTCAGCCAACCAGAGGGTCTGAGGCCCAGCCCCAGGAGGAGTCTAGTCAGCGCTGTTGTGCCTGGGGAAGAGAAGGAAGGAGACAGAGATAAGTCTAAAATTAGTCCTGCTGACAGGTCTCTTTATTACAGTAAAACTATCTTTACCGCATGAGTACAGGAAAGCAGTTCAGCAGTCTATAGACTAACATCGTATTGAAGCAGATAGGTTTGTTGTACTAAGAGCATTAGATTAAGGACTACATGAGAAGTAAAGCGCTATTACATACTTTCAAGCCACCAATACATCAGAATATTATAGTGAGAGCTATGTGACAATACAACAGATATCGATATTGAGTAATTAGTCATAGTAACATCCGGCACCGGCTCAGCATTATTATTTTTGCTCTTAGACAACATTGACTCCTGCCTATTGTATATGTTCCCAAGTCCACTCCAGTTATAGCATAAGGAAATACAAGACTTGGGTGGAGGCACTAAAGGAAAAGAAATATAGAAAGGTTTATAGTAGCAAGTAAGGGAGAGAGAAAACCTGCTACATAATGGGGGCACTGCTGAGATGGGAACAACCAAATTATAGGGATCTCTGTCCTAACACACAGGGCGCCATGACTACAGAGATAGAGAGTATCACTGGATATGATGTGTATGTATGGTGTCAAAAGTATGGGGTAGAGTTAGATAGAGGTTTTGGACTGAGTTGGAATTTAACAGACACCCCGAAGGAGGAAGTGTTAGGTATGTTGAGTAAATTATATGGTATAATACAACCATGTATAGTAGACCAAAGGGTAGGAAAGCATGAGGTTATTAGTGCCCTACTCATTGAAAATGTGAAAGAGCTAGAACCTGCAATACTCCCTTCAATAATTGTTGCTGAGAATGATCGAGGAAAGCGGTGGAGATTAGTGTGGCCCGAAAAGCCTTCAATGAGTTCTCCTCATGTATCAACACCAATTATACACTCGCAAGAACATGCTTCATCACATGATAATTTGTCCTCTAACCCAAGTGGTAATAAGACTACAACCTTGAATTTTAAAAATGATCCCTTTGGAAACCAATTTGAAAACTTTGTAGGAAAGATGGTGTCACGACTAGAAAGGTGGCATTATGAAAGTAGTTATAGTAAGCTTTGTATATTCTCTGGAATTAC
The DNA here is from genome assembly GCA_031769625.1 of Taudactylus pleione. Lineage (NCBI taxonomy): Eukaryota > Metazoa > Chordata > Amphibia > Anura > Myobatrachidae > Taudactylus > Taudactylus pleione. The sequence goes on along the minus strand of JAUIMM010000324.1, from coordinate 5,415,579 downwards.
ACCAATTCCTACTGGGGAAGAAACCTATGAGGTGTGGAAGGAGGCTGCCATGCATCAAATCGAAGAATGGCAATGTCCAGACTATGTTAAAAAACAGAGAGTTGTGGAAAGCTTGCATAGACCAGCTATGGCCATAGTACAAGCTACTAGACTAAGTAATCCAGCCTCTTCTGTGCATGACTATATAGAGGCCTTGGATTACGTTTACGGAACAATAGAAGAAGTGGACGATTTAATCTCTAGATTGAGCATGACTTTCCAGGAGCCTGACGAGGCATTAACTGCCTATATATATAGGATAGATAAAATTATTTTTAAGATAATAGAAAAAGGAGGATTTCAGAGAAGAGATGCTGATAAACAAAGGATGAAACAGATTATCCGTGGGGCCTTAACATCTGACCCAGTGGCTCAGAGGATTCGTTGTTCAGCCCTTAGTGTAAATAATCCAACTTTAATTGAACTTATTAAGGAAGCCAAGCAAGAAGAGGTATTGATTGCAACTAGGGAAAATACTCTTAGAAATGTTAAAATGGTGATGCCTGGGCCAGAGCCCACTGAGATAAAGACACAGTTTATTCAAGTGATGGAAGACCAGAACCAGAAGATAGACATATTGCTTGCTCTACATAATGAGAAGTTAATAAACAACAATCATCAATATCAGATAAATGGAGACGTGAGACTGGGAGAAGAAGAGAGGGTTTCCAAATAAGAGGTTGTTTCAGGTGTGGGAAACAAGGCCATCAGGCAGCCAAATGTGTACAGCTGTTGAACTCACCCAGACCCGCTGTTATATCACAAAGTTTAGCAGCTTTGGGAAATGACCAGGGGGAGTCTGTAAACCCCAGACGAACCCCCCAAACTGTAAAAATCTGCATGATGGGGAGCTGTCGATGGAGGAGTACTTTACCTGAAGGATTGATGGGACCTACTCCACTGGTGACAGCTGTAGTGAATGGAAATCGATGCAAGGTTCTGCTTGATAGTGGATCGCAAGTGTCAATAATCTTTGAGCTTTGGTATCGCCAGTATTTATCTGATGTCCCAATACAACCTCTCACAGGTCTTACTATCTGGGGACTAAGCGAGCACAAATACCCCTATTTAGGATATGTAGTGGTGAACATTGTGTTCACTGAACATTCAACCAGCATGATGGAAAATATCCTAATGATTGCCTTAGTATGTCCAGACTACCCAGGAGATAAAGGAGAGGTATCTATAATTGTGGGAACAAATACCCATTTATTTAAACGTCTGGCTATTTGGTGTCATAAGAGGATAAAGAGACACCCACTACCTTGGGTATGGAGGCATTGTCCCTTAATATAAATATGACAAACATGAATCATCCTGAGGCAGATAAATCAAAGATGGACCGATTGGAAACTTGTTATGCTGGTAGTGACATATCCTCTTCTGATAAGAGTCGGCTATTACAGGAGATCATTCAGCGACCTCAAGTTTTTTCATGGGAAGAATGGGACATTGGGACAGCCACAGGGGTTGAACATTGCATCAAGTTGACTGACACCACCCCTTTTAGGGAAAGATCTAGGAGATTGGCTCCAGCTGATTTGGAGGACGTGAGGGAACATCTGAAGAAGCTAATTGAGACGCATGTAATAACACACTCAGAAAGTCCTTATGCTTCACCAATTGTTGTAGTAAGGAAGAAATCGGGAGAGATAAGAATGTGCATAGATTATAGGACACTCAACAATCGCACAGTTCCTGACCAATATACCGTCCCTCGGATAGAGGAAGCACTTGACTGTCTTGTAGGCAGCAGTTGGTTTTCCGTGTTGGACTTGAGAAGTGGATACTACCAGATACCAATGCATGCATCAGATAGAAATAAGACGGCTTTCATCTGCCCATTGGGCTTCTTTGAATTCCTCAAGATGCCTCAAGGAATTAAGGGAGCTCCTGCAACCTTTCAACGAACCATGGAGCAAACACTTGGGGTCATGAATTATCATGAGGTGATTGTTTACTTAGATTATATCATTGTTTTTGGAACCACTTTACAGGAACATACTCATCAAGGTGTTAGACCGGTTGGGGTCCAGAGGACTTAAGTTGTCTTTAGATTAATGCAGATTTTGTCAGTCATCTGTCAAGTATCTAGGTCATATAGTAAGCAGGGATGGAATTGCCACTGACCCATCAAAGTTAGAGGCAGTAATGAATTGGCCTAGACCAAAGAAGCTAAAAGAACTCAGATCCTTCCTAGGTTTCTGTGGATACTATAGAAAATTTGTCCCCCAATATTCTAAGATTGCCAAGCCCCTCACCGATCTCACCAAGGGTTATGCTCCTGCAGGCAAGAAAAAACTGAAAGAACGAGTTGCTGTAAAAGTTTATTATAGATCATCAGAGGAGTTTGGGGAATGTTGGACAGATGCCTGTGAGAAAGCTTTTGCAGCACTAAAAGACAGCCTTACTAAAGCTCCTGTGTTAGCTTATGCTGATCCAAGGTTGCCCTATATATTACATATTGATGCCTCCCTTGATGGGTTAGGAGGAGTACTATACCAGCGGCATGAGAATGGACTTCGCCCAGTATCCTATATAAGCAGAGGATTGTCTTCTAGCGAAAGAAATTATCCTGTACATAAACTTGAGTTTTTATCTTTGAAATGGGCAATTGTTGATCGACTGCATGACTATCTATATGGAGCTAAACTGGAAGTACATACAGACATTAACCCTCTGACTTACATCCATACAAGTGCCAAGTTAGATGCCACAGGGCATCGCTGGTTAGCTGCTTTAAGCATCTATGATTTTAGTTTGAAATACCGCTCAGGTGTGAGCAATATAGATGCTGATAATCTTTCCCGTATCCCAGGTCAGTCAGCAGAATCAGTGGGAGAAGAATGGGTGGAAGTTCCTGCCTCTTCAATTAGAAGCACCTATCAGTGTATGCAAGGTAACAGTGGAACTAGCATGGCAGCAGTAAGTTACTTAGGTGTCTCAGAAAAAGTCCTTCCTCCAGTCTGTTGTTGGCTTAGTAATATGGAATTGGATGGATTACCTAAAATATCTTATGAACAAATGAAATTAGAGCAGCAGAGAGATCCTGTGATTGGTCCTGTGTTGAAGATAATCCAAAACAAACATCCTTCAATTGATTTTAGTAACCTCTCTAAAGAGTCAAAGATGCTATTAAAGCAGAAAACGACTGAAAGCCTATAGACAGGCATATCTCCAACTAATACTGCCTCAGATATATCGCCCTCTAGTTTTGACGGCTCTTCATGACAAACATGGCCATCTAGGAGTGGATAAGACATTTGGGCTGATATCTGATTGGTTCTTTTGGCCCTGCATGGACCAAGATGTAAGTCAACATTGCAAAAATTGTGCAAATTGCATATTGAGGAAAACATTACCACAGCATGGAGCCCCATTGGTCAATATAACTAGTCAAGGGCCCTTAGATCTAATATGCCTAGATTTTCTTACTTTCGAAGGGCTATCAGGTAAAGAGTAGCACATTTTAGTTATAACAGATCATTTTACTCATTATGCCCAAGCCTATATCACACCAAATCAAAAATCCACTACTGTAGGGAAGACATTGTGGTTTTTCATTCATTATGGATTGCCAGTAAGAATACATACTGATCAAGGCAGAGAATTCGAGAGTTAATTGATCCGAGAACTTTGTGCATGCTGTGGGATAACCAAGTCACATACAACTCCTTACCATCCCCAAGGTGACCCACAACCAGAAAGATTTAATAGAACCTATTGATACCATTTGAACAGCATCGATATTAGAGAGATTTGATTGCACAGACCAGATTGCCCATACCTCCCATTTCAATATAAAATAACTTTGTCACACAGAAACAGTTTACGGTTCCAACACACACAAAGGTACTATATTGTAAAAAGGGTATAATCAGCCTTAATCTATACAATGCAGCTATATACAGGATAAAGACAAAGATACAATTACCAACACTTTGCCATGCGGTGTGGATCCTAGACTAACAGCTGTCCATCAGGATTGCTGTGTGATTCTTTAGAGTCAGGCAGAGAGGGGAGGAAGGGCAGAAAGAGAGCTTGGATCCAGACTGCATAGGAATTTATAGGTGTAATTACTGAGTCACAATGGTTGTTGCTATTCATTGGTTAGTAGATGGTTGACGTCACTGGAGGTTGAACTGTTAGAATATCCCTTTGTACTAACATTTGGCATGCAAATCTACAGGGGAGGTGTACAGTGATTTATACAGTATAGAGTATAATTCTTGGCAGGTCTTCATAACTCGATAGTGATCCCTTCCATATTCATTCTGTTGGTTTCATATTCCTGTTGAGACAGAGGGAAATCGGTAGATACTACTCATGACCCATTTATCTTATTCCTAATCCCAGATATCATATAACTGCTATTTAACATGTAACATTCACTGTATACCTTTAAAACACATAGCATTGTGCGTATCTCAGTCAGTTTAGGGTTAAATGGGATATAAGTTTATTGTAAGGAAAGGCTGCTGTCCGTCGGGGTAAGGTTTCTGACAATAATACTTAAAAGCTGGCTATGCGATTGAAACGCAAAACAGTATTTAAACAGTATTGCTGTACTAACTTTATGTGTTTATGTAATGTAAAAATTGCGCTTAACTGTTGTGAGCACAGAAGCATGGCTCGCCATTCACAATATGGCGAGTTGCGGGGGCATGGGATGCGTGTGCATGTATAGCGAGCATGTGCAATTGCGCGTGCGCAAGTGCGTACGCAAATGCGGCGGGAGCCTGTGTTCGCATAAAATGGCTGTGGACAATCAAATCGTCCAATGGATGTCGTGTTGCGATTCGTGCGCAATTAAGCGATCGCAACCAATTTATACGGTTTCGACAAACCCTATTAGATATGCTGGGTACACTGGATCCTCAGGCCAAACATAAGTGGAGTAAGCACTTGAGCCAGCTAGTGCATGCGTACAACTGCACAAAAACGGAGTCAACCGGGTACTCCCCTTATGTACTAATGTTCGGGCGTGAAGCTCGTCTACCCATTGATGTGAGCCTGGGGATTTCTGCAAACAACACTTCTTTTCAACCCCATACCAAATATGTACAGCGATTAAGAAGAGAGCTAAAGGAAGCATATGAACTTGCCAGTCAAATTTCACAGAAATCTGGAGAAAGAAACAAGATTTACTATGACAGAAATGTAAAAGGGCATGCATTGCAAACTGGGGACAGAGTGCTACTGCGACAGCTGGGATTACCCAAAAGGAAGAAATTATTAAACAGATGGAGGGAGGAACCATATGTCATTGTTGAAAAACTACCAGACATTCCTGTTTATAGGTTAAGATTGGAGAATGGATCGGGAACTATTGTGACATATCATCGTCAACATATTTTACCTATCAGCCGTGAAATTCAGTTTCCTGAGCCTGGTAAAGAAACTCAACAGCCATGTGAGAAGGAAGTTAATCGATTAAAGAACAGAACACGTAGACATCATCCTATATCTGTAGACACACTCCCTTATAATGAAAATGGTGATATGGGGGAGGATAGCTATGAGTATAATACTGGAAGTTATTATTACAAAGATAGTTTACCCCCATTGTTAGATGATAAAGCTCCTTTGACAAAGTATAATCACCAGACTGGTAATGATATAGATGGCCCTGAAGAAGGTCCATCTGATAGTGTTAAGGAGGGTAGAAATGTGGAGACAATTTCAATTCCTGGAGATATAATAGAAGGATCACTATTGAGTGATTCACCAGTAGTCTCGGAAATAGTAAACTCTCCGGAACCAGTTAGGACTCTCAGTGACCGTCCGATACGAGAGCGAAAGCCTCCTATGATATTTACTTATGAAAAGCTAGGATTACCTGTAGAAGTACCAAGGGTAGTACAGCCGTATTTTGTAAATTCATGGCCCTATTTTGGGAGTGCTTACTAGAGTTAGAATAATTAAGAATACTGGTCATTTCATGCAAAAATAACAGGTTATGTAAAGAAAGCAATGGTGCTCTGGATCTGAAAATGCATAGTATATCTGTTTCAGTACCTGAGCACCAGGGGGAGAATGTAATCCCTTGCAATATTAAAATAAGCAGCTTTAAGCATGTAAATAGTATATATATAGTTTTTGTATATATTTATGAATATGTATAGAGTGCCATAGTGATGTAATGTAATGTATATACAGTGGTTTGATGATTGCAGTAGTGACAGTGGGATTATATAATGGGAGGACTATGAACTATTGCAGTACCCCTGGCAATGAAGGGGTGCCATTGGCAGTTTATGAAGTGACAGTTGGAGCTGGGAGGGGAGGAGCTAGAAGAGTGGCTCTTCAACGGCTGCTGACCTGAGGAGAGGAGGCTGTGCCTGGTGTTGGAGAGCTGGAAACCAGTGATTGATAGAAGAAGGGACACTGTGGGACACGCTGCTAGACATTAGGGGGAGGATCTGGAGAGTGAGTGCTGCCTAAAACTCGACTTTGAGAAACGTGAGAGTCAGCCAACCAGAGTGTCTGAGGCCCAGCCCCAGGAGGAGTCTAGTCAGCGCTGCTGTGCCTGTGGAAGAAAAGGAAGGAGACAGAGATAAGTCTAAAATTAGTCTTGCTGATAGGTCTCTTTATTACAGTAAAACTATCTTTACCGCATGAGTAAAGGAAAGCAGTTCAGCAGTCTATAGACTAACATCGTATTGAAGCAGATAGGTTTGTTGTAATAAGAGCATTAGATTAAGGACTACATGAGAAGTAAAGCGCTATTACATACTTTCAAGCCACCAATACATCAGAATATTATAGTGAGAGCTATGTGACAATACAACAGATATCGATATTGAGTAATTAGTCATAGTAACATCCGGCACCGGCTCAGCATTATTATTTTTGCTCTTAGACAACATTGACTCCTGCCTATTGTATTTATATTCAGTCGCAATGGCTAATACTGCACCAAGGATTATAAGGAATAACTCTACAGGCTGGTGCATATCACTACTAAAGCCCATTGGATCAGAAGAGACTAATTTTAGGAATTCCCTATAAACCTGGATTTCATTACTTAACTGCATACTAACTACTCTACTAATACGTGCACCAACAAGCATGGCCATTCACATTGACTAATAAGGGAAATATAAGAACAGCATATGAGAGGGTAATCTCTTTAAAGCTTTAAATACAACAGGTTACTGGTTATTGGTATGTAATTTGTATAAAGTAATATTGTGATGATTTCATGCTTAATTGATGAATGTGTGAATGTTATTCTGAAAATGTTATGACTAATACATTGCTCATTGACCAAACTCATCTTCTGCAGAATGGAGAGTTGCAGTAAAATAAACTATGTAACCTATTCATGTGTAATCCTAAGTATACACACAGATGCTAAATCGAAGTGAATTATTGCTGCTACATATTTATAAGTGTCATTGGTAGGTTAAAGGTCTGACAAAAAGGTATAACTCGACACATAACCACTACTTAACAGTCAGTCCACTCCAGTTATAGCATAAGGAAATACAAGACTTGGGTGGAGGCACTAAAGGAAAAGAAATATAGAAAGGTTTATAGTAGCAAGTAAGGGAGAGAGAAAACCTGCTACACATACTTATTCCGCAGCGCTTTACAGAGAGTATTTGGCCATTCACATTAGTCCCAGCCCCAGTGGAGCTAACAATCTATATTCCCTATCACATGCTCACACACATACACACTAGGGTTAATTTTTGTTGAGAGCCAATTAACCTACCAGTATATTTTTAGAGTGTGGTAGGAATCTGGAGTACCCAGAGGAAACTCATGCAAGTAAGAGAGAAGGAGAATATATATACTTCACGCAGTTAGGGCAGCACAGAAGCTGTAATGGTTAGCATTACTGCCTCATTGCACTGAGGTTGTGGGTTTTAATTCCTACCATGGCTCTATTTCTGTGGAGTTTGTATATGCAGCTTGAGTGGGTTTCCTCTGGGTGCTCTGGTTTCTTCCCACATTCAAAAAATATACTGGTAGGTTAATTGGCTCGAGTGGCAAATTTTCCCTAGGGGCTGCAGGGCTGTAACTTCCCCAGTAAAATCCACCACTACCCTGTGAGTCCCCAACCCCAGCCACTACGTGAATTAGCAATTGTTTCCCAGTGGAAGCACTTTCTGCTAATCACGTTAGACAGGCAGTCCCAGGGGGAGGTGTGTTTTCCCTCTGGGACTTCCATTCCGGACTGCCATTAGCAAAAAGTGCTTTCAATGGGAAGCCACCGATTTGGCTTCTAGGAGCTGCAGCAGCTGCAGCCCCTAGCTGATGCCATTTTCTGCGCATGTACCATTTTCATTGTGTTTTTTCCTGTCCTGTTTCTGCACATATGCAATGGAGGGACCGCATGCCTATGCCGCTGAGACATCAGACTGCAGCCCAGACAGCCCCCTATAGGAAAAAAGTAGGAGCCGTCACTGATTGGCTCCCAGATAAAATTTACCCTAGTGTGTATGTGAGTGTAAATGTGATAGGGAATATAGGCCCTCATTCAGACCCGCTCACAAGTGGGTTGATGGTGGGGCACTGTGCACGAGAAATTCACTCGCTCCGGGGCTCGCTACAAACGGGACGGCTGTCGATGTTGATAATATTAAAAAATGACATAGGGTCCCCCCCCCCTAAAGCTTAACCAGCCTCGGACTTGCCAGCCTGTCCTGGTACCTACAATTACGAGGAACAAAATGAGTAGGGTTCCACCGTAAATAAGGTACCAGCACCAGGCTGCAAGGCCAGTCCTGGTTTTAATTATAGGGGGGAAAAAACTATGTAGGGGTACCCCTATAATTAACACCAGCAGTGGACCCTTTTTAGCGGGGGGCTGATGCCATAGCCAGGGGAGCCCTTTCACCGGGCCCCCCAGCCGCAGAATCAGCCATGACCGCTAGTCAGCCCAGGCCAGGGATCCCTGGGGAGTTGGGGACACCTCCAATAAAGGGGTCCCCCTCTCCAGGGCACCCCTGGCCTAGGCTGATAGCCTGGGGCTATCCCCGCCACCCCTGGTGGTGGGTGGTGGGTTGATGGTGTTAGTGTGTAGTGTAAAATAAATGGTTAAATATTGTCTTTAGTTGTGGAATTACACATACCAGCAAGCCTCCCCCGCTTGTTGGTATTTGGAGAACCACAAATATCAGCAAGCGGGGCATTGCGGGCCCACTGGCACTTGTAGTTCCACAACCAAAGCAATACGTAAATAAACACATCATACACCGTGAAAGTAACATTTTATTCTAACATACATGCACACTCACACTCACTATCACACATACTCACCTAGTATCCGAAGTAATCCATAGGGGTACCTATAAAAAAATCCATACTCACCTCTCCTATGAGTAGTTCACGTCCTCTTCACCAAGTAGGCATCCAAAGGGTTAAAATAAAAACACGAGTGTACCCGAATCCAAGCGGACTGAGTAAAGGTATGTGGGCCTTATTCAGACCCGGTCGCAAGCGCTGAGCGGGTCGATGTTTGCCCACTGGGCATGTGCACGTCGGAGGCGGCACCGATGTGCGCATGCGCGAGACCCGGCTAGCAACGGGCGCTCCGTCACTACGGGTCTCGCACCAAAAGGGGTGAGCTGTCGATGGTGATTGACAGCTCGCCCCATTTGGGAGGCGGGCAGGGGGGGTAGCCAGCCAAATGGAGGCGTTCCCAACGGAACGCTTGCCATTTGGGGGCGGCCCCACTGACATCAGCAATGATGTCAGTGGGGAGCTTCCTGCTCGATCAGAGCAGGAAGCTCCCTGGGGCTTGTGTTTGCCGAGACCCAACCTTAGGGTCTCGTCACAAGCCCCAATGGTCGCGATGGTCCTGACCATCGCGACCATCAACCTGGTCGCTCGCTAGAGCTGTGGGTGGTAACCCACAGCTTAGCTAGTGACCAGGAGGCTGCACTTCACACCACAAGCGGCCGCCCTCATTCAGAGCGACCACTTGTATCTAGCGATCGACTCTGAATGAGGGCCTGTGTGTGTGTGGGACCCGCTACATTGTATCATTGATGTAACCACAAGGTTAATTGTGTTTAACTTTGTGGTTACATCAGTAGATACAATGTAGCGGTTCTCAGCATAGACTTCAATGAAGATTTCTCTCCATTGAAGTCTATGGGGAGACACGCTGACCGCATGCAGCCAATCAGCGAGCTGCTCCGACGGAGATGCCCGCTGATTGGCTGGCATCTCCGGGGCACACATGTGCCCCGGTCATTTGCACGGAGTAAAAGTACACACACATACCTTTACTCAGTCCGCTTGGATTCAGGTACACTCGTGTTTTTATTTTAACCCTTTGGATGCCTACTTGGAGAAGAGGACGTGAACTACACACAGGAGAGGTGAGTATGTTTTTTTTATAGGTACCCCTATGGATTACTTCAGATACTAGGTGAGTATGTGTGATAGTGAGTGTGATAGTGAGTGTGAGTGTGCATGTATGTTATAATAAAATTTTGCTATCACGGCTTATGTTGTGTTTATTTACGTATTGCTTTGGTTGTTGAACTACAAGTGCTAGCAGGCCCACAATGCCCCGTATGCTGGTATTTGTGGTTCTCCAAATACCAGCATGTGGGGGAGGCTTGCTGGTATGTGTAGTTACCCAACTAAAGACAATATTTAACCATTTATTTTACACTACACACTAACACTATCAACCCACTGCCCAGGGGTGGCGGGGATAGACCCGGGCTATCAGCCTAGGCCAGGGGTGCCCTGGAGAGGGGGACCCCTTATTGGAGGGGTCCCTAGCTCCCCAAGGCCTGGCCTGGGCTGACTAGCGGTCAGGGCTGATGCTGCGGCTGGGGGACCCGGTGAAAGGGTTCCCCTAGCTGTGGCATCAGCCCCCCACTAGAAAGGGTCCAGAGCTGGTTTTAAATATAGGGAGAACCTCACGCCAAATGTTTCCGCCCTATATTTAAAACCAGCTCTGTCCCTGCAGCCTGGTGCTGGTTCTTAAATTACAGTGGAACCTTACACATTTTTCCCCTGTAATTTTAAGAACCAGGACTGGCTGGCAAGTCCGGGGCTGGTTAGTCTTTTGGGGGGGGACCTCATGTCATTTAAAAAAAAAAATTACCCTATTTAAACAAATTATAAAAAAAACATACACAAATCACATTGATTTGTGTATGTTTCAGCCAAACCCGCAGCTCAGGAGATGAGTGTTAAAAACTTCTATTTCACAGTGAGTTTGCTACAATCTCACACGAGATTGGAAACTCGATTCTTAGTAAATTTGCGAGTTGCATCTTTTTCATCTAAATTACTTCCTAATTTGACCAATGGTGAGTTTTTTCGAGTTTCCAATATCACATGAGTTTAAACAGTGAAAAAAGAGAACTCAATTCCAAACTCACTTGAGTTTGTCTTTAGTAAATTTGAGATTAATAAAATGCCAAAACTCACGTGAGAATGCAATCTCACCAAAACTCACACAAACTTGACTCTTAGTAAATTTACCCCACAGTCTCAATTTCCAGCTGCATGTTTTCTCTCAGTGCCATGAGAGTCCATGGCTTGTTGTGGTACACTTTCCCTTGTAACATGCCCCTTACAAAGAAATCCAGTGGTGTAAGGTCAGACGACCTTGGTGACCAAAGTCCCTTGGAAATGACACGATCATCAAAGAATGAAGCAATTTCAGCCATGCTGGCATTGGAGGTGTGGAAAATGGCACCATCCTGCTGAAAGTAACTAGCATTAATTTCCTTATCATCTAACTGATTTACAATAGAATATTTTCATTTAGACTGTGGTATTCACCATTGTGTGGAAGAAAATGGGGCCGATAATGCGGCCCTGCGACAAAGGACACCACACCCCAAGTTTTTTAGCATGAAGAGATTTCTCATGCAATTCGTGAGGATTTTCACTTGCCCAGATTCGGGTATTATGGGTAATTGATGTGACCACTCAGATGGAACCACACTTCATCGGTGAACCACCTGTAATCCAGTATGCGCAGATTCCTATTGACAAATGTCTTAAACCAATTACAGTATGCGACCCTCTTCTGTTGGTCAGGAACCTTCAATTCTTGAACAACAGTAAAACAATATGGACAATGTGCTTTATATACAGCTCTGTGGCATGTGCTTGTGGAAACCCCATCTCCTGTGACTGTTTATGCAGGGACTTAATGTAGGGAAACCAGTAGTCTATTTTTCACTTCCATCACCATTGCTTCTGGCATTTTCAAACAGCCTCCTCCATAGACATCCAATATGGTTCCAGTGGTTTCCAGTTTTTTCACCAGATACTGAATGGTGAATTTTGCCAGTGCTTTCTGACCTACAAACTGCTGAATAAATTGTCTTTGGCATGCCTTTATCCACTCAGTTTACCAGTGCGTCTGGACAATAATTACGTGTTGTTCAGCTGTGTACCGGTTCATATCAGCATGTAACACACAGACACGATGAATGTGGACGCCTCAGTACACAACACAACTGACAGAAGCAGGAATACCTACTGACTAGCAGTGGTGGCTCCAGAGGTGGGGCTGCAGCACAGTCCAGAATTAGTAGGGGAACCACACCAACTACCATCCTCACTGACATCCTCACTGGTAGTAGGTGTGGCTCCCCTACTTGAATTTTACGCTGTGCTGCTGACTAGGGTGGTGAACAGCTGGCCTTCACTTTGCGCATGCGTGACTAGCTCGTCTGGATGCTAACGGAGAACTCTTTCAACACTTGCTATGACTTCTCATGTTTTTCATAGACCAAGGTATGTCTGTGTCACATTTCACAAAATTACGTCAATTACGTCAATGTTGTGGCCAATAGCAAGTGAAACACCCTGTATAAGCTCCACTGGGGCAGGGGCTGATGTGAATGGTCAAATATTCTCTGTAAATCACTGCAGAATATATGTGCGCTAACTGGCAATAAAAATAAATAATTAGTGCACTTCAGTTGTCTTTTGCTAAACAGGAGGGATTACTCACAACTGATGGAGAATGCATTAGATGTGCTGAAGGAAGCACAAGAAACAACCAAAAATCATCTTAGATTTCCGCTACTAAATATTCCACCATAAGGTGGAACTAGGGTATTTGGAGTCCAGTCCAAGTTAAAAAATGGAGCCCCCTCCCCAAGTATGTGCGCACCCTGAAAAAGTGGGAATGACCACATGCCACAAGGGCCGTGGCCACTGAAAAATGGAGACGTGTCAACATGACACACCACCGTTTCTCATCACTCTGGGAACATTCCTTTCCATTCCATATGCACCTTAATGCCTACAGTAGTAGTGCCCCTTTTGCAATGCCCTCTGTAGTAGTGCCCCTTAGGCAATGTCCTCAGTAGCAGTGCCCCTTATGCAGTACCCCCTAATACAGTGCCCCCTTATACAGTGCCTCCAGTAGTACCACTTATACAGTGCCCCAGTAGTGCCCCTTATGCAGTGCCCCCTATGCAGTGCCCCCAGTAGTGGTCCCCATATGCAGTACCCCCCATAGTGCCCCTTATACAGTGCCCCCAGTAGTGGTCCCCCTATCCAGTGCCTCCAGTAGTGGTCCCCTCTATGTAGTGCCCCTTATACAGTGCCCCCCCAGGGGTGTATTTACAATGGGTGAAGGGTCTGTGGCCATGGGGGGCCCCGCACCGCACACCCTGCACCCATATTATACTCACCTCTCCAGAGTCCCACGTCGGCACTGGTGTCTGCGCTCTAAAAAATGACTGGAAAATGACCGCTGCGCCCATTTTCCCGTCTTTTGCGCATGCGCAGTACAGGGAAAATGGCCACCGCACCCATTTTCCCGGTGACCTGTGCATGCACTATAGACTCTGGGCACACTCTAGTGCTCAGAGTCTATAAGTGCGGTGCTGGCTGCGCACCGCTCAGTGCACTGCCGGCTGCCGGACGGAGAGGAGGGGGCCCATGACGGAGACTGCACACGGGCCCCCTCCTCTCTAGAAATGCCCCTGGTGCCCCCAGTAATGGTCCCCCCTATGCAGTGCCACTTACATATACACACAAAAAAAACAATACCTGAATCCCCGCTCCTGCACCTGCCGCCGTCCACTCCTCCGTCCTCCCGCTTGGCACTATGGGGGAGACGTGATGACATCTCTCCCATCACCCACTGTGGGAGCCGGAAGGCGGAGTTCATGAGTGAGCTCCTGCCATGCGAGCAGTAGCCAATGAGAGTCTGTCTGACTCTCATTGGTTGCTAAAATAAACACACCACCACCAGGTAGTATGAGTGTAGTGTAAATACTGGCTGCTTTTGCATGTACAGTAGCTCACAAATACTGCACAGCTTTATTTTTACACTGCAATTTAGATGTCAGTTTGGACACACCCCTCCCAAATCTAAATCTCTCTGCACATATTACATCTGCCCCACCTGCAGTGCAGCATGGTTTTACCAAGATGATCAGTTACTTGCTGTTTCTCACTCTATTTTCAAAGCTGAATCAGGCCCTCCGTGAGGTCCGCACGTGCCCCGGCCGACCCCCTATAATTACGCAACTGGGATGTCTCCTACAGAATTACAATTGAAAGGTAAAATTACAGCTTTTTAGAACTTGAGTTCAGTTTACTGTTAGGATTTTGGAATAAATTAAATATTATGTAACCCTGGTTAAGGGTTAAAGTAAATACCGTATTAATAAAAATACAGATTCGGAGGTAAAATATTTCATGTAATTACACTGTTATTGAGGGAATAGTGTAACGTGTGCTTCATGATAATTTGATGTGTGGGATCTGTGTTGGATAAATATATGCTATTTACTATGTATTGATTTAAAAAAACAGTTGTGAGGTAAAAATATAAACATGATTTAATATATATACATATATATTGTATTTCATCGTATTGTACATATATGGTGGTTTGTCTGAGGTAAAAGCCTTAGCAGTGACACAAGCTGCTTATAGAAAGTGCTAGAACTGGGGGCGGAGTGATACAGGTTAGCGTGGTTTGGTTCCTGTCAGGGAACCAAAGGACCAGGACCAGGGACAGAGAGGTATAAAAATCAGCTGCCAGAAGGCCGACAGGGAGATAGGGATGGCCATCAGTGGGGTGTTCATCGATGGCTACTGGTTACCATTTATGGCACACAAACCATCTATAGTTAACCATTGATGTTTGCACCCCATCGATGGCCACCATTGCTGAGGGATTCTGGGCTGCAGGTCAATCAAAAATGGGAGTGGGGCTTAGCGGACACTGGGAGGCGGGGCTAAACTCTGTCCTGTAAAGAGACACCGGCTCTCAGTCATCCATCGATGGCAGAGAACCATTGGTGATGGCCTCCAGAGCCGGGTCGCCAGTGTTTCCTCGGTGAGGTCTCAGCAGTGGTCAGTTGTCCGGCGGAGGATGTTTAACCGCTGGGCTGGGATCGCAACCGGAGGAGTCCAATGGTCACTGATGGGGAGGAGCAGCGACATAACACAGCTAGGAGGCTGTGAGAGGGTATGCCGTACAGTACGTAAGGAGGAGTGACAGCAGCTAAAGCAGGTGATAGGTGGCCAGCAGTAGTACGAGAGGGGCTGGGCAGTCAGGCAAGACAGGTCACTGGCTGTCCTCATTAAAGCAGGTGCTGTACAGAGTGGAACCTCCTTTAAACATGCAAGCTGGTTAAAGTGTAGCTGAGGCAATGTGATAGCAGCAATAGCACACAGCCAACAGCAGCAGTGAGTAAAGTATTTACCCGGCGCACACACATATCCAGACTTTAACAGCTACACAGACTTCATAAAATATGACATCCTTGCAAGCAGCACTGCTAAGGAAAACAGGAGGCATATGGACATACTGTAAGCAGGACCTGATTGTACTAGCCTGCCATTATAGTATACAGTATTTAAATAGTGGTTTGGTGGAGCATATTTAGGGCCGTATTCAATTGCCGGCGAAAAGCCGAGATCGGCGAAACGTTTTCGCCAGTCACGTAATTTCGCCAGGTGAGAACTTTTCCCAGTATTCAATTGCAAAGAGTTTCTGCTGGTGCGAAAAGTCTGCGCCTTGTAACCAGCGGACTAGATTCGCCTCTGAAATGAGGCGGAAAAAAGTGCAGAATTGGGGGTTTGGGGTGCAAAGTTGCAAGAACACCCCTGCAGCCTTGGGACAGTCCCCCAAAGGTAAACTGCGTCAAAAAAATGTAAAAAAAAAAAAATACTTTAGATTACCCAAAAAAAGTACTTTCATTTTGGGGGTGAAAAAAAACAAAGTTGGGAGACAAACTTAAAAACTAGCAATATCAACTCCTGGGGGTCCCCCAAGTATACCCAAGCTGTTTTTTTGATTGCAGGTGCTTGCTGAAGGAGCTTTTTTTACATTTTGTAAAAACGCACTTTAGCATTTTTTAACTTTGCTTACACCCATTTTCATGTACCCCAAATTGGCTGGGACTACTTAATTTTCCCCAAAAAAACTGCAAAATGCTATTCTTCATCACTTGTGCAAAGATGCTAAATAGCACCAACTGAGAGCATTTAAGCACCCCTAATACCTTCAGCAGGGCTATTCGGGGGTATCCATAGTGATCCCCCATGTCAGTGCATCTTTTGGGGGGTGTCAAGCTGATTTCCCCTAATCTGACAGTACTTTTCGCCGACCTCAGTTTCTCCAGGACACATTCTTGCGTCCTTTGCAATTAAATAGGGCGAATCGCTGTGATGGGTGCAATACTTTTCCAGAGGCAAAACTAGCGATGACGGCGAAAAACTCCGGCATGCGAAAATTCTGTGACTTTTCGCTGGCAATTGAATATGGGCCATAGTGTGAAAGGCTCATTTACACTAAAGGTGTGTACACACTAGACGATTTGCTCCATGAGCGGCATCGTCTAGTGTGTCCCCGGCAGGGCTGGGTAGGGGTGTGCTCAGTGTCGTTAACGACACTGGGCACAAACACTGAACGATATCATGAACGATATTGTTCAGTACTGGGCTCCCTCCCTCATTCCCGAACATGCAACAACCTGACAATATCATCAGGTTGGCCTGCATGTTCAGGCGATGAACGTCAAAGACCAACGACCAGCGGGAGCGAACATCGCTTGTCATTGGTCGTTATCGTAGATCGTTTTTGCGCAAAAACTGAATTATATTTTGGACGACTGAACGATATCGTTATCGTTCCGTTGTCCATAATATCGCCCAGTGTGTATCCACCTTAAGGCATATGGCCTCAATGTTCAAGTAGTAAATAGACTATTAGCATCACTAGCTCCTAGCTCACAGCATTGACTTTTATTTCTATTGAATTGCTATGTTACCAAAATCATTATTCTGTTTTTGCAAGTAAGCAAAAAATAAAGACAAAAAAAACTGTTTTTTTGGGGAGGTACTTAGAGTAGGAAGCTGATGATTTCCCAAGTAGGCAGAGTATGATCGACCATTCTTTGAATTATTAACTAGGGAAATCACTTAATACTTCGCAGAATCCAGTAACATTTAATACTTGTTTTATACTTACTTTTTCGATATACTTTGAAACCTTGGTACTAATTTAAGGGGTAGTATCTAATAAAACTTATATTTTAAAGTTGTACTATACATGTCTTTCTAAACAGCTAATATGTTGGGATTTATTAGACAATTATTTGGAAAATTATCTTGTGTGGATTTGACTTTTGTATTTATATGTTACCAAAATGTAAACTGATATTATAAAACACCTTGAGAGAAGTATGAAAGTATATTCTTCACAATAGCATTGGCATAATTCACAGCATACCAAGTCTAAAACAACAAGAATCGAATAGTATTGTGGACTCTACAAGAGGGAGGGAGGGGGGTAGGTTGGTTTACACAATGGGGGATAGTTGTGTAAAGTGTCAAACTAATTATAAGGAATCGGTATGAGATGCCGGTGGTTCAAGTACCGACAGTGAAAGCCTGAACACTGAAGATCCTGGCTACGGCTGGTAAATATCCTAACCCTCCCCTCTCCCCTCCCTAACTCTCCCTTAGTGGTGCCTAACCCTAACCTCCCTTGGGGGGTGCCTAACCCTACCCTCCCCTCCGATGGTGCCTAACCCTAAACCCCCCTTCCCGCTCCCTAAACCTAACCTTCCCCGGGGTGCCTAACCCTAACCTCCTCCTGCGGGTGCGTAACCCCTTCCCTCCCTGTAGCCTAACCCTAAATCTCCCTGGGGGGTGCCTAACCCTAAATCCCCCCACGGGTGCCTAATCCTAACCCCTCCATGCCCGGCTAACATTGTATACTTACCGCCATTTGGACGTTCGGGATGCTGACGCCTGTATTATGACGTCCATCGGGCTACCAGCATCGGCATTATGCCAGGCGGTCGGATTCCGGCTTCTGTATTTTGACTGACGGCATCCCGTCCGCCAGCATATCAACTACATCCCAATTATATATCTCACTCCTCTAAGTGACATTGGTAAAATGTTTAGATTATAAAAGGAATACATTTTTATTACAGGGTTCTGAGACTAAAAAAATATAAATCAGGGCTTCCTTAGTAGAGGGGTTTTTTTTGGGACCTTCTGAACTATAAATCCAGACACCTACATATATTTGCATATATACATCTGGTAAAGGTGGTAATTTCATTGTTCAGTTAACCATATGCAATTGTATGTACACTACTATATATTGAAAAAGTTCTATATGTAGTAAGATGCTTATTGTCGTTTGTTAAGTACATATTCACATATAAAGAAAAAGAAACATTTATATCATACTTTAAAATTACTAAAATGAGAGTTTTTAGCAGTAGATATGTTGCCCATAGCAACCAATCATATTCCAGCTATTATCGTCTAGAAGGTGCTAGTTAAATGTTAAGTAGAATCTGATTGGTTGCTATGGGCAACATCTCCACTTCTAAAAACTCTCACTTTAGTAGATATACCCCTTAGTGTGTGCTATTCCATATTGTGGAAAAGTGAGGGGTATCGGAGGCCACACAAATTCAAGGGGGTTAAAAAAATATTTGGGTTTTCCCAAGTAGACCCATACCAATTATCAATACTTGGGTGGAGACACTGTTCTAAAAAGGAACACCCCTTAATATTAGGTTAAGGGTGGGTACATATATACATTAAGTTAATTCGTAACCTAGGGTCCCTTTAAAGAGGCTAATGGAGCGTACACACGGTCAGATTTGTCAGACTTGTCAGATTTGTCAGATGAACGACTGAACGATTTAACGATTTGAACGATTTGGACGATTTGACCAAAGTTTTGAACGATTTGAACGATTGAACGATTTTTGACTGCATTAAAATGAATGGAATCGTCCAAGTCTGACTGCAAACACATCAGATGTCAGATATCGTTATCTGACAAACGGGAACGCGCATCGTTGATCGTCCATCGTTCAGGCATGTCAGATATGAACGATTTTCCATCAGATATGAACGACTGAACGATTTTTAAATCGTTATCGTCCATATCTGAAGAAAAAATCTGATCGTGTGTATGCACCATAAAGGTGGGTTACAATTAATTAATCAATGGTTAAAATTTTGGCTAGGTTCAGATGTATGACTTGGACTAATGTGAATGTGATATATACATTAGGAATATGGGTCTATTTATCATCCTTTAAATCCATCAAATGTGGGTGTTTTTTCACTGGACATAGGGTTTCTCCTCGTTTACCAACCCTTAAAGCTAACAAAAGCAATTCCTAAGTATCATCCTTTGCCGCCCGGCTTTGGCGATAGCTTCCCCATGTAAAATAGGGAAAGCATATTTCACAAGTACAGTACATATATCCCCAAGCTGCTGATAACTTTCTCTATTTCTATTTCAGGATGGCAATAGAGAATAAAATGCTTTATTTAATTAATTAAAACATATTTTTCAATTTAAACTTACTGTAAATTATTTTTACCAAATATGAAATGAAAGACCAGGCTTCCACTGCTGCATGGCGGAGTGATCGGCAAAGCAGACATGTGCATTCATATATGATTTGGTGATAATGTCACCATCTAGTGGCAAATAAAGAAATAGCTAGCGGCACATGAGAGCCAGTTATTTTTAGCTACCAACTAGCCTAGATCTGTCAATTTTGTAATACAGTACTGTATATACCGACTAGCTATCTTGAAACATTTTACAGTGAAAGTATATGGAGACTTATGAGACTGTGGACCTGATTCAGACCCGCTCGCTAGGATGCGTTTGCTCGTAGCTGGGCGATTTTCACAATCTGCGCATGCGTATACATATTAGTGCGAACCAGTGCGAGAGATCGGGAAGCATTCGCTCGCAGTGTATAGACTGCCCAGCAGAGTGAGTGTCAAGTGAAGCCATTTGTGGGTGGTGACAAGGGCTGGCCGCAAGAAACGAGGGAGTGGATGTGCGAATGCTGGTGTGCCTGAGAGCCTCAACGCCGTTTCAGAGGCATGCATAATTAGCAAGCAGCGTCATTGTACACGTCACCTGGTTGTATTTCACACTCAAGTGATCGCAGTGCTTGCGGCAGGGTATAGTCAACCTCATGCGCTGCAATCGCATTCGATGGCAAACGATGTACCGATGGCTGTATACACCTGGAAATGACGTGCACAAATGGGCGTCTTAAGACAGGCCGGTGGGCGTCTGCATACACAAAGTGATCACACGCCAAGACATAGTGGGCGTGCTTATGCCTTGCCTTGCGATTGCCTGCCTTGCCGTCACTTAGTCGAATTTGCATACGCTGGGTGCGAGTGTATGCATCTAGCGAGCAGATCTGAATGAGCTCCTATGATGGGAATCCAATTAGCCAAGGAAAATTTTCTGACGCAAAATTCAGGGCTTTTCGCTGATTTTTGGGTCTTTTTCGCTGATTGATTTTTTTCGTGCTATCCAATTAAACCCCATTTTTTACATCCGAAAACATTCTGTTTTTGTCACGAAAACACATAGGATCTGCGAAAAGTTGCGGACCTATGTATTTTCACTGCCGCGATCGGGAGGAAAACAGCCTCTTATCACGTAGTTGCTTTCACCTGCCTGAGGCAGGCAAAACAAAATCCCTGATAAGTGCCGGCATTGAAGCTAATTGTATAGCCCCAGGCGAGGTAATTGGCCGCGGTAATTTACAGTGGCTAATTGGATACCGGCCTATGGGGTTTATGTATCAAGCAGTGAAAAGCGTGGAGAAGTGGATGAGTGGATAAGTTGCCCATAGCAACCAAACAGCAACCAAACAGCTTTGAAGTAGCATTTATTAAGTACAGTCTATAAAATGATAGGTAGGAGCTGATTGGTTGGTATGGGCAACTTCTCCACTGGTCCACTTCTTCACACTTTTCACTTCTTGATACATAAACCCCTATGTTATATTGCCTCCTGCAGCTAAACCATCACAACATGACCTTTACAGTACTTTTCTGACTGTGCCACATCCGGTCCTATATGTCTATTTCAGCCCAGCTCCTGACTCTGTTTATTTAAAGCTGAGCATGGGTCTGTATGGGCATGTAGGCGGTGGGATGACACAGGGCCGGTTCTCCCGTTACGCATGGTACGCAGTTGCGTAAGGTGCCACATAGTGAAGGGCGCCTCAGCTGCGTACCATGCGGGCCGCGGGCAGACTGTGTCTCTATGACACAGCTGCACCGCGCGTGTAGCGCTGACCGGATGGAGTTCGGTCAGCGCTACACTACACAAACACACAGCGGCCGGCTCCGGCAAACTATGTAGTAGCAATGTAAGGGGTGCAATTACATACAATTTTTTTTGCATGCGTGGTGAAAACTGACGGCAGTTGCATATAGTCCACAAATGCTGGACAGCTGTAATTTTACACTGTAATTTAGATGTCAGTTTGGACACGCCCCTCCCAAATCTATATCTCTCTGCACATTTTAATCTGCCCCACCTGCAGATGAACATGGTTTTGACAAGGTGCACAGTTAAGGTGCGTATTCACTAGCAGACTGTGAAACGACTGCACGATTACGACATTGTAATCGTGCAGTCGTTTCAGTCTGTGGTGTGCCCAGGGCCACCATCAGGGGGGGACTGCCGGGCCTGTAGTCCCGGGCCCCGAGAGAGAGGGGGCCCGGATGTCAGCGGTGGGGATCAATCATTCATTTACTGGCAGCCAGGGAGGAGAAACAACGCTCCTGACTGGCTGCCGGGTCGCGAGCAGCCAATCAGCAGTGGCCTCTCCTGATTGGTCGCCGGTCCGCGAGCTGTGATTGGCTAGCGGCCAATGTTGTCCAGCCAGCCTTCCCTGCCCTGTGCCCCCCCTTTTCCAGCCAGCCTTCCCGCCCTGTACCCCCTAATCCAGTCAATCTTCCCAGCCCCGTGCCCTCCCCAAATCCAGCCAGCCCTGTGACCCCCCCCCAGTTCAGCCAGCCTTCCCAGCCCTGTGCCCCCCCCCACCTAGTCCAGCCAACCTTCCTAGCTCTGTGCCCCCCCATCCCAGGGAGAGGGGCCCTGCCTATTTGTCAGTACCGGGCCCCATCATTTCTGATGGCAGCCCTGGGTGTGCCTACACTGAACAAGCAGTTGTTCAGTGTAGGCACATCAATCATCCCCGAACATGGGCAATCTGTCGTTATCGGCAGATTGACCAGCATGTTCAGGCGATGATTGATGTCAGAAACGACCAGCAGGAGCGTGCATCGCTAGTTGTTTCCGACATTAATTTACACAATTTGTTTCCCAATTACTGAGCGATTGCACGATTACGATGTCGTAATTGTGCAATCACTCAGTAAAGTCGTGTCAGGGCCGGCTCTTGGGGTGTTCGACCAGTGCGGTCGAACAGGGGTGCAACCCCATAGAGGGCGCAACCCTCCCCAACATCCCGATTTCAGCGGGACAGTACTGTCCCGCTATTCCACCTGTGGGCCAAAGTGGTCAAAACGGGAGGTTTCGTTCATATGCTTCCTAACAGTACCCTCATTGCCCCTTCTATTTTTGTGATTCTCCAGCATGAACTGCCAGCATGTTGTGATTACACATGTACCAGTGACAGCAAGAAGGACCTCCATTCAGCCTCAGAGCAGGAACTGTCCCTGCCAATGGCATGATCTTGTAGCTGTGGAGACAGGGAAGAGAAGTGAGAGGAGACGGGGCACTTTGTGGCATTCCAAGCACTGCACATACGTATACAGAGAGGGTCATATACTGTATAGAGACACACATATACTGTACAGGCAGGGTTACGTGCATGAGACACACACATATATATAGAGTTACGTACAGAGGCATATATACAGGCAGGGTTAGGCAGCAGCGGGCTGGGCCGGGGAGCAGAGTGCCAGTTGCACCTGGGCCGGTCCCACTTTCAGTGCCTCCAGCGGGCTCGGTGCTGTTAAACTTAACAGGAGCCCATGGGGTGGATGACAGCTGAGCAGCTTCCTGTTGGCTCTCTGCAGTGTGTTAATGGAAAAAGGTGTCCTTACAGGTGCTTAATGAATGGTTTTCAGGCTTCCTCCCTCATACCTAGGGACACCACATCCCTTGTACCATGAATTTCTATATGTATGGGTAGAGGGATTTGGGGCACCTGAAGCCCAAAAAGATGTAATCGGCAATAAATGTATAAGTATAACAATGGCAATGAAACTAATTTATTTTCTCACAATTACCATGTCATTTAAAAACATACAAAGTAAACTTTCCTTTAAGGATGCAAATGAACTTTTTACAAAACATAATAACAATTCCTGCCATCATGATCTCTCACCCTTTGTTGGTGCTGTGGTGGGCTTTAGCAAAAGCAGCAGAAAGGTCCTGGGTACAATACCTTGGCACCACCGCAGTAAGTTTTATGGTGAGTAATACAGGGTCAGGATATCTCCAAACAGTGTCTTCAAATCAAAAGCATGCCATCCAAACAATGCATTTCGGAGCTGGTACTCCTTCCTCTGGCTCTCTGCAGTGTGCGTAATCTGATCTCTCCCTGTCTGTGAGAGCTCATGCTGGAAGCACGGGATAGTCTGCAAACTATTTGCCACTTTACACATGTTTTTAAACTAGGGATGTGCAGGCTCGGATAGGTTCGAGTTTGCACGTGGAGTTCGGATTTTTCCCTCCAAAAAAACGGAACTCAGAACGAGGCAAAACGTCATCTTACATGGACGAACATCATCATTCCTGGACAAAAGACCAGGAATGATGATGTTCGTCCATGTAAGATGACGTTTTGCCTCGTTCTGAGTTCCGTTTTTTTGGAGGGAAAAATCTGAACTCCACGTGCAAACTCGAACCTATCCGAGCCTGCACATCCCTAATTTAAACACTGTTGAATGCACTTGTATAGTGGCAAGTAGTTTGCAGACTGTCCCTTTCTCCCAGCGGAGAAAGCAGCCAGCTTGGTAAGTAGTATGGGTGTAATGGGGGGGTTGGACTCTGTGATACAGGTGAGAGCAGGAGTGATGGATTTGGAACTAAAGTGACACATTGGGAGCTACTGGACTGACATTGGGGAACTAGAGTGAAAGCAGGAGTGACACAGGCAGAGAAACCACCATATAGGTAAGGTCTATTTTTATTTAGTACACACAAATAAACTGTATAGATTTTCTTTTTTAAGGGCGGCACCAAAGGGACTTTCCACCCAGGGCTCTACTTGGTCTAGAACCAGCCCTGTATGGAGGGCGCTTATGGTCCCTACATTATATGGTGGTCACTGTTATGCTTTTTGTATTATAAAGCAATCACTGATGGTCTCTGAATTATATGGAGGGCACTACAATGCTCCCTGCATTATATGGCAGTCTCTGCTACGCTCTCTGCATTATATGGCGGTCACTGTAGTATATGCAGTCCCTGCTATCCGCTCTACATTAAGTGATGGTCATTGCAATGCTCTCTACATTATATGGAGTTAACTGCGATGCTCTCTTTATTAGATCAATGACACTGATTGTCTTTTCATTATATGGTGGGCACTGATGGTCTCTTCATTATATGGCAGTCAATGTGATGCTCTGCATTTTATGGCAATCACTGCAACGGTCTCTGTTTATATGGCGGTCACTGCAATGCACTTTGTATTATATGGCAGTCATTGAGACGATCTTTGCTTCATTACATGGCAGTCACTGTTGGCCTCTGTATTATATGGCTGTAGGAGTTAAGTGACTTCTGCTAACTTCTTGTATACTGATTATTAGAATGGTCTCTGTATTGTATACTAGAATAGTCACTGTATTATATACTCATTACTAGAATTGTGCCTGTTTTATATATTGTCTTTATAATGGACCCTGCATTCTATATTGGTCCCTAGAATGTCCCCTACATTGCATATCAGTAACTATAATGATCCTGGTTTTGTATATCGGTCGCGGAAATGGTCCCTGTAATGTATATTGGTCACAAGAATGGTCCCTGTATTATATATTGCTCATGAGAATTTTCCCTGTGTATTGTATATTGGTCACTAGAATTCTCCCTGCATTGTATATGCTTCACTAGAGTGCTGTGTGCATTTTCTAGGGGTCAATAGAATGGTCTCTGTTTTATCAGATGGGGCTTGTAGGTGTATTTGTTTATAGCTATTTAACATAACAATTTTGTAATATATATTTCACTAGCTGGAGTACCCGGCGTTGCTGGGGATTTTAAGAATGTTTGTATACATATCATCCTCCAACCAACCTCTCCTTAGGCAGGCCTCACGAAAAGTGTGACAAACTTCCCCATCAACAGTCCTAAGGTCTTCGAAGGAAGTAGGACCTGTAACGGTGTAAAGCAAACTTCGGAGATAGAAGCATTCAAAATTTGTAGGATGTACAGTGTAAACATGGCCAAGAGCTTCTGTTGCTCTGATACCAGGATGACCATCTACAGTGACTCCCTGTTTTCTGCGCAGAAAAACTTTGGGAGAAACATTCCATGTGTAATATTTGGTACAGCAGGGTACTTGCAAAGTCATCATTTTGACACAGTTGGAAGAAAGAAGTAAATGTTATTGCATAATTTGGTATAGTCAGAGAGCTGAGAATGCTGGCAAAGCCTGCTAAAGCTCTCTTCGATAATAAACATTAAGATCATGATAAAACATGACAAAACAAAATGCTTGCTCCGAGGCCCTACCCATATGCTGTGAGGCCCCACAATGAGCGTCCAGCAAAAATTGTGGTTTTAAATTAATTAAAAATTAATTTTAATACGCTCGCATATAAAATGTCACGATCTTCACTTGTAAACTGTGGATTTGTATAGAAAAACAGAAGTACAGAAGGACAAATTTTTGCTTTCATATAGTAGAGAAGATAGAAAAGAAAAAATAGTAGATAAGCTAAATCTTTTTGTAATTCCGTACCTGACCTGTAGAGGGCGAATGCTGTGCAAAACTTGTGGTTTTTAATTAATTAAAAAGTAACAGTAATTAATTTCGATTTAGTAGAGAAGATAGAAAAGCAAAAATAGTAGATAAGCTAAATCCTTTTGTAATTCCGTACCTGACATGTAGAGGGCGAATGCTATGCAAAAATTGTGGTTTTTCATTAATCAAAAATGAACAGTAATTAATTTTGATTTCACATTTTTTTAGTTGCCTCTGCCGTGTTTTAATACGCTTGTATGTAAAATTTCACGATTGTGGCTTGTAAACTGTGGATTTGTATAGGAAGACAGAAGGACAAATTTTCGCTTTTATTTAGTAGATTGACTATTTAAAGCACATGTATATTAGACAAACTACACCTACAGAGGTTATTATCACGTGTCTTTCCCCATTGCGATGTGCTGGTACAAAATCCGGACCACTTCCTTGTGTCTGCCCCACAGACTAAAAGTTGCCAGCCAGCCCCTGGGGTTATGTATAGAGACCTAAACATAGGATTACATTTAGAGATTAGAGATGAGTGTGTTCATTTTCCTTAAAACCGAACCCACCCGAATTTCACTTTACTGACGGGATCTGAATCCCGACTCAGCTATATCCATCGGGCTTTGATCCCAAAATGAGGCAAAACTTAATCTTCCCAACCTCGGATCTCGCGTGTTTTGGCTTGCATATAAAGATCCCTCCTTCATGTTTGCTTGGGCGCCATTTCATGCAGGAGATCCGATGGGGTTATGTATAGAGACATAAACATAGGATTACATTTAGAGATTAGAGATGAGTGTGTTTGTTTTCCTTAAAACCGAACCCACCCGAATTTCACCTTACTGACAGGATCCGAATCCCGACTCAGTTATATCCATCGGGCTTGGATGCCAAAATGAGGCAAAACTTCATCTTCCCAACTTCGGATCTCACTTGTTTTTTGTTTGCTTTTTCAAGAAAAAACATTTTTATGTTTATAAAACTTGTGTGTGTTCAGGCAGGCCAGACAATGGTACTGTGTTAAACAATGACGCTCAGTAGGTGCCATTCCACCGCATTAATATCAGCGCTGTCAGTTGCAGTGTGAAGTTGTCATTAATATCAGCACTGTCAGTTGCAGTGTGAAGTTGTCGTTAATATCAGCTGTCAGTCACAGTGTGAAGTTGTTGTTAATATCAGTGCTGTCAGTCGCATTGTGAAGTTGTCATTAATACTGGTACTGTCACTCGCATATGTAAAGTTGTCATTAATATCAGTCCTGTCAAACGTAGTGATCTTTTTATTAAAAAAAATATATATTTTTTTATTTTTGCAAAACTTATGTGTATTCAGGCAGGCCAGGCAGTGGTACTGTATTAAACAATAACGCTCAGTAAGTGCCATGCCACTGCATTAATAATTAGGGATGTGCAGGCTCGGTTCTACTCGGTTCCGTTCGGTTCTTTTTACCGGATCTTATTGGGTTTCAGCTGTCACGAGTTTTGGATAGCCAATAAGATTCGGTAAAAAGAACCGAACGGAACCGAGTAGAACCGAGCCTGCACATCCCTATTAATAATATAACCATACATTAATAATATAAGCATTGTGAGTTGATATGGATCATGATCAGTTGATAAAAGCAGCAACCAAATACTTGCACTGCAGCTGCTACCAGTCACGATGACACTAGTCTTTCAACATCTACTAAAGCCGGTGCTCAAGGGCATAGAGGGTTTAAGACAGGGCACTTGAAATCAAACCAATATTTCACAATGTTAAAGAGTTAAAGAAAAAAAAATCATCTAATAATAAAGGTAACGTTTCTTGCTTAAAAATATAAAATTGCTAACATTCCATACACTGTATGTTGTGGCAAGGAAAGGCTCAGGCCTTGGCCCTTATTTATGAGTGGTGGTTCTGCAACTGATGTCAGTCAGACATCTTCTTCTGTAACCTCACATGACAATGCAACACCTTCTCACTCATAAGAGATGTCAAAATTAAACAGTCAAATCAGCGTAGAAAAAAACACTAAGGCTGAAGAACAAATTGTGTGTTCAGAAACATCATAAATCCCTGAGGACAGTCTAAAGGTGTCCACTAGTGCTTTGTGTGAGTCTGACATTTCAGATAGTGTACTCAGAGAAGCCTCCTTCCACCATTTCTGTACCTCTGAAAATGTGAGTATGAGCAGCACAAGTAAAGATGGTGACATAGAAATTGAGGATGCTTCTGTGGAAGTGGCGATAATGAGGATGTTGTTGTATAAGTCAGGCACCAGTGGAAGCAGTTCTTGCCCATGATAAGAAGAATGCCATTGTCATGCTTGGGCATGAGACCAAAAAATCCACTACTTATGTGTGTAATTATTTTTATCCAAATCCTGACAACAGTTGGCAAGTAATCTGTAGAGTTTGTAAAGTAGAGGTAGGGACATTAACCACCTAGGAACCTCTTCCCTGTTACATCATTTGCAGCGAGTTCTTGCAAAGTTTTTGTCAAAATCTGCTAAAATAATACCAAACAGTCCAGCATCAGCTAGCTCCCAACTCTGAGCTAGATCCCAGCACATGCAATCTCCCCAACCAACTCATTCATCACCAATCTCCTCATTAATGATCGGAGTTGGTCCTCTTGCACCCAATTTGCTAAGGTTAATTGACACCTCCCTTATCTATGATCTCAAAGAAGAATTTGTGAGGGCTAGGCCTTCTGATGCTGCTTGGGGTGAATGTTCATCCCAGAAGGGGACCAAGAAGACTAATAGTAGTTTCCAACAACAAGGTCACACATGGACACACGCATACATACAGGCAGGGTCACACATATATATATGCAAGGTCACAGAGACAGACTGGGGTACCTCTAACCTTGGTTTGTAGCCTCCAGCAGCAACTCTCTCCTCAGGGATGGGTTAAGGGAGGAGGGGGCCTGTGTGCAGACTATGTGCAGACCTCCTCCTCTCTGCATTGCAGTTGACTTTGGTATTGAGTCTACTGCCTATGTGCAGGTCTCTGGTAACATAGTGTCCGCACCATGGTCCCGGAGACTTCTCTACTGCATATGCCCAAGTCTCAGGGAAAATGAGATTTGTGATGCTGCTGCACTGCCAACACGGGACTCCAGAGAGGTAAGTATTAAATATGGGTGCAGGGTGTGCGGTATGAGTCCATGTGCACAGCACACCGTGCTCCCACAATAGATACATTAATGTCCCTTCTCCAGAGTTAGACGTGTCATTTTTCAACCTACTGTATTTGTTATGCATGTAGACAGTGTCGGACTGGGGCATGAAGGGCCCACAAGGAATGAAATGGCAGAAGCCCGCTGAAGGTGCGTGACCAGCCTAGGGTAGTTGTGTCATCAATTGGAGAGGTGCAGTCATCCCACATTATTATACAGTGCATCTGGAAAGTATTCACAGTGCTTCACTTTTTCCTCATTTTGTTATGTTACAGCCTTATTCCAAAATGGAATAAATTCATTTTTGTCCTCAAAATTCTACACATAATATCCCATAATGACAATGTGTAAAAAGATTTTTGGAGATTTTTGCTAATTTAATTAAAAATAACAACTAAGAAATCACATGTACATAAGTATTCACAGCCTTTGCTCAATACTTTGTTGATGCACCTTTGGCAGCAATTACAGCCTCAAGTCTTTTTGAATATGATGCCACAAGCTTGGCACACCTATCTTTGGGTATTTTCCCCATTTCTCTTTGCAGCAACTCTTAAGCTCCATCAGGTTGGATGGGAAGCATCAGTGCACAGCCATTTTCAGATCTCTCCAGAGATGTTCAATCGGATTCAAGTCTGGGCTCTGGCTGGACCACTCAAGGACTTTCACAGAGTTATCATGAAGCCACTCCTTTGATATCTTGGCTGTGTGCTTATTGTCCTGCTGAAAGATGAACCGTCATCCCAGTCAAGAGCACTCTGGAGCAGGTTTTCATCCAGGATGTCTCTGTACATTCATCTGCATTCATCTTTCCCTCTATCTTGACTAGTCTCCCAGTTCCTGCCACTGAAAAACATCCCTACAGCATGCTGCTGCCACCACCATGCTTCACTCTAGGCAGGGGCTGGCTGACAACTTTTAGCCTGGGGGGCAAGTACAGAGCACTGGCCCATAGTTGATGGCCCATCATTAAGTGGTGTCCCCAGCTCCAACAGCCCCCCTTTTGTTTCTCCATCCCCAGCAGACCCCCTTGTGTCCCCAGACAATCGAAGCAGCTCCCTTCTGTGTCCCCAGCCGCATCCTTCTAAGTACGCAGCCAGCCCCAGCAGCCCCCCTTCTGTGTCACCAGTCCCAGCAGCCCCCCTTCTGTGTGCCCAGCCAGCCCCAGGTGCAACCCTTCTATGTGCCCAGCCAGCCCCCCTTCAGTTTCCCCAGCCAGCCCCAGCTGCCCCCCTTCATTGTCCCCACTCCCAGCCAGCCCCAGTCTTTTATGTCCTCTCTCCCCAGCACCCCCTTCTATGTCTCCCACTCCCCAGCTAGCCCCCTTCTATGTCCCCCACTCCCCAGCCTTTTATATCCCCAATCCCTAGCCAGCAGCAGCAGCCCCCTTCTATATCCCCTACTCCCCAGCCAGCACCAGTCTTCTATGTCCCCCACTCCCGTGCCAGCCCCAGCCTTTTATGCCCCCACTCCCCAGCTAGCCCCCTTCTATTTCCCCCACTCCCCAGCCAGCCACAGCCGTCTATGTACCCGACTCCCTAGCCAGCACCAGGCCCCCAGCCTTTTATGTTCCCACTCCCCAGCCAGCCCCAGCTGGGCCCCTTCAAATGTCCCCACTCCCCAGCCAACCCCCTCCTCCTCTTACCTTGTTACGCACGTGGCTCCTCTGCTCTGTCCTGTCTCTAGTGTGGCTGTCCTGTCTCTAGAGCGGCGCGGCGTGACGTCAGGGTGTCACGAACGCAGGGCTTTCAAAGAAAAAAAACACTTTATTGCATGTGCCAGCATACAGTAGCTGCATGGCCAGGGCGTGTCAGCAGCTGTGAGTGCCGCTCCGCCCACACCACGCACCCTGTCTGGAAGCCTTGAATGCTGAATGTGTTGGAGGCTCAGCAGGTGATTCCACCCTCCCCCCTTCCTGCTTATCACAGTCTTTACTTGCTACATTTTTGTGGGGGAGGTGGCCCAGGACGCTAGGTGACGGTGCGGACCGGGGAGCACATGGCACCCTGCCCCATGGCCCAGCCCGTAGGGATGACTGTAGGGATGGTATTGGCCTGGTGATGAGCGGTGCCTGGTTTCCTCCAAACATAACACCTGGCATTGACACCAAAGAGTTCAATCTTTGTCTCATCAGACCAGAGATTTTTTTGTTTCTCATGGTCTGAGAGTCCTTCAGGTGTATTTTGGCATACTCCAGGTGGATTGCCATGTGCTTTTTACTAAGGAGTGGCTTCCGTCTGACCACTCTACCATACAGGCCTGATTGGTGGATTGCTGCAGAGATGGTTGTCCTTCTGGACTCCACAGAGGAATGCTATAGCTCTGACAGAGTGACCATCGGGTTCTTGGTCACTTCCCTGACTAGGGCCCTTCTCCCCAATCGCTCAGTTTAGACGGCCGGCCAACTCTAGGAAGAGTCCTGGTGGTTCCGAATTTCTTCCATTTACGGATGATAGAGGCCACTGTGCTCATTGGGACCTTCAAAGCAGCAGATATTTTTCTGTACCCTTCCCTAGATTTGTGCCTCGAGACAATCCTGTTTCAGATGTCTACAGACAATTCCTTGGACTTCATGCTTGGTTTGTGCTCTGACATACACTGTCAAGTGTGGGACCTTATAGACAGGTGTATACCTTTCAAAACCATGTCCAATCAACTGATTTTACCACAGGTGGACTCCAATTAAGCTGTAGGAACATCTCAAGGATGATCAGTGGAAACAGGATGCACCTGAGCTCAATTTTGAGCTTCATGGAAAAGGCCGTGAATACTTATGTACATGTGATTTCTTAGGTTTTTTTTATTTTATTAAATTTGCAAAAATCTCAAAAAAAACTTTTTACACGTTGTCATTATGGGGTATTGTGTGTAGAATTTTGAGGACAAAAATTAATTTATTCCATTTTGGAATAAGACTGTAACATAACAAAATGTGGAAAAAGTTAAGTGCTGTGAATACTTTCCGGATGCACTATACATACCTATGCATACAATACATATACATAGTATGCATACATACACCTAGTATACATACCTATGCATAGAATACATATAAAATACATAGTATGCATACATACACCTATTATACATACCTATACATAGAATACATATACATAATATGAATACATATACATACAGTGTACATATACATACATACATATACATAGTATACATCTCTAATACAGTACCCTGCAGCCAGTACAGCTGCTGCAGTCTATAGAGCCGCCCTAAGTATGCTCCGGGCTGTGCTCTTCTTCCACTTGGTGTGAACAGAGAGCAGTCCAGTACATCAGAAATGCTGGACACGCCACTGTAATGCATGATGGCACCCCTTTCATGTGCACCATGGTGGCGCATGAGCTTTTCCCTATTCCTATACTGTAGAGTTGTTAGGTATGGATAAAAAAAAGCTAAAAGTGACCAACCACATGGAGCCATGGGAATACAGATCTTCATGTTATATGTGCAACATATTGGTAAGTAATCTGTTTGAACTGCTCAAATATGAGTCCTTCAGTGAGGAAGTTCTAGCTGTCAGGACCTGGAGCTGCATTCTGGTAATGTCTTAAGCTTTTGGGAGTTCCCATCAAAAGCTACTTGCACAGAAGTTCCTAAGTACTAGTGGAAGCTGTCCAGTGCGTGCCGGGAGGTAGCAACAAGCTATGCCATCTTAATGCTGCACATATACAGTATATCGTGCGTATAGTATATAGATAGGTAACACTGCATAATGCATACCCCATTGTAGGATGACACTCTTAACTAAGGGCCTGATTTAGTACGGATTGCAAGTTCGAATGCAATAGCAATTACGCACGTAGTCTCACTAGATATGCTAATCTTCTGGGATCGCTATGCCGTCGTAGCACAACATAAGGACGCCCACCTTACCATACACACATCCGTGATACTTAGAAGACTGCGAAAACATCGATAACATCGAGTATAATCGGAGCCTCACGCACACTTGCACAAGGTCTGACCTTACTCTGAAATTGCTAACCTTCCGGTATGCCTCTGTAACGGTGTTCAAATGCACTGGCACGTCTGCATTTCACCTACCAGCCCCCCCCCCCCCCCATCACCGCCCCCAAACGGAGATTCCTGTCAATCACTCTGCAATGGGTCTGCGTGGTCACTGTGATCGCAGTCCCAATCGTAGTGGAGGCTTCACACAATGCGATGCATACGCTATACGCAACAATCGGTTGTCTGCGTGCATAATCGCACTTGCGATCCTTGCTGAATCAGGCCCAAAATCCAGTTTCAGTTGTTACACCAATTGCTGACAGTAGATGGCGGTAGCAATAAGCTTCTAATAAATTTCAGCATATCACCGTTATTTTTACCCTGTTTTCTTTCCCAAAGCATTTCAATTTTCTAGCATCCATAACTGCACATAAGTAATACAGTTTGCTTCTGTTGTATAGAGGCTTAACTGTAACGTATTGTAAACTACATATATTAATAAGAAGTGTTTATATGCACCTTCAATCGCAAGTAAAATATTGCCTGCCAGATTTTCAGAATGACATTAGTGAGAAAAATACCACGTATGCAGATAGACTGCTTGTGAATGACAGCCATTTATCAACAGGAATATTATTTTAAGAAAATATAGTATGCCTTCATGTATGCACAGTATAAGAACCTACTAAGAGTGAATTATAAAAAATTAGCAAAACCAGTGTATGGAAAGAAAAAAAAAGAATGTTATTCCCTGACCGGGAATCGAACCCAGGAAGCGGCGGTGATTTGTCGACCTTTTGACCATGTCGTCCTTTTGACTGTCAATATTTTGGTGTCAATGTTATCCCTGTTTGGGCAAAATTTACTAAGTGGTGGGTTCAAAACCCCAGCGGCTTGGCGGTGGTTTTGCTATCCGCAGATTTACTAAGGCCAAAACTGCCATCAAAACAAATTTCAGAAAAGAATCGAGCAGGACTGTCATTTAGAGACCGCCGCCAAACCCCCGGGTTCAGAACCCGCCATCAAACCACCACCAAACCGCGGGGGTTTGGAACTCGCCGCTTAGTAAATTTTGCCATCTATGTCAGAGGGGGTGCTACAGCCTATAGTGATTGCAGTCTATACTAGGACAAAAAAGGAGGTTGTGCTGTTTTGAATTGTGTGTTTTTAATATTTTAAACTGTATTAATTTCAGTTTCCTTTTATTTCTGCAAATTGGTAAAATTTTAAATAAGCTAAATATTTTAAAAATATTTAATATTTGTAAAATGAAGATGTGTGAAAAATTTTAAGTAGGAAAAGGGTATTAAAATATTGTTTCACTCACTCCATAATCTGCTTCCTTTTCTGGATATATGCAGGTGCCGGCT
The DNA here is from genome assembly GCA_031769625.1 of Taudactylus pleione. Lineage (NCBI taxonomy): Eukaryota > Metazoa > Chordata > Amphibia > Anura > Myobatrachidae > Taudactylus > Taudactylus pleione. The sequence continues at coordinate 5,380,811 of JAUIMM010000324.1, read as the reverse complement.
CTAGGGGTGTTAGACCAGTGCGGGCGAACAGAGGTGCCACCCATAGAGGGCGCACCCCTCCCCAACATCCCGATTACAGCGGGACAGTACTGTGCCGCTGTTCCACCCGTGGGCCGAAGTGGCCCGCGGCTGGTGAAATCGGGAGGTTGGGGACCCCCACCGCCGCAGCTGTGCGGCGTTGCCGGTCCCTGGAGACCGAATGGATGCTGCGTGCATGTGCGCAGCCAGGGCTGGCATAGGGATGTCCGACCTGAGTGGTTGCACAGGGGCGCCACCCATATAGGGCGCACCCCTCCCCAACATCCCGATTTCAGCGGGAAATTACTGTTCCACCCGTGGCCCAAAGTGGCCCGCGGGTGGTTAAATCGGGAGATTGGGGACCCCCATCACCGCAGCTGTGCGGCGGTGCCGGTCCCTGGACACTCTGAATGGATGCTGCGCGCATGCGCGTGGCATCCATTCAGTGACGGGAGAGGGCCTGACGTTATTTGGAGGCGGACACGCCTCCTAATAACGTCACGTAGGGGGAACTGCCTTTGGTAATTAGGCCACACACCCATTTTCGGAGAGGGCGCTCTGGAGGGGGCCGGCACAGGGTGCTCCGACCCCTGGAGCCGGCCCTGCGCACGGCATCCATTCAGTGACGGAAGAGGGCTGGGGGAAGCCCAGCTAGTGAGGCTCCCCCCCCAGCCTGACATTGTTTGGAGGCGTGCCTCCAAATAATGTCACATAGGGGGCATGGCCTATGGTAATTGGGCCATGCCCCATTTTTGGACGCCGCACGCGATGTGAGGGCGCACTTTGAAGTGCTGGCACAGGGTGCTCCGAACCCTGGAGCCGGCCCTTGATATTTGTCTCTGGGAGAACTCTATGGTAGAATATATTAATCAATTAACTCAGAAATACTACAGTATTATATCTAATCTTAGTTATATTCCATTACCAACTATAACTTTATTATTTGATTCCAATATTGGTGTGAGATGTTCTTACAAGTTACTAATGAGCTAAATTATTATGTTCAGTATTTCCTATGGGGTATAAATTGTCAAGCAAAATAACTAGATAGGTATATATTCTACCAATACGCTTATAGTAATAACTACTTATATATACTAATTAACTGCAGAGTTTACAGCCCCTGTTGGTCTGACAGACAGCTCCTTTTGTATTTGAGGTGTGAGATATATGAAGGGGAAAGCTATTTAAGGACTCATAGTAGAGTAGTTTCAAGTGGATTCTGGAGGATATGGGAGCCATATGTGGTGCAGTAGAGGAGGAACAGTGACAGGGGCGTTTCTAGAGAGGAGGGGGCCTGTGTGCAGTCTCTGACATGGGCCCCGTCCTCTCCGTCCGGTAGCCGGCTGCACACTGGGTCTGATTCAGACCCGCTCGCGAGCGCTGAGCACTCGAAACCTGGTCAATGGTGGCCCAGTGCGCATGTGCATGATGGAGCTGGCTCCATCGTGCGCATGCGTGAGACCCGGATAGCGACGGGCAAATCGTCGCTCTGGGTCTCGTACCAAAGGGGGCATGCTGTCGATGTTGAGTGAGTGACAGCACGTCCCCTTTGGTGTGCGTGCCGGGGGAGTGGCTGCCCAAACGGAGGCGTTCCCATGGGAACGCCTACCATCTGGGGCCGGCCCCACTGACATCACAAGTGATGTCAGTGGGAATGCTTTCAGCTCTGTTTGAGCCGAAAGCACTCTAAGGCTTGCGGCAATGAGACCCTACCACAAGGGTATCGTCGCAAGCCCGATGGTCGCGATGGTCTTGACACCCTCACAGCTATGTGAGCGACCAGGAGGCCGCTCTAAAAAAACAGAAAGCCGGCCCTGATTCAGAGCGAGCACTCTGTCAGTGCGTCCGGCTCTGAATCAGGCCCACTGAGCGGTGTGCAGCCAGTGCCGCACTTATAGACTCTGGGTACTGTAGTGTGCCTAGAGTTTATAGTGTAAGCACAGGTCACCAGGAAAATGGCAGCCGTGGCCATTTTCCCTGTACTGCACATGCACAATCGACGGGAAAATAGTCTCAGAGGCCATTTTCCAGCCATTTTTACATGCACAGACACCGGAGCCGATGTGGGACTCCAGAGAGGTAAGTTTCATGGGTGCAGGGTGTGCAGTGCGGGCCCCCCTGGACCCAGAGGCCCGTGTGCCCCGTACACCCTGCACCCATTATAAATACGCCCCTGAACAGTGAGAGAAGATCAGTTTTGCCTCAGCATTTAAGACAAAGTGAAGCTGGAACAGATGTAAGGAACAGAGGGTCTGATTCAGTAATAAACAGAATTGCATCCTTGCAGATATGGTAATACACAGGAGGTACAACGCAGAATTGTATAATCTGCGGGAACTTCGGCCGACTACGTGACCCATGGTGACCCAATTACTAAGAAGGGGCCAGGAAACTCCGTCAGCTGACGGATATCCTGGCCTCTTCCCTCCCCCACAATGGTGGCAACACGCCTCCATTTTGGGAAATGTAGGACGTCACCGCCTGATTTCAGGCCATTGGGAATCTGCTTTCAGCAGTGCACTAGCATGCTCTGCTGAATCAAGCCCAGATTTCAGTAGTCAAGCTGGAGATGAAAGAATAAATAATAGTTTGGGTTGTATCTTGGATTAAAAAAAAGGCGTATTCTAGCAATATTTTGAAAGTGGGGGAAACATGTGAGAGGGACTGGACATGAGGAGTGAAGCAGAAGGTGAAGTTGAGGGTGACACTAAGGGCCTGATTCTGTAAGGAACGTAATTACAAAGCTGCACTCAGGCAGCTTTGAAATTGCGATCCTTTGCAGATATGGTAATACACCGGAGGCATCATGCAGCATCAGTTAATCTGCTTACCATCGGCTAGCTCCGGTGACCCATAGGGTCCCACAGCCGGCCACCGCAGCTTACAGGAAGAGGCCAGGAAAACTCTGTCACTCGACGGAGATCCTGGCCTCTTCCCTCCCCCCCAACGGCAGCGACGCGCCTCCGTTTCGGTTGACGGATGCTGTCGACGCCCCCTCCCCACCCCCAAATGGCTGCAGTCTGTCAATCACTGACAGTCTGGTGCCAGTTAGCAAGCGGACTCGCAGACCCGTTCTGCACATGCGCAGAACGGGTCTGGCACCTGCAGAGATTCCCAAACATCAGGAATCTGCGTTCAGCAGTACACTAGCGTGCAGTGCTGAATCAGGCCCTAAGGTCGCAGGCTTGTGAGATACAGTAGCTTTTGGACATTCATGTGGAAATAGCAGAGAAGCAGTTGGTCACATGACATAGAAGAGAGGAGAGGTAGATTTGGGAATTATCAGTGTAGCAGTGATATAATTGGACAGTTGTGTGGGAAAACTTATAGCTCTGAGTAATTGGTCTTATCTAGTTGTTTTTGTATCCACACAGTATGATGCTTGCAACACTTCAGTGACTTCTGGAACTTCCAAAAGAATATACAGAATGTTATTTCTTATTTGTTTTCATTCTTGTTCTATAGAATCTATAGTGTAGTTTGACAAACAAAGAAAACATTTGTGTAGGAAGTATGTTACTATTTTCTGTACTTGCAACTAGCCTCCAGCTACAACTACAGGCAGATGAAAAAATGCCCTTACACCATACTTGCGAACTATTTTGCTGCCCCTTCCGGGAGGGAGCAGCCAGATTGGCATGACTGGGGGGGCGTGTCAGCACACGGGGGCGGGGGCGAACTGACGACGAGTGTTTGCCGATATTACAGGCATTGTGAAGCAAGGGGCGGGGCCAAAGTGACGTGATTCCACGTGAATCGTGTCACCGGCTCCCCCGCTGCAGGACTTTTACATGTAATTGCGGGGGGGGGGATAGGAGGGGTCAGCGGCAGCGAGGTCGGGAGTGGCACCCGATTTTAGGCAAGTATGCGTTACACAGATATTCTTAACCACTTACCTGGCATGGTCACAGCAGATATGACATCACAAAGCTGGTCTTTTCCTAACACGGTTGCGTTTGATTTGACCATGTCAGAATGCTCGTTGGTGGCTGCTGGACGGTAATCTCATAACTGGCCAACCCCTCTTCCCATTTCATCTCTCCACCCAAGGCCATATACAGAAGGACAATTATAATATAGCAAATAACGCAGCGCTGCTTAAGTATGTATCCACATGGTGATCAAACCCTTGTAAAAAATAAAGCCAAATTGTATCAATCACAATGTAAATGTTATTGGCACACAAACAATAAATAATGAACACATATAAAAGACAGAATAAGGTACAATAGGGAAGAGCTGTGATGATTAATCTTCTTTAAACGTATTTTCCATGTAACCAATTACCAAATGTCCACAAACTGTTTTTTTTTAAAGTAAAAGGTCTGGATATTCAGCTATTAGATTCTTATTGCTAGGATAATCAGTAGTTACCTGCAGGTCATCTTAACATAGTTGATTATGCAATATAACTGAACATCCGATTAACAAATAAGCATAATAATTGTTTCTGATAAAAAGAATAAAAAATAAAACAAGTGATCATTTAATAAAAAAATTATTAACGTCCAATGACCATGCCAGAAGAAAAACAGCTGGGATGTCTGCATGTATCTGTGCAGCGCGCTAATTTGTAGTATTATGGAGTTCCCACACCTATGAACTAAATCCTTCACCAAGGATGCAGGTGTCACTGGTAAGGCTGCAGATGTAACGGATAACCTCCAGAATACCATAGTGTGTGGAAACACAGCAATGAATGCTGATAATGACATTAGTTAGCAAACCTTCACACTGCTCTGCAGCAAGCATATCCTCCTGCTGTTGTCTTCTATTGGAGGAACGTAGTTGCGGTATGTGCTGGTAAGGGTTAGTGTCCGTCATATACTAGGCTGATTGTCACTTATATAGAAGCTCCCAATAGTGCATCCAGCGGCGGCGGATTATCCGGTGTAAGGACCAGCAGATAGTATTGGATAAAAGAGACCAGGCTCAGGTATATGGAACAGAGCTTCCCAATTCAGATGTCCCAACTAATGTGTTTCATCACAAAGGCCATGCGACTTTTTCAAAGGTCGAACAGGAAAGACAATCTTTCTGCAGCTCAGGGGACTCGAGGAAGCTGCGACTTCCCATCCTGCTCACCCTCCCAAGGCCACAGTCACTGGCTGTGATCAGCATTCATGACAGGATTGTCCCCCATCCAGAACTCATTGTATATGTATATATGTGTATATATTGTGATAGGATCACTGGTAAAGTGGTCTGTGACAGGGACATTTATCCCAGATTCCTGTCTTATGTGTTTTAAACCTCCAGGAGAAAGTCTGCAGTGTAGCAGGCTTGAGTCTCGGCTTTTTGAAAAGCCGGTTTGGGACCTGGGGGTTGTGGGTGAGAGGAGAGGGAGGGCTCCACCCACGGCCACTCCAGGTTTTGGTTCTCGCAGCCTGGTAACAGGTTGTTAGGGTTTCCACCTGAGAGTGGCCAATATAAGCCTAGTGTGTTGAGGGCTGATTGTCTCACCTGGGAGAGCAGACAGGGAGTTTGCTCAGAGACACTTGAAAATCTATCCGTGAGTGTTGTGCTGTGCTTTTGTTGCTGGTGAGGGCATTAGGCCCTGCCAGGTTCTGGTAGTGAGGGAACCACATGTGAAGTTAGAGCCCCGACAGGGCTAGGATTTATGTTTATGTTTTCTTTATGTTATTTCTGTACTTGTACTCGAATCCAGACTGGCGTACTGTTTCCCAGCTGCTGTGTGTGTAAGGAAGGAGACCTCTACCCAGGAGAGGGACCCCTAATCTGACTGTGTCACAATATGGTGGAGAATGCGGGCACCCACACACACTGAAGTTGCAGCGAGAGGAAAACTTTCCGTTTAAAAAGTAAAGGGACAGACACCCAATTTGTGAGTGTGGAAATAACGCTGTGTCCTTAGAGGAGGCGTCAGCCAATGCTCAGAGAGGCAAGGTTCAGCTTCCAACCTACACCCCAGAACAAAATGGAGGACATAATTAAGGCCTTGCTCCAAGCTACAGCAGCTCAGCAGGAAGCTACCAGGGCTCTGCAGGAATCCACCAGGGTGCAACTGTTGGCCTTGGAGACAGCCCAGGGGCAACAACAGGTTGCCATCGAGGAAACCCGCCAGGCCTTAGCGGAAAACAGCCAGGCCATAAAAGAGGTGGTACAGCACCTGGTCGCCCGGCCCAGAGATGTTATTACTGGTCCTCCCACCACCACTCACTCCGTACGAGCCAGTCACTTCCTCCAAAAGATGACTTCGGGCGATGATGTGGAGGCCTATCTCGCCGCATTTGAAAGAACGGCCGAAAGGGAGAGTTGACCCAAGGAGCAGTGGGCAAGTCTGGTGGCACCTTTTTTGTCTGGGGAGCCACAAAAGGCCTATTTCGACTTATGCCTGGCTGATGCCAAGGACTATAAAAAACTAAAACAGGAGATCCTAACTCGCTTGGGAGTCACCACCTTTGTTCGTGCCCAACGGGTCCACCGCTGGGAGTTCCATATGGACAAGCCTCCAAGTTCACAGATGCATGACCTCGTCCATCTGTCCTCAAAATAGCTACAGCCCGAGATGCTGACGGGACCACAGATCGTGGAAAGGGTCATGATGGACCGGTACATGCGATCGTTACCTGCGACTCTGCGCAAGTGGGTGAGCCATGCAGACCCTAAGTCCACGGACCAGTTGGTCAAGCTGGTGGAGAGGTACGTGGCGGCTGAGGAGCTGATGAGTATGCCCCACCGAGCCCCGATGGCGCACCGGCGAACTCCCACAGACACTGGTAAGACTGTTCCAGGGGAGAAGGGTGCTGGGCCGTGGAATGTACCTAAGACTGAGGGTGTAGAACCTGGAGATAGGCCTGCCGGGCCAGGAAGGTTCTTGCCCCGAAAACGACTAGACATTAATATGATTCAGTGTTTCCGGTGTGGTGACTTCGGCCATATTTCCGCTAATTGTTCACTTACAACTGAACCTATGCAATGTGATACTGCTCATGTCTACCGCAGGGGGTCTTTCTTTGCACAGACAGCCTGTACGGCTGACCGGCAGGCTGAGACTGATAAGCACATGTGTGTACTCACTGTAGATGGCAACCGAGTAGAGGCACTGTTAGACTCTGGTAGCTTGGTGACACTTATAAAAGCTGAGCTGGTGAACCCCTTGAGGCGTAAGGGGAAAACTGTTGGTGTGACCTGCATACATGGGGATACTCGATATTATGTTACTGCCGAGGTGAACATCGAGACACCATGTGGTTCTGCTATAGTTTCTGTGGGTTTGGTGCCTGGTCTGATGTGCGATGCAATATTGGGGAGAGACTTTGCTCACTTCTGGAAGTTGTGGGAAAGTCGTTTTGTTCCAGAAGTGAACAATCCCGATCCATTTGAGAAGGTTGTCGATGTAGTGGAGGAGGGAGTTTCTTCTGAGTCAGAGTTATTCCCTTTTTCTACTATGATTGGCGAACTAGAGAATGCGGAGCGTGATGGTGGTCCGCCAACTGATGTGCCTCCCATTGAGGTGGGAAGTGTTATTGGGCCAGTTGATCGTCTGCCTGATTTAGAGGTCAGAAGAGAGGTCTTTGCCATGGAGCAGTTGAATGACCCTACTTTGGTAAAAGCCAGGGAGAATGTAAAAGTAGTTGATGGTAAACCCATAGACTCTGATAGTCCTTTGTCCTATCCCCACATGGTAATGTGTCAGGATTTGTTATATCAGGTGACTAAGAAGGGGGAAAAGAAAGCCGGAACAGATATACCATATAAATCTGTTAAAGCCCTGGAAAGATAGAACGGTACTGTCGGCAATTCAACAACAAGAGGTCAAGGAGTTTCTGGTCAGAAATAGGGTGCTGTTCTCTGACGTACCTGGGAAAACCTCGGTCGTTAAACATGACATCATCACTGACCCAGGGGTTAAAGTTAATCTAAAGTCCTATAGGTTACCAGAAGCACCAAGAGAATCGGTGTAGAAAGAAATTAAAAATATGCTAGAGTTAGGGGTTATTGAAGTATCACATAGTGAATGGTCAAGTCCCATTGTGTTGATTCCAAAGCCCGACGGGAGTGTGCGTTTCTGCAATGACTTCCGAAAGTTGAACAGGGTTTCAAAATTCGTTGCCTACCCGATGCCACAGTGGAGAAGGAGGCGTTGGCCATAAAGTGGGTGTTAGAGGCTCTCAGGTACTACTTGGTTGGTAGAAAGTTCAAATTGATCACTGACCATGCCCCTTTGAAGTGGATGTCCAAAAATAAAGACAGTAATGCGAGAATTACGGGATTGTGTCTTGGCGTTACAAACTTTAAAATTTTCAGTGGAACACAGGCCAGGGGGCCTGTTGTCTAAAGCAGACGCGTTGTCACGCGTTCATTGTTTGGGGGCTTCAGTTGTTCCGCCCCATAGGTCGAAACAATGGGGGGGGATATGTGATAGGATCACAGGTAAAGTGGTCTGTGACAGGGACATTTATCCCAGATTCCTGTCTTATGTGTTTTAAACCTCCAGGAGAAAGTCTGCAGTGTAGCAGGCTTGAGTCTCGGCTTTTTGAAAAGCCGGTTTGGGACCTGGGGGTTGTGGGTGAGAGGAGAGGGAGGGCTCCACCCACGGCCACTCCAGGTTTTGGTTCTCGCAGCCTGGTAACAGGTTGTTAGGGTTTCCACCTGAGAGTGGCCAATATAAGCCTAGTGTGTTGAGGGCTGATTGTCTCACCTGGGAGAGCAGACAGGGAGTTTGCTCAGAGACACTTGAAAATCTATCCGTGAGTGTTGTGCTGTGCTTTTGTTGCTGGTGAGGGCATTAGGCCCTGCCAGGTTCTGGTAGTGAGGGAACCACATGTGAAGTTAGAGCCCCGACAGGGCTAGGATTTATGTTTATGTTTTCTTTATGTTATTTCTGATGTTGTACAATAAAGACTGGCGCCGACCAGCTTGTACTCGAATCCAGACTGGCGTACTGTTTCCCAGCTGCTGTGTGTGTAAGGAAGGAGACCTCTACCCAGGAGAGGGACCCCTAATCTGACTGTGTCACAATATATAGAGAGAGATAGAAAGCTAGAAAGCAATAGGCGGTACTCCCGGTGACTTCACAAAGAACACAAACACGTAGGTGGGTTTATCAATGTTTCAGAACTCTTGTAATGGTTCTTTCCTCAGGATACAATTAATATACAATGAAACAATCTCACCTTATTTAAGCTTTCACCCTATGATCTGCACGCCAGAGCCCCTCCGGGAACGCAGCAGCTGTGACATCATAATGTTAGTGAAACACCCACCACCAAAAAAAAACTACAGGTCTACAAGTATGGATACCTAGGGGTAAATTTACTAAAGTGAGAGTTTTTAGAAGTGAGTTTTAAAAGTGATGTTGCCCATAGCAACCAATCAGATTATATTATCTTCTAGAAGGTGCATGTTAAATGTTAAGTAGAATCTGATTGGTTGCTATGGGCAAAATCACTTTTAAAACTCACTTCTAAAAACTCTCACTTTAGTAAATTTACCCCCTAGAGAGATTAAAATACATATAAAAGCAAATATTAGGACCATATGCTGATACACATTACCATCTTGTGGACATAATTGAGCATTACACATCTAAGAAAAATGACATACTGCCGGAGTCATACATACAATACTTCAACATAACATTCTGGTAGCATTAATAAGCATATAATAGGATACAATCTAGATAAAAATATAGATTGAAATCTACTAAGTACAAACCACCTATATATAAATTCAGCAATGATCTCGTAAGTATAGAAGGCAAAACAATAAAATGTCTGATATACCTGTACAAGGAAGAACATTGGAAGTTCAGTTGTTCGTTCAGGCCAATGGGTGCCATTGTACCCAATATGTGTATCCATTTAGTTTCACATCTGAGCAATTCCATCGATCTATCGCCACCCTGTATCTTAGAGGGAATTAAATCAATTATCCAATATCTCAGAGAGGATAAGGTGTGATTAGCTTCTAGAATATGCTTTGCCAAAAGTTGGTCACTTCTACCTTTATTTAGAGCGCTACGAATTGCACTTCTGTGCAGTGCCATGCGCTCCTTAAACATGCGTTCTGTCTTTCCTACTTAATGTCTGCTGCAAGGACACGAAATCATATAGACAACGAATTTAGTTGAACATGTCACAGGATGTAGGATTTTAGGCCCTCATTCAGAGCCGCTCGTTAGCGGCAGTACGCTCGTTCCGAGCGATGTTTGCATATCTGCGCATGCGTACGGTTTTTAGTACGCATGCGCGAACCAGTCAGTGCGGCCAAAAATCGTTTGTACGCTATATAGCGAGTGCCTGCTATTTTGAGTGACAGAATGAGGCGTATGTGGGTGGTAACAGGGGAAGGTGCTTGAAAAGGGGGAGTGGAGATCCGAACGCAGGCGTGCTTAAAGGTCAAAACGGGCGTATTATGGGTGTGCATAATTAATACAGCAGCGTCATTGACCACGTCACTGGGTTATTTTATAGCCAGAACTGCTCGCAAATTTGTGGTAGCAAACACCAGCCACAAGAATAGCGAGCAGTTCATACGCTGTTCGATGTACTCGATTAATCTAATAAATAGCGGACATGACGTATGGTGCGAGCGGCCAGGGGGCGTTTTTAACAAATAAACGAGCGTATGTTTTGCTCGCTCGTTCAGACTTAGAGGTGTGAACAGACTGCAATTTGCGAACGGATCATTTGAATAGCCACCCCTTGTTTTTGAACGAACGACCGCAAATAGCGAACGGCTCTGAATGAGGGCCTTAATTTTAGAACCTGTTAACGGATGATAAAATATGTCACCACTAATCATGTACCTGCGTGTTGTGCAGTTAGGGCACTTATAGCACCCCGGCTTCTTACTTGTTCTAAGGAGATGTGTCCCTGGTTGATTGTTAGCTGCAGTGATCTCTGACCTCACTAATACCTCTTTTCCACCAAAAACCCAGGTCCGACCTGTTTTTTTGGACATGGGGCCTGATTCAGAGCAGCTCGTCAGCGGCCGCTCGTTCGTTCCAAGCGGTTTGCCAAACTGCGCATGCGTACGGATCGTAATACGCATGCGCAAACCAGTCAGTGCGGCCGAAAATCGTTTGTTCGCTAAATAGCGAATGCCTGCTAATTTGAGTGACAGGAGGAGGCGTATGTGGGTGGTAACAGGGGAAGGTGCTTGAAAACGGGGAGGGGAGATCCGAATGCAGGCGTGCTTAAAGGTCAAAACGGGCGTTTTATGGGTGTGCATAATTAATACAGCAGCGTCATTGACCACGTCACTGGGTTATTTTATAGCCAGAACTGCTCGCAAAATTGTGGTAGCAAAAACCAACCACAAGAATAGCGAGCAGTTCATACGCTGGTCGATGTACTCGATTAATCTAATAAATAGCGGACATGACGTAGGATGCGAGCGGCCAGGGGGCGTTTTTTTCAAAATTACGTTTGCATGTTTTGTTCGCTCGTTCAGACCTAGAGGCGTGAACAGACCGCAAAGAGCGAACGGTTCATTTGAAGTCACCCCTATTTTCTGGACGAGCGAGTGCTAATTGCGTTCGGCTCTGAATCAGGCCCATAGTTCCAACTCTGGTCAGACCCATTTATACCCCTTTTACACCAGAGCAAAACCTGGGTTTTTGCTGGGTCTACCCGGGTCGCAGCTCAGTGTAAAAGGGTCCCTGAAAAATAACCTGGGTCAAGTGACCCTGCAATCCAACCCAGGTAGCTACCAGGGTTGGACCCAGGATGGACCCAGGTAATGGTGCAGTGTAAACGGTGCAACCCGGGTTATCTGACCTGGGTCATGCCTAAAATGAGCGGATTGGTGGTTGTGGAGCAGTCACCTCCTACTTTTTATGACCTCACAGGTTTAGCAGGGCTGACCTGGGAGTAACCCAGATCAAAGGTGCAGTGTAAATGGGTCTGACCAGGGTTGGAACCATGTCCAAAAACCAAGGTCGGACCTGGGTTTTTGGTGGAAAAGAGGTATTACACTGCACCTTCGATCTGGGTTACTCCCAGGTCAGCCCTGTTCACACTGAACTCAGGTCTGCCCTGCTAAACCTGTGAGATCATAAAAAGTGGGTGGTGAATGCCCCACACCCACCAATCAGCTCATTTTAGGCATGACCCAGGTCAGATAACCCCGGTTGCACCGTTTACACTGCACCATTACCCGGGTCGATCCTGGGTCCAACACTGGTAGCTACCTGGGTTGGATTGCTGGGTCACTTGACCTGGGTTATTTTTCAGGGACCCTTTTACACTGAGCTGCGACCTGGGTAGACCCAGCAAAAACCCAGGTTTTTGCTCTGGTGTAAAAGGGGTATTAGAGTTCCCTCAAACTATTTCCTCTTTTATAACAGTGCATTATTGTTCTCTGTTTTAGGGCTGACAAAGTTACATCGCTGGACACAATTGGCCAGAATTTTTTCATCGTTTTAGCAATCAACTGGCTTGCTGGTGTATAATTGTTTACCCAGGGAATCCTATTCTTTCTGTATTCCTTCATTTTTGGGCTCAAAAAGCTGCTACGGGTCTGTTTCAGAGCTTTATCTTGCTGTTTTAATAGATCATATTTCTTACAGCCCCTTGTGACAAATTTATCTATCTCTATATCCAATTCTTCAATCAATGATTTTCTATCGTTGTTAATTCAACATATTCAAAGAAATTGCGAATATGGTAGACTCCTTTTCAAAGTTGGCGGATGGAATCTATCATAGTGTAACAAATTGTTACGATCGGTAGGTTTTTTATATACCGTGGTGATAAATGTGTTCACTCTGATTTCAATGGTTACATCGAGAAAATTAATGCTTACAGTGCTAGTGTTGTATGTAAATTTTACTGGGTGGTCAGTTCTATTATGTACATCAAAGATATTAGTGAGATTCTCAACGCTACCTGTCTACAATAATAGTAGGTCATCTATGTACCTCTGATAGATATATAGATGTTTCACAATTTCCTCATTGGAATACAGTAGGTCTTTCTCAACCAAGAACATGTATGAGTTGTTGTAGCTTGGTGCTACCGCTGAACCCATTGCGCAGCCTGAAATCTGCGCATAGAAGTTTCCATCAAAATAGAAATAATTTTTAGTTAGAACAAATTCTAATAAAGAGATAAACAGATCCACATCAGGTCCCTTATAGAGTGGATTACCTGTAATCAATATTTTAACTGCATTCATGCCCTCACCATGTGGAATACATGTGAACAGGCTTTTACATCAGCCTAACACAGTATGCTATTTTGTGGCATGTAGCCAGGTGTTCTCATTTGGGAAACAGGGTTGCAGGAGGCTATCCAGATACATGGAAATAGGCTGTGCCAATGACCCCCTGGCAGAGATAATAGGCCTGCCTAGGGGATTGGCCAGTGACTTGTGTATCTTAGATGTGGTGTAAAGCAATGGGCATACAGGAAAGTCCACAATTAATGCTTGTTTTAGTTCACAGGGGATACGACCGTCTTCCACTGCATGTGTCAGCATAGTGTCTAGTTCTTTTTTGTAAATTAACATAGGATCCGCCTGCAGTATCCGGTAAGTGGAGTTGATTGCATATCTCCTTCTTGTAATCTTGTGAGTCTTGGATGACTATTGCGCCCCTCTTGTCCGATGGTCTGATTATGATATCATCATACGATCTCAGGTTTTTTAGTGCCACCTGTTCCTCCCGGCTTAAATTTGGATGATAGACAGGAGGGTTATTTTTTTATTTCATTATGCACTGTGTCTTTTAATAGACGTGAGAAGGTTTTTAATGAACTGTTATATGATGGTGAATCAAACATAGAGCCTGACTGAAGGGCCCTCAATTTATTAGGGGTGCAATCATCTCTCTCTATAACTTCTTTCTTTGATTTGAAATGTTCCTTCAGTCTTAAGATCTACTCAATATATATACACAGAGGCAGCTCCTTACGTCCTTATTTGTCTTCACGTCATAGGCTGCATGACATCCCAGTGATTAACAGCTGATGTCACCAGGAGGCGGGGCTTAAGTCCGGCAGCAGCGAGGGTCGGAACCTAAATAAGGGGGCACGGCTTAAGTCTGGTGCTGCTAGCAAACAGGGTGACTTCCAGGGACTGCATCAGCTGCAGTCCGTAGTAGCCAGATAAAGCTGCCGTAATAGCAGGGGAGTGGCTTCCCATGGGAAGCACTCTCTCTGCTATTGCATGCAGTCCGGACAGGCAGTCCAAGAGGGAGATATGGTATGCCATGACACCATGTGGTTAACTGCAGATTCAGCACTCTCACAGAGTGAGATTGCTGTCACTCACAAAATGGTGGAGCTGCTAATTCACAGAATTGTGTGCTCATTAGAATACACACATGCAGTCTATGCAACTGAGGTCTGAACAGAACATAGAGCTGTGCAGATGGGATAAGAGTATGGTGGATGGGGGGAGAAGACAGCAGTGTGGATGGGGCAGACATAAAGGCGTGAAGAGGGGAAGATTAAGCAGTACAGATGGGGGCGAGCCAAAGTGATGCAGATGGGTGGAAAACAGTAGTGCACATGGGGGAGGGGAAGACAGAGTGGCACAGTTTAGGGGAAAAGAGCAACATCAATGGGGGGTTCAGAGTGGCATAGATGCAGGAAAACAGAGCAGCGCAGATGGGTAAAGACAGATTGGTGTGAATGAGGATTACAAACTAGCACAATGGAAGACCACACAACAGTAGAGATTGGGGTAGACAGATTGTGCAGATGGAACACATCCATTAAGGCGTCTTGCTTTTTGAAGTTTGAGTGGCAGAAATTCAATAGGTTTTGTGAAATTTCAGATCATGTGTAAGAAGCCTTAATGGGACGTGTGAAACCGTAAGGTTTTTTGTCTATGGAATTTCATGGCTTTTTAAAATGTATTAACTATCAGGGTTTGTAGGAGCACACCGGGCCACCTGCATGGGAGAAGGGCAACAAAATGGTACATTAGCGCAGGTGGAAGAAGGCCAGCACACTAGAGGTGTTTTGGGGATGCACAGGGAGAGACGGCTACGGAAGCGGGCTGCAGGAGTGCGGGGCAGCGGCAGCAGTGCACGGGGCATCAGCTGGTGACAGAGGTGCTCACTGGCGCTGGGCATGCATCTGAGAAATTAAGACACAGATGCATGGGTGAATCAGTGAGATCCACCTATGCATCTGTGTTAAAATTTGAATTTGTGTGAAATACATTTTTTTTAAAAAGGGATATCACCAACCCCCCCCTAAACACAACCACCCCGGGCTTTTCACCGCCAGTCCTGGTTGTGAAAATATGGAGGACAAATGAAGTAGGGTTCCCCCTATTAAGCACAACCAGCACCAGGCTTTTCAGACCAGTCCTGGCTTCCAAAATACGGGGGACAAATCACGTAGGGGTCCCCTGTATTAAGCGCAACCGGCACTGGGCCTGGAAATACAGGGGAAAAAAATGAGTAGCGTTCCCCTGTATTTTCCAGAACCAGCACTGGACTTTTTCTAGCGGGGGGCTAATGCTACAGATAGGGGAGCCCTTTCACCGGGCTCCCCAGCCGAAGCATCAACCCTGACCACTAGTCAGCCCAGCCCAGGGATCCCTGGGGAGTTGGGGGTCACCCCCCAATAAAGGGGTCCCCCTCTCCAGGGCACCCCAAGCCTAGGCTGATAGCCGGGGCTAAACCCTGGCACCCCTGGGGCAGTAGGTGCCGTGTTGATAGTGTAATGTGGTGTGAAAAAATAGAATTATAATATTGTCTTTTGCTATAAATGAAGCCTCCCCGCATGCTGGTACTTGGAGAACCACAAGTACCTACCAGGAAGCGGGGCATTAATGGCCTGCTGGTACCTATAGTACCCCTGTAAAAGAAAAAACAGACACCGTTTTATTATTCTGCACTTTCACCTGAGGGGAGGCAGTCTTTAAGCTCTTTTCATGGCTGCCACCTGCCCCGGGACTTCCACGGCGACTTCACCTGGAGGGCGCCGCCCATACAGGACTTCCGTGGCGTCTTCTTGCTTTGGCAGGTCACCCAGCCAACGGACTGGTCGGATGGCACCTCGCGCTGGCTTTATATAAGCCAGACGAGGGGGCGGGCCGATGACGTCACGTGCCGTGATTGGTTGCGGCAGCCATCTTTGAATTTCAAAAATGGCGCTGAGGCACCATTTTTTTAAATAGGCACGCGCGGTTCTCACCATTGAAGTCAACGGTGAGAACCGTTCATTGGCTGAGAGGCGGAAGGCTCACCTCTCTCAGCCAATATGGGATTTCCATAGTGAAATCCCGCCGCTAAGTGCTCATTTGCGTAGTACTGTCCTTGTAGGACAGTACCAATGTCTGTGGGTCACGGCTTTCGTGTTTTTGTTTTGCCAAGCCCGGGGATTGCCTACTTTGGACCAATCCACACATAGGAGACAGTGAGTATTGCTATTTTTTCACAGGTACCTTATGGATAATTTACTGGAGAAGGGGAACAATGGCTACAGGGATACATAGGTGAGTATGTGTACCTGTGTGTGTGCATGTATGTTTAATAAACTTGTACTTTGTATGGTGTGTGTGTCCTGTGTTTATTTAAATATTTATTTTGCTGTGGAACTACAGTGACCAGCGGGCCAAAAATGCCCCACATGCTGGTACTTGTGGTTCTCCAAGTACCAGCATGCGGGGGAGGCTTGCTGGGACCTGTAGTTCCACAGCAAAAGAAAATATTTAACTTTTATTTTATACACCACATTACACTGCCAACCCGGCACCCACCGCCCCAGGGGTGCCGGGGATAGCCCTGGGCTATCAGCCTAGGCCTGGGGTGCCCTGAAGAGGGGGACCCCTTTATTGGGGGGGTCCCCGGCTCCCCTGACCTGGGCTGACTAGCGGTCAGGGTTGATGCTTCGGCTGTGGGGCCCCACTGAAAGGGGTCACCTGGCTGTGGTATCAGCCCCCCGCTAGAAAAAGTCCTGTGCTGGTTCTGGAGAATACAGGGGAACTTTTTAAATTTTTTACCCTGTATTTCCAAAACCAGATCAGAGCCCAGTGCTGGTAGCAATGAATACGAAGGACCCCTATGTCGTTTGTCCCCCGTATTCTGGCTACCAGGACTGGTTCTGATTAGCCTGGTGCTGGTTGTGCTTAATACGGGGGCCCCCTACGTCATTTGTCCTCTGTACTTTGCGCAACCAGTACTGGGTCACTAAAAGCCTGGTGCTGGTTACTCTTTTTTTTGGGGGGGGGGGGGCACACCGTTTATTTTATTTTTTACACGTTACATTTTTTTTACACACAGATGCAGGCCGCTGACGCTGGATACCACCCCTGGGTCCTACTGCCCGCCGCTCGCCTGGCCTAGGCTGCTTTCTTCCCCGTCTCAGCTGCCGTTAATGCCCACTACCTCCCGCCGGGTCTCGGCCACAGCAAACGACGGCTTCCTTCCCCTTCAGCCCCTGCTACCGCCCACAGAGGACAGCCATCTTGCTGCACTCAAGTGAAGCCACAGTGAGTACACCTGCTGTAGGCACCTACTAAGGTTGCGCAAGAAATTTAATCTTCATATCTCTATAATGGCGCAATTGTGAGGTATTTGTTTAAAAACTGTAACTTTTTCAATTACCTGAACCCCAAAAGCACCTACCCTGGAACAATAGCTACCTGATTAAACAAACCTCCAAGTCTAAATTCGCCCCCTACCCTGAGTCATGCCTTCCCAGAAATCCCCCATAGAGAACAACATAAAAGTAGTCCTAACTGACCAAAATTGAAAAAACTGACAGTTGGAACTTTAGATTGTTCCCAAATCCTCTTTTTTTTTTTTTTTGCCCTGAAATTTGGCATGCAGCACCTAGCGACAGTTCTACCTGCCCATGCCAAATTTAAGCTCAGTAACTCTTATAGCTTTTGAGGTTTAGCCCCTTAAACACCATGCCCCACCCTCCGGGATTCTCTATGGAGATTTCCGTTTTTTTCGATACAGCCTTAATATAAGGGAACGTCTGTGCCCTCATAATATAGATACTTATCGGGTTAAAACCATAATCAATAAATATGGCTCCTAGGGGGAGATGTGTCAAGCCTAATGCCGGGTGGACACTGGGACCAAGTTGTTTCGATCTGGACAAATGATTTATCGTAATGACATATCGTGCATATCGCACAGTGTGAAGATGGGCGGTAGAACTGCGCTCTCGTTGACCAGGGGGTGGTGTGTTTTGGTTTCGGGGTGCTGCACCTTTGTGTGGGAGTACCTTTCCCGCACTGAAAACGTATGGGGGTAGGGGGGGTAAGGTGCGCTCTTACTGCTAGTAATGGTGATGACTTGTGTGTGTTTGTGAGTGGTGTTAATTAGAATGTTTCTTCTGGTGGTGGTGATGTTTATGGAGTGAGGAGGGTGTGATTGGGTATGGAGTGTAGTTTGGAGTAATGTGAAAAGGGGATTGGAATAGGATCAAAATGAGGCCAGCGAGACACAGTAATTTTGGGCAAAATCTTTTATTGAATAGTCACAATGCTGCTCTTGTTAAGATCCCGGGCAGGTGGGTGGGGTTCAGTGATGAGTGGTGATGAGACTGGGGAGGTAGGTGGACCCTTTTAGGGGGCTCCTTCCCGTGCGGTTCAGTGACCTTGCACGTCACCCCTGCTGGACCTATGGTCGACAGTCTAGGAAGTCTCGGGGGGTGGGGGGATTTGCAGAGTGGGTTGGAACACCTGTGCGGCGTTCCACGTGTTGGTGTGAGCCTTGGCAGTACTTACCTACCGGTAGGTTTTTTGTTATGGTGATGTAGGTCGACGTTGCGGCCGTTGCAGGTAGGTTGGAAGCTGCAGGTTTGTTGATGAGCTGGATCAGCGTGTTGCTGGTGTGCTGCAAGTGCACGGCTGTTCTGATTGGTCTGCAGAGGTCGGCGACCGTAGTATGCAGCTGAAATTGGCTCTTGGTCGTGCCGCTGGTGGTGCGGAGCCAGAGGTGTGGATGGGTGAGCTGCTGGGAGGCTGGGTTGCAGCGTGTGTGCTGGGACCACCCCTGGGGGGTGGTCTGCCCGGGATACTGATTCAAAAAAAGCCAGGGAGGAGGGGGGATGTGGAAAGTGTGACTGGGATGGAGCTGGTCACTGGCGATGTTGGCTGGGCGGACTTGCGGCCGGATGTGCAGGATGCTCTTATCACTGACGGTCCCTCGTGGAAATGGGGATCGACGGTGGAGACACCCCTGGCCAGGAGTAAGTTGCTGAGCACGCCTGGGAGCAGGGGGGGAGAGGGGCTGGTCCGGGGTGGAGCCGGTCACTGGAGGTGTGAGCGGTGCGGACCAGCAGGCGGGTGGGCTGAGAGCTTTCTGCACTGGTGGTCCCTGGTGGGGATGGGGATCTTTAGTGGAGGTCAGCCTGGATCGGTGTCGGGTTTGATGTGAGGGTCACCAACGCGTTTCGGCACAGGTGCCTTCTTCAAGGAGGTGTGAGAGGATCAATGCTTCTGAGGTTCTTATGTAGGGCACTTCCGGGGGTGGGGGTGTGATCAGGTGACTCATGGGGCCAATGGTGTGTTTGAAAGGTAATGTGGTGCAGGTGTGTGCAGGGACTTGCTGAATGGTGATGCGGTGCAGGTGTGTGTAGGAACTAGCTGGAGTGATGAATTTAATCAGATTAGGCCACTGGTGTGTTTGATAGGTAATATGGTGCAGGTGTGTGCAGGGACTTGCTGATTGGTGATGCGGTGCAGGTGTGTGCAGGAACTAGCTGGAGTGGTAAGTGTAATCATATTAGGCCAATGGTGTGTTTGAGAGGTAATGCGGTGCAGGTGTGTGCAGGGACTTGCTGGAGTGATAAGTGTAATCATAATGGGCCAATGATGTGTCTGAAAGGTAATGTGGTGCAGGTGTGTGCAGGGACTTGCTGATTGGTGATGCGGTGCAGGTGTGTGCAGGAACTAGCTGGAGTGGTAAGTGTAATCATATTAGGCCAATGGTGTGTTTGGGAGGTAATGCGGTGCAGGTGTGTGCAGGGACTTGCTGATTGGTGATGCGGTGCAGGTGTGTGCATGGACTAGCTGGAGTGATACGTGTATTCATATTAGGTCAATGGTGTGTTTGAGAGGTAATATGATGCAGGTGTGTGTAGGGGTTTGCTTTTTTTTTTTTAAATGTAATGCGGTGCAGGTGTGTGCAGAGACTTGCTGAATGGTGATGCGGTGCAGGTGTGTGCAGGAACTAGCTGGAGTGGTAAGTGTAATCATATTAGGCCAATGGTGTGTTTGAGAGGTAATGCAGTGCAGGTGTGTGCAGGGACTTGCTGAATGGTGATGCGGTGCAGGTGTGTGTAGGAACTAGCTGGAGTGATGAATTTAATCAGATTAGGCCACTGGTGTGTTTGATAGGTAATATGGTGCAGGTGTGTGCAGGGACTTGCTGATTGGTGATGCGGTGCAGGTGTGTGCAGGAACTAGCTGGAGTGGTAAGTGTAATCATATTAGGCCAATGGTGTGTTTGAGAGGTAATG
The DNA here is from genome assembly GCA_031769625.1 of Taudactylus pleione. Lineage (NCBI taxonomy): Eukaryota > Metazoa > Chordata > Amphibia > Anura > Myobatrachidae > Taudactylus > Taudactylus pleione. The sequence goes on along the minus strand of JAUIMM010000324.1, from coordinate 5,360,385 downwards.
CGGTGCAGGTGTGTGCAGGGACTTGCTGGAGTGATAAGTGTAATCATAATGGGCCAATGATGTGTTTGAAAGGTAATGTGGTGCAGGTGTGTGCAGGGACTTGCTGATTGGTGATGCGGTGCAGGTGTGTGCAGGAAGTAGCTGGAGTGATAAGTGTAATTAGATTAGGCCAATGGTGTTTTTTTTGTTTTTGTTTTTTTTTAACCCCCAGGGGACTCAACATTGTCAACGAAGTCAAATCCGTTATAACGAAGTAATCTCCAACCAGCCCACCCACGCTCTCCTCCAGCCCCAACCCCTATCACCTCACCTTTTATCACTCCTGTTAGTCCCTGCACACACCTGCACTGCATCACCTTTCAGCAATTCTTTGCACACACCTACACCGCATTACCTTTCAAACACACCATTGGCCCAATATGATTACACGTATCTCTCCAGCTAGTCCCTGCACACAACTGAACCACATCACCATTCAGCAAGTCCCTGTACACACCTGCACCGCATTACCTTTCAAAAAAAAAAAAAAAACACCATTGGCCTAACCTGATTACACTTATCACTCCAGCTACTTCCTGCACCGCATCACCATTCAGCAAGTCCCTGCACACACCTGCACCGCATTACCTTTAAAAAAAAAAACACCATTGGCCTAATCTAATTACACTTATCACTCCAGCTACTTCCTGCACACACCTGCACGCATCACCATTCAGCAAGTCCCTGCACACACCTGCACCGCATTACCTCTCAAACACACCATTGGCCTAATATGATTACACTTACCACTCCAGCTACTTCCTGCACACACCTGCACAGCATCACCATTCAGCAAGTCCCTGCACACACCTGCACCGCATTACATTTCAAAAGAAAAAAAAAAAGCAAACCCCTACACACACCTGCATCACATTACCTGTCAAACACACCATTGACCTAATATGATTACACGTATCACTCCAGCTAGTCCCTGCACACGCCTGCACCACATCATCAATCAGCAAGTCCCTGCACACACCTGCACCGCATTACCTCCCAAACACACTATTGGCCTAATATGATTACACTTACCACTCCAGCTAGTTCCTGCACACACCTGCACCGCATCACCAATCAGCAAGTCCCTGCACACACCTGCACCATATTACCTATCAAACACACCAGTGGCCTAATCTGATTAAATTCATCACTCCAGCTAGTTCCTACACACACCTGCACCGCATTACCTTTCAAAAAAAAAAAAAAAACACCATTGGCCTAATCTAATTACACTTATCACTCCAGCTACTTCCTGCACACACCTGCACGCATCACCATTCAGCAAGTCCCTGCACACACCTGCACCGCATTACCTCTCAAACACACCATTGGCCTAATATGATTACACTTACCACTCCAGCTACTTCCTGCACACACCTGCACAGCATCACCATTCAGCAAGTCCCTGCACACACCTGCACCGCATTACATTTCAAAAGAAAAAAAAAAAGCAAACCCCTACACACACCTGCATCACATTACCTGTCAAACACACCATTGACCTAATATGATTACACGTATCACTCCAGCTAGTCCCTGCACACGCCTGCACCACATCATCAATCAGCAAGTCCCTGCACACACCTGCACCGCATTACCTCCCAAACACACCATTGGCCTAATATGATTACACTTACCACTCCAGCTAGTTCCTGCACACACCTGCACCGCATCACCAATCAGCAAGTCCCTGCACACACCTGCACCATATTACCTATCAAACACACCAGTGGCCTAATCTGATTAAATTCATCACTCCAGCTAGTTCCTACACACACCTGCACCGCATCACCATTCAGCAAGTCCCTGCACACACCTGCAACACATTACCTTTCAAACACACCATTGGCCCCATGAGTCACCTGATCACACCCCCACCCCCGGAAGTGCCCTACATAAGAACCTCAGAAGCATTGATCCTCTCACACCTCCTTGAAGAAGGCACCTGTGCCGAAACGCGTTGGAGACCCTCACACCAAACCCGACACCGATCCAGGCTGACCTCCACTAAAGATCCCCATCCCCACCAGGGACCACCAGTGCAGAAAGCTCTCAGCCCACCCGCCTGCTGGTCCGCACCGCTCACACCTCCAGTGACCGGCTCCACCCTGGACCAGCCCCTCTCCCCCCCTGCTCCCAGGCGTGCTCAGCAACTCACTCCTGGCCAGGGGTGTCTCCACCGTCGATCCCCATTTCCACGAGGGACCGTCAGTGATAAGAGCATCCCGCACATCCGGCCGCAAGTCCGCCCAGCCAACATCGCCAGTGACCAGCTCCATCCCGGTCACACTTTCCACATCCCCCCTCCTCCCTGGCTTTTTTTGAATCAGTATCCCGGGCAGACCCCCCCCCCAGCGGTGGTCCCAGCACACACGCTGCAACCCAGCCTCCCAGCAGCTCACCCATCCACACCTCTGGCTCCGCACCACCAGCGGCACGACCAAGAGCCAATTTCAGCTGCATACTACGGTCGCTGACCTCTGCAGACCAATCAGAACAGCCGTGCACTTGCAGCACACCAGCAACACGCTGATCCAGCTCATCAACAAACCTGCAGCTTCCAACCTATCTGCAACGGCCGCAACGTCGACCTACATCACCATAACAAAAAACCTACCGGTAGGTAAGTATTGCAAAGACTCATACCAACACGCAGGACGCCGCACAGGTGTTCCAACCCACTCTGCAAATCCCCCCACCCCCCGAGACTTCCTAGACTGTCGACCATAGGTCCAGCAGAGGTGACGTGCAAGGTCACTGAACCGCACGGGAAGGAGCCCCTTAAAAGGGTCCACCTACCTCCCCAGTCTCATCACCACTCATCACTGAACCCCACCCACCTGCCCGGGATCTTAACAGAGCAGCATTGTGACTATTCAATAAAAGATTTTGCCCCAAATTACTTTGTCTCGCTGGCCTCATTTTGATCCTATTCCATTCCCCTTTTCACATTACTCCAAACTACACTCCATACCCAATCACACCCTCCTCACTCCATAAACATCACCACCACCAGAAGAAACATTCTAATTAACACCACTCACAAACACACACAAGTCATCACCATTACTAGCAGGAAGAGTGCACCTTACCCCCCCTACCCCCATACGTTTTCAGTGCGGGAAAGGTACTCCCACACAAAGGTGCAGCGCCCCGAAACCACAACAAACCACCCCCTGGTCAACGAGAGCACAGTTCTACCGCCCATCTTCATATGTTCTACCAGTACCCAGAACTGCAGCACCAACGACCAACAGCAATCTACACAATCACCGACACCCCCAAAACACATTAAGTAACCACATAACCGAACACAACAAAGGGACCATACACAAATCCCCACATGGGCATTTTCAACATCAGAGACACACGCATAGATAGGGCCAAATACCTCTTAAAGGAACTAGACCAACAAGCCACGCTACAAAATAACAGCAACACCTTCTGCCAAACATACCTTCAACTCGAAAAACTCATCACCAGAGAGTCCAAAGTATGGTGGGATGCACACATACTCCAATGGTACTTCAATAATAACCTCATCCCGAAGGGCCTAGTCATCCAAAAAACACCCACACATAGCCACGACAATCCCACGTTCATGACTGAATGGAACAGTATACTTCATGACTGCTCCAAATCATTGATCAACTTAATCATCAGACATCACAAAATAGACCTAGCCCTCTTAGACAACCAAATAAACACGCTTGACAAAGACCTGGATCCATACAAAGGGGAGGAGGAATTTAAAAACCTTGTGACACTAACACGAACCAAACTAAATAAAACAGAGGAAGCCATAATCGAGAAAAAGATAGCCAAAATCACACGGGATAAACCAGGTAACCACCACCGCCCCAACGCTCACAATCCGAACATAGACAAACATCACAACTACAAAACCACCAGTCTCACCACCACAAAGACACACACTTACACCGCACCAACATCACACCACCAACACACAACCAACCATACTACCTCAGGCACCCCGATATACAAAAAACTAGACTTAACGTACCAGCAATACATGTCCAAGATTCACAACACAAAGAACCCATCAAACACACACAACAAAGATAACGACACAAACGACCAGGAACAAGACTCAGACTGCAACAAATCATTTAGCATTCATGAAATAGAAGACCCATCCGAGTCGGAACACTACGAACAGCTAGCAAGACAATCGCTTAACCAAGGGTGGGTCAACACACTCAGAGGGACACCAGACCAAACAGTAACACAAACAGACAACACACAAGAAGCCACCCGACCACCACTGCCACCTCCATGTACACCCATCCACACAGACGACCAATGGTCACAGCATTTTTTAGATCTGGAGGCAGGCAACCGCGCCTGCCTCCCACCTACCCTAACACATACCCCAACAAGGCCAAAACGCAAGCTAGACCAACGAGACGAGGATGCAGAGGTGGACAAACCACCAAAACACTGACCAATCCCACACCACCCAACAGTACAGGTATCTTCAATCTAAGCAGCCGCACCCTCACACCTAATGACATCTCCGTATTAAACAAAGGACTTAAATTCGCCCCACATAACCCTCACCAAATTCAAAGCTTACCTTGATTTAAACAGATTCATCCGGAAACTCACCCTCAAAAAATACTTCATGTCCAACCCCATCACAAAAGAACCCATACATAACCAATACAAACACACTACACTCAAACCCCCATCCAGCTTCTTCCCCAGTCACCTAAAAGGCCACCTCATACACACCTTCGAACATCTGGTAACAGAGGACATCAACAAACTCAATACCTCTAACAAACGGCACAACCCAAACCTCACCACTAACGAAAAAAGTGCACTGAACAATCTCAAATCGGACAGAAACCTGATAATTAAACCAGCAGACAAGGGGGGGGGGCATAGTACTCCTGGACAAACTCGACTACATCGCAGAATCACAGCGCATCCTTCAAGTCAGAGACACATATGAGAAACTCAATTCTGACCCGACACTCAAGTTCAACCAAACACTCAAACGCATACTCCTGACCGGTTTAGACACAGGCATCCTCAATAAGCAGGAATATAACTTCATCCATAACCCAAACCCGGTCATACCCGTATTCTATTATCTCCCCAAGATACACAAAAGCACGACACACCCTCCAGGTAGACCCATCATTTCCGGCATCAATTCCATCTCATCTAATCTATCACAATACATCGACCACTATCTTCAACCATACGTCAAACGCCAACGCTCACACTTACAGGACACAACACACATACTAAAAATACTCGAGGACACCACCTGGGGGGATGACGACTGGTTAGTTACCAGCGACGTCACATCCCTATACACGATCATCAATCACCAACAGGGTCTTGACAGCATCAAACACCATCTCAATCACGACGACACACTGGAACCAGAACAGATCGCATTCATCCTCCAGGGCATTGAATACATTCTCACACACAATTACTTTTGGTTCGATGGGGACTTCCACCTGCAGAGGACTGGCACCGCTATGGGGACCAAGTTCGCACCCAGTTATGCTATCCTGTTCATGAGCAGTTGGGAGGACTCCCACATATGGACGGGTCATGACTGGGATGCGAATTTGGTCCTATGGACCAGATACATAGACGACATGTTCTGCATCTGAAAGGGAAGGGTCCCCTACACACACTCCTTGACTTCATTCAATACATCAACAACAATGACTGGAACCTCAAATTCACGACCAATTACAGCCAATCCTCTGTCAACTTCTTAGACCTAGAAATATACATTGATAATCACCAGATACAGACCAAGACTTTTCAAAAACCCGTAGACGTCAACATTTACATCCTCTCCAGTAGTGGTCATCACCCCTCCTGGCTCACCAATATCCCCACAGGACAGTTCAAGCGGATCAGACGCAACTGCACAAAACTCACGGACTATCACGAACAAGCCACAACACTTAAACAACAATTCACGGACAAAGCATACAAACCGGACACATTAGAAGCCACACTCACCCGAATAGGACTAGAAGATAGGAAACCACTTCTGGAATACAAACAACAACCACAAAACACAGACAACCACGTTCCCTTCATCACACAATTCAACACCCAGGCGAAACAAATAAAAAGAATCATCAACAAACACTGGCACTTACTTAAGGAAGATGCACAACTGACAAGTATCCTACCCAACAGACCCAAAGTCATCTACCGCAAGGCCCCCAACATCCATAACAAACTCGTATCCAACCACATTCCTCCACCCATCCGAACACAAAGCACTCTAGACAACTCCAAACTCACAGGGGGTTTCTTCCACTGCAGCTCATGTACCAACTGCGTCACACTAAAATATAGAAGCACCACACCCACTACAACATTCTCATCCACACAGACAAACACCACGTATAAAATTAAATACATAGGCAGGACCACCAGACCACTAAAAACCAGAATTGCCGAACATCTGAGAAACATCACCAAACAAACACAGAACCATAACATACCAGTACACTACAAAGAATACCACCATAGCAGCACACAAGGCACAACTTTCATAGGAATCAAACACATGCAAAAAAACTGGAGAGACGGAGACCATAACAAAATCCTCAACAAGGAGGAACTTAGATGGATATTCACGCTGAAAACATTAACCCCCAGGGGACTCAACATTGACAACGAAGTCAAATCCGTTATAACGAAGTAATCTCCAACCAGCCCACCCACGCTCTCCTCCAGCCCCAACCCCTTTCACCTCACCTTTTATCACTCCTGTTAGTCCCTGCACACACCTGCACTGCATCACCTTTCAGCAATTCTTTGCACACACCTGCACCGCATTACCTTTCAAACACACCATTGGCCCAATATGATTACACGTATCACTCCAGCTAGTCCCTGCACACAACTGAACCACATCACCATTCAGCAAGTCCCTGCACACACCTGCACCGCATTAACTTTCAAAAAAAAAAAAAACACCATTGGCCTAACCTGATTACACTTATCACTCCAGCTACTTCCTGCACCGCATCACCATTCAGCAAGTCCCTGCACACACCTGCACCGCATTACCTTTAAAAAAAAAAAAGCAAAAAAAAACAAAAAAAAAAAAACACCATTGGACTAATCTAATTACACTTATCACTCCAGCTACTTCCTGCACACACCTGCACCGCATCACCATTCAGCAAGTCCCTGCACACACCTGCACCGCATTACCTTTAAAAAAAAAACAAAAAAACACCATTGGCCTAACCTAATTACACTTATCACTCCAGCTACTTCCTGCACACACCTGCACCGCATCACCATTCAGCAAGTCCCTGCACACACCTGCACCGCATTACCTCTCAAACACACCATTGGCCTAATATGATTACACTTACCATTCCAGCTACTTCCTGCACACACCTGCACCGCATCACCATTCAGCAAGTCCCTGCACACACCTGCACCGCATTACATTTAAAAAAAAAAAAGCAAACCCCTACACACACCTGCATCACATTACCTCTCAAACACACCATTGACCTAATATGATTACACGTATCACTCCAGCTAATCCCTGCACACGCCTGCACCGCATCATCAATCAGCAAGTCCCTGCACACACCTGCACCGCATTACCTCCCAAACACACCATTGGCTTAATATGATTACACTTACCACTCCAGCTAGTTCCTGCACACACCTGCACCGCATCACCAATCAGCAAGTCCCTGCACACACCTGCACCATATTACCTATCAAACACACCAGTGGCCTAATCTGACTAAATTCATCACTCCAGCTAGTTCCTACACACACCTGCACCGCATCACCATTCAGCAAGTCCCTGCACACACCTGCACCGCATTACCTCTCAAACACACCATTGGCCTAATATGATTACACTTACCATTCCAGCTACTTCCTGCACACACCTGCACCGCATCACCATTCAGCAAGTCCCTGCACACACCTGCACCGCATTACATTTAAAAAAAAAAAAGCAAACCCCTACACACACCTGCATCACATTACCTCTCAAACACACCATTGACCTAATATGATTACACGTATCACTCCAGCTAATCCCTGCACACGCCTGCACCGCATCATCAATCAGCAAGTCCCTGCACACACCTGCACCGCATTACCTCCCAAACACACCATTGGCTTAATATGATTACACTTACCACTCCAGCTAGTTCCTGCACACACCTGCACCGCATCACCAATCAGCAAGTCCCTGCACACACCTGCACCATATTACCTATCAAACACACCAGTGGCCTAATCTGACTAAATTCATCACTCCAGCTAGTTCCTACACACACCTGCACCGCATCACCATTCAGCAAGTCCCTGCACACACCTGCACCACATTACCTTTCAAACACACCATTGGCCCCATGAGTCACCTGATCACACCCCCACCCCCGGAAGTGCCCTACATAAGAACCTCAGAAGCACTGATCCTCTCACACCTCCTTGAAGAAGGCACCTGTGCCGAAACGCGTTGGAGACCCTCACATCAAACCCGACACCGATCCAGGCTGACCTCCACTAAAGATCCCCATCCCCACCAGGGACCACCAGTGCAGAAAGCTCTCAGCCCACCCGCCTGCTGGTCCGCACCGCTCACACCTCCAGTGACCGGCTCCACCCCGGACCAGCCCCTCTCCCCCCCTGCTCCCAGGCGTGCTCAGCAACTCACTCCTGGCCAGGGGTGTCTCCATCGTCGATCCCCATTTCCACGAGGGACCGTCAGTGATAAGAGCATCCCGCACATCCGGCCGCAAGTCCGCCCAGCCAGCATCGCCAGTGACCAGCTCCATCCCAGTCACACTTTCCACATCCCCCCTCCTCCCTGGCTTTTTTTGAATCAGTATCCCGGGCAGACCACCCCCCAGGTGTGGTCCCAGCACACACGCTGCAACCCAGCCTCCCAGCAGCTCACCCATCCACACCTCTGGCTCCGCACCACCAGCGGCACGACCAAGAGCCAATTTCAGCTGCATACTACGGTCGCTGACCTCCGCAGACCAATCAGAACAGCCGTGCACTTGCAGCACACCAGCAACACGCTGATCCAGCTCACCAACAAACCTGCAGATTCCAACCTATCTGCAACGCCCGCAACGTCGACCTACATCACCATAACAAAAAAACTACGGGTAGGTAAGTACTACCAAGACCCACACCAACACGCGGGACGCCGCACAGGTGTTCCAACCCACTCTGCAAATCCCCCCACCCCCCGAGACTTCCTAGACTGTCGACCATAGGTCCAGCAGGGGTGACGTGCAAGGTCACTGAACCGCACGGGAAGGAGCCCCCTAAAAGGGTCCACCTACCTCCCCAGTCTCATCACCACTCATCACTGAACCCCACCCACCTGCCCGGGATCTTAACAGAGCAGCATTGTGACTATTCAATAAAAGATTTTGCCCCAAATTACTGTGTCTCGCTGGCCTCATTTTGATCCTATTCCAATCCCCTTTTCACATTACTCCAAACTACACTCCATACCCAATCACACCCTCCTCACTCCATAAACATCACCACCACCAGAAGAAACATTCTAATTAACACCACTCACAAACACACACAAGTCATCACCATTACTAGCAGTAAGAGCGCACCTTACCCCCCCTACCCCCATATCGCACAGTGTGTATGCACAAAATGCGCACTACCGCAGGGCTGCCGACAGCTCTCCCGGGCCCAGGTAAAGGGAGGGGGCGTGGTAAATTGGGGAGTTGTGGCCAGACCCCTCCTTCCGGAAGAAAAAAAAGACCGTATTCGCGGCCACAAGGCGGCTGCATGTGTCAGGGGGTGGGGGCGCAATCACTCCCCCGAGAGGCATATAACACTGGGAGAGAGGTCTGACTGCTGCTGTAGGAGCCTCGCTCCCTAGCCTGGCACACAGCGTGACGGCAGCATGTGTGCTGGGCTGGGGAGAGAGGCTGCTGCAGAAGCAGTCAGTCCTCTCTTCTTGCTGCCTGAACTTGACGACGGCGGCTGGGGCAGGCTGCAGGACCGGCGCCCCTTCAACAGTCCCGGGTAAATAGTACCCAACCCCCCACCCCCTCGGCGCCCCTGCGTATGCGGCCCCATTCATGTCAATAACGGAGGAAACGAGTGCTCTTTCCGTCGTTCATTACATCATTCTGGTGTGCCGACATACAGTACATCCCGATACACATCGTCCAGTGTGTACCCACCTTTAGAGAGACATAAAGTGGAGAGGTAAACTACCACCTATCAGCTTCTAACTGTATTTTTTAAACAGTCTGTAAAATGACAGTAGCTGATTGGTTGGTACGTTATCTCTCTCCACTTTATCTCTCTCCAAGGTTTGATACATCTCCCCCTTTCTGACGATACCATACACTATGTTATGACGGAAGATAATGCTGAGGAAGAAGACCATGAAGGGAGGAGTAGAAGTGTCTCCCTCCCATAGCTACTACTGCTCTGGCTCTTTCTTCTGCATCTCCCTGCATTGCACAGACACAGGGCCCTTGCATCCACCCTATGCCACCTAGGACGGAGCTCTCAGCTGTCTGCTCTTACTCACTGCATGCAGTTCCTGTGAGAAGGAAGCCGTGCCCATGGGGTGTGAGCTGCAGACGGTCGTGTCTGCCTTGCACTAGGGAGGAGGGAGAGGGAGGAGGAAGGAAGGAAGAGCAAAGGGGAGTAGGAGGTGGGATTTACAGGCTGCCAGATGCTGTGTTGTATTGGTGGTCGGATGCTGGCTATGTATGCTTGAGATTTCCATGTAAACTGTAGGACGCATTAATGCAGCAGCCACACGTTCAGCTCCATTCCTACTGCTGCTGCTGGCTAATGGGACTTTTCATGCACAAAGACTGAGGCATCCTCTGACAACATCTGCAGCTGGGAGACAGACACAGCCTGGCACGGTGGGAGAAGGGAGGCAGGTGGGTGCTTTGGAAATGCTATTCTCTTACTAATCACACATATAGTCACATTTATGTCCATGTGTTCTATTAGCAGAGCTTGGCTCTTTATCATATCTACTTCCCATGAATGTAGAAGCTGCTGTTATAGTGCATATAACCACGCCTTGCGTCCTGCTGGTGTGCTGCTGCCGCCACAGCACAGTGTTATTCCCAGCAGTATAGAGGGGGTGGGAGGAGGAGGAGAGTGACAGGTGGGCTGAGCCCTGTGTGTACAGCTGTGTGTAGCAGCATGGAGTGAGGAGCAATCTTTCAGCTACAAACATTAATAACAGACCTACGATTCCTATGTCACTTTGCTAGTCAGTTGCTGGATGGACACCGTCCATAGGTGTCTTAATTAAACAAATGGTGTATAAGACCTCAGTAAAGCATGGGTCAGCATATGTCACATTTTAGGTCACTTTCCCTTTTCTCTAGAAACAGGATGCCTGCCAAACATACCCATCACCACAATAGGCAGGATATAATAACAGTATTTAAACAATTGGTTGCTCCTTCTGTTGACAGCAGATTGCCAGATGGTACCCACGCTGGGCTAACCACAGTAATGGATGTACTCAGATGTACCCAGGACGCTTTAGAACAGAGACAAAACATATAATCATCTCATGCTAGCATCCGTGATGTAATACTGTGAACAGTTACAGTGCATCACATTTTAGCATAAAAAGCGCTGGATAAAAATACATGACCCCAAGGCTGATTACCCCTGGCATGGTGGTAAATATCAGTGACAATTTTATTGAAAAATAGAAATCCAGGACCTCGCTGGCACAGTCATACCACACCCTATTACATAAACCCCATAATAAGGGAAATATAGAAATATATTGTTGTGAAAGCAAAATATAGGCTATACATAGAATGTAGTTGTGTTTGTATACTTAAAGCACATATAGGGCTCAATCCAATTAGCCGCGAGTCATCGTGGCAACAGCCGCATTTTACGGCAGCGTGAATTCGCACAAAAGTGCTTGCAGCCCCGTAGGGCTCCAAGCAAAATTGTGCGAATTCGAGCTCGGAGCGGGCCACAAGGGGTGCGATTTAAGGTGCCATTGTTGATGAAAATTGCTGCAAAAAAATAAAATAACATTATAATCACCAATATTCCTGACTCACTTGCCAGCCCCAAATATCTCTGCCTCACATGTATAGGAAGATTTAAAGGTAGTGTTGTTGCCCTAGGGTGGAGGGCTCATGCAGGAGAAGAAGGTTCTAGTCTAATGCATGGAACAGTATGCATTCCGACTGTCTAATCCCGGCAAGTGTCTAATAACAGGCGTCAAAATCCCGACTTCGGTCATTAGACCTACGCTGGGAGCCCGACATTTTCGATCGGTAAGCCAGGCGCGGACAGCTGCAGGGGGGGAGGGTTAGGTTATGGGCTCCCGGGGGGGGACTTAGGGTTAGGCACCCCCTCGGGAGGTTAGGGTTAGGCTAGGTGAAGAGGGGGTTAGGGATAGGCACCCCGGGGGGGGGAGGTTAGGGTTAGTCACCTCCCCAGGAGACTTAGGCTGTGGGAAGGGGGGGTTAGGTTTAGGCACTTAGAGGGGGGTTAGGGTTAGGCACTTCGGGGGGAGGTTAGGGTTAGGCACCCCTAAGGGAGGGTTAGGGGGGGAGCTTAGGTTAGTCAATAGGAAAATTACTTACCTGTCAGGATCTTCACTGCCGGGCTTCCGCTATCGGGATTGGTAAATCATACTGATTCCCATGGGACTTTGTATCTCAAATAGTAGAGGTTTACAGTATATACTGCACCCAGTCCATCTAACAAGTCCATGTGCACAAAAATATATATGTGGCACTTACAGGAGAGAGTAGCCGGTGGGCGCTGGAACAACATACATCAACGTTTCACTTGTTATGTTGTCTCTCTGCCAGCCTCCAATACACTTGCAGGACACCCAGGCCTCAGTGGCATGCCCACTAGCTTGGACAGATTCAGAGGAAAGATGCACCATAGTGCACGCATGCGTAGTAACAGATGTCGGAATTCGTGCTTTCGGCAAGCCACTAGGTCCTAGTGCTAATGCTATTTTGTACAGTATGTGGCCCTTTGAGCCAGTGGGTTCTATGACCTTTCCCATTTATGTTATTTTTCTAGAATTAAAAAAACACTACTAAAAGCATGTATTTTGATATCAGTTGGTAAAGCTCCTTAGCCTATATACCCATTGGCACTTGAGATGCATTTATTAACACTAGTAAAAATCGCATTCCAAACGCTATTGATGTGCATTTTTATTTGCGGTTTTACTAGGATTTGAAAGTGCATTGTATAGCTTCAAATGGACAAAAGTTCAGAAATGGAACAAGTACCTTTTGTAAACTCTGCAATGCAATTACAAAAGCAAATAGGTATAAATTCAATTGGACAGCCGGATCCAGGAAGTCTGTATCTGGCGACGCAGACCCTGGGCTTGGCATATCTCCAAAATGGTCCCGTTTTGGAGAACAGTCCTTGTGTCCGCTCCCCAAACACCGCAGCATGTCAATAAAGCTGCTGCTAAGGGAGGACTGTGAGTGATCACCCAGGACCCATCCTGCGCATGTGCAGACCCCAAACAATCGGAGATGTATGCAAATCATCAGGTTTCCATACATCTCTGAATCAGGCCCAAAGTTGTTAATTAGCTGAAACAAATACTAATTTGTGTCCTGGACGATGGAGCAATGTCCCTCCTTGCAGAGATAGTATATCCAGGGATCAGTTAGCAGTGAGTACCGCACTTCATTCACACAGTCCCAGGCTGGTTACAAAATGCACTTGACTCCAAGGTCCAGTTCACATATTTGCATTGCTACTTAATCCAGCAATACCAAATACGTTATCGGCCCAGGGCGGACAGCTTGCGCATGCACAGTAAACATTTCCCATATCTCCATAATATGCATAAACGAGCCGATAAGGCCACACATGCCCCTGTTCACCATACTGCAAATGTGCACAATAATTTGCAAGTAGACTCTGCATGCTGCTGCTGAGGTAAGCAGTGCTATTTTTTAGCAGGAACAAGCAGGAACTCAGGGCCTGAACCTCTCAATAACTATGATGTAATGTTCTGGGCCAAAATGTATATTCCATAAGATAAGTTTTATTTTAAAGTCCCTTTTGAGTGCCTTCTTTTGTAAATACTAAATATAAATATATATTAGGGGTGAGCGGGTTCGGATTTCTGAAATCCGTGCCCCCCCCGAGCCCCCCCGATCCGAGTCCGATCCGAGTCAGGCTCGACTTTTCCCGCCTGACTCGGATCTGAAATCGAGGCAAAACGTCATCATCCCGCCTTCCGAGTCTCGCGGGCTTTGGATCCTATATAAGGTACCCGCGTCGGCGCCATTTTCTCACTCGGCTGTGGACAGTGAAGAGGGAGGGTGGGAGTTAGGGCTGTGTAGTGTAGTGTAGTGTAGTGCTGCTGTTGTCCACTACTTCAGAGTCCATAGGGGCTGGCTGTGTTGTGCTGTGCTGCTGTTGTTAATAGGGGCTGTGTCCACTACTTCAAAGTCCATAGGGGCTGGCTGGACTGTGTTGTGCAGTCAGTTCTCCATAGGGGCTGTGTCCACTCCAAAGTCCTGTGCAGTGTCCCAGTCCTAAAGGGGTGCTGTAGTGTTGTCCAGGGGGTGCTCTGTCCATCAGGGGTGCTCCCCCCAAGTGCTAAAAAAATAATATATTTTCTGTGTTTGTGAATTGTGTGCGCAGTAGCCGCACGTGCATCAACAAAGTAGTGCCAAGCGTGCGCCTGTGTCATAAGTAAAGGGCCGGCTGGCTTGACCGTTAAAGGGTGCTGTAACCCTCAAAGTACACTCCAGTCCAAACTAAAAAAAAATTATTTTCTGTGTTTGTGAATTGTGTGCGCAGTAGCCGCACATGCATCAACAAAGTAGTGCCAAGCGTGCGCCTGTGTCATAAGTAAAGGGCCGGCTGGCTTGACCGTTAAAGGGTGCTGTAACCCCCAAAGTACACTCCAGTTCAAACCAAAAAAAAAATATTTTCTGTGTTTGTGAATTGTGTGCGCAGTAGCCGCACGTGCATCAACAAAGTAGTGCCAAGCGTGCGCCTGTGTCATAAGTAAAGGGCCGGCTGGCTTGACCGTTAAAGGGTGCTGTAACCCCCGAAAGTACACTCCAGTCCAAACCAAAATAATATTATTTTCTGTGTTTGTGAATTGTGTGCGCAGTAGCCGCACGTGCATCAACAAAGTAGTGCCAAGCGTGCGCCTGTGTCATAAGTAAAGGGCCGGCTGGCTTGACCATTAAAGGGTGCTGTAACCCCCAAAGTACACTCCAGTTCAAACCAAAAAAATAATATTTTTTGTGTGTTTGTGAATTGTGTGCGCAGTAGCCGCACATGCATCAAAAAGTAGTGCCAAGCGTGCGCCTGTGTCATAAGTAAAGGGCCGGCTGGCTTGACCGTTAAAGGGTGCTGTAACCCCCAAAGTACACTCCAGTTCAAACCAAAAAAAATAATATTTTTTGTGTGTTTGTGAATTGTGTGCGCAGTAGCCGCACGTGCATCAACAAAGTAGTGCCAAGCGTGCGCCTGTGTCATAAGTAAAGGGCCGGCTGGCTTGACCGTTAAAGGGTGCTGTAACCCCCAAAGTACACTCCAGTCCAAACCAAAAAAAAATTATTTTCTGTGTTTGTGAATTGTGTGCGCAGTAGCCGCACGTGCATCAACAAAGTAGTGCCAAGCGTGCGCCTGTGTCATAAGTAAAGGGCCGGCTGGCTTGACCATTAAAGGGTGCTGTAACCCCCAAAGTACACTCCAGTTCAAACCAAAAAAAAAATATTTTTTGTGTGTTTGTGAATTGTGTGCGCAGTAGCCGCACGTGCATCAAAAAGTAGTGCCAAGCGTGCGCCTGTGTCATAAGTAAAGGGCCGGCTGGCTTGACCGTTAAAGGGTGCTGTAACCCCCAAAGTACACTCCAGTCCAAACCAAAAAAAAAATATTTTCTGTGTTTGTGAATTGTGTGCGAAGTAGCCGCACGTGCATCAACAAAGTAGTGCCAAGCGTGCGCCTGTGTCATAAGTAAAGGGCCGGCTGGCTTGACCGTTAAAGGGTGCTGTAACCCCCAAATAACACTCCAGTCCAAACCAAAAAAAAAAATATTTTCTGTGTTTGTGAATTGTGTGTGCAGTAGCCGCACGTGCATCAACAAAGGAGCAGCGCCAAGCGTGCGCCTGTGTCCCATAAGTAAAGAGCCGGCTGGCTCATTTCTTAAAGGCTGGTGTAACCCACAAAGTGCACTACTCTCCAGCAAAAATAAAGAAATATTTTCTGTGTTTAGCCGCACGTATATATCAAATCGATATAACATAAATGGAGGACCAAACTTTCTCCAATAAAAATAAAATAGAGAAAGATCAAGAACCACTTCCTCCTAGTGCTGAAGCTGCTGCCACTAGTCATGACATAGACGATAACATGCCATCAACGTCGTCTGCCAAGGCCGATGCCCAGTGTCATAATAGAGGGCACATACAATCCCAAATGACAAAGTTCAGGAAAATGACCTTGAAAAAAACATTTAAATCATCTGAAGAGAAACGTAAACTTGCCAATATGCCATTTACGACACGGAGTGGCAAGGAACGGCTAAGGTCGATCCCTAGTATGTTCATGACTAGTGGTTCAGCTTCACATGACGATGGAAGCCCTCCTCCCACTAAAAAAATCAAAAGAGTTAAGCTGGCAAAAGCACAGCGAAGAACTGTGCTTTCTAAGAAGATATCACAAATCCCCAAGGAGAGTCCAAGTGTGGTGGTGGTTGCGATGCCTGACCTTCCCAGCACTGGACGGGAAGAGGTGGCTCTTTCCACCATTTGCACGCCACCTGCAAGTGCTGAAAGGAGCACCCACAGTCCACTTGCTGATATGCAAATTGAAGATGTCACTGTTGAAGTACAACAGGATGAGGATACTGGTGTAGCTGGCGCTGAGGAGGAAGTTGGTGAGGAGGATTCTGATGGTGATGTGGTTTGTTTAAATCAGGCTCCGGGGGAGACAGTTGTTGTCCGTGGGATGAAAAAGCCCATCACGGTCATGCCTGGGCAGAAGACCAAACATTCCACCTCTTTGGTCTGGCAATATTTCTATCCAAATCCGGACAACAACTGTCTTGCCATATGTACCTTATGTAAAGGTGGAATAAGTAGGGGTAGGGACGTCAACCACCTAGGAACATCCTCCCTTATACGGCACCTGCAGCGCGTTCATAATAAGTTACTGTCAAGTTCAGAAACTTTGGCTAAGACCGTAAGCAGTCCAGGGACACCTAAATCCCGTTGTCCTGTTGTATCCAAGCGCCTGCAAACCACACCGTCAACTCCCTCCTCGTCAATTTCCTCCTTAGTCAGGATCGGAAGTAGTCCTGCAGGCCATGTAACTGGCATGACTGACTCTCCTATCCCGGATTCCTCCGGAGGATCCTGCATTGCTACGCCTCCTGCTGCCGCTGCTGCTGTTGCTGCTGCTGGGAGTCGTTCATCATCCCAGAGAGGAAGTAGGAACACCACTACTTTTACTAAACAATTGAGCCTCCAACAGTCCTTAGCGAGGAGGATGAAGTACGACAGCAGTAATCCTGAAGCAAAATGTATAACTGAGGCCTTGACTGCTATGTTGGTGTTAGACGTGCGTCCGGTATCCGCCATTAGTGCAGTGGGATTTAGACAATTGCTGGAGGTAGTGTGTCCCCGGTTCCAAATCCCGTCTAGATTCCACTTCACTAGGCAGGCGATACCGAGACTGTACAGAAACATCAGAAAAAGTGTCCTCAGTGTCCTGAAAAATGCCGTTGTACCCAATGTCCACTTAACCACGGACATGTGGACAAGTGGAACAGGGCAGACTAAGGACTATATGACTGTGACAGCCCACTGGGTAGATGTATCACCTTACGCAGCAACAGCAGCAGCGTCACCAGTCGCAGCATCTCAGAAACGCCAGCTCGTTCCAAGGCAGGCTACGCTGTGTATCACCGGTTTCAGTAAGAGGCACACCGCCGACAACCTCTTAGAGAAACTGAGGGAAATCATCGCCCAGTGGCTTACCCCACTTAGACTCTCCTGGGGATTTCTGATATCTGACAATGCCACTAATATTGTGCGGGCATTACATCTGGGCAAATTCCAGCACGTCCCATGTTTTGCTCACACAATAAACTTGGTGGTGCAGAATTTTCTGAAAAGCGACAGGGGCGTGCAGGAGACGCTTTGGGTGGGCCGAAAAATTTCTGGCCACTTTCGCCATTCAGCGACTGCGTGCCGAAGACTGGAGCGCCAGCAAACACTCTTGAACCTGCCCCGCCATCACCTGAAGCAAGAGGTTGTGACGCGGTGGAACTCAACCCTCTATATGCTTCAGAGGATGGAGGAGCAGCAAAAGGCCATACAAGCCTATACATCCACCTATGACATAGGCAAAGGAGGGGGTATGCACCTGACTCAAGCGCAGTGGAGAATGATTTCCGTGTTGTGCAAGGTTCTCCAGCCCTTCGAACTTGCCACACGTGAAGTCAGTTCAGACACTGCCAGCTTGAGTCAGGTCATTCCCCTCATCAGGCTTTTGCAGAAGCAGCTGGAGAAAGTGAAGGAGGAGCTAAGACGGAGCGATTCCGCTCGGCATGTGGGACTTGTGGATGAAGCCCTTCATTCGCTTTGCCAGGATTCCAGGGTGGTCAATCTGTTGAAATCAGACCACTACATTTTGGCCACCGTGCTCGATCCTAGGTTTAAAGCCTATGTGGTGTCTCTCTTTCCGGCCGACACAAGCCTGCAGAGGTGCAAAGACCTGCTGGTGAACACACTGTCAGCTGAAGCAGAACGTGACACGTCAACAGCTCCTTCTTCATTTTCTCCCGCAACTGGGGCTGCCAGGAAAAAACTTAGGTATCCTTAGCAACCCGCTGGCAGTGATGCAGGGCAGGCAGGACCAAGTTTGGACATCTGGTCCGGACTGAAGGAACAATTTCTGACATGTCTACTGTCACTGCATATGATACTGTCACCATTGACAGAATGGTGGAGGATTACATCGGTGACAGCATCCAAGTAGGCATGTCAGACAGTCCATACCTGTACTGGCAGGAAAAAGAGGCAATTTGGAGGCCCCTGTACAAACTGGCTCTATTTTACCTGAGTTGCCCCCCCTCCAGTGTGTACTCCGAAAGAGTGTTTAGTGCAGCCGGGAACCTTGTCAGCGAAAGGCGTAGGAGGTTGCTTCCACAGAATGTGGAGAAGATGATGTTCATCAAAATGAATTATCAGCTCTTCCAGGGAGACCAGCCTCCAGAACGTACAGAGGGACCTGTGGTGGTGGATTCAAGTGGGGACGAGTTAATACTTTGTGAGGATGAGGATGTACACTCTGAAGAGGGTGAGCAATCAGTGGATGAGGAGGATGAGGATGACATCTTGCCTCCGTAGAGCCAGTTTGTGCAGGGACAAATTAATTGCCAGCTTGTTTGGTGGGGGCCCAAACGAACCAATCATTTCAGCCACAGTTGTGTGGCAGACCCTGGCGCTGAAATGATTGGTTTGTTAAAGTGTGCATGTCCTGTTTATACAACATAAGGGTGGGTGGGAGTGCCCAAGGACAATTCCATCTTGCACCTCTTTTTTTTCTTTGCATTATGTACAGTTTTGGGCCTAGTTTTTCAAACTGCCATCCTGTCTGCCACTGCAGTATCACGCCTAGATGGGTCACGTGTTTGTGCCGCCCACTCGTGTCGCTTAGCATAGTCATCCAGCTACCTCGGTGCAACCTTTTGGACATAAAAACACTATTGTGAGGTGTGAGGTGTTCAGAATAGACTGGAAATGAGTGGAAATTAAGGTTATTGAGGTTAATAATAGCATAGGAGCAGAAAAACCTACAAATTCTGTGATTTTAGCTGTTTTTATGCTTTTTTTTAAAAAAAATACAGATCCAAAACACAAAACCCAGAACCCAAAACACAGAAGGGTGGTTTTGGCAAAACCAATCCAGATCCAAAACACGAAGAAAGATCCAGATCCAAAACCAAAACACGAAAAGTGGCCGGTGCACACCCCTAATATATATATATATATATATATATATATATACACAGTCAGGTGCATAAATATTGGGACATTTACAGAATTTTCATATTTTGGCCTCTATTCACCACCACAATGGCTTTGAAATGAAACAAACAAGATGTGCTTTAACTGCAGACTTTCAGATTTAATTTGAGGGTAATTACATCCAAATCAGGTGAACGGTGTAGGAATTACAACGGTTTCTATATGTGCCTCCCACTTTTTAAGGGGCCAAAAGTAATGGGACAAACTAAAGAATCCTAAATCTAACTTTCACTTTTTAATACTTTGTTGCAAATCCTTTGCAGGCAATTACAGCCTGAAGTCTGGAACGCATAGACATCACCAGACGCTGGGTTTCATCCCTGGTGATGCTCTACCAGGCCTCTACTGCAAATGTCTTCAGTTTCTGCTTGTTCTTGGGGCATTTTCCTTTCAGTTTTGTCTTCATCAAGTGAAATGCATGCTCAATCGGATTCAGGTCAGGGGATTGACTTGGACATTGCATAACATTCCACTTTTTAGCCTTAAAAAAACTCTTTGGTTGCTTTTGCAGTATGCTTCGGGTCATTGTCCATCTGCACTGTGAAGCGCCATCCAATGAGTTCTGAAGCATTTGACTGAATATGAGCATATAATATTGCCCGAAACACTACAGAATTCATTCTGCTACTTTTGTCAGCAGTCACATCATCAATAAATACAAGGGAACCAGTTCCATTGGCAGCCATACATGCCCACGCCATGACACTACCACCACCATGCTTCACTGATGAGGTGGTATGTTTTGGATCATGAGCAGTTCCTTACCTTCTCCATACCCATCACTCTGGTACAAGTTCATCTTTGTTTCATCTGTCCATAGGATGTTGTTCCAGAACTGTAATGGCTTTTTTAGATGTTGTTTGGCAAACTCTAATCTGGTCTTCCTGGTTTTGAGGCTCACCAATGGTTTACATCTTGTGGTGAACCATCTATATTCACTTTTGTGAAGTCTTCTCTTGATTGTTGACTTTGACACATATACACCTAGCTCCGGGAGTGTGTTCTTGATTTGCCCAACTGTTGTGAAGGGGTTTTTCTTCACCAGGGAAATAATTCTTCTGTCATTCACCACAGTTGTTTTCTGTGGTCTTCCGGGTCTTTTGGTGTTGCTGAGTTCTCCAGTGCGTTCTTTCTTTTTAAGAATGTTCCAAACAGTTGATTTGGCCACACCTAATGTTTTTGCTATCTCTCTGATGGGTTTGTTTTGATTTTTCAGCCTAGTGATGGCTAGCTTCACTGATAGTGACAGCTCTTTGGATCTCATATTGAGAGTCGACAGCAACTGATTCCAAATGCAAATGTCACACCTAGAATCAACTCCAGACCTTTTACCTGCTTAATTGATAATGAAATAACGAGGGAATAGCCCACACCTGTCAATGAAATAGCTTTTGAGTTGATAGTCCCATTACTTTTGGCCCCTTAAAAAGTGGGAGGCACATATAGAAACCGTTGCAATTCCTACACCGTTCACCTGTTTTGGATGTAATTACCCTCAAATGAAATCTGAAAGTCTGCAGTTAAAGCACATCTTGTTTGTTTCATTTCAAAGCCATTGTTTTGGTGAATAGAGGCCAAAATATGAAAATTCTGTCAGTGTCCCAATATTTATGCACCTGACTGTATATATATATATATATATATATATATATATTACACGACAGGCTCAATCCACGGCACTCGACCATCTGGGGTGCCCTTGGTATGTGACCACACCGTCTACATAAAAAATATCATACAAACTCGGCACTCACATGCTTTTCAAACTGCAACTCCTTTGAACATGTGGTTTCTTTGAGAATGTTGGTTCCAAAATATTGCAATAATTTGTTAAGCTGGCCACCGCTACACGGTCATTCCCATCTAGCCAGTCCCTACACTGATTCTCAGATAAATGAACTTGATCTGCCATGAAGCGGTGGCCAGCTTAATAAATTATTGCAATATTTTGGAACCTACATTCTCTCTCTCTCTCTCTCTCTCTCTCTCTCTCTCTCTCTATATATATATATATATATATAGTCCAATAGTATGTAGAACGGCACTCACCAAAAAAGAGGAATCAGCTTGTCCTGGGGTGCATAGCTCAGGACACCTGACAGAATCCATCCATAGGTGGCCATACAAATGTGCAAACAAAGAGAGAGCACTCACCAATCTTCATAAAGTGGGTAGGCAGCTTTAATAATTCATAAGAGCACCATAGACAATATGGACAGTCGACGTTTCGGGCCTCTCAGTGCCCTTTGTCAAGACCAAAGAATCACATCCCGCATAGTCCAAGCAGCAAGTCCCACCACCAGAGCTAATAAGTCTATATATACCCCCCAAATATAGCAGGTAGACACACCCCCAATCAAATAAAACACACAGCAATGCTATCAAGAGATGTCCACAGATGTCCTTCACAGGCAATCATGCAATCAATACATGAGCATTTACCTGCTTCCAAATGTCCAGTCAGGAGCGCTCGCAAGCAGACTTCACGAGCTATACTCCATGTGCCTGGCACCGCTCTCCGGCGTGCGTTTCACCGGCTGGAACGCAAACCGGAAGTGACCTCATCTCTGTATGGCTAACAGAGTGGGTCAAACCAGCTCTCGAAAAAAGCTCATAGCCGAACAGTATACAAGCTCATAAACAATAGCAGTGTCAGACTATAGACGCGATGCTCACAAGATACCTGTATTCCTACTAGGAACATTCTAATATACAAATAGATCTCGATCGATCAGCTCATTAGCACAAATCAAATGGGAAATCACCCCTCAGTCCACTCAACAATGGGTGACGCGCTCGTGTTGCCATGGCAACCAGGGCGCCTTCACTCACAGAGTTTATAGTATCTATGGACACCTCATAATAGCTGCCATCGTAGCAATATCAAAATATTAAAAACACAATACTAAACAACCCCTTAAATAAGTATTAACAAGATCAAAGGTATAGTGAGACCTTGGTCCAGAAGCAACATTGACACACAAGTAAAACAAAGACATTACATTGACACATTATACAAAAAAATTATTAATACACAAAATATGACAAAAAAATGTTATAAAAAAGAGAACACACTGGTACTGAACACCTTTGCATAATTACAACTAAACAAGTGCATCTTGCTTAAGGTTAAACTCCATCCGGAGAAATCCCCCGCAAGAAAACCATGGAAAGAATTATTATAACCCCATAGGTCAGATGAAAATATTTAGAGGATTAATTTCATTTAGTCCTTTAGGGGACACAGTATCCAATATGTATATATATATAAAAAGCACTAATCCACGGCACTCACCATTCCGAGTTTTGGGGTGCAGCATGGTATGTGATGACATTGTTTAAATAGAAATCACAGGGGCTCTGCACTCACCATAATAACTAACAATAAAAATAATAAACAGTGGGGTTTTGGTTCATCAATTGATCAATGCATTTAAGCTTGCAGCCCCCGTCACGGGACCCCACTTTACTGCAAGTCCCTACTCTATTGCTCAGAATTATAACATGGACATAGCCAAATAGAGTAGGGACTTGCAGTAAAGTGGGGTCCTGTGACGGGGGCTGCAAGCTTAAATGCATTGATCAATTCATGAACCAAAACCCCACTGTTTATTATGTTTATTATTATTATTATTGTTAGTTATTATGGTGAGTGCAGAGCCCCTGTGATTTATAGCACAGTACTCACAAATAGGTTTTCAAGTGTCTCTGAGCAAACTCCCTGTCTGCTCTCCCAGGTGAGACCATCAGCCCTCAACACAGTAGGCTTATATTGGCCACTCTCAGGTGGAAACCCTAACAACCTGTTACCAGGCTGCGAGAACCAAAACCTGGAGTGGCCGTGGGTGGAGCCCTCCCTCTCCTCTCACCCACAACCCCCAGGTCCCAAACCGGCTTTTCAAAAAGCCGAGACTCAAGCCTGCTACACTGCAGACTTTCTTCTGGAGGTTTAAAACACATAAGACAGGAATCTGGGACAAATGTACCTGCCACAGACCACTTTACCAATGATCCTATCACATATCCCCCCCCTTTGTTTCGACCTGTGGGGCGGAACAACTGAAGCCCCCAAACAATGAACGCGTGACAACGCGTCAGCATTGGCCAGCTGGCTTCCTGGCCTGTGTTCCACTGAAAATGTAAAAGTTTGTAACGCCAAGAACCATCTCGTAATTCTCGCATTACTGTCTTTATTTTCGGACATCCACTTCAAAGGGGCATGGTCAGTGATCAATTTGAACTTTCTTCCAACCAAGTAGTACCTGAGAGCCTCTAACGCCCACTTTATGGCCAACGCCTCCTTCTCCACTGTGGCATAGTTTCTCTCATGTACATTCAACTTTCTGCTTAGATAGAAAATAGGGTGTTCCTCACCCTCCTTGTTCTGGGACAGGAACGCTCCTATACCTACTTCTGATGCATCGGTTTGTACTATGAATTCCCTGTCAAAATTAGGAGTCATCAGGACTGGTTGGGAACACAACGCTACTTTCAACTCCTGAAAAGCTTTCTCCGCCTCAGGACTCCATTCTACCATGACTTTTTGTTAGCCTTTGGTCAGGTCAGTCAGTGGGACTGCCATGGTGGCAAAGTTGGGTATAAACCTTCTGTAGTACCCCGTAATTCCCAAGAAGGCTCTCACCTGCTTCTTATTCAGAGGCCGTGGCCAGTTTTGTATGGCATCAACTTTATTGAGCTGAGGCTTTATCAGGCCTCTGCCAATGGTGTATCCCAGATATTTTACTTCCTCCATGCCTAGACAACACTTTTTTGGGTTGGCTGTCAAACCTGCCTTATAGATGGAGTCCAAAACTGCTTGTACCCTGGGTAAGTGAGACTGCCATTCAGGACTATGAATGACCACGTCATCCAGATAAGCAGCCGCATACCGTCTATGGGGTCTTAGAATCCTGTCCATCATTCTTTGGAAGGTAGCAGGTGCCCCATGTAGCCCGAAGGGCAACATCTTGTACTGAAACAAGCCCTCTGACGCTGAAAAAGCTGTCTTTTGTTTGGCGCTCTTGGTTAACAGTACTTGCCAATACCCTTTGGTTAGGTCAAGAGTGGTTAAATACCTTGCCGTCCCTAGTCTCTCAATCAATTCATCCACTCTTGGCATCGGGTAGGCATCGAATTTTGAAACACTGTTCAACTTTCGGAAGTCATTGCAGAAACGCACACTCCCGTCGGGCTTTGGAATCAACACAATGGAACTTGACCATTCACTATGTGATTCTTCAATAACCCCTAACTCTAGCATATTTTTAATTTCTTTCGACACCGATTCTCTTTGTGCTTCTGGCAACCTATAGGGCTTTATATTAACTTTAACCCCTGGGTCGGTGATGATGTCATGTTTAATGACCGAGGTTTTCCCAGGTACGTCAGAGAACAGCACCCTATTTCTAATCAGAAACTTCTTGACCTCTTGTTGTTGAATTGCAGACAGGGTTTTTGCCACTGTCACTTCGGGAACTAAGGGCCCTGGATTTACTGGAGGGGCTCGGACGGCCGACAGTGCCGTTCTATCTTTCCAGGGCTTTAACAGATTTATATGGTATATCTGTTCCGGCTTTCTTTTCCCCGGCTGGTAAACTTTGTAATTGACCTGCCCCACTCTTTCTAAGATTTCAAAGGGCCCTTGCCATTTAGCCAAAAGTTTATTTTTCACAGTGGGAACCAATACTAACACTCTGTCCCCAGGAGCAAAGCTGCGTAACCAAGCATTGCGGTTGTATACCCTCTGCTGTGCCTGTTGAGCCTGTTCCAGGTGCTCTCTCACTATCGGCACTACCGCAGCAATTCTCTCCTGCATTTGAGAAACATACTCAATCACGGTTTTGTAAGGACTAGACTGCCCCTCCCATGTCTCTTTGGCAATGTCTAGTAACCCCCTTGGGTGTCTCCCATACAACAAGTCGAAGGGTGAAAACCCGATGGAGGACTGGGGAACTTCTGTTATGGCCAACAATAAATACGGCAATAAGTAATCCCAATCCCTACCATCCTTGTCGACCACTTTCCTAAGCATGTGTTTTAACGTCTTGTTAAACCTCTCGACCAGCCCATCGGTTTGGGGGTGATAAACCGAAGTTCTTAACTGTTCAATTTTGAACAGGCGACATAACTCTTTCATGACTTTTGACATAAACGGTGTACCCTGGTCAGTTAGTATCTCCTTGGGTATACCCAGCCTGCTAAAGACATGAACTAACTCTCTGGCAATGGTCTTGGTTGACGTATTGCGCAACGGGATCGCTTCCGGGTACCTGGTAGCGTAATCCATTATGACCAGAATATACTGGTGTCCCCTGGCAGACTTCATTAAGGGTCCAACCAAATCCATCGCTATTCTTTCAAACGGCACCTCTATAATAGGCAATGGAACTAGTGGACCCTTAAAATGTGGCCTGGGAGCATGATACTGACACTCAGGGCAGGATACGCAAAAGTCAGACACCTCTTTATGAAGCCCGGGCCAGAAAAACCTCTGCATTATTCGCTCAGTGATTTTCTCTACCCCTAGATGGCCTGCCGTTATATGACCATGGGCCAGATCCAACACTGTTCTTCTGTAGGCTTTGGGAACTATTAGTTGTTCCACAATATCTTCCCCCTTCTTAGTCACCTGATATAACCAATCCTGACACATTGCCATGTGGGGATAGGACAAAGTACTATCAGGGTCTACGGGTTTACCATCAACTACTTTTACATTCTCCCTGGCTTTTACCAAAGTAGGGTCATTCAACTGCTCCACGGCAAAGACCTCTCTTCTGACCTCTAAATCAGGCAGATGATCACTTGGCCCAACAACACTTCCCACCTCAATGGGAGGCACATCAGTTGGCGGGCCACCATCACGTTCCGCATTCTCTAGTTCGCCAACCATAGTAGAAAAAGGGAATAACTCTGACTCAGAAGAAACTCCCTCCTCCACTACATCGACAACCTTCTCAAATGGATCGGGGTTGTTCACCTCTGGAACAAAACGGCTTTCCCACAACTTCCAGAAGTGAGCAAAGTCTCTCCCCAATATTGCATCGTACACCAGACCATGCACCAAACCCACAGAAACTATAGCAGAGCCACATGGTGTCTCGATGTTCACCTCGGCCGTAACATAATATCGAGTATCCCCATGTATGCAGGTCACACCAACAGTTTTCCCTGTATGCCTCAAGGGGTTCACCAGCTCAGCTTTTATAAGTGTCACCAAGCTACCAGAGTCTAACAGTGCCTCTACTCGGTTGCCATCTACAGTGAGTACACACATGTGCTTATCAGTCTCAGCCTGCCGGTCAGCCGTACAGGCTGTCTGTGCAAAGAAAGAACCTCTGCGGTAGACATGAGCAGTATCACATTGCATAGGTTCAGTTGTAAGTGAACAATTAGCGGCAATATGGCCAAAGCCACCACATCGGAAACACTGAGACATATTAATGTCTAGTCGTTTACGGAGCAAGAACATTCCTGGCCCGGCAGGCCTGTCTCCAGGTTCTACACCCTCAGTCTTAGGTACATTCCACCGCCCAGCACCCTTCTCCCCTGGAACTGTCTTACCAGTGTCTGTGGGAGTTCGCCGGTGTGCCATCGGGGCTCGGTGGGGTATACTCATCAGCTCCTCAGCCGCCACGTACCTCTCCACCAGCTCGATCAACTGGTCCGCGGACTTAGGGTCTGCATGGCTCACCCACTTGCGCAGAGTCACAGGTAATGATCGCAGGTACCGGTCCATCATGACCCTTTCCACGATCTGTGGTCCCGTCAGCGTCTCGGGCTGTAGCCATTTTGAGGACAGATGGACGAGGTCATGCATCTGTAAACGTGGAGGCTTGTCCCTATGGAACTCCCAGCGGTGGACCCGTTGGGCACGAACAAAGGTTGTGACTCCCAAGCGAGTTTGGATCTCCTGTTTTAGTTTTTTATAGTCCTGGGCATCAGCCAGGCATAAGTCGAAATATGCTTTTTGTGGCTCCCCAGACAAAAAAAGGGCCACCAGACTTGCCCACTGCTCCTTGGGCCAACTCTCCCTTTCGGCCGTTCTTTCAAACGCGGTGAGATAGGCCTCCACATCATCCCCCGAAGTCATCTTTTGAAGGAAGTGACTGGCTCGTACGGAGTGAGTGGGGGTGGGGGTGGGAGGACCAGTAGCAACATCTCTGGGCCGGGCGACCAGGTGCTGTACCTCTTATGGCCTGGCTGTTTTCCGCTAAGGCCTGGCGGGTTTCCTCAATGGAGACCTGTTGAAGTCTGTTAGTCTCCTGCTGAGCTGCTGTAGCTTCCTGCTGAGCCCTGGTAGATTCCTGCTGAGCTGCTGTAGCTTGGAGCAAGGCCTTAATAATGTCCTCCATTTTGTCCTGGGGTGTAGGTTGGAAGCTGAACCTTGCCTCTCTGAGCATTGGCTGACGCCTCCTCTATGGGACGCCAAGGACACAGTGTTATTTCCACAGTCACAAATTGGGTGTCTGTCCCTTTAATTTTTAAATGGAAAGTTTTCCTCCTGCTGCAACTTTAGTGTGTGTGGTTGCCCGCATTCTCCACCATATTGTGACACAGTTAAGTTAGGGGGTCCCTCTCCTGGGTAGAGGACTCCTTCCTTACACACACACGCAGCAGCAGGGAAGCAGCACACCAGTCTGGATGCAAGTACAAGCTGGTCGGCGCCAGTCTTTATTGTACAATATCAGAAATAACATAAAGAAAACATAAACATAAATCCTAGCCCTGTCGGGGCACTAACTTCACAAGTGGTTCCCTCACTACCAGAACCTGGCAGGGCCTAATGCCCTCACCAGCAACAAGGCACAGCACAGTACTCACAAATAGGTTTTCAAGTGTCTCTGAGCAAACTCCCTGTCTGCTCTCCCAGGTGAGACCATCAGCCCTCAACACAGTAGGCTTATATTGGCCACTCTCAGGTGGAAACCCTAACAACCTGTTACCAGGCTGCGAGAACCAAAACCTGGAGTGGCCGTGGGTGGAGCCCTCCCTCTCCTCTCACCCACAACCCCCAGGTCCCAAACCGGCTTTTCAAAAAGCCGAGACTCAAGCCTGCTACACTGCAGACTTTCTCCTGGAGGTTTAAAACACATAAGACAGGAATCTGGGACAAATGTATCTGCCACAGACCACTTTACCAATGATCCTATCACAATATATATATATAACTTGTTTTTCTATAGCTTCACCCCCAGTAGCTCCACCCACAGTTACTGAACCTATTATTCCAGAAAACTAGCCCTGGAGGTAAGCATAGTTCTGTCCTGAAAAGGCAAAATGTTTGCCCCCAAAATTACTTAAGTAGTCGCAATCCCTTTTTCTGTATAAAAAGATGGATACATGGTTTATCATATTTATAAATAGAGCCATAAGGGGTATATTTACTAACAGGTTTGTGATGATTGGCGGCTTTGACAAAGCCGGGTTAGTAAATCTACTCCTAACAGGTCTATTCATGTAGATCTGCGTTAAAGAATTGTTACTTATTACTATAGATCGTATCAGTTCGATGCTGTCTTTAGTTTGGATAAGTAGCAATTCATGTAAACTTACCTGGTATGCAATGCAATGCGGTAAATACAGGTTCGGCGATCTGGTCTTCTCTGTGCGCTGCTGTCATCTGGCCGATGGCTCCTGTGCTGTGAATAAATCTGTGCACCGGCTTCTGTGTGCAGGGAGGTAATCTTGGCGGCATCGGCGGGATTAGGGACAGAGCAGAGGGGCACTGAGGCAATAAGTAGGAGGTGACCCGGCATATACCGGGTCACCTTAGTGATAGCAGGTGTAGGGACAGGGGAGGGGGCACAGGGGCAGTGGGCAATCACTTTACTATAGTTGCGGACGGCAGGTGTAAGGCAGCGAGGAGATCCGGCAGGGCGGAGGGGGGGAGACAGAACGAGCCGGCCGTGAAAGGGTAGGGGCAGCGGGCAGTCACAATATAGTGGGGGGGGCGGCACTGGGGCAGCGGGCACCAGGCAGTCAGGAGGATGTGACTTGGCATATACCAGGTCACTTTACTAATAATATAGTGGTGGTGGCCGGGCTGTAGCAGGGGCATATTGGGCAGTAGGCAGTGATAAGTCAGAGGAGACCCCGCATATAAAAATGCCATGGCCTTCTCTGATTGGCTGCTATCCATGAAGGGGATGGAGAGACATGGGAGAAGGCAGGGAGACAGCCGTCTTCACAGCTCTTCTCCCCTAACAAGCATTCATTCGCCACCCTGAGATGACGAATGGATTATGCGAAGCGAAATGGAAAGAAGAGCTTTCCGTGCTTCTATGAATCGCTCTCCCCATTCTAGTGTATGAGGAAGCAATCCAGCTACGGAGCAGGACTGCCGCTGGAGAAGTTATGAACTTCTCCACGGTAACCCCCTTCATGAATAGATTGAAACAGTAAAAAGCCCTGTTTTCAGTAAAATAGAGCTTTTCTCTACTTCATGAATAGACCCCTAAATCTGACTTCTTGCATGCTTCTATTCTCCTACTCCCATTATGACACTGCCCTTATCAAATGTAGCCATGTCTCCACTAACATAAATCACAGATGGAAGCCATTGCCTCCTAAAAGATCAGCACATTCACCTACAATATACTGTGTATTCTGAGTGTAGATGACTGTTATTTTGGTAATATATTCTTTAAATCCCTGCATACTCTAGCAGCCTTGGGGAATTACCTTCTGTTAACCGGACTGTAAAACAACATCTTCTGCAGAGTAAGGCCAGTTTCACACATGCCGGTTTTGGCCATCCGGCCAAGAAACAGGCAAAAGCCGGGTGGTGTTTTTCAGGCACTCAGCGCCTTTCACAAGCAGCGGCTTTGAGCCGCTTTTAATGTTTTTTTATTATCTGTCTACTGGACATGCACAGCAGCAGAAGCTGCTGCACAAGCCGGCCGGTGTGTGTGTAAGGAAACATTGTTTTCTATACACCACTGGCGTACAGGGTCGGCACGGGCACGGCACGGCAGCCGTCCTTCTCAGTAGATATTTCCGGCTGTTACATGGCTGCCGTGCCCGGGCCATGTGAAAGGACCCACCTGCTTCCCTCCTTAACTATATTTCACACCCGGCAAAAAAACGGGCCGGTCAAGACTAGCAGGTGTGAAACTGGCCTAAGGGTGGCTGGCGAGGACAACCTGGGAGCCCAGTTTGTAATACAGTGCCTTCATTCTGTAGTTGGAAGGAAATATATTATTAATATTTGCAGGCAGCCCCTGAAAACTTTATTTTTGGGGGGGATATCACAGAATTATTTTGCTTATGCCCCTACCTGTTGCCGGCAGTGGCTTTCTAATGCATGACTTTAATAAGTATTTGGATGACATTACTAGAAGAGTAGTTGTGTATTAATGTTGTCAAAAACAATATAACAATATTATTAAGATGTTATATATTATGCATATTTTTTTGAGGGTTATTTTATACACTATCCATTCTTATTTTATTTATTTATTTTTAAATAATGGAATAGAAAGTTACAAATCTCGGGTTTGTGTTCCATTGTGCATTTGCAGGCCGGAAAAGTCACGCATCTTTAGAATGATTGAGACTGAACAGCAACCAGATAGAAAAACCTCTTAATAAAGCCGAAATTCATAACATACTCAGCAGCTATACCTAGAAGCTGCGTACCCCACTTTAATAGTACAAACAACTGGAAGAATTGGGACAGCACTTGAGAAGAAATGTAGATGACACACAGAGGACCTGATTCAGACCCGCTTGCTAGGATGCATCCGCTCGCTCGATGCATATGCAAATTTGGGTAGGCAGGCGATTGCACGGCAAGGCATTAGCACGCCCACTATGTCTTGGCGTGCGATTGCTTTGTGTATGCAGACGCCCACCAGCCAGTCTTAAGATGCCCACTTGTGCACATCATCTCCAGGAAGTGTATGCAACCATCGGATGCGATCGCAGCGCTTGTGGTTCACCATACCCTGCCGCAAGCACTGCGAGCACTTCAGTGTAAAATTCAGCCAGGTGACGTGTACTATGACGCTACCTCTTAATTATGCACACCTCTGAAATGGCATTAAGACGCCCAGGCACACCTGCGTCCGCACCTCCACTCCCCCGTTTTAAGTCGCCAGCCCCTGTCACCACCCACCAAACGGCTTCTCCTGTCACTCACTCTGCTCGGCACTCTATGCGCAGCGAGCGAATGCTTCCCGATCTCTCGCTGCGGTTCACGCACTTGCACTGCGATGAGTACGCATGCGTACAATGCGCAAATCGTCCGGCTATAGCGAGCGGGTCTGAATCAGGTCCAGAGTCTCAGGAGCCTCGAGAGAGAATAAGATAAATTTATTTTTATTTAAGGGGGCAAT
The DNA here is from genome assembly GCA_031769625.1 of Taudactylus pleione. Lineage (NCBI taxonomy): Eukaryota > Metazoa > Chordata > Amphibia > Anura > Myobatrachidae > Taudactylus > Taudactylus pleione. The sequence goes on along the minus strand of JAUIMM010000324.1, from coordinate 5,327,918 downwards.
ATTATTTAATTAATTTAATTAAGGGATCAAGAGGTATATTTACTAAAGTGAGAGTTTTTAGAAGTGGAGATGTTGCCCATAGCAACCAATCAGATTCTACTTAACATTTAACTTGCACCTTCTAGAAGATAATAGCAAGAATCTGATTGGTTGCTATGGGCAACATCTCCACTTCTAAAAACTCTCACTTTAGTACGTTTACCCCGAATAATCAGTATTGTGTTCTATTTAGGGGACAACAATCAGTCTTGCTACAACAGCATTCGCTTTGTTTTCACTAGAGATGTGCGCCGCCGCCGACCCTCGTGTTTTGGTTTTGGTTTTGGATCTGGATCCCCCCTGGTATTGGATCTGGATTGGTTTTGCCAAAACCTCACCTCCGTGTTTTGTTTTTGTGTTTTGGTTTTGGATCTGGATTTTTTCTTTAAAAAAATCATAAAACATCTAAAATCACATAAAATGGGCCTGTTTTTGTTCCTACAGCATATTTAACCTCAATAACATTTATTTCCAGTAATTTCCAATCAATTTTGACCACCTCACAATATTATTTACTTCATCTAGTTAAGGCCAAAAGGTTGCATCCAGCTAGCTGGCTGACTAAGCTATGTGACACACTGGGCGGCACTAACATGTGGCAGTTTAGCTTCTAATTTCCAACACGGATACAGTGTGTTTTACAGTTGGATACACCAATAGTGCACTTACTGTGATAGCAGTGTCGGCAGAGCGGGGTTGCTGACGATGCCCTCAGTACATGGAATGGCAGTGCTGCGGTGCTGGCAGTGTCCTCAGTGAATGGTACCGGTGATGTCGGCAGTGCTGGGGTGCCAGCGGTGTCTTTAGTGCAGGTTTGCTTGCTGTGTCGACAGTGCGAGGGTGCCAGCGGTGTCTTTAGTGGAGGTTTGCTGGCTGTGTCGGCAGTGCGGGTGTGCCAGTGGTGTCTTTAGTGCAGGTTTGCTGGCTGTGTCGGCAGTGCGGGGGTTGCTGGCGGTGTCCTCAGTACATGGAATGGCAGTGCTGTGGTGCTGGCAGTGTTCTCAGTGCAGGGTGCCGGCGGTGTCGGCAGAGCGGTGGTGCCAGCGGTCTCCTCAGTGCAGGTTTGCTGACTGTGTCGACAGTGCAGGTGTGTTCTCAATGCAGGGTGCCGGCAGAGCGGGGGTGCCAGCGGTGTCCTCAGTTCATGTGTGCTGGCAGTGTTGGCAGTGCAGGGGTGCTAATGGTGTTCTCAGTGTGGCAGTGTCAGCAGTGTGGGGTTCTCTGACGGTTTCCTCAGTCCGTGGGACAGCAGTGCAGGGGTGTCGGCAGCGGGGATGCTGCCAGTGAGGGTGCCAGCGGTGTCGGCAGTGGGGGTGCCGGCGGTGTCAGGTGGTGGGGGATGGCGGGCGCCATCTTCTTCTTTAGTGTTCATTTTCAATGGGCTTAGAGCTGATTGGCTGAGAACCGTGACAGATGGCTCTCTCAGCCAATCAGCGTTAAACCCGCTCAATACAAAACTTCGCGACCCGACAGCGGGGTCGCAAGGTTTTGCCTTGGGTGAGGGATCTGGGGCAGGCAGGGAGATCCGAGCGTCACTCGGATCGTCGGGTGGGTTCGGATCTCTGAGATCCGAACCCGCTCATTTCAAGTTTTAACTTATGTACCCTAGCACTAACCAGACAGGCAAACCAGGTTGGGCACTTAGCATTAAACTGGGACACTCTAGGTCAGTGTTGGCTAACCTTGACACTCCAGCTGTTATGGAACTACATAACCCAGCATGCACTGCTACAGTTTTGCTATTAGGGCATTCTAAAACTGTGGCAGGGCATGCTGGGATATATAGTTCCACAACAGCTGGAGTGTCAAGGTTAGCCAACACTGCTCTAGGTCATGCCTGGCCAACCTGTAGCTCTCTAGTTGTTGTAAAACTACAAGTCCCAGCATGCCCTGCAATAGTTTTAGTATTCCCTAATAGCAAAACTGTGGCAGTGCATGCTGGGACTTGTAGTTTCACAAACAGTTGGAGACCCACAGTTTCGTCAGGACTGCTCTAGGTGTAGGAGCTTGATAATTTTTCTGACCCCACCAGAGGAATAGCACTGTGCTGAAAGCTAATGTAGTTGGTAAAACAGTATGGCCCTCATTCAGAGCCGTACGCTCTGAGCAGAGCGCACGCTCTGAATGAGGGCCGGGCTCCATTTTCATGGAGCGTCCTCCTGGACGCTCGTATAGCTGTGGGTCACCACCCACAGGCTATACGAGCGTGCTTTGTGATGGCCGCGATGGTCGAGACCATCGCGACCATCGAATTTGCGAGCCGGAGCCTGCGGTTGAGGTTTTCAACCGCAAGCTCCGGAGTGATTTTGGCTCTATCAGAGCCAAAATCACTCCCACTGACATCACTAGTGATGTCAGTGGGCCGGCTTCTGACGGGAGGCGTTCCCGTCAGGGAGGCACGCCCCCGGCACGCCCACCAAAGGGAGCGTGCTGTCAATCAACATTGACAGCACGCCCCCTTTGATCGGACACAACGAGCGAAGGACTTTCCTTCGCTCATCGCGTCTGGCGCATGCGCACGACGGAGCTCCCTCCGTCGTGCGCATGCTCAGTGCATAACATCGACCCACTTGCGAGCTGACAGCCGCTCGCGAGTGGGTCTGATTCAGGCCCTATGTTTTCTATTTGATTTGCTTATGTGGTCTGGCTTAAATCGCTAAACAACAGGCTATTTAAGGATACCATTCATCACCAGTGGTTTGGTTTTACATGTTTCAATAGTAAATCCTGCTTTATTGGATCTAAAAAAAAACTGCTTGCAATGTGTGGCGGTTTTCAAAACAATAAAAACACATCTTGGTAAATTTACCACTGGTTCATTATATGCTTTTCATGCACTTATAGTTCCTCTATTTCAGCAGCATTTACTATCTGTCAAATTATTTATTAACAGTTATTTACATAGCACATACATATTATGCAGCGGTTTACAGAAAATATTTTGCCATTCACATAAGTCCCTGACCTATTGTGCCTTACAATCTATGGGCTCGATTCATCAAGAAACGCAGTTGCTAATACGCACGCTGTCGGACAATTGTTTCGTTCTGCGCATGTGTATGCATTGCAGTGCACGTACACAAACTGGCCACAGCGTTCAGGACTGCGATCGCAGTGACTGAGCACATCCATTGCAGAGTGATTGACAGGAAGTGCTGTTTTTGGGATGTGACGGGGGGTGGTCTGTGAAATGCAGGCGTCCCAGCGGACGACGTTGCAGGGGGCGTGCATAAATTAGCCATTGCGATGCCGTACGCAGTTTGAGTACTCATAGCTTGCGATGAAGTAGAAACTTCTGAGTAAGGTTAGAGCTTGTGCAAGTGCGCGTGAGGCTGCGATTGTACTCGATTGTACCGATGGTTTCGCAGTATTGCTAAACATTACAGATGTGTGCTAAATAAAGTGGGCGTCCTTGTGTAGTGCTGCGACGGGATAACGATCGCAATGAATTAGCATACTATCGCAGTTGAACTGCATGCATAGTGAATCAAGCCATATATTCCATACCACATGTACACAAACATACTAGGGTTCATTTCTTTGTCAGAAGCTAATCCAATATGCTTTTGGATTTTGGAAAAACAGCAGAGAACAAGCAGGGAACTGGAGAACATACACACTCCACACAGATATGCAGTTTAATCAGCACTCAGTAATGCTAGGTACACACTTAAACTACGGATCAGTCAGCAGACCGATCTGCCATCTGAGAAGCTGATTGGTAAGCTACAAACTTACCATCGGCCACTCAATATGTCTGGCCTAACATCACAACTGGGCAGGCATATAAATTTGTCCGCCCAGTTGTGATGTCTATGTATGCGAGTCCTGCGTCTGCGTCCCACATGCAGATGCATCAATATATATTTTCATATGTCTGTGAACAACGTCATTGACAGACATATTGGGCTTACACAACCGCCAATGCACTTGCAATATATCGTTCGTCGTTCAAAGGAACAATATATATCGACAAATGTGAACTCAGCTTAAGAGCTATTGAAACAATATATCAACTTTTCAATTGTACAAATGGGCACTCAAAGTGAACATAGGGCCTGATTCAGAGCCGAACGCTCTGACCAGAGCGTTCGCTCTGAATCAGTGCCCTCCTCCATGAAAATGGAGTGGCCTCCTGGCCGCTCGCATAGCTGTGGGTGACCACCCACAACATATGCGAGCGTCCATGATGATGGTCACGATGGTCTTGACCATCGCGACCATCGGGCTTGCGACGGAGACCCTGCGGTAGGGTCTCGCTGCCGCAAGCCCTGGAGTGATTTGGGCTCTATCAGAGCCAAAATCACTCCCACTGACATCACTAGTGATGTCAGTGGGGCCGGCTTCAGACGGTAGGCGTTCCCATGGGAACGCCTCCGTCTGGCAGGCACGCCCACCAAAGGGGGTGTGCTGTCAATCAACATCGACAGCACGCCCCCTTTGGTGCGAGACCCGGAGCGATGTAGAGCCCGTCGCTTGCCGGGTCTCGCGCATGCGCACGACGGAGCTCCCTCCGTCGTGCACATGCGCAGTGGGGGAACATCGACCCGCTTGCGAGCGTCCTGCGCTCGCGAGCGGGCCTGAATGACCCCCATAGATCTAACTAGAATACAGCCTACCCAATTGCCTTGTGACATGATAAGACTCCAAATGCTGGTGTTTACTTTTGGTGCTTTCTTATTTGAAGAGCCTGTCAAACTGCATACAACATGCAATAAATGGAGTTGAGAAAGGAGTATGAAATGTGCCCACATGTTTCAGACTTGGCTGTCACTATCACCCATTTCAGCAATCCCCATTTCCTCAATAGTCTGTCCACTAGCTCTGGGCCTCTAAGCTATTTGGGCTGGTTATACATTTTAATTCTCTTTAAACTCAGTTTAACTATTAGCTATGGTATTTTCTTGACTGGTATTTATTTGGTGAAGCTCATTTCTAGTTAGACTCATTATAAGGTCCTGGCTTTAGCCAGCCCCAGTCTATACCTTAATTTCTCCTTATCCTGGTGCCATTTTGTGTCCTTTACACGTTAGTTTCCTCATTGTGACCAACTTGCTTTCTGTCTTGTTTGTATTCATTTTGTTGTTAGGACTTATTTGTTACTATACCACATATCCATGCTATGTATCTATGTTTTTATTTTAATCTATGTTGTGCATCTTTAGTATTATTTTAATCTGCAAATCCTAATATCTGTATATTCGTGGCTTCCATATTTCAATCCTCAATTCTGACATCCATGCTTGCTCTGGTATAGTGCCATGGACTTTGTGAACAAGAGGTCATAACAGTGACAAGTGCTTGAAAGCTCCTTCTAACCCAGCCCCCCTGAAAAAAATAAAAAAATAAATAAAAGAGAGAGACTTCTTTCCTAGTAGTGGTTTGGGTGCCAAATGTAGTTTTCTATTATGTTCCTGGCACACTTGCCTTTTGTTGCTATATTATTTCTGTGGCACATAACATTTCACAGTGTAGCTATTTAGCTGTTCTGCCTTTGACATGGTTAGCTCCCAACTACTAACTATGGATTCTGCTCTTATATTTCTCATAGTACTATCTCTTGTAAGCATCCTGTACCTTGCCTGGCATCATCTCTGTTCATCCTAGTCCCTAAAATTAATCACCATTGGTTTCTGTGAAACAATAATACTAGAATTGAATGTGACTGACTTGGAACAGGAAGAGAGGAAATGATATATAAGCAGCTATGATACTGATATATATATTGTGTTTTATTCAATCTTCTTCTTCCTTTTCCCAAAATAATTTAATTACATGTATTATTATAAAGTGGTACATATTACCAAATGGCAGTATATTTAAAGGAAGAATACCTATTTTAAAGCTTTCACATTTTATTTATGTAATAGAATTATAATGAAATCTATTTATATGGAATGTATACTGTAAAGTTTTTAGTACATTCAGTGACCGTTTGTGCTGTAAATAGTATATATAGTCTATACACAACATTGTGCTTTCCATATAACATCTTCTCCTGTAAGAACTTAATATTTCCACCCCACCTCTATTTGTAATACCCCCTAAAAATGGAATGGGTTCGATTCCCGTCAACGGCAGCCCGACAGGAGCAGAGTTAGAAGCAGCGGAAGCCCGACAGCACTGGAAATCCCGATCGTGGATAGGTAAGTATACACTAACCTAACCTAACCCCCCTAACCCTAACCCTCCTTAGGGGTGCCTAACCCTAACTTCCCCCCCAAGTGCCTAACCCTAATCCCCCCTCTAAGTGCCTAACCCTAACCACCCCCTTCCCCGCTGCCTAAACCTAAGTCCCCCGGCAGGGTGCCTAACCCTAAGTCCCCCCCGGGGGTGCTTAACCCTAACCCTCCCTCCCCCTAGCCTAACCCTCCCGGGGGGGTGCCTAACCCTAAGTCCCCCCCGGGAGCCCTAAACCTAACCCTCCCCCCCCCGCGGCTGCCAGTCTCCCGGCGTCGGGGAAATGCGGGCGTCTACATCTAGATGCCCGGCATTTCATTCATGCCGGGATATGACAGTCGGGAAGCTGGCTGCCGGTATTTAGGCAGTCGGCTTCCCGATTGCTTCCCCTAAAAATATTTCCTATGAGACTTATGTATAGTATATCATTCAAAGAGTTATTACTGGTTTACTGACCATTTAGACACAGATGTACTCATTATAGGGCAGCTAAACCGCATAATCAAATTGGGATATAGTCGCCAGTCTAAATCCCGACGACTGAAGCCGACAAGGGACTTAAGATATACCGACGCCTATCTTAATCCCAATACCGGAACACAGAAGGACGCGGAGTTAGGGTTTAGGTTTTTTTCAGGGGGGGGGGGGTTAGGTTTAGGCACGAAGGGGAGAGACTTAGGTTTAGGCACTAATGGGGAGGATTAGGGTTAGAGTGCAGGGTGGTTAGGGTTATGGTGCATACACAAGGTCAGATTTTTCTTCAGATCTGAATGATAACGATTTCAAAAATCGTTCAATCGTTCATATCTGAAGGAAAATCTGACATATCTGACATGTCTGAACGATGAACGAGGCGCGTTCCTGATGGTCAGATAACGATATCTGACATCTGATGTGTTTGCAGTCAGATTTGGACGATTTCACTCATTTTAATGCAGTCAGAAATCGTCCATAGTTCAAATCGTTCAAATCGTTGGTCAAATCGTTCATCAAATCGTTCAGATCGTTCAAATCGTTCAATCGTTCATCTGACAAATCTGACCGTGTGTGTGCTCCATTAGGCTACAAGAAGAGGGGGTTAGGGGGAGAAGTGGGGAGGGTAAGTATACTTACCCGGCCCCTGTCGGGATACCAACTATTGGGATGCCACAGTGCCGGTAACTGTGCACGTGACATGAGGTTTCTGCAGAATGTTACTGCCAACAGGACTCTGTCTCTCTGTATGAAGCATCTCCTCGCCGTGGACCCTCACAGTCTAAACAGTGACCCCACCCCTTCCCCCCTCACTATGGGAGCACCTCTCAGGAGGCTCTACCAATACGGAGAATCAGCCCTAATGAGGGTTCCTAAGTATACCACATGACCTCTAGTCACGTACCCATTAGCGTCGTGTAACAACACCTGTTTTTTTTCTTATAGGGTATCTCTGAAGGTAGGGATACCCCTGTTGTTCTGGATACTGCTTGGGATCTCCTCCACTTAAAATGCATCCATTGCTACAAGATCAAGCTACATTGACAAGATGCCTTTCAATATTGGATTATCTTGTGTTTTATATGTTGTATTTTATATATATCTGCTCTATCTTATCAGTTGTTTTCTAGTGATATGTAGTAAATTACTTTTAAAAGGAAGAGGTAGCTATTCTGGAACATATGGTAGCATCATGTAGTCAATGTCACAACACAAGAGAATGCTTTTGTTTTATTCATCTGGAATATTGTACCTTTATATTATTTTATAATGTGGCAAAAGCAACTGTACTTTGTTCTTATTGAATGAGTTGACATAATAAAGAACTACAGTAGTTTGTATTAGTGATAAGATCATCTCTTGTTGTCTAGCACTGTTTAAAATAGGAAATCGGGAATGACTGAATGGAACTATCAAAAATCCATCAATTAATTTATGTATGTGTTTTATTTAATCATGTATGAATGTAATATTGGAAATATGCATTTCACGTATATAATCTACATATGTATTTAAATAATTACGTGCATTAACATAGTGTATATAAGCTGTTCCAATGTGATAAAAATGGTTTATGCCTTTGACCTTGTCAGCAAGCCCAAACTAGTTGGCGATAAATAAGGGTCACTGCTGCCTGAACCATTTGGTTTATAGTTTATAGATGTAACTTAAAAAAAAAAGAAGATATATTTTAACTTTTCTACTTAGTGGTTTCTGGAGTGCTAACTTTCATGTTCTCACCCAGAGCAATTTCCTGGCCTGATGGTGTAGTTTTGTTTGTAGATCATTCAATGAAACCAATTGTTTATACAAAATACACAGAACAATTTAACTGTTTTGTATTTCATTTTGTTTTGCTTCTAAAAGTGTGTCAAATAAAATGTTGAAAATTCACAAACAAGTATATATCATATTTTAACCTTGCACCTGTGACAACTGCTGTAGGCTGAAGATGGCAGTGGTCATATAGTGAAAGCAAAGCCATAAACCCAATGAAGAGGTAAATACAAAATAAATTCACTGTTTTCAGAAGTAACACTCTAGAAACAATGTGACAGTCTGTTTGATGAATTGAATTTGTATTTCATAATACATTTCGAAACCCTAAACACTGATGGTGAATCACAAAAACACTGACAGATCCTGATAGTTCAGGTCAGCAAAACATATTGGTCTGTTATATTACAGGCAGTAATATGTACTAAATGGAGTCCCTTTTTAAGAGTTGTGGGTCATTTCCTTAGCTGATGTTACTTGATGATGAGGGTAGCACCTATTGGACTAAGGATACTGCCTTTGAACCTTATAAATACCCCCGCCTATACCTTCTAATATCCTTCCCATAAACCTCTAAGGATGACGCTAATTTGCGTACGCAGTCATACAGTAAATAAAGACTGCAGACCTTGAACCTGTGGTTCCAAAGCACAAAGTATTATTCAACTAAAAGTACAGCAGTTACACGCTATGATCCTCATATAATCTTAGCGCAAAGAGATTATACAGACCCAAGTACAATTATACATACGCAGCGCTCTCTGGTCCAGATGTTAGGCATCAGCAAGAAACCCCTCGTCAATCAGCATTCAGCACAAAGACTAGGAACCCAGGGTCAGAGCACACATATTTATACCCCCAGAAATAAACAACACAATAGAGAAGTTTGTTGCTAATACCATTGGTCCTAAAGGAGAGGGTATATGTTACAAGGCATTTAACAGGTTGGTTCAAATAGACACAATCCAGCCTCTAACAACTGGTGGTCTCTGGTTTCCCGCCTCATGCAAATCCTAATAGTTGTTCATATAATGTACATTTTGTTGCTTGAAGTCTCTGCGGTCCATAAGTTGAGAATGCATGTTGCGATCTCTCCGTCGATATTACCGGAATACTGTTGAGAGAGAACGCATCAGTACAATACCAAACATGGCTTACTTATCACATATAAAACCTTAGTTACGAAATAACCTTTATTTTCTAGCAATGATAATAAATGTGCATACTCGAATCTTATACCTTAAAGCTTATGGAACCTTGTATGTGAATATGTAATGTGTGAGTATGTGGGGTTTGATGTAAAGACGCTAGTTAACTTGGGGCAGATGCGTGTGCATGGAGCTAATATTCAGCGTTTTAGTGAACATCCAGCAGTGTGGAATGCTGAGCATTATAGTTCCATGACTTGCTTATGCCCCAGCAGCCCCCACCCTTTTCAGGCTCCAAAATACTGGTCTTTGTTCTCCCAGGGCCTGTGTAGATGCAAATTAGCACAGCTACAAGACCCAAACCTCAGATAACACTCTTGGCTTTGAAGGTATTTTATTGTAGGTAGCCTGCTAATGTAAGGTGCTACAAACGAACCTCTTGCTGTATTCGAGCAGGGCCACCTGGAGTGAGAGCAGACGTTATGTCCATGAAGCTTGTCTTCACAGGCTAGTTGTCACGTGGCCATTTGCTCTGTTTAGCTAATGCAATCCAATTTTGACATACTGTACAGCCATTTCTGAAATATATCCTTTAGGGGAATTATAATAATACACACACTTTATCCAGAGCACCCAAACAACGTAAAGTCATGAAATGGGCTTTTGATGAATCGCTGTAACTTATGGCGATGATCACAGATGCAATCGCATGATGCTAATAGTAATATCGCCACATGTACTAAAGTGTGAGTTTATCTAAAATGGTGCTTAGGCGGCCATTCGCAAAATGGCGTCTTGCGATCTCATTTCCAAGATGGCGTCTTGTGACCAGTCGCAAGATGGCGTCGCTGCGATCCAATTTTAAACTGATCTTGTCTCAGCCAATTATCCAGCTTCGACAGGACCTACCAAGAATTTGAAATAAAAGTTTTTACAAGATATGTATATGTATATATAGACTTTAAAAAATATATCATAGATACAAATCTGTTAATAGTATCAACATATGAACTTTGCATAAAACAAACTTTCAGTAATATTTGAAATCATTATAGAAATAATTCCATACTGAGTTGTTTTAGATTTTGCTTTTCTAGGCTATAGTACTCCTTTCAGCACATACAGATGACTGGTGCAGCTCTAGCAGGGCAATAGTTAGATGTATTGGCTTGTTGGAAAGGTGGCTTCTTATGACCCAATGTTTGGCAATGGAGGTTGCATGGCTGTATGCTTAATTTCATGCACTTGTTAGTGTTTGACATGACAAAGACACTCATTTGAAGTGGGATCCAAATACTTTTAACCCTGTACTGCACATATGGGGCCTCATACTAAAGGTGCCCACACACATACCGACTTGCTCCCAATCAGCCAATGTACACGATTTACCCTGAACTCTCCCTGAACTCTCCCCAGGCAGTCGTCACGATTTGGAGTTAAAAATGTCCAATCTGACTTAAGATCTATCTTGCAGCCAGTGCATTGTATCCCAGATTGGCTAATCTGCCCTACAGCACGGCAGATCTGAAGATGCGATGTACGACGAGCGGGGACGCGCATCGGCATCGTGATCAAGTGTAGAAACTCACGATTTGGCCATTTTTTACATGATCTGTCGTCACGATTCGTCGAAATCGGCCAAATTGGATATAAAGTCGGTATGTGTGTGGGCACCTTGAGTCGGTGGATCTCTGGTCATGGACACAAACGGTGAGTTTTTGCGTACAGCGCATGCGCAGATGTGAATTTACTCATTTTTGGTGTATCCGTCCTATTAGATGGAACTTGGCTTAATCTGTCTTTCCACGAATTTAGGTATTTTGGGGCACGAACTGGGTGTGTATATGGAACCGTCCTGTCTTGTGGGAATACCATGGTAATGTTGTGGGCATATAGATAAAGCTCAGTACGATCCTGAGTCGTACATACAGGGAAAGGAAGCCTGTGTCTGATGGATTTTTTGCACCTAGCATGGGGCTTGTGCAAGTGTCGATACTAATGATGACAGTTGTGTTGGCTGGAGTAAAATCAATGGGTTGCACGGCTTTTCGCTTGCAGATGCATGGACTACCGTCGCATTAGCACAGGCGTTTAAAGAGGGGAGGGGGCCCGCGTGCAGACTCAGTGCGGGCCTCCTCCTCTCTCCGGCAGTTCCACGGTGCACTGTAGATTATAGCTTAGTGCTAGAATCTACTGCGCATGCCCACTGCCATTTTCCCAGTGATTTTTGCTGCAAAGCAGCACTACGGAGAGGGAGGTAGGTATAAGACTATGGGTGCAGGGTGTGCGATGTGGGCCCCACTGGACCCAGGGGACCATGTGCACCGCACACCCTGCACCTATTATAGATATGCCCCTGCATTAGCATAAGGTGGTAAATCTGGCTTCCGTGACTGGCCACAAATATAGCCACTTTGCCTATAACTCAGAATCAGCTCCATAATGGCATGTAAACATGCACATCCTGTGCCTACATTGATATGTGCTGGTCTCTCTACCTGGTCTCAACTCTACTCCACCCATTAACCTCTGCGCTCCCTATTTGATTATGAGACCCCTTCTATTTGTATACGGCAGTCAGTACCCTTACCAGCTCATATTTTTAGGATCTCTGTCTGTGGGAGCAGGAGGAAACATAGAACTCACCTGTGTATGATTAAAGAAATCCATAAACATTAACTTTTTTGGTAACACTTGAGGACTGCAGCTGAGAACCACTGGTCTATGGTATAATTATTTGTCTCTTTCTTTCCACGATATTTGACTTCCAGATTTTTTTGTCTATGCTTTACAACATTTATTTCGCACTCACTCTATTTTCCATTTGTGTATTATTCACTGCTCCCTGTTCATGTCTCCTCCGTGGCACTACTGCAGAATTAATGAATTAAATTACAGCAAAACAAATGAACTCAGTATTATTACAATAGTGATATAAGAATCCTTATTGTATTGTGATGGGTGAAGCACTCCATTGTAATTTTATGTAAGCTTGTTGTTGATTGGATCATGTAACCTTTTGTTGATCCTTTTTCTCCTCTACACTAGAAGCAACCTGGGAATAAGAGCCAGCTCTCCAGTACCTATGCTGGAAATGGGGCAGCTCACATGCACATTGTTATAACATGCTGGGCCTGATTCAGATGTGAACGCAGTGTAGATACCGCACGCCATTGGCCAATATTGTAAGTCTGCGCATGCGCCCGATTCGCACTGCGCATGCGTCCCAATAGTTATCGCCGGGATACACAAATCAAATTCGGATGCAAGTGTTGTGGATTTCAGTGGGTGATCCTGGGATATAGGCTAGCCAGACAGGGGCGTGTCGCTGACATCGAGTGCATCTAAAGAGGCACTTGGGCTGACACAGGGCAGGTGCAAGTTCCGATGGTGTAACCGGTGGTACATCTACAGACACACCACAACTGATTAGCGCATTAACTGTAAGTGGGCATCTCGGTAGGCTGCGTCTGCGTCAACCTCAGAATCAGCCCGGCTGTGTTCTCATTATTTCGCTCAACGCAAACCTTGTAAGCAGTGTTTCTCTGGTGTGCTGACTTGGATTCAGAAGCATCACACCATGTTATAACACTGTGCATTGGAGAAGAGCATGTGATAGGGCTAGCATTGTAAGTGTGATAATGTCACAGACTGGCAAGGTAAGTGCCATGGGCTCAATTTAGTTGTAACAGGGCAAGGCTAACAATGTAAGCATAATGATGTTTAATACTTTGGAGTAATTATATACTGTAGGGGAGGGCATCGAACATCCATATTTAGGGTTCAATCTTGGTACGATTTCCAGTCTGTGCATGCAATGCGATAATTTCCTGGCGGTGTACAAAGAGCTACAGAAATACAAAAAATGTGCAAACTGTATTCCAGAGACACAAGGTCTTTCTTTGGAAAGACAGGAGAACTGAAAACAGGTGGCTGCATTGTAAGACCTATGTAAAGTCAGTGTTATACTGGATTCTGCTGCATACTGTGAATGAACAGTGGGGGTCATTCAGACCCGCTCGCGAGCAAAGGACGCTCGCAAGCGGGTCGATGTTTGCCGAATGCGCACGACGCGCATGCGCGAGACCCGGCGAGCGACGAGGAATACGTCGCTCGGGGTCTCGCACCAAAGGGGGCATGCTGTCGATGGTGACTGACAGCACGCCCCCTTTGGTGGGCGTGCCGGGGGCGTGGCTGCCAGACGGAGGCGTTCCCATGGTCACCCACAGCTATACAAGCAGCCAGGAGGCCGCTCCATTTTTAGGGAGGAGGGCCCTGATTCAGAGCGAGCGCTCTGGTCAGAGCGTTCGGCTCTGAATCAGGCCCAGTGTCTCCTGTACCCATGCCTTTATATCTAGAGATATACATTTTAATAAACTATTTCATGCTTTAAAATAATTGCATATTTTGGTCCAGGCTGTTAGCTTACACCAGAGTCCATTTTGATTTCAAGATGATTTCCATATAGATTATTTTCATATTGTCCCTATTAAATATCTTAAAACTCTCTCTATACTTGTCCACTGGTTCTCTCTCGCTACTGGCTCTTGTCATGCTCTCAGCATACCAGTGGTGGATCCAGATGGGGCAATAGGAGGGAGGATGGATTTTGCCTAGCCCTGAATCTTCTTGCACTCTGATTGGTGGATGACCTGTGTCCTGTGCTACCTGCCAATCAATGTGCTACTGTAGCGATATGCTTGAGAAGCAGGCAGAAGATGTTGCTTGGCTGCTTCTGTAATACCCAATTGTTGTGGGTGTGTTGATGTATGTGCTTGCTAACCTTTAGTGGGAACTTCTCACCGATCTGGTCGTCTTCTGGATTTCCTACGCCACAACAGAGAGGCTGGTGGTCCCCAATCCCAAAACAATACAAGACACAATAAAATAATGTATGTTTTATTAAATTGGATCTCTTTGACAGTTTCTAAGTTTTCCTTAAGCAAAAAGTTAGTGATAACATATCACACAATATGACACAATATTATATATTTAGGCTTCTCCTAAACATATACATCACAGAACCGATAATCAGAATTTGTTATCTCCGGTTACTAATCTATTTATAGTTTTCGCTGCTAAATAGAGCTGATACTAACAATACCACAATAATGCAACAATGTCACCTATGAAGTATTTAAACACCCAACTTAAACTAGAGATAAGTAACTGGGGTTAATTATTACTTTCAAGTATAAATATATACTGTATATCAAGGGAAGCAATCGGCTTCCCGACTGTCTTATCCCGGCGTCTAGATGTAGATGCCCGCATTTCCCCGACGCCGGGAGACCGGCGCCCGGCATTACGATCGTAGTGATGCCGGGCGCCGCGAGCAGACAGCCGCAGGGGGGAGGGTTAGGTTTAGGGTTCCCGGGGAGGACTTAGGGTTAGGCACCCCCCCGGGAGGGTAAGGGTTAGGCTAGGGGGAGGGAGGGTTAGGCACCCCCGGGGGGGACTTAGAGTTAGGCAACCCCCCGGGGGACTTAGGTTTAGGCAGCGGGGAAGGGGGTGGTTAGGGTTAGGCACTTATAGGGGGGATTAGGGTTAGGCACTTGGGGGGGAAGTTAGGGTTAGGCACCCCTAAGGAGGGTTAGGGTTAGGGGGGCTAGGTTAGGTTAGTCTACACTTACCTATCCACGATCGGGATTTCCAGCGCTGTCGAGCTTCCGCTGCTTCGAACTCTGCTCCTGTCGGGCTGCCATTGACGGGAATCGAACCGCCGGCCATTCGGCCAGCGGTATTTCATACCCATTCCTATATCAATACTACTTTACATAGATACACTGCTTCCCTCAGTCTAATCCCATTAGTCTTCCATGGCCAGGCTTTCGGCGGTGCACTCATGAAAACAAATCTTGTTAGTTGATTTAATATTTTTGGCTACAGTACACTCTTTGCTTTTCCGTTAACTGTTGAATCCTATTATAGTGGCTACGTTGGTGGAAGTTCTGCAATAGCTATTCCATAGAGAGCAGTTATGATATCAGCTTCACTTGTCCTATGCTGACGTAACATTCCTGTGCTATAAGACATTGCTTAATGAGCTAAAGAGCTCATCGCATTATTCCAAGCAATCATTTCTGTGCAGAGATGATGTCTGTATTCAATCTAACTCTGTCAGTACGTTTGCTCAGTAATGTCAGAAGTGTCTATCTGAGGTGAAGAAATGTGTTCAGGATTACACAGACCTGTTCCAGATGATGGCTGGGTTCACTATTGTCTTCACTATTCTCCTCACTATGGGGGAGATGTAGTAAGCTCTGGAATTTGATAAATTGGAATGTGATAAACGACCATCCACTCAGCTACTAACTGTCATGTTACAGGCTGTGGGGTCTATTTACTAAGCAGTGTTAGGAGAAGTGAAAAGTGAAGAGTGAAAAGTGATAAGTGCAGGCCAATCAGCACCCAACTGCCATCTCACAGGCTGTGTTTGAAAAATGACAGTTGGGAGCTGATTGGCTGGCACTTATCACTTTTCACTCTTCACTTTTCACTTCTCCTAACACTGCTTAGTAAATAGACCCCTGTGTATGAAAAATGACAGTTGGTACTTTATCACTCTCCAATTTATCACTCTCCAAGAAGGCTTAGGTGTCTATTTACTAAACAGTGTTAGGAGACAGAGTGAAAACTGATAAGAAAGTGATAAGGTGCCAGCCAATCAGCTCCCAACTGTCCTTTTTCAAACGCACAGTTGGGAGCTGATTGGCTGGCACCTTATCACTTTTCACTCTGTCTGCTAACACTGCTTAGTAAATAGACCCCTAAGTACATCTGCCCTTTATGTGCTGCCCTCAGTCCACTCTTCACTTTTTTTCTGGCAGCCTACAATCAGCTGAAAACCCCTCCTCAGAACCTGTCTCTCTTCTGCTGCACGCTGCTCCAGGTCCACCTTGATGGCTGTCAATTCCCGGGAAGGACTGTCTCTTCTCTGCAACAGCCGTGCCTCCGGCTCTACCCAGCTTTGGGGAGCCATGCCTCAGAACTGCCCTCTCACACTGCAGGGCACCAAGGGGGAGCCAGGTGCCTGCAATATAACCTCTATGTGTCGGCTCACTAAGAGTGCTGCCTGTCACACAGCCCCAGGTTCCTGTCAGGAGCCTTTTACCAGCACTGGCGTCCTGCTCTCCCAACATTTCTTCAGACTGCACTGACCAACTGCTGCTTGCTTCCCACTGTCACATGTCTGACACTAATCATGTGACCTGCTCCTGACCTCTTAAGCAGCTGCAGAGGCTGCTGGGAATTGTCTGCCTGTGAAATGGTAGACCTGCGCTGTAGTGTGATGCAGTGTCTGGCACAATGCCTCCATAGCCCATGGGATATTACTTTTTGATGAATGTAAAACACAATCAGAAAGGCAGAGCTGGATCTTTTGTATGCCTCTTAGCCACTAAGCACTGGTATATAGTATGCTGCCACAGGCACCTTACCCCTGCTTCTGCAGTACACAGTAAATGAAGCAGTGGCTTAAAGGGTTGCAATGAATTTGTGTTTCCAAGCAGTCTCTTTATCTGATTCCGAATGGATTATGCATCTATCAGTATTTAAAACTCTTTGATCACTTAAGCTGGCCATACACGCCGCAATTATCGGGGTGATCCACCCGATATCCGTGTATCACCCCGATAATTGCAGCATGTGTGAGGGCGACCGAGGGTTAAATATTGGTCGGTTGGGCATGCCGGATTGTCCAGCATGCCTGTCCGATGCGATATTTAAGAGGTAAACTGTGGGCCACATCGGGCAGTGAATGCCCAGCCGCGGCCGACAGACAGACGTTTTCCAGTGTTCCTTCCCATGCAAGGAACAGGGAAATGTCTCCTCCCCCGGGGGTGGAATGCAGATATCGGGCAAATACATGGTCTGACAGGCATTTTATCTGGCCATGTATGTCCAGCTTTAGTTATAATTGTATACTTTTGCCTCACAGTCAGATCATAAACAGGATGTACTGCATATCAGTCCTATTGTGAAACACTTTGCAGAGGGACACTTTATCTTGACAGCTGAGTGTATATGAGTGATTCTCCTCCACACTCCTTAGTTATGGGAATGGCAGTATTTCTGGGTTACCTTTGTGTAATGTCAAAAATGTCTGATTTTTATATTCATTTCTTATTTTAGGAACTCAACATTTGCCTATACATATACAAAGTCTTATCCAGTAGCCTGACAGTGTACAAATGTCCATCTAATACAGCATGTTTGTTTAGAAAGCACATTTCTATGCTCAATTTAGCAAAGAGATAAACTGTGTTATACAATTACTGAGTCTGGCTCAGTGCTGGAATGTTACAAGGGTCAACCATGGTGCAGTGAAGCTGAATACTGAATCCCTCTGCCGAAAATTCAAGACCAACTCGGGTCCTGCTTTCTTAAAAATACGTTTTACTGTATTTTTTTTTTTCAGACAACTTTTTCACACCCTGTTGCCCTGATAAACCGGTCTTCTTTCATTTTGTTGTGTTCTTTTTCACATTCTGACCTCTTCCCCGCTGACGCTGCTCTTGGTATTTCATCTGAAATGTATTAGTTCTTCATCATATTAAGTGCAAAGTCTCAGATAAAGGTTTTATTTTGAAATATAGTTCAAGACGCTTTCATCACTTTTTCATCACATTTGTCATGTCCAGTTTGTATTACTGAAAATATATTTTATAGAAAGTTAATGTATTAATACTATTAAAATAATTTTATTTCTGATACATTTTCAAAGTGTACAAATATCATGTACATACTTTTATTTAATATTCTGTGTAAACTGAGATTAAATTTCAGGGCGACCATAATGCTCAACTGGCAGCAGCTTAGGAAGTAACACAGAACTCTTAAACCAATATGATTTTCATTGTACATATAGTATGGATTGTAACATAAGTGAGCAATATGTTTAGCAAACCTGAACAGTCAGGATCCTCCCTGGTTAAAGGAAACTAGTGTGTTTCTTTGGCACAAACAGAATTCAGTGGCGGTGTTATTGTTTCATTTACATATAACAGTGTACTGTGTGCTTTAGTGAATCATCATTACATGTTTGGGGTTTTGAAATGTATTGAGAAATACAATGAATCAAACTGTAACATTGTGAATTGTACAGTGTTGCTGGTGAAAACAGTGAATTTGTTTTTACCTTATCATTTGGATTATTATGGTTTTGCCTTTGCTGCATGATCCCTGTCAACTTCAGCCTGTGGACCTCATTCAGAGGCGCTCTCGCAAAATGCGAGCGCTCGCTCTGAATGAGGGCGACCGCATCAATTGTCTGAGTCGGCCTCCTGGCCGCTCGCTAGGCTGTCGGAGACCCACAGCTTTAGCAAGCGGCCAGGTTGATGGTCGCGATGGTCAAGACCATCGCGACCATCGGGGCTTGCGAAGAGATCCTTGTGGTAGGGTCTCATCTGCCGCAAGCCCCAGTGAGCTTTCGGCTCTATTAGAGCCGGAAGCTCACCACTGACATCACCAGTGCCCCCAAACGGCAGTAGTTCCGTCGGGAACGCCTCCGTTTGGCAAGCCACCCCCCTGCCCCGCCTACAAAACAGTGCGAGCTGTCGATCACCATCGACAGCCGCCCCTTTTGTAGTAAGCCCTGGAGCGAGAGAATTTCTCGCGCCGGGGCTTGCGCACACGCAGTGCGGCCACTGCACGTGCGCAGGGCCTCTACATCGACCTGCTTGCGAGTGCATCGGCGCTTGCTAGCGGGTCTGAATGAGACCCTGTGTCAGCAGTCATAGGTTAGAAAATAATATATGCATGACAAGTCGGTGGTCACTTTGTCGATAACAACAACAGCTGAACGCCGGCAGCACTATCCCAAAATGGTATAAATGCTACTTGGAGCATTTTGACTGTGTGGGCAGTAGAATTTTAAGAATGCTGTTTTCAATGCATGTTTATAGTTATAATGCCAGCACTGTAAGTAGCATTTTTACCATGTCGAGAGCATTCTGCTGTCGATGTAGTCTCTGTTGACAAAGTGACCATCAACCTAGGGTATGTATACCGCCAAGTCATTAGTGACATTTCTAGATTTTACTTATGCACTATTAATAACAAGAACTGAAATACACTTACATCTATTTTGCTATTTAGATTTCTGTATGGAAAAACAAAAAATATATATATATGTATATTTTTTTTAATAGTCTAAAGCAGGGACATCCAAACTACGTCCCACAGACAAAGGACGGCTCATCACTTGCTGCAACCCGGCCCACTGTCTTGACCACATTTTGGAAGTTGGAGTGTCCCACACTGTATGCTTACAAGTAAAACATACGGGTTTTGGCAGCTATGAAATGCGCTTATCGACATGGGGTTGTCAGATAGAGCGAGCACAGGGCTGTGATGCAAGCGATGGCAGACAGCAGAGAATCTGTCATACTGCCAGCTCTTCACATGTGATCACAGAGCTTTTGATATAACTTAACAGTTGGAGAGATTTTGTATCGTAAGGTTCATTTTAACAACACACAACATCACCAAAAACAACCATAATAGCACGCCACTCACAGAGCACTTAGAAAACAGATTAGGGAGACCGCCTGACCATGAATTGGGGAGGGTGAGTGACCTGCACAATGGGAATGCACAAATGGTCTTTACTTTCTGCATTACCCTCTTATAAGCCATCCGTCCATCACTTTCAGGGTGCATCCTAATATTGGCTTATAATTTCAGTACTTACCTAATTGCTGTGAGAGAAAAAAATTGTGTCTCTCAAAGTCATTTTTTCACTTCAAGAAATTTTTTTGGATGTCCCTGTTGTGTTCTACTAAGAAACTATACCATCAGGTCATACTCAGGGCTGCCGCAGTTACTATGTTTTTTTTCTTTGTTTGTAAGAGGCATGGCAACAGCTCCTTACATTAGGCCATGGACCCTTGCTATTACCCAGGCCCAGCCTGTCTATCTACAGTTCTGGTCATACTATAGGAAATTGCCCTAGGCCGCATATGATAATCAGCAGTCTAAAAACACCTAAATTGATAAAGTTAAAATGATCTTTTTTTGCGTTACATCTTTAAAACCTAAGAGTGATAACTTCCTACACTGACCCTTAATCATAGTAATTTGTTCTGGGCCTGCTGACAGGGTTAAAGGCATAAGCCATTTTGTCATTTAATCAGTTACTACATGTTTTTTGTTATTTCATTTTGCTAGATACATACAAATATTAAGTTGTAAGCACGGACAGCAATCATGTTATTTGTTTTATATCCATGAAAGGTATTTATATTGCCATGTAGCTGGTGCCCTGTACAGTATGGTAATAATTGAGTGTTGGCTTGTTTCTTTTCTATTTTGTTTCCATATTTTATTGCCTAATGTTGCCTCAGCTGCTGAAGGCTGTATAGGTGTGTAGTCTATAAACCAGCCCTTTGTTGCATGTCAACCTCGTGATGTGTCAGTATATTTAATTTTAACTTCATTTCAGTGTTGTTTGAAGCATACATGTAACTGTAGGGATTCATAGAAATGAGGACCCCTGACGTTGGGTTGCTCGCTTAAATGTTTTGATCATAATATGAACTAATACTTTAATTTAGCTATTCTAATTACATATACATTTGCAATAGTAAGTGCTGACAACACAGTGGTTTTTGTCTTGTTTCTATGTATGTAGTTTATGGGTTTTGTATGTTTTATTGACGGTCAAAATGTCAACACTCATTATCTAGACTAGATAATGCCAACAGGTACTCAATGTCGACAGAGTACATTGTAAAATTTGACATCCTTACTATTATTAGACATTAATACTGTCTACATGATATATCTAAGCAAAATATGGTGGAGGAAGAGGGGACAAATTATTAAATCCTAGGGAGGTACATCTTTTCACTTCTTGTGATAAGAAACCAGTGGCACCTTTAAGGGAGCAAACTGGGCTGATGTCAGGCTATCCTGCCAGGGAAGGAGTCTGCAGAATCTGCCAGTAAAATCTAGCAGACAGGCTCTCCAATGGTGGCTTCTCCTCTAGCAAAGAGTAAGCATTAGAGTGAGGAAGAGTTAGTGCTGCTCAACAATTTGTGTTCTGGTGCTTGCTGAATACACAATAGTATGGTGGCCTGTTCAAGAGTAGCGTCTAAATTGGGTTCTACTTAACCCATGCAGCCAGATTAGAGCATTTTCAATTCTAGTCAAAACAATGAATTGAGCTGTTCTATGCTTTCTACAACACTAGCTGCCAGACCGGGAGATCTGCTCTACATTAGCCACTAGATTGGAAATTCTGCGACTAACCACCAGATTGGGATGGGGTCTGCTTATCACTAATTAATAGAATGGGGTACTTCTCAATTCTTGCCATCAGAATGAGGGTCTGCTGTACTATAGGCACCAAATTAATGAGTTCTGCTCAACACTATGCACCAGAGGGTCTGCTGAACATGTGAGAACACGTTTGATAGAAGTCCAGCATAGAACAGTTTTCCTGTGTCACAATGACACATCCTGAAGGAGAAGTGCAGAGCAGAAGAAAAGTCCACATACTCCGAACCGTGGTAAAGACAGTTGGACATCAGTGTCATATTGTTGGACATATACAAAGCATCCATCTTCATGTTATATCTTGTTTGGCATATTATATTGTAAGCATATTATTTGGCATACAAGATGTCTACTTTATTACTTGCCATATTATATCATGTTGTACATATTGTAGGACATGGACATGTTATCCTGGGCATTTACTGTGTGTGCTAAATATTTAGCCTGTTGCAGTTGTATTGCATTCTTAATATATCCATACTTGCCTACTCTCCCGGAAACAGACTGTAGGCTCCTGAAAATCGGGTGGTGCACCCATCCGCTGGGAAGAGTAGGTAAGTCTCCTGGAGCCAGTCAGCAACTTCCTGCACCCCCACCCATAGCTGCCAACACCCCCAAATGGCTGCCCACTTACTGAGGCAAAGTAGGCAGTCTGGGGGGCCCAATGGCGACTCGCGATGAATTGCGGCATTGTAACCCCACTCCCCCACTTTACAGTGCCTGCAATATCGGCACTATATAGCAGGGGCGGGGCCAGGATGACGTGATCGGGCTACCACACTCCCCACACCGCCCACCTATGGCGATGCCACGCCCCCTGCTGTGACAGGGAAGCCGACGGAGGGGGCAGCCAGAAAGCCGGTAAGTATGATCATATCCCTATTTTTTCATGGCACACAGGCCTAGCATTCACTCTCTGTCTTAGCTTGTCTTACCCCTGTCCATGCACTGCCAAAGGTGAGGACTGTGAAATTAAATTTTTAAATTTCCCACCCAAAATATTTCCAGGAGATCTGATGTGAATGGCTGAATATTTATGCACTATACTGTATATATAACTGTTAATAAATATTATGTAATTTTACCTGAATGTAGGAAGAAGTGTTGCAGTCATTGTATTAAAGGAACTGTAACGTTCCAAAAATGCTTGGCTTAATGCACCTCAGCCCAGAGCAAAGTACAGTATACTGTATGTTAGATATAGTATTGGGTTGGATCTGAATGAAAATTACTGTATTGTTCTGTAAAATAATTGTGCACTTGGCATATAAGCTCTTGGAAAAGACAAAGTGATATTCTGGAAGTGAAATTAGGGACAATTAATTTTCAACAATTAATAAAACGTGCAAAAAGCAGCCATTTGACACCATTTAAATCCCTCCAGTACTTTCCTTATGGCCAATAACAGCCTTCTATATGTTCACAATGTCTCACTTGTCACTTTTTTGGGATCCAGGATGGGTTCCCCACTTTTTCATGCATTTCTCCCAGGTCGCATTTCGTAAAAAAAAAAGCACACAACCTCGCCACGGCTACCGCAGATTGCCTTTTCTAATTGGATCTCGAATTTTTCAGGTGCACGTATTCACCCAATGTATGCAAGTTTCGTGAAACAAACTCGCTTTCGCAAACTCGCACCAAATTGATTTGACTGACAATTCTTCTAAATGGTGAGTTCTGCAAACAGAGCAAGCTGTATTTATCAGTTACATTAATTTACAGAATAATTGCAAATTGAAAAATTTCTACTGTCAGCTGTTCAATTGTTGGAGCTACATGTTGCTCAACAAACCATTATCAACATAGTAAAACAGTTATTATGTGAAACCGTACTTTTCATTCCGTCAATGGAAAAAATAAAAAAAAATTTTTTTTCCATTGACGGAATGAAAAGTACGGTCTTTTAATTTTTAACCATGTTTTTCTGTATTGAAGGATCTTAAAATAGAATATCTAATTTAATAATAATCAAAAAAAAAATTTTCTTTTTCTTTTTGCAAAATATATAACGATTTTGTCTATTTTATTCCCTACTTAATATTCTCACTTTGACACTGTTAGTTTCACTATATTTGGTATTTAAGAGGGATAATATATATCCTTCTTTATACATATCACTTATTTAGTTAGTTTTTTTAACACTTTGTTATTCACATACTTTTGGTTATTATGTCATATTTTATGTATCAACTATTGTCCTATAGCACTTGATTGGACTTCTTAGGGATAATTTCCCCCTAATTTATTCACGTAGCTATTTTTTTACTTTAAAAGATATTAGTACTTAATTGGACTCCTTAGGGATATTGGCCCTGATTCATAGCCGGACGCTCTGACCAGAGCGCTCGCTCTGAATCAGGACCCACCTCCATAATTATGGAGCGTCCTCCTGGACGCTCGTATAGCTGTGGGTCACCACCCACAGCCTATACGAGCGTGCAGGTTGATGGTCGCGATGTCGGAGCCTGCGGTTGAGTTTCTCAACCGCAAGGCCCGGAGTGGTTTTGGCTCTATCAGAGCCCAAATCACTCCCACTGACATCACTAGTGATGTCAGTGGGCCGGCTTCTGACGGTAGGCGTTCCCTTGGGAACGCCCCCGTCTGGGAGGCACGCCCCCGGCACTCCCACCAAAGGGGGCGTGCTGTCAATCAACATCGACAGCATGCCCCCTTTGATCAGACACAACGAGCGAAGGAAAGTCCTTCGCTCGTCGCGTCTCGCGCATGCACACGACGAAGCTCCCTCCGTCGTGCGCATGCTCAGTGCACACCATCGACCCACTTGCGAGCGGACAGCCGCTCGCGAGTGGGTCTGAATCAGGCCCATTATCCCCTTAATTTGTTCACTCAGTTATTTTATTGATTTTTATTTTGGGAATATTAGAGACATTTATATTTCTATGTAATTAATTTTTTTAAATGAATAAAAAATGGTTTTGTGTTAATAATATATGATAACTGGCTTAGTATTGTTTAATCAGTAATGACACTAATAATGAATCAAGCACGGCCACTTCTGTTAAAAGACTAGCTTGTCACGGAGAGCAGGTAGGCTCTGATGTGAACAAGCTTTGTAGTGAAACGCGCGTCATCAGGACGAGCCGCTTCACCGGACCTCTGTATGTTGCACAGGTGACCAGCAATTGGACGGCTCGCATGCTGCAGCTAGGGACGGAGTTCCCGCACACTTCCCCCATGATATAGCCTTGCTAACAGGTACCTCAGCTGGCGCTCTCATCCCGCCTTCACCGGTTAATCTGCCCTGCACTGTGTACTCACAACAGGGGGTTGCCGGTGATTGCAGGGAAAGTAGAAACCGGCTTTCTATTCTCTCCACTGTATTCTCGCTCTGCACCCAGGGGGTCTCACTTTTCCTCTTGTCTGTTCAATACCATCGGTAAACAGATAGGGGGTGAGAGGTCTTCCTCCAATAGGGCAGAGCCATCTGTTACATATTGATACTTCCTTGTCTTCTTTATGAGCTTATCATATTTAATTGTGTACACAATTGCACAATTTTAAAATAGAGGTTATATATGTGTTTTATCACTACCTAATAATTATCACAATTATGGTAGGGGAATCTTTTTTGACACTTTATATACCCTTGTGAATGCATTTACTATGTACTATATATAAGATATAGCGTTTATAAGAGGCAATTTTAGGAAGAGGGTATTGTTATCAATACATGACTGACGATGTTGTACAATTTCATTGTTCTTTTGTGCACTGAATTCTGAAGAGAATTGGTGGAGGAGGCACCAAGGGTTAAATTACCTAATCAAGGTTAAAATATAAGGCTACATGGGGCAATTTGAATAGATGTGACACTATGCAGCAAAATAACCGTTCCCAAATGTATTTATGAGATTGAGACAGAAAGCATACATTATATCTTGTCTTGGCTACAGGAGAATTATGAGTCCAATAATTAGGGAAATGGTTATTTAAATTCACTTTTTTTGTTCTAAATAAACCTTGAATGAATACATTATAATATATATGGAAGCATTTTGCCTAAACTGACAGGTTTATATATAATACAGAGTTCTTTATTGAATATAGAGGACAACATTACTAGTTTGTCCCTATTTAGATTAATACCGCAACAATATGCTTATAAACTGGCTATGCGAGTATTTTTATGTTTAAGGAAATTTGTATGTTCTTTTTTGTGTGTATTATGGAGTCCATTTATTATTAATTTAATTATTAAAAGTGAAGTTTTAGACAATTTTTTGTCAGACAATGAGTGCACCTAAAAGGGAAATTTTTCGCTTTAGAATCATTCTTTGATTCTACACACAATATAACTGTATATTGACTTTTTTCCCGTGGTGTACCACCAGCCACAAGGTAATTTAATATAAGGTCTATGTTAGGACAATAAATATATTGTTAATAGGCTGGGTATATTAATGAATTCATTTTCTATTTATTCCTGTGCGGATTCAAAAAACGTTACCCTTTGTTTTATATACAAACATAGACATAAACATGATGCATCAGAATCTGCGTCATGCCGAGGCCATGCCACTATGTTGCCTGAGGCATATACTGGATAGCGGCTGCATTTTGAACTATTCACTTAATATTGTTATATAATCTGCTGTATGTTTCCAACATGGACCCCAACATTGTTTGCTTGTTTCTAATAAAGGCAAATACAGTAGCATATTATCTTTAACTTTGCTGCATGCAGCTAATTTCCCAGTGCGTTTCCAGTTGTGTAATACAGAACCTGCAAATCCAACTTTAGGTTCTCAACCAGTGGTCGAAGTGGGAAATTTGAAGTGGGGGTATGTACACTGAGTGCGCACCGAAGGTGCACGCAAAAAATGGGCGTGGCTGCGCATCACAGGGGGCAAGGCTACATGCCATGAGGGGTGTGGCTGCACATAGGCTTTGCATGAAAAAAAACACACACACAATTAAACATGAATAGCACAGGGAGTTCCTGGAGTTATTCAATTGTTTCCTCCGTGCCCCGGACAATGCCGGTTAGCTCGCCTTAAGCCAGGTGTTTAGACACACTAGAGAAAAATGACTGGAAGTTGGTATTACTCACCGGTTGCTGCTTTAACAGCTGAGGAGGAGGCTGTCTGACTCCAACTAGGTGAAATGGAGAGGGTTCCATCTAGAGGAGTGAGGAAGGAAGCAGGGAGAAGTGCAGGAGCCAGTGGCACCAACTGTTGTACTAGGGAGGGCCCCAGTAATTAAGAGGCGCCAGCACTAGAAACAAGCTCAAGGGCTCCCTTAGTCAGCTGTAAAGTCACCCTCATCACAG
Organism: Taudactylus pleione; assembly: GCA_031769625.1. Lineage (NCBI taxonomy): Eukaryota > Metazoa > Chordata > Amphibia > Anura > Myobatrachidae > Taudactylus > Taudactylus pleione. Next base: position 5,300,732 of record JAUIMM010000324.1, on the reverse strand, counting down.
AGACCAGTATGAGGGACTGTCGGGCTGTGATCCCTTTCACTGAACCCTGCGGGGGACGGGCGGCGGCTGAGGCACAATTTCTCTGCACGTGTAATGGATGCTGCAAAGACCTTCGAGACAGTACCCGGCACCAGGGCTGCCCTCACATCTCCCCAAAACTCTGACCTGGCGGATGCAGAATGGAGCCCTGGCTCCCAGATCAAGCAAATGCTATGAAGCCCCCAACACACACTGGCTGATTCAGAGGTAGACACAGTGTCGATCGTTCCTGTGACTTCAGATGCAGGAAATCTGCTAATGCTGCAGATGGTGTCTTATGTAAAAAGACACCCACTCCTGCCTTCTCAGACCCATTGGTTGCGTCTGAAGACATGGATCTACAGTGCGAGCATCACCGGCCCAACAGATCTGGGAGGGGGGAGCAGTGTTTGGCCATGTTCAGAGATGGGGAAGGTAAGGAGGGTTAGAGGTAGGTACACATGGGGAGGGAGTGGCTGGAGGCACACTTGGAGAGGGGGGGTAGAGGCACCTTTGGGTAGGGGAAGCCAGAGGCACACCATTGGAGAGGAGGGTCAGAGGCACAACTTTGGAGGGGAGAGTCAGAGCACAACTTGGGAGGGGAGGGGAGGGTCAGAGGCACAACTTTAGAAGGGGGGGTCAGAAGCAGAAGTTTGGAGCTAGGCAGTGGCACAATTGGAGAGGTTTGGGGAGAAAAGCACAGAGGTAGAGGCACCCTTGGGAAATTGTGCATGCATGCCATTACTCTGGCAGCACAGCAGCAGTATGGCAGAGCAGCAATGGAGGTACAATGAATGAACTGAAGGAGAACTAGCAGCTGGGAGGAGGAATATCACAGAGTTGGGGGCGGGGAATCGGAGGAGCTGACAGTCAGCTGGGATTGCCTTACTCTTAAATGAAGAAGCCTCCCTGCTATGAGTGGGGGTTGGAGAACGCTACTCCAGGTGCTACAAACAGTTCAGAGGTGGGATTAGTGATGTGCTCTTGAACCCCCCGATGGCAGCCCTGCCCGGCAGGGGGTGTGCGATGGACAGGCACCCGGCTCATGCAGGCGGGGTTTCGGAGGCACAATGCTGGGATGATAGAGACCTTCCGGCGGGGGCAGGACACGGCTCTGGGTACACACTGATGTAGCCGGCAGTGGCACACTGAATCAGCCGCTGTCACAGGCGGGGGATGGACGGCGGCAGCAGAGGAACAATGTCTCTGTAGCATGTAATGGACGCTGCAGAACAGGCACCTGACACGCGGGTGTGTGGAGGTACAATCATGCTGGAGTTCGCACCACCGGCGGGGGAAGGCGAGCAGCGGCACACTGAGCCAGCCCCATAAATACACAATGCGGCTGGCTTTAGGGGCTGTGCTCCAGACAGTGACTGACAGCTTGTGGGCAGCGTAAATCACTGACATTAGTGGGCCGAGCATATGTACCTTGGACCGCTCTGTCCTTTCAAATAGGAAAAAAAAAAAGTTTATTGCTTGAAGTGCCGGTATGTCATACCGTTGCATACCGGCACACTTCGAGCACTGGGCCTGATTCAGAGCCGGACTCTCTGACCAGAGCGCTCGCTCTGAATCAGGCCCGGCCTACCTAAAATTGGAGCGGCCTCTTGGACGTTCGCATAGCTGTGGGTTACCACCCACAGCTTATGCGAGCGTCCATGATGATGGTCGCGACCATCGGGTAGGGTCTCGTTGCCGCAAGCCCTGGAGTGATTTTGGCTCTATCAGAGCCAAAATCACTCCCACTGACATCACTAGTGATGTTAGTGGGGCCGGACCCAGACGGTAGGCGTTCCCATGGGAACGCCTCCGTCTGGCAGCCACGCCCCCGGCACGCCCTCCAAAGGGGGCGTGCTGTCACTCACCATCGACAGCACGCCCCCTTTGGTGCGAGACCCCGAGATCCCTCCGTCGTGCGCATGCGCACTTGGGCACCATCGACTCACTTGCGAGCATACAGCGCTTGCGGGTGGGTCTGAATGAGACCCACTGTTCTCAACTTAAAATGGTGGCAGACATGTGGTGCAAGTGGGAGAACCAATCACAAACCACAATCTCTTAATTGCAGTTTAGGATTGGTCCTCCCTTTCCTAATTCCCCCTTCTGGTTTTGGGCAATGCTGTGAAAGTAATTGAGGAGTAAAATTGTCTTTTTCATAGGCAATATTTTTGCGTTAAGATTTTAAATTTATAGTATTTCCTCAGCAGCTTCTTGTAAACTTTCTCCACTGTATCCAATTTAGTTTCGACAAGTATTTTATTCTGCAGCAGCTATATTCTGAGTATATATTATTTATGCTTGGTAATGTATTTTTACTCTTCTAAACATTTTAGCATGTCTAAATCCATGATGTCATTAAGAAATGTTTAGCCCATTTGATGCACATTATATTCCTGTTATATATTAATACATTTTATGAACTTAAATGCTGTTTTTACAGTATATTAGTTGCCTAGGTTAGGGTGGAGGAGCAGTGTTTAGGACTGAGAGTACAGATAAGATGTCAAAACAAAGACAAGAATAATAAAAGCTGATTTGAAATGGTATCTAACAATAGAAGACAATAGTCGTAAGGCCCCCACACAGGTTGCGATTTTTTAAACAATTTGGCTGTTTTCAACCGATTAGAATGGCAAATTGTTAAAAAAGTGAGTGTGGGCATGATAATGATGCCGATGCACGCTCCCGCTCTCGCTGATCTTGGTCGCTGATCAGTTGAACCTGCAGAAAGAAATCAACCTATCGTTCACGATTTGGCACACATCGTTCCGTTTGTATGCACGATGAACAATGCGATGGACGATGGATGATATGTTTTCACTTTTCCTGGCCACTCCCCTCCACTATTTTGTGCCAGTATCTTGAGGTTGTTTGCTGCAAACAATATATCGGTAACGATTTGCAGTAGTTAACGACCTATCTATGTCGTTTCATCGTTTGTACAATCGTTCCATGTATAGGCACAATATCGTTTGTCCGGGAGTGTTAAGGCCCCCATACATCAGCAATTGATTGCAGCAATTCTGCAATTTGCAATCGATTGTGTATAAAAATCTTTCCCTTTTTCAATCGATTGTGGCAATTCTGCAATCTGCAATCGTTTGAAAAAGGGAAAGATTTTTATACACAATCGATTGCAAATTGCAGAATTGCTGCAATCAATTGCTGATGTATGGGGGCCTTGAAGGAGTTCAAGGGTAATTGCAAACGAGATTGTAGCGTACGTGGGGGCCTTCTGTGTAGCCATGGCAGTGTGATATAAGAGATAACAAAAAATTTAAGTTTGAAGCAGAAAATGAAAAGGTAAAGAGCGGGATGTATCAAGCATTGCGCATCCCACCACTGATCGCAAACATAGTGGCGTTTTTAATGCAGTATAATTTTACAATTGTGGCTAAAATAGCAAAGGACAGCTCTTCCTATAAGAGATGTCCTTTGTGAAATAAGGACTTCGGGTATATGACCGCGATCATGGGGGGTCACTAATGTAATTAAGGCATGGAGAGAGACTCTCTTACTGATGGTGCAGCAGCATCGCTGATCCAGCAGCAGCAGCGATCTTCCCACCGCCGCCACTGGCTCTGGGCTGGTAGGGGCTGCCTGACAGTGATGGAGTTGAGGATGGTGTCCACCTACTTATCGTTCAGTTGGGGGAAAAGTTACTAACCCATTCATCCTTTACCCCTCATGCACCGTCTACCCCTGTCTCCCATTCCCGGTCCACTTACTTTGCGGCCCACCCCTAGCCCCTCTTTCTGGTCCCCTGCCCACTTTCTTGCCTTGTTCATTTTCTTCACTCCCCCTCACTTGTGAATCATTGCCTTCTCGGCCTGCTAGCACCCATATCCTTTCACTCCAATGCTGGCCATACACCTGCACGACCAGCATCAGATCCAATTCTCCATCCGGCTCCCGGAGCTCCCTAGCAGTCCCGGTGGCATGTTTGTTGTATTTCAAAGCACATGATCAGTCGTACGATCGATCGTATGCCTCACGCGCTCATTAGGGAAACAGTCATTGAAATGACTTGAATTGCCGCACGATGGATCGCATGAACAAAATAAACGGCACGATCTGCACATGATAGGATGGAACATATAGGCTGCGCATCTGATCATAAGATCCGATTTAAGGAGCTGTGGCAGCGTGCATCGGATCGTATCTTATGAAAAAAAGACACTATTTTCACAAGATCCATCATATGACTCGTCAAAAATCGGGCAATCGGCCCGAAATCGTGCAGGTGTATGGCCAGCACAACACTCTCAACTCTCCCATTCCTCTTCTATTCCCACCACACCAAAGCCGACTCATTCCCCCTTTTCTCCTGTGACTCTCTTCCTTTTACATTACTTGCCCGTCCAATCCCAATGCTCTCCCCCAGTCACGCCCCCTGCCACCTCCACAGCTCACCTATGGAGGCAGCTTTGTGATTATAAATGGAGGGGCTGTGACAGATATCAGAGATATCTTCTGCGGTCCCTCCATGGTACATTCCAGGGATCCTTAATATTTGTGGGTACCCACCCAAAAATCAGAATATACAAAAGTACAGGTACCAGACTAATTTTACAGGCCGACCATACTTGGACCTGTAGTTTACTATAAAAAAAAGTTTTCATTTATTTAATAAATGTTTGCTGGTAAAAAAAAAAAGTTGGTTGGATACGTGGAGCACCGTTTTAGATGGACAGTTGGATGGTGGAGGAAAGTTGGTCTGGTGTAAGGCCAGGTTAAGTGGTAATTTAAATGTATTGAAAAGTTGCTTGGGGTAAGAAGCTTGAGCAGAGATAAGAGATTGAAAATATGTTTGTGTCCAGAACCATTACCTAGGAGTGGTAGATATGTGAGGAAGTCACTTGGAGTACGAGATTTACGCCATTGAAATTATACTTTACGTGAGAGTTTTTGTAGGTGTCTTGTTACTTTAGAATGCCATGGTTGACATCTAAATATGCTTGGAGAGTGAAGGGTAGCTGGATCCACTTCACCGAGGGCTATTTCTATGGGAAGCAGTCGGGAAGTCGACAGACGGAATCCCGACCGCCGGCTTCCTGACTGTCTAATCCTGGCAAGGGTTAAATGACAGGCGTTGAAATCCCGACGCCTGTAATTTTACCTACGCCGGGAGCCCGACACCTGGCTTACCGATCGAAGGTAAGCCAGGCGCGGACAGCCGCGGAGGGGGGGGTTAGATTTAGGACTCCCGGGGGGGGACTTAGGGTTAGGCACCCACCAGGAGGTTAGGGTTAGGCTAGGGGAAGAGGGGGTTAGGGTTAGGCACCCCCGGGGAGAGGTTAGGGTTAGGCACCTCCCCGGGGTACTTAGGTTTAGGCGGCAGGGAAGGGGGGTTAGGTTTAGACACTTAAAGGGGGGATTAGGGTTAGGCACTTGGGGGGGAGGTTAGGGTTAGGCACCCCTAAGGGAGGGTTAGGGTTATGGGGTAGAATAGGGTTACAAAATACTTACCTTGGACGATCGGGAGTTTCCATGCGGCAGGCGCTAAATCATACCGAACCCATTTCTAGAGCTTGGTTCAGGTGTGATGCAGCAATCTCAGGAGACGTGAATGTAGAAATTGGTAAGAGCAGTTGCAGAGAGGTGGAAAGTTGTTGAAAATTAATAGTGCTAAAGTTTCTGCTGGTTAGAGGAGGCTTGGTAGACTTCAGGATTGAGATGGACAATGGAAAGAGTTACTACCACATTCATCATCATTATCTATCTTCTCACTTACACCCTGAATGGATTCTTTATTATCTGCTGGACAGTGCTTACATACTAGGATGGGTTAGTTATGCTAATAGCAATTGGAATTGTATATAAAATTTGACATGCAGATCATTATTTTTACTCTCAGAACGTGTACAATTTTACCAAGTGTGAAAATGTAAAGGTATAATAAATGCTTACACACATAAACATTAAGCTACAACATGTGTGCAAACTTGGGTTCAAATGTAGGTCTTTTTATTTCCTGATTGGCATGAAGGTGATACGTTTGTCCTTAAGTTATTACAGAATGCTATCCAAAATTTGAAAAAAATTTGGAAACTAAGGACGGGCCGTATTCAATTAGACGCGAAAAGCCGAGATCTGTGGAAAAGTATCGCCGATCTTGGCTTTTCGTGTGGCGGAAACTTATCTCTGTATTCAATTCTAGCCGCTTTTCGCATACGCGGAAAGTCAATGCAATGTAATAGGCGAAAAAGATTCGCCTCTGAATAGCAGGTGAAAAGAAGTGCAAAATCTTTATTTTGGGGTGCAAAGGTGGGGAAACCACTCAGAACCCTTGGGACAGTCCCCCAAAAGGACAACTGTGTCAAAAAATCCCGGGGAAAAACTTAAGAACACCCCAAAAAAGTACTTTAATTTTGGGGGCAAAAAAGTAAAAAGTGGGGGACAAACATAAAAACAAGCGAAAGAGACTTTTTGGGGGTCTGCAAGGATGGGTCAGGTGTTTTTAGGATTGCAGGTGCATGCAACAGGTGCATTTTACAAATTTTTTTAAAAGTTCACTTTAGAGACATATAAATATGCTAGTACCCATTGTCAAGTACCCCAAATTTGACAGAACTACTTATTTTCAACAGAAAATACTGCTTAATGCCATTCTTCACCACTTGTGCAAATTTGCTAATAAGAAACAATTGAAACAACTTAAGTACGCCAAATAGTGTTATTAGGGCTATTCGGGCACATGTACATTGATCCTCAATGTTAGTGCATCTTTTTTGGGGGGATCAGGCTGATTTCCCCATTTCTTACAGCACTAAATGCGTATTGTGCAGTCCTGTTGCCGATGTTTACGCATGTGCGAAATCTCCATAGACAAAAACCAACAAACTGTTTTCACCATCTCAGAGCAGGTGAAAAAATTTGCAGAATCCCTATTTTTGATTAAAAATGTGGAGACTTGTTTCAGAACCCCTTAAACACCCCCCTAATGACAAATTAGGTACAAATAATTTTTTTAATTAGCTTAATTTGGCCAATAATGACATGTCATATTTGGAGTGAGAATATTAGAAGAGTTGGAAAATGGGTTTAAAGTGGGTTTGGTGTATTATTACCAATTTTTAAAAGTGCACTTTAGGACACAAAAATATACTTGCACCCATTTTTATGTACCCCTAATTTAACTGCTGCATTTATTTTTTAGAAAAATACTAGCTTTTTATCATTTTTCACACTTATACAAATATGCATATAACAGCCGTTTGGCAAAATTTTAAAACCATAAAAACTTTTATTAGGTTCACTAATACACTTCTGAATTCATTCCCTATGTCAGTTAGCCTTATTATGGGGTACAGACAGATTTCCCCAAATCTTGCTGTACTTTTCGCTGATTTCTCCACTAACAGTTTTTGTGTGAATCCATTTCCGCGTCTTTTGTAATAGGATAGTGCGAAAAACGGGAGCGCGCATAGACAAAAGACGAGAAAAGATTGCACCAAAACATGCAAACTGTGGGAAAACTTCTCCGACGTTAAGATTTTGCTTTTTCGCGGCTCATTGTATATGGCTTTAAAATATAATAAAAATATTTTATAATAAAAATAGAAAACCCTGCTTGTAGAAAACATCTGATGAAAGGATAACAAGAAATTCCTCAATATCAGACCTGGCCAACTTGTTGCTCTCCAGTTTTTGTGAAACTACAAGTCCCAGCATGCCCTGTCTCATTTTTGTTATTAGTAAATGCTAAATCTGTGGCAAGGCATGCTGGGATTTGTAGTTTCACAACATCTGTAGAGCCACAGGTTGTCCAGGCATGCTATATATTAATCACAGTAGGAGATAAATCTGCATAATACTGTGATTGACCCAAATTAGCAGATTCTTACAGCTGAGAGCAAAAACTCCAAGGTAGCACAAGAAGCCTTAAGTAACAGTAAAGTGGTGAAAAACGGAACAGGAACAAAACAGTATTCCAATTGAAAAATATAAAGGGGGGGTTAGGTTAGGGGCTCCCGGGGGGGGACTTAAGGTTAGGCAACCCCCCCCCAGGAGGTCAGGGTTAGGCACTCCCCCGGGAGACTTAGGATTAGGCTGCGGGGAAGGGGGGATAGGCTTAGGCACTTGGAGGGGGTTAGTGGTAGGCACTTGGGGGGGAGGTTAGGGTTAGGCACCCCTAAGGGAGGGTTGGGGGGGAGGTTAGGTTACTAAATAGAAAAAGTACTCACCTGTCGGGATCTTCAGTGCCGGGCCTCCGCTGTTGGCCGGCGGTAAATTATACTGATTCCACTCGATATATATAGCCCTCCTTACACCCATGCATTATCAACTGCTGTAAAACTCTGGGCACATGGCACCAGAGGTGTAACTAGGGTCAATGGCGCCCAGAGCAATTAAAAAAAATGTTGCTACTTGAAAACTGTTGTTTAATACTCTGAATTTTTATTTGGTACTCAAATAAACACACACTGGAAACACTAAATGAGAAAATAGTGAGACATGAATATGACAGCACGTGTACATATACAATGTTGTGGAATGGAAATTTTATGTGAATGGCCAGGGGTCTGGGGGACATCTAGCCCCCAAAAGCTTTAGGGATTTTGAGGGAGAAAGAAATTAATTTTAGATGCTGTTTCAAAACTCCTGCAAACTGGGACTCTAGGGGACTCTAGGGGGTAAATTTACTAAAGTGAGAGTTTTTAGAAGTGGAGATGTTGCCCTTAGCAACCAATCAGATTCTAGCTATTATCTTCTAGAAGGTGCTAGTTAAAGTAGAATCTGATTGGTTGCTATAGGCAACATTTCCACTTCTTAAAAGCTCTCACTTTAGTAAATGTACCCCTAGGCCACCTAAAAAGATAAAAATAGCAATTTACTACCTATATCATACCTCCCAGCATTTAAGAATCCTGGGGAGGGACAGGTCGCACGCCTGAAGTCGCACGCCATAAAAGAGGGCAGGGATTCTGTAAAAGATGAAAAAGAGGGCGGAGCCTTGTAGGTTCCCCCGTTTACGTCACTTTGGGGGCGTGCCCAGCACTCTCCAAGATGCTGGACAGTTCCCAGGCTCTGTGTACACAAGAGAACAGATGCCGTGCCCCCCCAACCCCCCCCCCCACCGCGGGACACTGCGGCCTGCGGGTGGGACAGCAGGACAGTCCCAGAAAAACGTGACTGTCCCACTGGATGCGGGGCAGTTGGGAGGTATGCCTAAATGTCCTGAGTGCGGTTCCCCTTGTATTTTCCTTATAGGTTCTGCACTTGTCTGTAATTTCCTTATAGTGCCATCTTGTCTGTAATAACCTAACGGTACCCCCCTTGTCTGTATTATATTCACTTGTCTGTATATTCCTTATAGTGCCCCCCTGTCTGTATTATCATTATAGTGACCCCCACTTCTCTGTATTATGTCTACTTGTCTGTATATTCCTTATAGTGCCCCCAACTTGTATGTTTATTTCTTATATTGCTCCCTTGTCTATATTATCCTTATAGTGCCCCCTGTGAATGTATTATCCTTAGCCCCACTTGTCTACTTGTCTGTATATGCTTTGTAGTGCCCCCACCAGGGGCGTCTTAAGAGAGGAGGGCCCGCGCAGGTCCCCCTCCTCTCTCCCCGAGCGGCCAGCAGCTGGCCGGTCACCGCAGAAGCAGTAGACTCTGGGCACTAGAGTGTGCCTAGAGTCTACTGTGCATCCGCAGAACTCTGGAAAAATGGCCGCGGCGGCCATTTTCCGGTGTTCTCTGCAACGCTGACACCCGATGCGGGACCACGGACAGGTGAGTTTAAATATGGGTGCAGGGTGTGCGGTGCACCTGGCTCCCACACTTGTGTGTATATTCCTTATACTGCCCCACACTTGTCTGTATATTCCTTATACTGTTCTCCCTTGCCTGAGTTTTCATAATAGTGCACTCCTCTTGTCTGTATTGCATACTTGCCTACTCAACTCGGACCTGCGGGGTGGCTCCAGATTTTTTGGGTTACCCCCATCTCTGGAAGAGTAGGCACTTCTCCTGCATCCTGCCCACTTCCTAGTGGAGTGGGCAGAATGGGGAGAATTTTCACACAGATCGGCTGTCCCCGAGAAGGAGGCGGAGCTTAATGACGCAATTCTACAAGAATCGCTTCATTTGGCCCCTCCCCTATTTACATATCAGCTATTCACGGTAATTTACGGTGAGGAGGTGAGGCCTAATGACGCAAAACGTCCGGCCCCGCCAACCATCACCGCTCACCTGTTTCTCCTCCCTGGGCTTCTCACGGGGAGGAAGAATAAAAAGTAGGCAAGTACAGTATGCTGTATTGTTTGCTAAGCTCCTCAGACACGATCCCCTTCCCAAGCTGCTGCACAGTAATAACAGTCTGCCAGTGCAGATCCTGTGAAGACATTAAAGAGAGGTGATTAGATTGGGCACCTTGCTGTGCATTGGTCAATGGCAGGTTGAAATTTTGCAAGGTACGCTCTATTCCGTACACCATCCGGCCAATGGTTGAAGAAAAATTACATAAGTTAATAAACTCCTGGGTGCTTTCTATTGTAAAATGGAGTGAGTGAGCCACACTGACAATATCAGTTCTAAAAAAAAGGGGCAAATCAGGAAGCATCTGAATCTGTGGAGATTTCAAGACGACAATAAATTCAGTCTTGCGCCTTCTTCTCCTCCTATTCTTCCTGGTTACTATGGTATACTGAAGTAAAATTACAAGCATTTCATAAGTGTCAAAGGCTTTTATTGACAATTACATTAAGTTTATGCAAAGAGTCAATATTTCCAGTGTTGACCGTTCTTTTCCTAGACCTCTGCATTTAACTCCCTGGCATGCTGTCAATCAACTTCTGGGCCACATACTGACTGATGATTGCCCATTCTTGCCTAATCAATGCTTGGAGTTTGTCAGAATTTGTGGGGTTTTGTTTGTCCACCTCTTGAGAATTGACCACAAGTTCTCAATGGGATTAAGGTCTGGGGAGTTTCTGTTCTGTTTTGTTCCCCGAGCCACTTAATTATCACTTTTGGCTTATGGCAAGGTGCTCCATAATGCTGGAAAAGGCATTGTTCGTCACCAAACTGTTCTTGGATGGTTGGGAGAAGTTGCTCCTGGAGGATGTTTTGGTACCATTCTTTATTCATGGCTGTGTTCTTAGGCAAAATTGTGAATGAGCCCACTCCCTTGACTGAGAAGCAACCCCACACATGAATGGTCTCAGGATGCTTTACTGTTGGCATGACATAGGACTGATGGTAGCGCTCACCTTTCCTTCTCCGGACAAGCGTTTTTCCAGATGCCCCAAACAATCTGAAAGGGGATTCATCAGAGAAAATAACTTTACCCCAGTCCTCAGCAGTCCAATCCCTGTACCTTTTGCAGAATATTAGTCTGCCCCTGATGTTTTTCCTGGAGAGAAATGGCTTCTTTGCTGCCCTTCCTGACACCAGGCCGTCCTCCAAACGTCTTCACCTCACTGTGCGTAAAGATGCCCTCATACCTGCCTTCTGCAATTCTTGAGCAAGCACTGCACTAGTGTTGCCCTGTCCCGCAGCTGAATCAACTTTAGGAGCACTTGCTGGACGTTCTTGGGCGCCCTGGAGCCTTCTGTACAACTATTGAAACTCTCTCCTTGAAGTTTTGATGATCCGATCAATGGTTGATTTAGGTGCAATCTTACTAGCAGCAATATCCTTGCCTGTGAGTCCCTTCTTGTGCAAAGAAATGATGACTGCACTTGTTTCCTTGCAGGTAACCATGGCTAACAGAGGAAGAACAATGATTTCAAGCTCCACCCTCCTTTTAAAGCTTCCAGTCTGTTATTCTAACTCAATCAGCATGACAGAGTGATCTCCAGCCTTGTTAACGAGAGAATCACTGACATGATGTCAGCTGGTCCTTTTGTGGCAGGGCTGAAATGCAGTGGAAATGTTTTTGGGATTAAGGACCTGATTCAGCTTTGGGAATAGAGTGAGAATTAGCACTTAACTGTGAACCTGGACAAACCATATTGCAATGCAAGCGGTGTAAATACATTAAAAAAAATTGCATGTAGGGTAAATACTGGCTGCTTCTGCATGTAACCCACAAATACTGCACAGCTTTATTATTACTCCACAATCTAGATGTCAGTTTGGACACCTCCCTCCCAAATCTAAATTTCTCTGCACATTTTAAATCTGCCCCAACTGGAGTGCAACATGGTTTCACCAAGATGATCAGTTAAATGCTATATCTCACTCTATTTCCAAAGCTGAATCAGGCCCTAAGTTCATTATCATGGCAAAGAGGGACTTTGCAATTAATTGCAATTCATCTGATCACTCTTCATGACATTCTGGAGTATATGCAAATTGCCATCATAAAAACTGAAGCAGCAGACTTTGTGAAAACCAATACTTATGTCGTTCTCAAAACTTTTGGCCATGGCTGTAAGATCTACTTGTTGATGAAAACACACTGATACTTTTCAGAACATGCATGTAGCCATGAGGATCATAACTAATGCAGGGAAATTATACTAATTATCCCATTTGAATGTATATAACTTTTTTCCTACATATAACAGCTTCATAATGGGGGCAAGGTGCAATCAGGGGGGTAGCTAGCATCTTCAGGGAGACAGGGAGATTGCTACTATTTCAGGGAGTCTCCCTGACAATCAGGGAGAGTTGGCAAGTAGGGGTATGCAATGCTATCTTTAGGAAAATATTGTCACTGGCAGGAGTAATGTTGAGCACCTAGAAAATGTAACAAAGGTCCCTCATTGACTAAAAGAATAGGGCATAGGCCCGTTTTCAATTAGAGGCGAAAAGCCGCGATTCGCGAAAACTTTTTACCGATGCACGGTTTTTGCCTGTTTGCGAAGAATTGCCCTATTCAATTCCAGGACGTTTTCGCCTGTGCGAAAACTCTATAGGCAAAAGCAGGCGAAAAAGTTTGTCCACCCAAAGGCAGGAAAATAGAAGTGCAAAATCCATATTTTGTGGTACAAATGTAGGGACTTGGGAGCTCATTCAGAGCCACTCGCAAGTGGCCCGATGTTTGCACAATGCGCAATACGCCGCGTCTGGCATACACGTGCACGAGCCCCGCTGAGCGACTGAAGTTCAGTCGCTGCGGGGCTCGCAACAAGACCGGGCGGCTGTCGATGGTGAGTGACAGCTCGCCCCGTTTTGTGGGCGGGTTTAGGGGGGGTGGATGGACAAACGCCCAAGGAACACCTTGGGCGTTTGTTGTGCGGGCAAACTGACATCACTACTGATGTCAATAGTGGACTTCCTGCTCTATTAGAGCAGGGAGCCCACTCGGCCTTGTGGCAGCCTAGACCCTACCGCAGGGTCTCGTCGCAAGGCCGATGGTCGCGATTATCGCGATGGTCTCCTGGCCGCTCGCACAAGCTGTGGGTGGTCTACCACAGCTTTGCGACCGGCCAGAGAAAAAAAAAAACGCCCACAGACCCAGTGAGCGGCCAGCGTCTGCGAACTGGTCTGAATCTGGGCCTTGGTCCAGAACCCTCTGGACATTCCCCCTAATGACTAATTCGGGAAAAAAAAATATATATATTTTAATTCACCCCCCCAACAAAAATGTAAAAAGTGTTGGAAAATGGGTCTAAAGTACTGGGACAGGTATTTTGGGGTGCTGTATGGATGGGGCAGGTGTTTTTCGGATTGCAGGTGGCTGCACCAGGTGTATTTTTTAAATTTTTTGATCTACACTTTATAGACACAAAAATATACTAGTATCCATTGTAATGTACCCCCAATTTAACTACAGCAATTATTTTTTCCCACAAAAATAGCTCTCCATAATTTTTCCACACTTATGCAAATATGCATATAACAGCCGTTTGACTCAATTTAAGTACCATAATTACTTTTATTAGGGTTATTAATACACTTCTATATTGATTCTTCAGGTGAGCTAGGCTTTATTGGGGGTACAGACTGATTTCCCCCCCAAAAAACCTGAAATTTTCGCCAGTTCCATTATTCGCTGCATTCGCCAATATGCGTTTTCGCCTGTTTTACAACTGGAGAAAAGCGGGTGTGCGCATTGAGTAAGCAGGCGAAAACTTTGCCTCAAAACACGCAAATGAAGCGAAAACATCATGCTTTTCGCCGATCTTGGCTTTCCCGGCTAATTGAATCCGGCCCATAGAGTCAATAATGATGTGAATTTTTCAAAGGTCAAAAATCGTACTATGGACATATGATTGACATGTTGAGGTTTCACAAATCAGAGGACAAAATAGAGACCGTGTTGCAAGCTCCTTGAAAGGATAGAAGTGTGGATGTGGAGCATCCAGATCATATGCTCTCTACACAGCAAGTCTACTCAATCTCAGTTGCAATGTATAAATCCATAAAAAGAAACCCAGTGAATTGTTGCATCAAAATATGCTCATTATAGCTATTTTTATTAAAGTCGAGCAGACAAACAGGGTAACATCTTTGTTTTGGGACTAGATTATCCCTTTCCTCAAGTGCAGAATGAAGTACAAATGGAATGGGGAGATGCATGACTTGACAAAGGTATCCCACATGTGGATATAATTGCTCTATCTAATCAGTACAGATGAGCAAATAAGGTCAGGTGACAGGGGCTTCACCGGGTCTAGTGACACCCGGTGTGCACTCCGGATATTCCCTTACCCAAAAGGGGTGTGGCCTAAATAAATGGGCGTGGCCTCACAGGGGATCCTGATAACATCACTCCGAGGGCAGCCCAGCATCACCTGGCTTCCCCTGGAGACTGGGAAGTCTGCACTGTCTGCTACTCTTCTATGACAAGAGCCGGATGCTGCAGGAGAATGTCACACTGCAGCACTCGACTCCTGTCACTACAGGGGAGCCGGCATTTTGGTGTCACCCCCTCTGAAGGTGACACCCGGGTGCTGTCTGCACCCCCCTCATGACGCAACTCTTAGGTGCATGACAAATCGTATTTGTAACCATAAAATAACAGAAGCCACTACACACTACTATGTGCAACAAGGACACTATCAAAAAATACAAAGTATACAAAAAAAAAATCAGAAATTACAGCATACATATAAGCAAGGTAATGTTGCAGAAACAATTTAAAAGAAAAGGTGATATGAAATGCCTTCAGTGTATAGATAATATCATTCATCCAATCTAACAGTTTACTACTAATTCAGTTTATGTATTTAAAAAAGCATACTAGAATGTTTACACCACCTAATTAGCTTTATGTATGAAGTATAAATATTTGTATTTATTTTTTGGTGCATGGATTTTATCAAAGCTCTATTAAGGTCATCTATAAAGGATTAGTCTTCGTGTTTATAATACAAGTATTGTAGAAACAGACTAGATTACTAGTGTGTATGCTATGTGCTTGTTAGCCAATGTCGAATTAAGGGCAGGGCGGTCGCCTCGGGGCCCCCACACCCACCGCCTCTAACCCGCCACAGCAATATCTGTTCTCCGGAGTCCGCACCCTGCACTGCATCCGCCTTTGCCAGAATGACCTTCTGACATCAGCTGCTGGGGACATGGTGGGGAGTGGGAGTGGGTTCCTCATAGACCACAATGCATAAAAGTAACTCCCCGAATGAAGGGGATCCAGTCACTCACTACCCTGGCTGTAGTGTTAGTGTAAATAATGGACACACTGTCCTTCTACTCATATACCGTTTGCTAGTTGGGCGATAGGACTCGTGAGAGATCTAGTGACTGTATGCACATAAAATAGCGTTTAATCGGTCCAATACACCTGCGTTTTTCTAACCCCCCCCCCCCCATTACCACCTCCTATTCATCACTCCCTATGCAAGTGTGTACTCTGTATGGCGTCCGTGCATGCGCATTAGCAAACAATAGCTCATTAACAAACAATTGCTAATCCCTAAATTGACATTTTATGATGTACCTTGTTATCGCTGACTTCCTCCTCTGTATTGAATAATTATGCAGATACTGTATCACTGTCACTGTTTGATTTTGCACATTTTTATAATAAAATAATAAGTATATATGGTAGTTGCTAATACTGTATGGATAAATACATTGTATTTGTTTCACATAGATGCAGTTTTTATAGTATAAATAAAACTTGTATACATAACCTGCATTATAACAGTGCATGTGTGTTTTATATGACGTGGTTATATTATTCTCTTGGCATATTACGTGTGTCATGTGACCCATATAATGGCACTGAAGTTAATTGCTCCATCTTTTAACAAAAACAGTTAATGTCTGATCAGACTGGAAGTAGATTGTCTGTGTACTGGTCTTAAAATGTACCTCTTTGTATTGTCAAAGCAGGAGAAATGTCAGCGGACATGAGTCAGTGAAAAGGAAAAGGTCTTCTGACTAAGAAACTTGCTCTGGATCCTCGCAGTGTTTATCATGGACAGCAAGGAAGAAAAGAAGGAGCGAAGACAAGGCTATTTTGCAAGGTCAGTTCTGTTATTTGTTTCATTGCTATAAAAATATATGGGCAGATTAAGTACTTTCCCTGTGGACTTTCCTGGCTAATGACCTAAAGCACGGGTGTATCACAGCAAAGGAAGTGGATACATCGGTACAGGACATTCAGGTATATATATATAAACAAAAAAGGGAGCCAGCACATCCAATTATAAATGCAAGGATAGTAGTTTTATAGAGAAAGTAGCAGCATCATATAAAGTGCATATACAAAGTGTATGAACCACTATAAGTCAAGGAGCATGACGGAGACCATAGCGAGGGTGGTCAAAAACTGCCAGTCCGTCAGCCCAATGGACACATGTTGTCGGTTGCCCTACTGTGCAAAAGTTTACGGCAGCTGTGGAAAAATGCTGTAAAGTAAGAATGCTTTCAAAAATAGAAGTGTTAATAGTTTAATTTTATCAATTAACAAAATGCAAAGTGAATGAACAGAAAAGAAATCTAAATCAAATCAATATTTGGTGTGACCACACTTTGCCTTCAAAATAGCATCACTTCTTCAATTCATCTAGGTACACTTGCACACACAATAATGAGTGTCTGCAGGCAACAGTGAAGCATGGTGGAGGTTCCTTGCAAGTTTGGGGCTGATTTTCAGTAAATGGAGATTGGGATTTGGTCAGGATTATTGGTGTCCTCAATGCTAAGAAATACAGGCAGTACTTATTCATCATGCAATACCTTCAAGGAGGCGTCTCTTGGCTCCAAATTTATTCTTCAGCAGGACAACGACCCCAAAAATACAGCCAATGTTAAGAACTATCTTCAACGTAAAGAAGAACAAGGAGTCCTAGAAGTGATGTTATGGCCCCCACAGAGCCCTGATCTCAACATCATTGAGTCTGTCTGGGTTTACAGAAGGATTTGAGCAAACCTACATCCACAGAAGATCTGTGGGTAGTTCTCCAAGATGTTTGGAAAAACCTCCCTACCGAGTTCATTCAAAAACTGTGTGCAAGTGTACCTAGAAGAATTGATGCTGTTTTGAAGGCAAAAGGTGCTCACACCAAATATTGATTTCATTTAGATTCTCCTCTGTTCATTCTTTTTGCATTTTGTTAATTGATAAAAATAAATGATTAACACTTCTATTTGAAGCATTCTTACTTTGCAGCAGTTTTTCCACATCTGCCTAAAACTTTTGCAGTAAATATTCGTGCCATATCATCCATGTGAGCAGGTTATGTGGCTAATTAAAACCAGGTGAAATGTCAGCCAGAAACAGAATCTGTGTCCTGAATTGTAGAGATGATATGAGAAGTAGATAGATAGATAGACAGACAGACAGACAGACTAGCTGATGCACTTGGGTAGACCTTAGATATATTAATTTCCTTCCTGATGTAAAGGAGCGTTCTAGTATCAAGATTAAGTGTAGTAAACCTCAAAGACAAAATCAAACAACTGCCCAGCCGCCCCCAGTTCGCATGAACCACCATAAGTAAAGGGTTGGGACATGTCAAGGAGGTACTCAGCGGAGCTGATGTAGTTATCCCCCTTGCTGTCGTGGAGCACGATGGAGAACTCCTCCCAGTTGTCCACCACAAGCCTCACAATTAGTTAACATACCTCCCTAGCCATTATCTGAGTGTCATACATGAGATAGGAGAGGGACTGGAACATGAGGGGCCATCTCCTGTGATGGGGACAATGGTGTGATGCACCCTTTTCACTATAACATTCAAAAACTCAAGAATTCAATGAGGTGCTGCAAACATTCCTTAAAGACTATGGAACATATTGGAATTAAAGCATTATGTAGTTGTTGCGGATTTGTCGGTTGTGCTTTCATGCTGCAAATCTTTCATTATACCAATCCCTAAGGTGCTCTATACGAATGAGATCTGGTGACTGTAGAGGCCATTGGGAGTGCACTGATCTCATCATGTCCGTGGATCCAGTAATCTATTTATTTTCCCTCAAAATAATGGAGAAATGGCATGGTTTGTTACTAGTCTATTTAACAAAGTCTAAACACAGGGGATATCACAGATATCTCCTGCCTTGCGCAAACGATCACTGCAGACTGTAGTCCCCATTTTTCTCAATGGGGATGAAGTCTTTCCAAAAAGTCTAGGTTAGCTTTTTGGAGAAAATTACCGGCACATGTGCAGAATATATGCAAGCGCCGGTCACATACCTGAAACAGGCACAGTGCAATTAACACTCTCCCAAGTTATAATACATGTGGGCAGTGTGGGGACCTGCTTCACCATGATAATTACCAATCATTAGCTGCCTGATCATACATGTCCCCCACAGTTACTGCAACTAAGATAGGTGCAGCCTTGTGTATGCCTACTACAGGTCACATAGGGGTAGATGTATGCAGGACAGTAATTGTGGCATAACTTGTGTGCACATTTGTATTACCATAGTGGGTGTGCAGGGTTACTGACATTTATGTCTGCAGACAGAACATGTGGGTGCATTGCTGGTATAGATAGATAGGTAGTAGAAAAGCAGGGAATCTGAGGCGTGAACCTCAAAACTACTACCTTGATTAGGGCCTTATATGGCTTCAATTCACCTTTCCTGGGCATAAGATTTGTGATTACTTCATCAAAGGCATGGCTTGCTGGATTTTGTTGTGTCACATTTATCAGTATAGATTGAATATCTATTTGTGTTTTTCATTCCGGTTCACTATTGTAGTAGGAGCACCCCTCATACTACAGGTGCAAGTCTGTCATAGATTTTAAAATATGTATTGTTTAACTGAAGTAACATTTCATTGTGTCAGGATTTTGTCCTTTATATATAAAATAATTTCATTCAATTACAAAAACAGTGTTTACACACTGCCTGACCCTGACTGTGCTGGCTGTGTTTTTTCTTTTGTCAGTTGTTCTTCCTGCATTTGTATAATGATTACACAAAACAAGTAGAACATTTATTTACCAAAATCACTTGAAGATATTTAGGGGGAGATTAAATTAGCCACCGGGCTTACTGCGCGGGAGCTGCTCTGTGCCGAGCTATTCAATTACTGCCGCTGTTCATTGCAGTAAGCTCCAGAGGGTGCACTAAATGCAAATTTCCCCCCGTAGCCTCAGGATCTACAAGAAACAAAATCTGCCTTAAGTGTACCCTCTAGGGTAGGGGTGGGCAATATGCGGCCCTCCAGCTGCTGTTGAAGTACAAATCCCAGCATACCTTGCAACAGTTTTAGCATGGGCAAATAGCAAAACTGTGGCAGGGCATGCTGGGACGTGTAGTTCTACAACAGAAGGGGGGTCGCTTATTGCCCACCCCTACTCTAGTGCTTACTTTGTATAGTAATTCAGGATACCATCAACCATCGATAGTTAACAGCCATTGATGGGCAGCACAGATGGTGTAATGGTTAGCATTACTGCCTCACAGCACTGAGGTCATGGGTTCAATTCCCACTACGGCCCTAACTGTGTGGAGTTTGTATATTCTACATCTGCTTATGTGGGTTTCCTCTGGGTACTCTGGTTTCCTCCAAAAATATATTGGTAGGTTCATTGTCCCCTAACAAAAATGAACCCAAGTGTGTGAGCATGTGATAGGGAATATAGATTGTAAGCTCCCCTGGAATGGGGATTGTTGTGAATGACCAGATATTCTCTCTAAAGCACTGCAGAATATGTGTGTGCTATATAAATAAGTGTTAATAAATAAATAAAATAAATGGGTAACTTCCAATGGTTGATGGTTCTCTGCCATCGATGGGCGAGTGGGATCCGATGGTTGTTTTTCTTAAAGGAAGGAGCTTAGCCCCCCCACCCCACACACGTTTCTGATTGGCCTGCGACCTGCTGTGCGCCCAGCAGCGGGTACCATCAATGGGTGCAAACCACCAATTGTTCACCATAGATGGTTTATGTGTCATCGATAGTAATCACGGATGGAACCATTGATGGACACCCCACAGTTGGCCATCTCTAACGTTATTCCATAGCTCTGGTCATTTAACCCGGGAGCTATGGGTAAACACGTGTTAGACACGTGCTTACCACATGTGGAAACTGGCAAGTCATTCAATAGTTCTGGACATTAAACCCGAGAACTGCAGCCGTGCAGTAAGTCCTGCCGCTAATGGAGTTTGCCCATTAGACTAGATAACTTGTATGCTGAAAACAAAAGAGCATCCTCCGACATTAGAATGTTGTCATGAAATGTACAACATGAAATATGCGTGTATCCATAATTGTGCAAATTATCCCCCATACTTACCTACTCTCCCGAAAGGTCCGGGAGACTCATGATTTTTCAGGTAGTCCCCCGGAAGAGTGGGTGGATTTCCCACATCACACCCACATCCTGGGGGAGATTTATGACTCTGCTGACTTGACTCTGCTGCATCAGCTGTTGCCATCAATCTTTTGGCCCCTCCCCAAATCAGGCAATCTACTCTGACCCATTTACTCCACAAGTGCTCTTGCTCTGCTTACTTCCTCCACTTAAGGTTTCTTCTCAAATCCTACAGCTCGCTAAATGATCCTACTTCTCATCTCCTCGCCACATCTCTTCCCTGCGTTTCCTGCCTACATCTCCTCCCTGCATCTCCTGTCTCATCTCCTCTTAACCTCTCCTGCATAATCTCCTCCCTAAATATCCTGCCTCATCTCCTCCCTACATCTCCTGCCTACATCTCCTGCCTATCTCCTCCCTATATCTCCTGCCTCATCTCCTCCCTACAACTCCTGCTGGAATCGGTATGATATGCTGGCTGCCGGGATGCCTCCTGTCAGAATACCGACAGCATCCCGATGGTTGGTATACTTACCCTCCCCCCTAACCCTCCCTTCTGGTAGCCTAACCCTAACCTTCCCCACCCTAACCATTAGTTCCTGAACCTAAGTCCCTCTCCTTCGTGCCCAAACCTAACCCTCCCCCCTTAGTGTCTAAACCTAACTCCCCCTCAGTGGTGCCTGACCCTAACCTCTCCCCCCTCCCAAAATCTAACGCTAACCCTGCTAACTGCCCTAACCCCCCCCCCCCCCGCCTATCTTAACTCCCTTGTCAGGATATCAGCGTCGGGATTTAGACCGGCGGCATCCCGGCCACCGGTCTGCTGACTACATCCCCTCCTGCGTGCATCTCCTTCCTATATCTCGTGCCTCATCTCCTCCCTGCATCTCTTGCCTACATCTCCTGCTTACATCTCCTCCCTACATCTCCTGCCTCATTTCCTCCCTACATCTCTTGCCTCCATCTCCTCCCTGCATCTCCTGTCTCCATCTCCTTCCTACATCTACTGACTCATCTCCTCCCTACTTCTCCTCCCTACATCTCCTGCCTCATCTACTCCCTACATTTCCTTCCTATATCTCTCTTGCCTCCATCTCCTTCCTACATCTTCTGGCTCATCTCCTTCCTACATCTCCTTCCTACATCTCCTGGTTCATCTCCTCCCTACATCTCCTTTCTACATATCCTCTCTACATTATAATCATTTCTTAGCTACAGTATACTTCACAAAATGTGTTTGATGAATTGTGGCTGCCATATGGATCTTTATATGCTGGATATAGTGTTACATTTAAGAGCAAAATACGGAGGTGCAGATAACACCTCTTTGTCTGCTTCTGTTATATATATTTGGAACTTTCCGGGAATGGTCACTCCCTAGTGATGTTACAATCCATTTCTAATCATGTCATACATATTCAATGTCTCAAACTATTGTATTATAAGACATCGTTGCATCTGAAAAAAGATTTGGGAATAGGAAAGGTCCTCTTTTGGCGCAGGTTCTACCAATAGAAAGAATCAGTAACACTTCTTATAAATGGCTACGAATTTATTTAAAAGTTCATTGTAGTTGACTCAACACCCCGGGGGTGGCAGGGAAACAATGTCTTGTATAAGACATATAGAAGATAAATAGAATAAACTGGTTACTTGTTTCACGGGTAAGCTGTCTGCTTCTTCAGACTTAGATCTAGATTTAATTGTTAGAATGTTGATATATTGTTCATGGTGGCCCAGTGGTGGCTTACTATACCTGCTCCTGGCGGCTGCAACGCAGCTTCCAGGTTTCCGCGTGATCATGTGACTGTCACTTCGGGTCATATCTGTGATCCTCCAGCATATCAGTAAGTAATATTCTCCTAAGCCTGCCTTTTGTACCTAATCCTAACTCCCCCATCCCCCTGCAGCCTAACTCTAACCTCCTCCTGTAGCCTAACCCTACTGTCGATATTCTGTGAATGTCGATGTATTGCCTGTTGACATTTTAACAATGTTGACATCACTACTGTCGACATTGTGAATGTCGACCTAATGACTACTTAGGTGTTAATAGAGGAGCTGCAACTACACTTTTCATGGCTAATTCAAACTTCTGCTAGCTACTCTTTTTTATTAGTGCAGCACATAAAAACCAAAAAGAAAAGATGAGAACATGAAACATACATATGTATGCATGGAAAAAAAATTACATGCAATAATGCAGAAAACTTTGGAAAAGACGAAACATGTCTAACGGACACAAAGGAAATCAGGATGGTCGACCAAAGAACTAGGAACTGAAGTGACATTAGGCAACATTATCGGGAGGGATCCTAATAGTTGTCTAGTCTTATACCACTTGGTAGAATGAAAACAACAGCTTACGATCATCAGCCAAGGAATCTATATACCCTCCCAAATCTCAAATAACTTTTCAGCTCTAACATCCTTATACAAGGTGGCTTCCAGCCAATCTATGCTAAATACATAGAAGAGTTTAGTATGAAATAAGGTCATTGGGCCTGATTCACCACGGATCGCTATTCTGTTTATGCGCACGCAATGCAGTTAATATCAGTGGTGATTTGCAAATGCTTGCATTGGCATTGCGATCGCAACCTAACATAAGAACACCCACTTCCCCTTACTCAAATCCATATACTTTGTCAACATAGCGAAACAATTGGTAAAATCAAGTAACATTGGACCCATACACACAGTTAAGGCAGGTTAGTCCTCACTCAGGAATTGCTTACTTCAGCGCATTCTATGAGGCCTCAGGCTGCGTATGGTATCGCAGTGGATAATTTATGCATGCCCCTGCAACGGCGTTCGAACGCATTGGTACGCCTGCGGTTTCCTGACCACTCCCTGTTTGCGTGCGTGTTAGCAACTGCGATCCAAGCTGAATAAAGCCCTTTGTCAGGACTAGGGACTCAACACTGCTCAGTAGAGGCACAGGTACTTGCTCACTGATGGTACGGTTTGCAGTAGAGATGGTCATATATAAATCCTCATCATAGATGAAATAGACAACAGGACAATATACGTGGTTGTTATCAGATAGCAAGGACTAAGAGCAGCACTTTTGGTAGACACTGGTCCGTACTGAGACCGGTGTGGATCCGGACTTGGAGAATACACTGGTAATTGAATGAAACCAGACTTGGAGAATATACTTCTACTGTAGTGAGATCGGACTTGGAGAATGCACTTATGTCGTAGTGAGACTGGGATCGTCATTGGAACCACGAGCCCCGAGACCACCAGCACACTGAGGACCCTCTAGAGACACACCTAGCTGGACAGAAGCCTCCATGACTGCGTTCAGTGTCCAATGCCAGTGGGAAGGCTGCCGGAGCTCCAGGGCTCAGACCACAGCCACGCGGGGGAACTGCCGGCAGCACTCTCCATGAGACCCCAGGCCGGGACCCCCGACAAGACAGTTCATCATGACCCTAAAGATGAGCACGGTTTCTGACAGTTATAGTAGGGGGCTCTTTCTGAATCCACATATGTCACATATGTGATATAAATTTTCTTGCAACTGCAGATGCAACAAGTAACAGTTTCCTGCTACTGTACAACAATCTAGTTGATTGAGGAATTGCCCACTCAGCTGACAGCGGAAGCATTGGCGTAAGTACCATAGGTGCAAGGGGTGCAGTTGCTATGGGGCCCAGAGCTTAGGGTGGACCATTTTCCTTATCAAAGATACATGTGTTAAATACATTTTTCAACATAGGGTCCCTTACAAACTTTTGCTATGGGGCCTTCAAAAACCTAGTTACGCCCTGAGTAGAAGGTAAGAGACAGCAAAGCAACAAATACGTCTCCAAAACTGGGAAATGAGGGACAATCCCACATACAGAGCAGGAACGTAGCATCTGACCTATTACTCTTTGGACAGGCCCCTGTATCAGAAAGATCCATGACAAACCTGCGATGCGGGGAAAAATAACCATTGTGAAAGATATTATAAAACATTTCCCTATACATACTGTAAGAAAGAGTGCGTAATGAATGTGAGAATGTTTTCAAGAGCTGTTCCAACATAATGTGAGGGAATGTTTGTAACCATGACAACAGTCCCCTAGTGGATTTCAGGAAGTCCATCTGGTCATGTAAAAGTTTGTAATGGGACAAAACTGCCTTCCTACCCATTAAGCATAGAAATAAATTAAAAGTGACAGTCTCACGTTGCGCTCTAGATTGTCCCAGCAGTATTGTTCTTAATAGTGAATGTTTCCTCTTCGTTTCAATTATGTAATTCATAAAAATAAATAAATACATGAAAATACACAATAGTATAATAACGTAAAATACAAGACACTTCCACGTGTGAATAGGGTTCCCCAGTTCTTTTGAAGACACCCCACACATGATCAATTGATGACACTGAATTTTCTTACATTCATTTTTTCTTGAGAAATAATGGTGGTAAGCTCATAAAGGTTTCTATAGGTATTGTTTCCACTGTCAAAGGTGGTCTCCGATAGGGGAAATCTGCCTCCAATGTTTATGTAAAGAATCAAATGGGTAAGCATAGAGTCTAGGGTATTGGACCAGTCTAGGTGGGATAAGTTCTTAACTACCAAACTTATCCACAATATACTGTATACGGAGAAGTTATTTGGAGGCAGAATCTACCAACACCCAGTTGTGAGCAATACCTTTAGATACCCAGGCAGTGGATTGGAATGTTGCCTGGCAAATTTTAAATTCTGTGTTAGGAGTAGGGAATAGTGACTATTGAGGCCACAACGATTTCTCATAAAATACCATACCACCCACACTGCCATCAACAAAGGATTACTGATGACCTCATCAGGGAGTTCTTGTTTATGCCAATGTAAAAAGGAGAGTAAGCTTTGATCTATGTGCGAATTAGTGTAAAAATCAGTTTGGCGAATGTATGTATCGGAGTATTCCTGCATGCCTATAGAGTTTCAGATTTTGAAAGTTGTTGCCCCTGGGCAGAGCCGTAACTAGCCTTTTTTTGTGCCCTGGGCATTAGTGCCCCCCCCTTCCCCAAATGATCAATTAGGGACATAAGATGCATGCTCCCAAAAATGTGGCCTCATCGGGAAGAGCCATGACAAATCTGAATTGTTCCTTATGATTAGGCAAAATTGTGAGTGATCTCACTCCCTTGGCTGAGAAGCAACCCCACTCATGAATGGTCTCAGGATGCTTTACTGGTGGCTTGACACAGGGCAAAGACTTTTGGAGGATGGTCTGGTGTCAAGAAAGGCAGCAAAGAAGCCAGGAAAAACATCAGGGTTCAGTAGTTGTACAGAAGGCTTCATGGTGCCCAAGAATGTCCAGCAAGCACCAGGACCATCTCCTTAAGTTGATTCAGCTGCGGGACGGGGCACCACCAGTGCAGTGCTTGTTAAGGAATGGCAGCAGGCAGGTGTGAGTGCATCTTTACGCACAGTGAGGCGAAGACGTTTGGAGGATGGCCTGGTGTCAAGAAGGGCAGCAAAGAAGCCATTTCTCTCCAGGAAAAACATCAGGGACAGACTAATATTCTGCAAAAGGTACAGGGATTAGACTGCTGACGACTGGGGTAAAGTTATTTTCTCTGATTAATTCCCTTTCAGATTGTTTGGGGCATCTGGAAAAACGCTTGTCCGGAGAAGGAAAGGTGAGCGCTACCATCAGTCCTGTGTCATGCCAACAGTAAAGCATCCTGAGACCATTCATGTGTGGGGTTGCTTCTCAGCCAAGGGAGAGGGCTCACTCACAATTTTGCTTAAGAACACAGCCATGAATAAAGAATGGTACCAAAACATCCTCCAAGAGCAACTTCTCCCAACTATCCAAGAACAGTTTGGTGACGAACAATGCCTTTTCCAGCATGATGGAGCACCTTGCCATAAGACAAAAGTGATAACTAAGTGGCTCGGGGAACAAAACATCAAAATTTTGGGTCCATGACCAGGAAACTCCCCAGACCTTAATCCCATTAAGAACTTGTGGTCAATCCTCAAGAGGCAGGTGGACAAACAAAAATCCACAAATTCAGCCACACTCCAAGCATTGATTAGGCATGAATGGGTGGCCATCAGTCAATATGTGGCCCAGAAGTTAATTGACAGCATGCCAGGGGGAATTGCAGAGGTCTTGAAAAAGAAGGGTCAACACTGCAAATATTGACCCTTTGCATAAACAAACTTAATGTAATTGTCAATAAAAGCCTTTGACACTTATGAAATGCTTGTCATTTTACTTCAGTATACTATAGCAACTTCTGACAAAAAATTTCTAAAAACACTGAAGCAGCAAACTTTGTGAAAACCAATACTCAATATGTCATTCTCAAAACTTTTGGCCATGGCTGTAGTTTCAAGGTGATTCTCAATGACCTTAGACAGTATTTTGAAGTATTGGTTTAATAACGTAATGGGTCTGTAAGAGAAAACTAATTCAGTATCCTTAAAGAGCTTAAGAAGCATAACGGTATGGGCTTCAGTAAGATTGGGAAATGTAGTTGATCTTTATGAATGCCTCAGAAAAGGGAGGTGAAAAGAGGGGTAATATGAGGTTTGAAATATTCCTCTGAGAACCCATCAGGACCTGGAGATTTATTAGTAGGAAGTTGGGAGATTACATTAGAAACCTATAACCTTGATTACCTCTGTAATGTCCTGGTTAAGGAATTCACATTGAGTGGGTGGCAGTTTGGACAATTTAGCTTCCTCCAGTAATTTGTGATGTAACCATCAGGATTGGATTGATACAGAGACAACTAATATGTGTGGAATTAAGAAAGTATATATGAAATGGATGCGACCTTCCAAAGTCAAAACTTGAATAACAGCGATGTGTTGTTTTTCTGCACTTTGGTCATATTGGCCAAAAAGCAACCTGCCCTGTTGCCCCAACAATAATAGTGATTTGCAGTATAGTCTATTTTCAGTTACACCTGGGCCAGAAGAAAATTCGCAAGAAGTTGATACTTTTGCTTATAGTCAGTCAGATTATAATACGATTGATTAGTTACATAGTGCTGATAAGCAGGTCATAGACTCAAAGCTGTGTACTTCTGCAAGTATTACCATCTCCACAGGTCCCCTAAGCAACGCTTTAGACGTTGCCCAAAAGACAGACGGGTCTTCCCAGTGTCCCAAGTTATCATCGGTAAATTCCATCCATTTGGAAGTCAAGTATGGCGGAAATGTTCAAATTAGCTGAGAGAAGAGGGGAAGTTACAAAATGTAGAGGATAAACTAGGGTCAGCAGTTTGAAGATAAACAGAAATAGGAGTGTGATCTGATATGAGGATACTATGAATATCAGTAGAAATCACTTTAGAAAGAAAATGATCAGAGAGCAGAAAGCAATAAATTCGAGGAAAGGACCAAATAACTTGAGAGTGGAATGTGTAAGTCCCATCAGTGGAATTCAGAATTCTCAAAACATCACAAAGACCTTTAATATTATTCAATAAGTGAATCCCCTCCCCACTCAGAGCAGAGTGACAAGGGTTAGATCTTGACCAATCGAGACAGAGGTCAGATACACTATTGAAATCACCACCATGTATTGGGTGTGGCATGTTGTAATAATAAATTAGAGATCTGTGCTATCTACTCTGTAACATCTAGAAGCTGGCTGTCAGCTGACTCAATAGAAGTGCACTAGTTGGCTAGCAGCTTCAATTTTAAACTAGTTTACACAAATCACAAGGGTACAACACTAATACAGAAGTTGCTATCACCATAGAGGAAAGTGCCCTAAACATTATTCTATTTCTGTGAAACATGCAAAGCTGATATCCATGGCAACCTAGCTGTGTTAGTGGGTTAGGATTAGCAGCTGTGTGTGCTCACATATTAGCACAACTATCCTTGGAAGGTTCTAGCTGACAGATATACAGTATGTCATAGCAGATGCTAATGTGTTACAGAGACAGAACTTTTCAAAACCTTGTATCCAGGGGTTAAAGTGGGCTGGAACGAGGCAAACGAGTTCCATCAGTTCTATTTGGAGGCGGAACGAGTTCCGTCTCCTCCAGTCCACCTTACCCAGCCAGTCACCCTGCGCCGCAGGAAGTTGCCGGGCTGGAGCGGCGCCGCAACTGCCTACTCCACTTGCCGGGCGCCCACTGACATTTTGTTACCAGTGGGCGTCCAGCTCCTTCCCTACAGTGGCAGACGGAGGCTGGAGGGAGAGACATCATGACGTCTCTCCCATAGTTCCGAGGAGCAGTCGGACCGGACGGAAGGGATGCAGGAGCGGGGCTTAAGGTAAGTTTTGTGTGGTTTTTTTTGTAAAGGGCACTACTACTGGGAGCACTACCTGGGGGCATTGCCACTGGGGGCATTACTAGTGTGGGCTCTGCATAAGGTGCATTACCACTGGAGGCACTGCATAAGGGTCACTTCTAATGTGGGCACTGCATAAGGGGCATCACTACTGTGGGCACTGCCTAAGGGAAACCACTACCAGGGCACTGCATAAGGGGCACCACTACAGTGGACATTGCATAAGGGGCTCTACTACTGTGGGCATTATGTGTATTAGGGGCACTGCTACTGTGGGCTAAAAATGTGGGGATTTCTTTCAGAACCCTTTGGACACCCCCCCTAATGATAAATTCATAAGTTGTGCACTTTGGCGAAAAACGACCACGCAATTTTGGGTAAAAAACAAAAAACTTTGAAAATGGTTATAATGTATTGGGTCTGATTTTTCGGAATGGATTTGTGAAGTGTTTTAAACATCGCATGCAGTCGCAGCAGACTTTTTTTTACGGTTTTTAAAATTGCGTTTTATACACGAAAATATACTTGCACCCATTTTAATGTACCCCCAATTTACATGGAATAGTAATTTCCTGGAAAAAATAGCTTTGAATCATTTTCAACTTTTATTATTTTTTTTCACCCAAAGTTGTGCAATCATTTTTCGCCAAAGTGCGCAACTTACGAAAAATGTTTTGAGTCATTTATCATTAGGTGGGGTGTCCAAAGGGTTCTGAAAGAAATCCCCAAATTTTTAGACAAAAATAGGGATTTTGCATTTTTTTTTCACCTGGTCCGGGATGGAGAAAACTTTTCTCCAGTTTTTTTCGCCAATTGCGTTTTCACCTTTTTATTTTTTAGCGAAAATATTGCAGTTTTTTGGCGAAAAAAATGGCCGTTTTCACCGCTAATTGAATACGGCCCTATGTGTGGTGTAATATGAATAATGTTTTGCTACTGTGTGACGTACTTTGAATTGGGGATACTATTGTGTAACCACGCCCCTTTATTTTGAGACCACACCCCTTTTGATGGCGCGCGCTGTCCCTTTATTGGAAAAGCGCCTAGGGCTTCAGTTCCACCACGTCTCTAGGACCACTTTAAGTACTGCTTGTATCTGTTCAATTTACACCTGGTGTATATACTGTGCAAAGGTAGTGTCTGTAACACACAGCCCTTCCCACAATTTAGGCTGAACTAGGTGGTCCTGATGGAGGGCAGGAATTACTTTGGTTTATACCCTTGTATTTAGTTTGCTGTGTCATCAGCAAATTTGTGTTAAAAATAAATCAAGTTTTAATCCTGAAAAGCTTCATCAAGGATTCCATGATATATGTACACAAATAATTCTTATCTCACCATGAATACAATTTTAGTAGCTTTTCAGGAGGTTTCATTTGACTAAAGTAGCTCACACCTCAATTAAGGTTGGCGACCACTGTTATATACAGTATAAACTATATACGTTTCAGTTCTTGTCCCACATGCACCAGAGAGAGTCTTCAGACTTTGGAACTAAAGGACTATTTATCAAATAATATTTGCGGCGTTATCCCTATTTATCAAATAATATTTTCTGTATACCCACAAATATCACCCGTATGTATGAAGGAGGGACCGCAGCAAATATCTCCGATATCTGCTTTAGTCCCTCCAATTCTGACAGCAGCCAAAGCCCCCATAGGTTTCTATGGGGACTACAAAGCTGTCAGATTTACCAGCCCCGGAATGCGAAGCATTTAGCATTCCAGAGTTTGGCCCCGGCAGCTACATAAAAATTACTGTGCAAAAGTATTAGGCAGGTGTGGTGAAATGCTGCAAAGTAAGAATGCTTTCAAAAATAGAAGTGTTAATAATTAATTTTTATCAATTAACAAAATGCAAAGTGAATGAACAGAAGAGAAAGTATATGGTGTGACCACCCTTTGCCTCCCAAACATCATCAATCCTTCTAGATACATTTGCACAAAGTCAGGGATTTTGTAGCATTATAGTCAAGTGTATGATTATTCAGTCATACCGAACAAGTGATAATGATCAATATTTTCATATGTAGGTTGAAACACAGTCATTAACTGAAACAGAAACAGCTGTGTAGGAGGCTTAACACTGGCTGAGGAATAGTCAAACCTTGCTACAAAGGTCCGGTTGTGGAAGACAGTTTCATGTAACAGGTCATACACCATGGCAAGACTTAGTACAGCAACAAGACACAAGGTAGTTATACTGCATCAGCAAGGTATCTCCCAGGCAAAGATTTCAAAGCAGAATGGGGTTTCAAGATGTTATTCTGACAGGACAAATCACACCAAGCTGTATCACTCCGACCCACTCCTCAGAGACCTATCACATACAGAGCACAGTATCACTCCTCCTGCAGTCTTAATCAGAGACGGCCCTAGGCATAGGCAAACTAGGCAAATGCCTAGGGCATTTGGAATGCCTCGGGTGGCGTCAGCAGCGGAGATTTGGGGTCAGGTTGCGGGGACCTGCTGAATGCGGGAGGCTGGAAAACTCTCAGCTCTAATTGGGCAGCTCAAACAGACCGTGGCTACAGCTGGGATAGGGGTCTCCGGCAGCCGCTCGCTGACCAATCGCCGGCTTAGAAGAGCACTGACTGAACACAATATGCTAAGCGGCATCTCTGAACGCAGGTTACATAACCCCTTTGCCCGGCTGCCATTCAGCGTGAGCCGCCCCATGCCCGGCAGCCTCAGCTGAGGGGTGGTTTGACCACGGTTATCTCAAAGCGTGCAACTCAGAGCCCCGACCCAGAGACAGGCCACACTCAGGCTCTGACTGTGTGACAGGAGCCAGTAGGAACCCGGGGTGTGTCTGGGAGGGCGCTGAGATAGATGGTCTGAGCAGAGAGCGAGCCTCCCAGTAACTGGAAGAGGGTGGGGGCACTGTCATTATGGCTGCTACAATGGCAAATATGTGTCCAAGCAGCAGACAGACATTCCCTTTGTTTGCATCTGATCATATAACCTGTCTGACCAAAAGGTTACTGTAGTGCTTGGAACAGAGTCAGTGGCGGCAGCAGGCAACAACAAAAATGGCCACTGGAGGAGGGCTGCTGCACATGCCTACCCGCAGCAGTTCCTCCCCCCATGGGCCATTGCGAGTTCAGCAGGAAGAGTGCCTGCACTGCCTCATCTCCCTGCAGTCTGCCAGTGCCAGCGACCCCCACAAAGCGCAGTTCTGGGTGGATCTGCCGAATCAGGCACAGTGTACAGTCAGGTGATGAATGCTGTTCTGGGAGAAGGGTGCTGTGCTGAGTAAGGGGTGATGGGTGCTGTGCTGGATGAGGGTTCTGTGCTGGGAGAGGGGTGTTGGATGAGGACTGTGCTGGGTAAGGGGTGATGGGTGCTGTCCTGGGAGAGGGGTGCTCTGCAGTGAGGTGAGAGGGGTGCTGTGAGGGCTGCTGGGTGAGAGGGTGATGGGGACTTTGCAATGAGGGGACAAGGGTGCTGTCAGGGGAGAGCCTGGTATGCTGTAAGAGGAGAACAGTAGTTTTAATCTACATGAAACTTTATATTTCAATTGGTTGGGTTTGAAAGGAAAAGCTAAGGAATTCATTGGAGTGCAAACTTTCATATTGAATGCTACATTAAGCTTTGTGGTGGGATAGTCTGATAGGGGGCAAGAAAATCTTGCCAAGGGCACCAAATTGGTTAGGGCCGGCTCTGATCATAATAGTGTCCTATAAAGCGGACAGAAATGTGGATCTGCTGAAGTGCAAAATGGATGTGGGAACACATAGGACAAAACCCGAAAGACACTAGCTCCGAGCTGGTGCAAAAAGAAGTCCATGGACACCGCAAGGAATTTCCCTAAAAATGTGCCCTTTTATCTATTCTTGTGCTGCAAAATGAAATTTTATTTTTGCCCCTCTCCATCTCCCTTTTCCTGTGAGAAACACTGCTTCTTTGTAAGTGCAGCCATTTTTTTTCCCTCAACCTAAGCGTCTTAGGACCTCATTCAGAGCCGCTCGCAAAAAGCGAGCGCTCGCTCTGAATGAGGACGGCCGCTTTTTTTATTTAGCCGGCCTCCTGGCCGCTCGCTAGGCTGTGGGTGACAACCCACAGCTTTTGCGAGCGGCCAGGTGATGGTCGCGATGGTCGCAACCATCACGCTTGCGACGAGACCCTTGTGGTAGGGTCTCATCTGCCGCAAGCCCCAGTGAGCTTCCTGCTCTAATAGAGCAGGAAGCTCACTACTGACATCACGAGTGATGTCAGTAGGACCGCCCACAAACGTCAGGCGTTCCTTCAGGAACGCCTCCGTTTGTCCAGCCAACCCCCCTCCCCGCCTACAAAACGGGGCGAGCTGTCGATCAACATCGACAGCCGCCCCGTTTGTAGCGAGCCCTGGAGCGAGTGAATTTCAGTGCCCCACCATCGACCTGCTTGCGAGCGGGTCTGAATGAGGGCCTTAGTGTAAATCTTGGCACAGTAGTACAAATCGATGTACACAGCAAGTCTATAGCTGGTTTTGTACTTTGTAAGTGAATACTACTTAGTAAAGCAAAAGGTAATATTTTCAGTAAGTTTCAGCAGATGTACTATTTAATGGCAATTTTCTTGTTTTAGCACTTTTATATCTGTAGGTTTTCTGCATAGCTTCATTTTATTATCATAAAGTAAACTTTTTATTTCTTAAATACGTATAGTACCAAAATGTGTTTTCACTTTGTCATTTGTTATGGTAGCACAATATCTTCATTATTGCTATTATTTTGTGAACACATTGCCGTATTATGCCTACAATTCAAAATATAAAGAGTTGCCAAAAAAATTAATACAGTTTTTATTTTATGTTTTGAGTATGTCCGTAATACTAAACATTGCAAGAGTAAAATGGAATTTTTCTATTCATTCTGTCTATTGTTTTAATTCCTTTTGGCACAAATTACCTTCCCGGACAGAGGTAGGTTGTTATGTAAACATGGATAATGTGTGCAGTAAATATGACCTCATTAAATAGCTTTTTAGATTAGGTAATTAAGCTTTACAAAAACAGGGGAATATATGAGGTCAACCTTTCTCTGTAAACATGGAATTATAGAAAGTGAGAAAACCTGTGTGACAAGACATTCCATATTATGTGTGTTTCTCCTTTATAGGGCTTGTGTAGGTTGTGTTCTATAGACCGTGCAAATCTAATGTGATCTACGTACATGGCTACACTGTCCAAGGGTGAGAGACAAATGTCTCACTCATTTCTATCCAGTTTCCAATATTTTACTTCTACTCATTGGATAGTGTGTGGCTGGTCACTGCAGAGTAAACATACACTGTGCAAATGTACAGATGAAAGACATCCGTGTGCACAGTGTCTTCATGTTTGCATTCACATGTTCAAATTGCTTTTCCTACAATGTTAAAATTACAAACAAAAAATGGCAGCTGCTCAAATCAATCTGGCAGTACTCTTCAGGTCCAATTACAGTAGAACATTAGTAGTTAGCATTGAAAAAACCCACAAAAAAGACTTAGTTAAACTTAAAATATTAATTTCTACTTACTGCAATGCTGTGTACACACTGATGTGGTCGTTCTATTTGTTTTCCAAATAACATGTCAAATGCAAGTCTGATGCATCCGGCATAAATTATAATATCTGTCCAATTAAGTCCTAGCCTACATTTGTGTATCTTATTGGCTAACGGGGTGTGGTATATTATATCTACATTTAGAACATAGGGCCTGATTCAGACCCGCTCACGAGCGCACAGGTCGATGGTCCCCGACTGCGTATGCGCCCCCTCCAGCGTGCGCATGCGCGAGACCCATACTGCGATGGCTGCTCCGTCGCAACGGGTCTCGCTACAAGACGGGGTGGCTGTCGATGTTGATTGACAGATCGCCCAGTTTTGTAGGCGGGGAGGGGGGGTGGCTGCACAAACGCAGGCATTCCCTGGTATTTGTAGGCGGCCCTACTGACATCATGAGTGATGTCAGTAGTGGACTTCCTGCTCTATTAGAGCAGGAAGTTTACTCAGGCTTGCGAGAGCTGAGACCCTACCACAAGGTCTCCTCGCAAGCCCGATGGTCGCGATAATCACGACCATCGCCAGCCCGCTCGCAAAAGCTGTGGGTGATCAGGCCGAAAAAAAAAAATCCCCGCCCTGATTCAGAGCGAGCGCTCGCAAACAGTGAGCGATTCTGAATCAGGCCCATAGACAATCATAATATATAAACATTATAATGTTGACAGGTACATTTTGTGGAATCGGTATGTTATACCACCGGACCTAAGCCCGGCGGTTGAAATACCGATGCTGGAAGGCCGGCAGATGAAGATCATGACCGGGTAAGTATTAGCACTATCCCCCCCCTCCCCCTCCCTTTAACCCTCCCTTATTGGTGCCTAACCCTAACCTCCCTTCAGGGTTGTCTAACCCTAGGTCCCCCCGGGAGTCCTTAAACTACCCCCCCTCCCTCCCCCGCGGCTAACAGCTCCTGACACCCAGCTTACCTACGTTCGGTATGCCGGGCGTCGGGATTTCGACGTGGGGCTAATGATAGGCATCGGCATTTAGACGCCTATCATTAGTCCCATGCCGGGCTTTCACTGTCGGGAAGCCGGCGGTCGGCATTTCGACCGCCGGCTTCCTGACTACATCCCCTTTATGTACACAACCAAAATGTTAACATGGACTATATGTCAGCAATTAATATGTAGACAGTCAAAATGTGGACAGGGACATAATGTAAACATTGACATAATGTAGACAATTTACAGTGCCTTGCAAAAGTATTCACCCCCCTTTGCATTTTTCATGTTTTGTTGCCTCACAACCTGGAATTAAAATGGATTGTGTGAAGGTGTGCATCATTTCATTCACAGAACATGCCTACAACTGTGAAGTTGTGTTTTTTTTATATTGTGAATCAAACAACATTTAGGACAACATAACAGAAAACTTCAGCGTGCATAACTATTCACCCCCCTAAGTCAGTACTTTGTCGAGCCACCTTTTGCGGCTATTACAGCTGCAAGTTGCTTTGGATAAGTCTCTATGAGCTTGCCACATCTTGCCCCTGGGATTTTTTCCCATTCCTCAAGGCAAAACTGCTCCAGCTCCTTCATGTTGGATGGTTTCCGCTTGTGAACAGCAATCTTCAAGTCTGACCACAGATTCTCAATTAGTTTGAGATCTGGGCTTTGACTAGGCCTTTCCAACAATTTAAATGTTTCTCCTTAACCACTCGAGTGTTGCTTTAGTAGTATGCTTCAGGTCATTGTCCTGCTGGAAGGTGAACCTCCGTCCCAGTCTCAAATCACAGGCAGACTGAAACCGGTTTTGCTCAAGAATATCCCAGTATTTAGCACCATCCATCTTTCCCTCAACTCGAATCAGTTTCCCAGTCCCTGCCGCTGAAAAACATCCCCACAGCATGACGCTGCCACCACCATGTTTCACTTTGGGGATGGTGTTCTTGGGGTGATGGGATGTGTTGGGTTTGCGCCAGACATAGCGTTTTCCTTGGTGGCCAAAAAGTTCACTTTTAGTCTCATCTGACCAGAGCACCTTCCTCCATACATTTGGGGAGTCACCCACATGCATTTTGGCAAGCTCAAATCGTGTCTTATTATTTTTTATCACTAAGCTCTATGGAGTGTATGGCTTATAGTGGTCACATGCACAGATACACCAGTCTCTGCTGTGGAACTCTGCAGCTCCTTCAGGGTTACCTTTGGTCTCTGTGCTGCATCTCTGATTAATGCCCTCCTTGCCCGGTCTGTGAGTTTTGGTGGGTGGCCCTCTCTTGGCAGGTTTGTTGTGGTACCATGTTCTTTCCATTTGATGATGATGGATTTGATGGTGCTTCGGGGGATCATCAAAGATTTGGCTATTTTTTTATAACCCAACCCAGAATTGTACTTCTCAACAACTTTTCCCTGACTTGTTTTGAGAGCTCCTTGGTCTTCATGGTGTGATGCCTCTTGCTTAGTGGTGTTGCAGCCTCTGGGGCCTTTCAGAAAAGGTGTGTTTATGCTGACAGATCATGTGACACTTAGATTTCACACAGGTGGACTTCATTTCACTAATTATGTGACTTCTGAAGGTAATTGGTTGCACCAAAACTTTTGAGGGGCTTCATAGCAAAGGGAGTTATTACATACAGTATGTACATGCCAATTTTCAGAATTTTATTTATAAAGATTCTTTTTGATATATATTTTTCTCATTTCACTTCACCAAATTAGACTATTTTGTACAGATCCATCATATAAAATTCAGATTAAAAAAAATAATAATAATTACAGGTTATAATGTAACAAAAAAGGTAAAAAGCCAAGGGAGTGAATACTTTTGCAAGGCACTGTGTATATAGACAAATTAAAAGGTTGACAAGGCCAAAATGTAGACAACCAAAATATATATACATACATATATAAATATCAATCCATTGTCACAATAAAATGTAGAAATAATAGGAATAACTATAACTCCTGTTTTCTTAAAATTATATACCAATAGCACTTAAGAATTTATTTACAAAGTATAACCAGATAGTAACTAAAATATATACAATGTATCTCTTAAAAAGGCAGTCATTATATCAATGACAAAATAGAAGAAAATTGAAGCTTTTTTTAGTTAGCCGTGTAGATTGTGACAATGCCTAGATTTTCGATCTTCGGTGTAGGACAATTTGTCTGGCTGTTAATTAAGTGGTAATTACCGTATAGTTGGAGCTCCACATTGCCCGGTATAGTTCCAATAAATACCTTTGAAAAACTACACTTTGTAGGAGGGCTTTGGTTAAGGTACGAGGGTTGATTGAAAAGTAACAAGACTGATTTTTCTATTCAAAATCAGATGACTCCACAGGATCTGAACAATTATTTCTTTTTCAAAGTAGCGTCCTTCACATTCAATAAATTTTTTGCAGCGTTTCAACAATGATTCAAAGATGTGCAGTAAACTATTTTGTGACATCACTTCATCAACTTCTTTCTGCGCAGTTGTTTTTTCAGGGTTGGGAATGCCCAGAAATCACAGGACTCTAAGTCCGGGCTATATGGAGGGTGTTCCAGTGCTGTCCCATTAATTTCAGTCAGTGCTGCCAATACCACAGCAGCAACATGTGGTTGGGCATTGTCTTCTGAAAATGTGTTTTTTTTCTTTCTCATAGCTCCATGCAAATGGTTTTTCAGGATGTTTGCATAGTAGTCACCATTAATTGTCTGTCCACGGGGAACCCAGTGCTGTAGGATCATACCGTATGCATCAAAGAACAGCAGAAGCATGACTTTACATGGCGAGGGAATCACACAGAATTTTTTGGGCAGAGGCAATTTAGTGTGTTTCCATACACTGGACTGTTTGAATTCCAGATCATAATGACGAATCCACGATTCGTCATACGTCACAATCGATATCAGGAAATCAGGTATCCTCTCCGACATTCGAATGGTGTTCTTGCACGATTCAAATGATCGCCATATCTGCTTTTCTGTGAGATTTCTGGGTACCCACCTGGCACACACACGCAATGCATTTTCAGTTCATTTGTCACAATATGCTGAACCCGTTTAAATGAGATGCCAAGTGAAGTCGAAAGTTCATGTAAAGTAACCTTCTGTTATTTTGCAACATCTCCGCAGCTTTGGCAAAGTTGACATCTGCAACTGCGGTGGACGGTCTCCCAGAACGTGCTTTGTCAGTCACTCACGTATTACCCTCTTAGAAGTGCTTCCACCACCGAAATACTGCAGCACGGCTAATTGTTTCTTCAACATATGCTTGCCGTAACATTTCATGAGTTTCATTTCCGCTTTTTCCATGTTTCACACAAAATTCAATCACACATCTCTGATGTAATCTCACAGCCATGTCTTCCTCATCTGCCATGATGAAACGTATGCAGATCTTCCTCTTGCTGTAACCAAACAAAGAAGATTATGGCAGTCTAACCGCAGGTTCAGACACCTCAATATATGAGCTTCACAATAACCAGCATAGCGTTGCCACGTCTACCTATACTGAAATACATTGGCAGTCTCATTACTTTTCAATCAGCCCTCGTACATTCGGTAGCAAGCCAACAGCTCTCTCCACTGTGCTGCAACAGCCAGCGGCTGTGATAGCAAGCCCTGGCTGGTAACTTCACAAACGGTCTAGCTGTATAACGCACATGGTATGTGTGCCAGACTCTACTCTGATTACCTGTGAAGTAGTTGTGCGCTATTCGGTGGCTATGTTTAGAGTAGTCCCAATAGTATTAATAATAATAATAATAATAATAATAATAATATATACACATTATAATGTCAACAGGTATTTTATGTAGACAACCAAAATGTTGACATGGGCTATATGTCGACAATATGTAGGCCTTCAAAATGTCAAGAGGGTCATAATGCATTGACATAATGTAGGCAATTTATAAATAGTCCAATTAAAATGTTGACAGGGTCAAAATGTAGATAATCAATATATAGACATGGTCAGAATGTTGACAGCCAAAATATAGACACGGTCAGAATGTCGACAGTCAAAATGTTGACATGCCTATATTTTGACTGCAGGTTATGCTATGTGCAGTTAATATTTTGACCAATGTTAACAATTCCTTTAACTCCAGAGTGATTTCCAATTTGTCTGCATATCACTCTGCTTGCCTGGTATCGCAAATTAGTGATTGGTTGCATCCGCCCAACTCTAAACTGTAAAGGGTGTTTATTTATTTTTAATAACCAGTTATTTTTATAGCGCACACATATTCCACAGCGCTTTACAAAGAATATTTGTTAATTCGCATCAGCCTCTGCCCCAGTGGAGCTTACAATCTAAATTCCCTACCACATGCACACACACATACTAGGGTTAATTTAGTTGGGACCCAATTAACCTACCAGTATATTTTTGGAGTGTGGGAGGAAACCGGAGCACCTGGAGGAAACCCACGCAAGCACAGGGAGAATATACAAATGCCACATAATGTTAGGGCCATAGTGGGTATCGAACCCACGATCTCAGTGCTGTGACGTAGTAATGCTAACCATTACACCGTCTGTGCTGAATTGTAAATTACCCATTGTTTACCTTAATATAGACACCTTAATAATTGCGCATCCTTACTGACTGCTGGACTCCTCTAGGATGTAAGATGATATGTTGTACACATCTAAATGCCTACTACTACCGGCCAACACCCTTTCTATTGTTACACATCCTAGGTGTCTCCGACTTGTGTTTTAGAGGGATTATGAAGGTAGCTTATGTACTGTGGGCCTGATTCAGAGCTGCTCGCTGTTTGCGAGCGCTCACTCTGAATCAGGACGGGGATTATTTAATTTTATTTTTTTCTCCTGCCCGCTCGCTATGTTGTGGGTGCCCATCGGGCTTGCCAGGAGACCCT
This sequence comes from Taudactylus pleione, assembly GCA_031769625.1. Taxonomy (NCBI): domain Eukaryota; kingdom Metazoa; phylum Chordata; class Amphibia; order Anura; family Myobatrachidae; genus Taudactylus; species Taudactylus pleione. The sequence goes on along the minus strand of JAUIMM010000324.1, from coordinate 5,260,459 downwards.
GTGGTGGTAGGGTCTCCGCTCTCGCAATCCCGAGTGGACTACCTGCTCTAATAGAGCAGGAAGTCCACTATTGACATCACAAGTGATGTCAGTAGGGCCGCCCACAAACGGCAGGCGTTCCTAAGGGAAAGCCTGCATTTGCCTAACCACCCCCAATCCCCGCCTACAAATCATCAGCGAGCTGTCAATCAACATCGACAGCCGCCCCATCTTGTAGCGAGCCCCGGAGCGACTGAACTTCAGTCATCGACCCACTCGCTGTGCGCTTGCGAACGGGCCTGAATCAGCCCCTGTGTGCCAATTCCATGGTCCCATTCTCTCAACTACAGGCCCAATACCGCCTTCTACCTGATGAACTATTTACAATTATATACTTCTGTATGGGACATTGGGTCTCTGTGTCCCTTCAGGTGAGCTGCTCCCTGGGGCTGTCCCCGCGTGATATTTTATCTAAGTTGACACGTGGTAATTCTAGGTGGAGCATTGGATCTTGGTACACTCTTGGCGAGGGTCTGGTGGGCAAATCAATGGCCAAACTCTGGGCCTGATTCAGCAAGGATCACCGTTGCCTGTATGCACGCAATTGGCTGATTGTTGCATGCGTATGCATCGCCGTGCACGTGCGTGAACTAGCCCCTGTGATTGGGACTGCGATCGCAGAGGATACTCAGACCCATGGCAGAGTGATTGACAGGAAGTGCAGTTTGTGGGTGGTGACGGGGGGTTGGTTGGGCGAACGCAGGCGTGCCAGTGCATTGGGACAGCGTTGCAGATGTGTGCATAAATTATCCACTGCAATGCCAGACGTAGCCTGATGCCTCATAGCGTGCGCTGAAAGAAGCAATTTCTAAGTGAGGTCTGACCTGCCTTAACTGTGCGTATGGGTCCAATGTTACTCGATGTTACTGATTGTTCGCTATGTTACCAAAGTATACGGATGTGAGTAAGGGGAAGTGGACATCCTTATGTTAGGCTGCGATCGCAATGCGAATGCAAACATTTACATAGCACCGCTGATATTAGCACCTGCATTGCGTGCGTATAAGCAGGATAGTGATCCTTACTGAATCAGGCCCCCTGTTTGGAATCTGTTCTCCAAATTACTTTTACATCCCAGAAATGGGAATCTATTTATCTGCTCATCAGCTGTCCAAGTGTTATAACTATTTGGTACTGCAATATAAAATGGTTCGCCAGCTTGACTTCGCCCCAGGCAATTTGCATAAAATGTTGCCTTTTCAGTCGAAATACTGTTTGTGAAATTGTTTTGTGGTGGGAGATATATTCCATATATTTTGGGGGGGAGGTTTTGGCTATTAGATTACAACCCTTACCCTCTTTAGCCCTTTTTCCTGTATATCCTCCCAGATCTAACTAAGCATGACAGCTATGTGCTGGGGCATATGTTGGTCAGGACTAAGACCAGGGCTGCCACCAGAAATTGTGGATGGTAGCTATGGTCAACAACTCCACTTATAAAAACCAGCACTTTAGTAAATATACCTCATAAGGTTATAAATAAGGTTCAATTTACCTTCCGAATGGAAATGGAAGGCATTATATCCTCTACATCTGCTTTCTTGCCATTGATGAAATGGCTCAGATGGAACGTATTTGTGACGGATGGGGAGAGTGCTAAATTTCTGTTTATGGATATGTTTCCATCTCCTCAGGCTCCTATTGCTCTGACCCCTCCTTCCCAGTTATGATACATACTGTATGTGCCTCATGTTACTTTGCTGTTTATGGTGCAACATTTATGGTATGTTCATAATTATATATGAGTTTTATTATTGTGGATTGTGGCCCCCACTCCACCTTTTATAGCTCTACAGTACCTTCTCCCTTACCTCTGTTTAGTTTTTGAAAAATATCAATAAAAACTGTTGGTGAAGAAAAAAATTCCTTTAACTCCAGATATTTAACTCAACCCAGGTGATCGCAGCTGGAAATCAAGTGTAATACCCCTTGTCCACTGACCTCAAAATCCCGGGTTATTGCACGTGAGCGTGCATGAACCCAGGAATTTTTGGTAGTGGAAATGGGTCCACCTGGGTCCAGTGTCCCGGGAATCCAACCCTGGAAGCTAGCAGGGTTTTACCCGGGAAGGACGCAGGTAGGGCTCAGTGGAAACGGGTATCCCCGGTCATCCGATCAGGGTCCCGTTTCCAGCATGGGGATGTCTGCACTTGGAGATGATGTAATCTCCGAGCGCCGCCTGAAGAGTTTCACTACATATGGGTGCAGTGTGAACGGCGCCGACACGGGAATAAACCGGGACGGTGCCACAGTGTGAAAGGGACTGTCCCGGGCCTGACCCAGTTTGTAACCATGTTTCAAATCCCTGGTCAGACCCAATACTTTAATGTAAACGTGGTATAAGGGGTATATTTACTAAAGTGCAGGTTTGTAGAAGTGGAGATTTTGGCCATAGCAACCAATCAGATTTTAGTTATTATCTTCTAGAAGGTGCAAGATAAATGATATGTAGAATTTGATTAGTGGCTATGGGCAACATCTCCACTTCTAAAAACTTGTACTTTAGTAAATATACCCCTAAGAAGCAAAGGTAACATTTATTTTACTCTGGGGAGTCAGGTTGGCTATTATTAATTGATGATATTGGTGTTACAATTAACAGGGATAGGAAAACCCTTCTCATCAATTAATTCAGCCCATTATTCTGTCTTAATAGACTTATACCACTTTCAGACAGAAAATGGCAAAAAACCTGGATTATCCCCGACTTTTGTGTACCGGGTTGTTTTGCCACTGTCTGTCTGTACCCCCCTTCAGTCAGAAGAGCAAATTACCGGGTCTAAAATTTCAACCCGATAATTTGCTGTTTTACACGTGTATTTCTTCTGTCTGAAAGGGTCAACCCGGGACTGATTTCCCGTATCTCCAACCCTGGTAAATTCCGGGGTCGAAGTCCCGGGAATTTAGACAGGGGATGACCCTTTCAGACAGAAAAAAGTACCGTGTAAATCACCACATTACTGGGTTGAAATGTTTAACCCAGTAATTTGTATTTCTGTCTGAAAGGGGTATAAATGGGATGTTTGGAAGTAAATCACTTTACATCAGTTAGAAGAGTCACATTAGAGGGTTTGCTGACTGAGGGCTGCCAGACTAATGAAGAAAGTTATACTACAGGAGGCTTTAGGATACAGCGCTACTAACAGGATTCTTGTTTACATTAACAAAAAATTGCAGCTCAGACATCAAGTGCTATACTCACTCCACCACTGACATGGGCACAGATATTATAATGTTAAAAAAAAAAAAAAACAGGATTGATAATAACTGTTCATGTGTCATTCCCAGATCCCTTACCAGCCGTACTAAATAATGTCCCCTATTCCCAGTAACCCTGATGTATTTTCCATAAGTGTCCTTCTGGAATACAGGACCTGATTCAGAGCCGGACGCTATTTGCGGACGCTCGTTCATAAAAAGGGGCTGGCTATTTAAATTAAGCGCTCGCTCTTTGCGGTCTGTTGACGCCTCTATGTCTGAACGAGCGAACGAAACATGCGCTCACTATTTAGGAAAAAATGCCCCCTGGCCGCTCGCATCCTACGTCATCTCCGCTATTTATTTGATTAATCGGGTACATCGAAAGGCGTCTGAACTGCTCGCAGTGCTTGTGGTTGGATTTTCCTACCGCAATCATGCGAGCAGTTCAGGCTAAAAGACAACCAAGTGACGTGGTCAATGACGCTGCTTTGTTAATTATGCACTCCCAGTAAACGCCCGTTTTGACCCTTTGGCACGCCTGCGTTCGGATCTCCACTCCCCGTTTTTAAGCACCTTCCCCTGTTACCACCCACAAACGCCTCATTCTGTCACTCAAATTAGCAGGCATTCGCTATTTTGCGAGCACACGATTTTCGACCGCACTGACTGGTTCGCGCATGCGTACTAAAACTCATATGCATGCACAGATGTGCGAACATCGCTCGGAGCGAACGAGCGGCCGGTAACGAGCGGCTCTGAATGAGACCCACAATGTGAACTAATTCTTCTGAAACGCTGATTAATCGCCCATCTTAACCAGCGTTAATGCTGTGAGTAGTGTCTCTGATCTATGAGCTGTCACAGTAATATTCATGTGATTCAGTGAACATAAGACAGCCGACAACTATAATCCGTTGTTCAGTTTCTGTATTAATATAAGTAGCTGTCCTAGTTTATTATTACAAATACATTGTGTTATTATATCACAGTGTTGTCTTTTGATTATTGTTATAAGTACTGACAAGGGTGCAATTAAGGGACTGGGAGGGTTGTGTATTCTTGTGGTGTTTCACTTGACATACTAGCATTAAATATTTCTGTGTTTAATTGTGCCTAATGGTGCGTACACACGTAGCGATATAAATGAGCAATTTGAACGATAATGATATGGTTATCATTTAAATCATTCATTTTTAGGTCCCTACAAACTCAACGACGACCAACGATGCATGGCCACATATGGACGATAGCCATATCATCCATCGGCCGTGCATGCAGGTCAATTTGCTTGATATCGAGCAAGTTACTTTAGGGACCCACGATCGCGGGTCAATCATCCAGCACACCAGGAAAGGTACTGGACGATCAGTCAGTGATATCTTATCGCAGGCTGATCGCTACGTATGTATGCACCATTACACAGTGAAATATTATCAGCAGGGCCGTAGCTAGGGTAGTGCGGCCGGTGCCATCGCACAGGGCACCACAGGTCAGGGGGCGCTGTTTGGGCCTGTCAAATTTCTGTTTATTATCATTCTTGCTTGTAGCTTCCTCTTATTTCGTCCCCAGCATCTCCTGGCCTCTCCTATCTCTTCCCTGGCCCTTCCCCATGAAGCCATGGCCCTTTTTTGGGTGCATTATGTCCCTTTGAAAAATGAGGGGGGCGCCAATTCTCTTTCTGGCACAGGGCACCAAAAAGTCTAGTTACGGCTCTGATTATCAGTGTGTTTCAGGTATCAATAAACTTAGGATATTATCTGTGCCACCTTATGACCTTTCAGCACTGGGCATATCCTCACTATGATTTAACATATTACTTGCCCTTCTGCCACACCCACACAAAGGGGTCAATCCAATTAGGTGCGAAGGAGGAGAATTGCTGCCGGCAATGTCACGGCAATACGCCCCCCTCGTGGCCCTAGCTCACCCCGGACTTGCACAGTTTTGCTCGCAGCCCTACTTGCCTGTGAACAGCCTCACTTACATGCGGTGCGAGGATTTTGTACCTAATTGGATTGACCCCAAAATATTATATTGTGAGAGGGTTGAAAAAGTCCTGTAAGAAGAATGTTTTTATATATTCATCCCTAAAAATAAATAAGTAATAATAAAAAACATAATTCATTGTTTCTAAAACCAGGTCCTCAAGCCTGCCTAACAGTCCAGGTTTTAAGGATATCCACGCACTAGTGGCTTAGGGCCTAATTCATAAATTCGGCTGTGCAATACCATCTATCTAAAGTGCTAATGCTGCAGGAGGCATCTGAAGAGAAGAGGCGCCTCCTGTCAGCATCTGCGATCCCAGCTCTGCGACCAAGCTTACGCAGGCTGGCCGGCTCCTGGCGCCTATGAGGCCAGGAAGTCATCAGGTTAAAGTACATCTCTGATTAAAGCCCTTAACTAGTACCTGAGTCAGTTTGATTTAACTATCTGTGCTCAATTATGGATAGACTTAAAACATGGACTGTTAGGGTGCATTGAGGACAGAGATTTGGAAGCCCTGCCTAAGATCTCCTTACTGTATCTGGCAAATATTTGGTGGCTGGGTATCTGTTTTACTGGTGAGCAGTGGCGGCTCCAGAGGTGGGGATGCAGTACAGTCCAAAATTCAAATAGGGGAGCCACACCAACTGCCAGTGAGTCCCAGCCATCTATGTTTGGCAGCGTCTGGAAGGGCAGTTGGTGTGGTTCCCCTATTTGAATTTTGGATTGCGCTGCAGCCCCACCTCTGGTGACTCTACTGCTGGTGAGACTAAAATAATCCCCCTTCCCTACCCCCCCAGGCCACTTTACTGTGATTTCCCCTATGCCTTGTCACTAGTTTATGTCCCATTAGTACAAATAAATACATTAATTCAACTATATTAACAAATATTTTCAATATTTTCTTGCTGGTAGCCAACACACCAGCTCCTACCACCCGTTGTATAATGTATAAATTAAATCGGATGTGGCATTGAGGACATTTATGAAAACTGGTGCAGAGAGAAGTATTACCCTTAATACCTAATCATTTTTATTACTTAAACTGTACTACAAAGTGAAAAGTAGTATCATATTGGTAGTCATGGGCATCTCCAACTTTTTTATTTTACACCAGGACAAACAGGAAACATTACACATCATAGTAGTAAAATCACCTATAGGTAGCGGATAAAAAAATGTAAACATCAATATGCAGCCAGTATGCCCAGGGTCACTGAGACTACCAGTGTCTGGTATTGTGCATCATTCTCCTCCATAGAAGTCACTCCTGATTTATGGCAGCGGAAAATTGTCTCATTCTAGAATATACCTAACATTTTTAATTTGGTTAATATCTGATGATTTAGACGTCCATGCCATATGGATGCCATCTGTGTCAAGCTCATCAAACCATTGAGCGTCCACACATTCGCCATAGATGGAGGCATTGTCATCATCATCAAAGAAACCACATTCTCCCATCTTATCAAAGATATGCTGACATGCTGCAATGTGTGATTAAGACATACTGGCCAGAAAGGTCCAGGAGAGTCCATATGAGGGAGGGGGGGGGAATTGGTCAGGCTCCCGATGCTGCCCACTTCCAGTCTGAAGTGTGGGTGGTTGGACAATGCATTTTGCATTGAATTGCATCAGCCTGGCCTGCCTCCCCCACCCCGTTGTAAAATGCAGCAAATAACAGTTCTGTACAGTGGTTGACAGGGCCACAGTGATTTATAGCCCTGTTCCCCGTGTAAAATGCCACAAACCTAAGCCTGAATACTGCACCATCTATTATTGTGCATAGGATGCTGGGAAACATATTAGGCTGCCTGGTAGACTTCCATCCCACCACTTAAAATTGTGGGTATTAATTAATATTTAATATCTTTATTAGCTGGCAGGTTATAGGGAAATATTAGATGGTTTATCAACTATGTCTCTGTAGTTCACCCTGCAGCAGATAAATAAGTCTTCTGGGCTACTCATCCCAAGGTGTCAACCATGTGAGAATATTTAATGGTTTTGAACGTATTCCCAATATGTAAGCGGTGTTTGACTTGTTGTGATTGTAATTATTTACTTTGGTTTTTGTCCTGTTTTTGTGAAGACTTCACAGCTTTATTGTTCTTTTACTTTTAAATACACTGTACTCAAAAGGCCATGCGGACCCATGTCTAATTTAATAAGAGCTAAATAGAGACATGAAGATACAACAAAATTAAATTTATACAGTGATTTAGATTGGTAATTAGATATTGCTTTTCTTTTGGAGACTCTAGAGTAATTTAAGAAGCATTTTTCATTTTATCTTGTACAATTTAACTATTGCTAGCAGGTGCATCACTTCATTGAATATTAAATGCTTTACATTTATGGAAATTAAATGCTTTAGTTCTTCTATGCACTTTCGACTTGTTTTGCCGTACAATGCTCTGCAAATAGTTTCCTATTTATTGTTTATCAAATGATTAAATGCATTAGTCAATTGAAACACAATGATAGAAGTCAACAAAAAAACGTATCATTTAATTCTTGATTTTTTTTTTAACCTAATTGTTCGATTTGTCATTTCAATTCAGTTACCTCAAATTCCAATTTAATATTGGTCCCAGGACTGATCATCATTTATTTACAATGTTTATTTGTTTTGAAAGCCTACATTAATTTTATTTTTTAAGCATAAAGCTCATACATGTATTGCAAAATTGTTAAACCATGTCCAAATTTATGAATACTTTGGATAAAGCTATTGCTCCCCGTTAGTGCCTAAACCTAACCCCCCCGCTGCATTCTAAACCTAACCCTCCCGGGGGGGGGGCCTAGCCCTAACCCCCCCTAGTGGTGCCTAAACCTAACCCCCCCTTCCCCTAGCCTAACCCTAACCCTCCCAGGGGGTGCCTAACCCTAGGTCCCCCTATGGGTCCCTAACGCTAACCCTCCCAAACCCCCCCCCCGCAGCTACACACTAAGACCCCCACTTACCTTCGTTCGGTAAGCTGGGTGTCGGGATTTAGTAGTGGGGCTAATGATAGGTGTCAGGATTTCGACGCCTATCTTTAGTCCCATGTCCGGATGCGGCTGTCGGGATATCGGCGGGCGGGATAGCGCCTGCCGGTATCCTTACTACATCCCGTCTGAAAGTATTTATTTGGAAGATATAGGCAATACATACTGTTGAGAAATCGACAAAATTTGTCTTATGTATTGTCTTCTGGAAAATAATGTATGGACCCAGCTGCAAAATTTGGTTGCAAAATAATCACACCAGTCACAAAGTAACTCGTAGGCAGCACGACGGCTGTCCAAAGCATAGTGCATAAACACAAATTAGGGTTTAATTACTAGTTATCCAGTTATTTAAACAAATAATATGTATATTGAGCTGCATAGTTGTCAGACATATAACAATAATTAAACACATTGAAGGCACATTAAAAAATAAAAAACCAGGGTGAATGTCACAAAGATTTTTTATACTACAAGTCATCAGTTCATGAGAGGTTGAATTCCCTGCTTATCTGAGTAGGCTGTATGTCATGTACTGGTTCTCCTATTACAAATTAGTGGAATCACTGTGAAATCCAAGTTCATGTTTACACAGTGTGACAAATACTATAGTATAGTTGGCACCAAAAGGATGCAGTGAGTGCTTCTGCTGTCAGCTGTCTATTCAACACTCACCCACTGGTGTTCCTAGAGAATGAAGATTACACAAAGGGACGGGTATGGGGTGCCGGCACTCGGGATACCGACACATGTCAGAATCCCGACACCAGCATCCCGACAGGGTTAGGATAACGACAGCTGTCGGTCTGTATCCTAACCCTCCCCCTCTGCCTACTCTAACCCTCCCTCCTTGGTGCCTGAACCTAACCTCCCTCTCCCCGCACACTAAACCTAACCCTCCCCCCTTAGTGCCTAACCCTAACCCTTCCTCTAGTGCCTAACCCCTAATGCTAACCCACCCCCAAAACCCGCTACTTGCCTTCGGGATTCTGGCGGTTGGGATGTCGGCGGAAGGATTCTGACAGGTGTCGGGATTCCTAAATCCCTGCAGTCGGGATATTGAAGACTCCTGTCTGTAAGGGCGGAGTCTCTTATGACGTGCATTTCACTGGTTCTGAGCATAATCACATATCCAGGCCCGGTGACTGAATCGGTATGTAATGCCGTCTGATGTATTGCCGGCGGACTAAATACCAATGCTGGAAGTCCGAACCGTCATGATCCTGACTGGGGCAGGTAAGTACCCTAACCCTGTGGGGGCTGGAAGGACGCTGTGAGAGCTGGAGTGACACTATGGGGACTGGAGAGACACTATGGGCTGGGGCTGGAGGGCAAATGTGGGGCTGAAAAGACACTGGGGGCTGGAGAGACTGAATGGAGAATAGAGGAACACTCAGGTCTGGAGAGAGACTGTGGGGTCTGGAGTGACACTGTGGGGACTGGAGAGACACGGGGCTGAGGCTGGAGGGGCACTGTAGGGGCCTGAGAGACACTGTGGGGCTAGGACTGGACGGACACTGTGGGGGCTTAGAGAATGTGGGGGCTGGAGAGGCACTGTGGGGCTGGAGGGACACTGTGTGGGCTGGAGAGAGACTGTGGGGTCCTGAACACACTGTGGGGGCTGGAGGGCCAATGTGGGTGTTGGAGAGTGATTGTGCAGGCTGAAGAGACTCTGGCCCTGATTCAGAGCTGGACGCTATGAAAGAGCGCTCGCTCTGAATCTGGGCGTTTTTTTTTTTTTTTTTGTGCGGCCTCCTGGCCGCTCGCATAGCTGTGGGTGACCACCCACAGCTATTGCGAGCGGCCAGGATGATGGTCACGATGGTCAAGACCATCGTGACCATCGGGCTTGCGACGAGACCCTTGTGGTAGGGTCTTGTGGCCGCAAGCCCCAGAGAGCTTCTGGCTCTTATAGAGCCGGAAGCTCTCCCACTGACATCACTTGTGATGTCAGTGGGGCCACCCACAAACGGCAGGCGTTTGCTTGGGAATGCCTCCATTTGTGAAGCTACCCCCCCAGCCACGCCTACCAAATTGGGCGAGCTGTCAATCACCATCGACAGCTCGCCCCCTTTGGTGGTAGACCCGGAGCGACAGAGCACCGGTTGCTAGCCGGGTCTCGCGCATGCCCATGACGGAGCCGGCTCTGTCGTGCTCATGCCCAGTGGGCAAACATCGAACCAGTTGCGAGCTCTCAGCGCTTGCGACCGGGTCTGAATCAGGCCCACTGTGGGGACTGGAGAGAGACTGGGGGCTGGAGGGACAATGTTGGAACTGGAGAGACACTGGAGGCTGAAGGGACACTGCTATATGACAAAGTAATTGGTTTAATTCCTACACAAACAGGCATCTTATGGACCATGTGATCTCTAACATGAATATTGACTGAAGTCACCATCCTCCCAGGGAGGAACAATTCTTTCAGAGGTTCCCTGTTGCAGAGGAACCACATATAGGTAAGGAAGATTCTCTAGCGATTGGCCTGTAAATTCCTAACCCTAACCCATACTTGCCCACTCTCCCGGAATTTGTGAAACATTCACAAAATAGGGAGAGAGGCTCCCAGCTCTCGGCAAAGTCCCCTGCATTTTATTATTATTTATTACCAGTTATTTATATAGCGCTCACAAATTCTGCAGCGCTTTACAGAGAATATTTGGCCATTCACATCCGCCCCTGCCCCAATGGAGCTTACAATCTATGTTCCCTATCACATGCTCACACACACATACACACTAGGGGTAATTTTTTTGTTGGGAGCCAATTAACCTACCAGTATATTTTTGGAGTGTGGGAGGAAACCGGAGCACCCAGAGGAAACCCACGCAAGCACAGGGAGGAATGTACAAACTTCACACAGGTAGGACCGTAGTGGGTATCGAACCCACGACCTCAGTGCTGTGAGGCAGTAATGCTGACCATTATGCCGTCTGTGCTGCATCCCGCTGGCTGACCGTGGAGTGGGCAGGATAAGGGTGATGATGACAAAATTCCCTATGAATCACATCATTGTGGCCTCAACCCTAGCATTGAAAAGACATTAATGATGGCAAGTCATCACAGGGGTGGGGGGCGCACAATGATGCAATTTGCATTGCTCCATCCCATTCTACCCACAAAAGCCGGGAATACCGTCAAACCATCAAGAGGAGGGGGCTGCAATTATGTGTATCGCGGTGTTCCGCTTATGTCCCACCCACCTGCCTCTCCTCTCCCTAAGACTAGCCAAAATTGTGAATTAGGCCCTACCACTCCCCTCTCACAGCCTAACCCTCATGTAGGTATTGTGCAGAAAGCAGACATTTCAATTGTCAACATGTTTCCTACATGCCCCCCCAAAAAAATGAAGCAGAAGAACGCTTGGTGTAATGTTAGCATAACAGCACTGTGGTATTGGGTTAGATCACAGGTTCTCAAACTCGGTCCTCAGGACTCCAGACAGTGCATGTTTTCCAGGTTTCCTCACAGAATCACAGGTGAAATAATTAGCTCCACCTGTCGATCTTTTAAAATGTTTCAGCCAGTAATGAATGCACCTGTGCACCTGCTGGGTGACCTGGAAAATGTGAACCATGTGTGTTCCTGAGGACCGAGTTTGAGAACCACTGGGTTAGATTCACGCCATGGCCCTGTGTGGAGTTTGTATATTCTCCCTGTGCTTGTGTGTGTTTCCTCTAGGTACTCCAGTTTCCTCCCACAATCCCAAAACATTCTGGTATGTTAATTGGCTCCTGGCAAAAATGGACCCTAGTGTGTGTACATGTGGGAGGGAACATAGATTGTAAGCTCCACTGGGGCAGGGACTGATGTTAATGGCCAAATATTCTCTGTAAAGTGCTGCGGAATATGAGTGTGCTATATAAATAAATAAAAAAATAATAAATGTGTCCCCACTTGCATCGCACAATGGATTATCTCATTTCATATGTATTCTATTTATGTAGATTTGCTCCTTACTGGTAATCTCCCCACACACACAAACACACCCAGTATTTTCTAGCTGCTTTACACCTTTATCTAGTTTCTGCAGCCAAAAACCATTCTATGAGCAGCATGTTGTACAGTAATACCCTATAATCAGAGTACAATTTAGCAATACACTCGGCTCGAGCAGCCACATTTCTTCCAGCATCAAAATGGCCGTACGATTAACCCAACATTCTGTGAATTAGCAGCTCCATCATTTTGTGAGTGACAGCAATCTCACTCTATGAGAGTTCTGAATCTGTAGTTAACCACAGGGTGTGATGGCATACCAAATCTGTATTGTGCAAGGAACACGTCCATCAGCCTTAATGATCGGAATTTCATTGCTTTTTTTAGTTTGAGCAGATTCAGTAGGTTTCGTGAAATTTTCAGATCATGTCTAAGAATCCTTAATGGGACATGTGAGACCGTAAGGTTTTTTTGTCTATGGAATTTCATTGCTCTTTTATAATTAATTAACCATCAGGGTTTTGACGAGCAAACCGGGCCACGTGCAGGGCAGAAGGACAACAAATAGGTACATTAGCATGGGTGGAGAAGCACACAGCACACATGAGGTGTTTTGGGGGTGCAGAGGGAGAGACGGCTGCAAGGGCAGGCTGCAGGTGTGTGGGGCAGTGGCAGCAGTGGGGGTGCGGAGCAGTGGCAGCGACAGGGCCATGCACAGAAGCATCAGCGGGCGACAGAGGGACTCACTGGTGCTAGGCATGCACCTGAGAAAATCAAATCAATAAGACACAGATGCATGGATGTATCAGTAAGATCCATCCATGCATCTGTTAAAAAATTAATGTGTAATATTAAAAAAAAAAATGACGTGCCCTCACCAGCACAACCAATATCGGGCTTTGGAGCCTCAGTGCTGGTTGTGCTAAATACAGAGGACAAATGATGTAGGGGTCTCCTGTATTAAGCACAACCAGCACCAGGCTAATCAGAGCCAGTTCTGGTTGCCAAACTACAGGGGACAAACGACGTAGGGGTCCCCTTGAAAAACACGGAATTCTCCCATAGAGGTCTCCCGAGGGGGGCATGATGTTTAAGGGGCTACACATCAAAAGCTGTTGGAGGTACCAAGGTGAAATTTGGCATGGGCTGGTAGAACTGTTGCAAAAACCTAAAAAGTGAGGATTTGGGATTAATCTAAAGTTCCAACTGTCAGTTTTTTCTGACACTCTCAATTAGGACCACTTTTCTGCTGTTCTCTGATTTTTGGTAAGGCATAACTCAGGGTAGGGGTCGAATTCAGACTTGGGGTTTGTTTTATTAGGTAGCTATTGTTCCAGGGTAGGTGCTTTTGGGGTTTAGGTAATTGAGAAAGTTACAGTTTTTAAACTATTACCTCACGAATCCCCCATTTTAGATATAGGAAGTTTCAACTTGTTGTGCAGCCTCAGTAGGAGCCTCCAGCAGGTGCAGGGCCGGATTATAGGGAGGATGACAGGGGCGGTCATCCCGGGGCCCCCACAAACACTGTTATCCGGACCCAATCCCTAAGATGAACTGTTTTTTTTTTATTCATCGGAGGCGCCTGCTGCGGGCCGCGATTAAGCCCCGCCCCCGGCATTTGGCTCTGCCCCCTTCTGCTGCTGCTGGCCGATATGCCTTTCCCTGCCTTTGAAGCAGTAAGTAATGTATATATGTGTACTGTGTTTATGTCTGTGTGTGTATATATGTGTGTGTCTATATATGTGTGCGTGTGTATATATATATATATATATATTATATATACAGTATATGTATATATGTTCAAATATGTACATATACGGACCCCCACACATTTGTTGCCCAGGGCCCCCACAGACCTTAATCCGGCCCTGAGCAGGCGTACTCACTCTGGCTTCACTTGGGTGCACAGAGATGGCTGGCCAGTGGGGTCGGTTGCGGCGGTGGGCTCGGGTGAAGAAAGCGTCCGTTAGCTGCGGCCAGAGCCGTACCTAGACTTTTTGGTGTCCTGTGCCAGAAGGAGCATTGGTTCCCCCCATCCCCTATATTTCAAAAAGGGACATAAGAAATATAGGGGAAGAGCCAGGGAAGAGATAGGAGATGCCAGGAGATGCTTGGGATAAAAGAAGAGAATGATAATAAACTGAAAACTGACTGGCCCGAACAGTGCCCCCTGCCCTGCGGTGCCCTGTGCCATGGGTCGTAAACATACACAGAAGCAGGGACAAGATCAGTGATACCTGTCTGTGCTTCTGTGTTTAAAAAAAAAAGAAAACCTGCGTAGTAAAAAAAAAAAAAACACAAACAGTGTGGCCCCCCCAAAAGAAAAACAACCAGCACCGGAGGTCCAGTACTGGTTGTGCTCTATACAGGGGACAAGTGAAGTAGGGTCCCCCATATTCAGCGCAACCAGCACTGGGGCTCTGATCCAGTCCTGGTTCTGGAAATACAGGGTAAAAAAATGCATAGGGTTCCCCGCTATTTACCAGAACCAGCACCGTACTTTTTCTAGCGAGGACTAATGCCACAGCCAGGTGAGCCCTTTCGCCGGGTCCCCCAGCCGAAGCATCAACCCTTACCGCTAGGCAGCCCAGGCCGGGGATCCCTGGGGAGCTGGGGACCCCCCAATAAAGGGGTCCCCCTCTCCAGCCTGGGGCTATTCCCGGCACCCCTGGCTGGTGGGTGCCAGATTGATTGTGTAAAGTGTAGTGCAAAATAAATACCTAAAATATTGTCTTTTGTAGAAGCTCTACAGACCCCACCAAGCCTCCCCCGCTTGCTGGTACTTGGAGAATCACAAGTACCATTAAGCGGGGCATTAAGGGCCCGCTGGTACCTATAGTACCACTGTAAAAGAAATATATAACAAAAGAAAAAAAGACACTGTTTGTTTTAATATTTTATTGTTCTGCATCTTCACCTGGAGGTAGGCGGGCTTTAAGCTCTTTTACATGGCCGCCGCCCAACCAGGACTTCCCTGGCATCTTCTTTCTTCGGCAGTCTTCACCCGCTGCCCCTCCGCCATCAGACTGCCGTGCCACTGCCTTCCCTGGCTTATTTGAGTCAGCCGAGGGGGGGCGGGGTGATGACATTGCGAGCCGTGATTGGCTCGCGGCGGCCATCTTTTAATTTAAAAAATGGCGCTGAGGCTCCATTTTTGAAATGGGCAAGTGCGGTTCTCACCATTGAAGTCAGTTGTGAGAATTGCTCATTGGCTGAGAGAGGCGAGCCTTCTGCCTCTCAGCCAATGAGCTCTCAGATGCGGGGTTTCCTTTAGTGAAAGCTCTAAGCTCTTATTCGAGCACTGTCCGTGGGTTGCATATTTCGTTTTTTTGTTGTGCCAAACCTGGAGATTACCTACTTTGGACCAAAGAGGACCAATCCACGCATAGGAGAAGGTGAGTATGTTTTTTTTGTTTTCAGGAACCCTGTGGATTCTACTAGAGAAGGTGACAGATGGGCTTTAGGGATACATAGGTGAGTATGTGCGCATGTGTGTGTACATGTGTGTGTGCATGTATGCTTAATAAACTTTTACTTTGTACGGTGTTTATTTTAATATTTATTTTGCTGTAGAACTACAGGTACCAGCGGGCCCGTAATGCCCCGCATGCTGGTACTTGTGGTTCTCCAATTACCCCCGCATGCTGGTACTTGTGGTTCTCCAAGTACCAGCATGCGGCGGAGGGGAGGCTTGCTGGGAACTGTAGTTCCACAGCAAAAGACAATGTTTTACTTCTATTTTTTACACCACATTAACTATCAACCCGGCACCCACCGCCCCAGGGGCTATCAGCCTAGGCCTGGGGTGCCCCCAGAGATCCCCGGCCTGGACTGACTAGTGGTCAGGGTTGATGCTTCGACTGGGGGACCCAGTGAAAGGGCTCCCCTGGCTGTGGCATCAGCCCCCCGCTAGAAAAAGTGCGGTGCTGGTTCTGGAAAATACAGGGGAATCCTTCTAATTTTTTTCCCCTGTATTTCCAGAACCAGGACAGGATCAGAGTCCAGTGCTGGTTGCGCTGAATACGGGGGACAAACGTTGTAGGGGTCCCCCGTATTTTGGTAACCAGGACTGGTTCTGATTAGCCTGGTGCTGGTTGTGCTTAATACAGGGTCGTTTGTCCTCTGTATTTTGCACAACCAGCACTGGGTCGCTTTTTTTTTACACATGTTTACATTTTTTTGCACACAGATGCAGGCTCCATAAGCCTTGCATCTGCCGCTGACGCCGGCTACCTCCCCGGGTCCTACTACCCGTTGCTCGCCCCGCCTGGGCCATTAAAGGCCGCCACTGCTGCCTGCTGTCTCTCAGGATCTCAGCCACCGCTAATGCCCGCTACCTCCCCCCGGGTCCTGGCCACAACAAACGCCAGTTTCCTTCCTCCCGACCCCCGCTACAGCCCGCAGAGGACAGCCATCTTGGTGCACTCAAGTGAACCCACAGTGAATACTCCTGCTGAAGTCACCTACTGAGGCTGCGCAACAAATTGAATATTCCTATCTCTATAATGGCGCAATTTAATAGTTTAAAAACTGGAACTCTCTCAATTACCTGAACCCCAAAAGGCCCTACCCTGGAACAATAGCTACCTAATAAAACTAACCTCAAGTCCAAATTCGC
The DNA here is from genome assembly GCA_031769625.1 of Taudactylus pleione. Lineage (NCBI taxonomy): Eukaryota > Metazoa > Chordata > Amphibia > Anura > Myobatrachidae > Taudactylus > Taudactylus pleione. Next base: position 5,243,691 of record JAUIMM010000324.1, on the reverse strand, counting down.
CCCCTACCCTGTGTTATGCCTTCCCAAAAATCCCCTATAGAGAACAGCAGAAAAGTGGTCCTAACTGAGAGTGTCAGAAAAAACTGACAGTTGGAACTTTTAATTACTCCCAAATCCTCATATTTAATTTTTTTGCCCTGAAATTTGGCATGTAGCACCAAGAGACAGTTCTACCTGTCCAGCTCTGTACCTCCAATAGCTTTTGAGGTGTAGCCCCTTGAACACCATGCCCCCTTCTCTGGAATCCTCTATGGAGATTTCCTGTTTTTTCAATTTAGCCTTAATATAATATATACACATACATACATATATCAGTGATTGCGCTGAACGAAGGGACCTACTCCACAGTTCCTGAGTCCCATCACAAATTATGCCCTACTGCCTGTAGCGCGTAAAAACGCTCTATGGCGCATATTTTACACTGAGAATGACATGGAGAGAAGAGCACAGGGGTGGGAGGGGTACAGACATGGGGAGAGGGGAACAGGGGGCACAGAGGTGGGCGGGCAGAGTACACAGGAGAGCAGAAGGGGTACAGACATGGGGAAAGGGGAACAAGTGGGTGGGCAGAGTAGGATTTAATAAGGGTCATAATCTATGTATAAAACAGTACAGACGAATGGGTTTATCAATGAGAAACATCACACAGGTCACCATGTTGTTTTATTACCATAAGTAGTGTGTCTGCGGCACTCCATAGTTATACCCTGAAATGTGCCCTAAATGTCTCTAAAGCCTGGCACTGTGCCCCTCAGTGCTTCTAGTCAGGACCCTTCAGCTGAACTCTCCTCTCCTTGTGCTGTGGGGAACCTCTGGCCACGGTGGTGATCAGCAGGTGGCGCCCTGTCACAGATTTCTGCAGGGTACTTAATGAAATAGGTATGAGAGTAGCTGCATAATTCAGTTTATGGAAACGGATCTCTGTCCGTCTCACAGGTGAAGTCAAACTGCAGCTGCCTCTTGGTGGCAGATCTGCTGTGAGGGGGCTGGAGGTAGACACAGGCCGGCAACGGTTGTTGTCCCATCGCTGTCCTCAGCTGCCACGCTCTGAATTATTTTAATCAGCTGGAAGAGGAGCTTCTGGTCCTCCATACTGTATACTCCCAGCTCAGCCCCGCACAGGCACTCTATGAGGCAGGACACCTGGAGCAGCGCGGAAGTTAGGTGGAACGTACAGCCGGCGGCGACTGGATGAGACGACACCGGCGGTGATTGGTTGGCAACGCTACCGGCTGTGATTTGATGAGACGCCAATGATTATTTGCTGTGTGTGTGCCACAGCAGCCAGTCACCGCAGGCAGCATCTCCCCGACCAATCACCAGTGATTGGCTGCTCTGCGGGGCGCACACAGCGCATCCTGTGGGACCAGGTCATTTTTAAAAACTGAGCACCTCACTTCCTGTATCGCATAAAAAAGCGCTGTAGCGCGTATTTTGCAATCACTATATATACACACACACACACAGTACTGTGCAAAAGTTTTGGGCAGGTGTGGAAATAGCTTATTTATATCAATCAACAAAATGCAAAGTGAATGAACAGAAGAGAAATCTAAATCAAATCAATATTTGGTTTGACCACCCGTTTCCTTCAAAACAGCATCAATTATTTTAGGTACACTTGCACAAATCAGGGATTTTGTTAGGATTATAGTCAGGTGTATGATTAACCAATCATACCAAACAGGTGATAATTATCATCATTTTCACACGTAGGTTGAAACACAGGCCCTGATTCAGAGCCGGATGCTCTGATAGAGTGCTTGCTCTGAATCAGGGCCGGCCTTCTGGTTTTTTAGTGCGGCCTCCTGGCCGCTCGCATAGCTGTGGGTGACCACCCACAGCTATAGCGAGCCGCCATGATGATGGTCGCGATGGTCAAGACCATCGCGACCATCAGGCTTGCGACGAGACCCTTGTGGTAGGGTCTCGTTGCCACAAGCCCCAGAGAGCTTTCGGCTCTAACAGAGCCGAAAGGTCTCCCACTGACATCACTTGTGATGTCAGAGGGGCTGGCCCCAGACAGTAGGCGTTGCCATGGCAACGCCTCTGTCCGGGCAGCCACGCCCCCGGCCCGCCCACCAAAGGGGGCGTGCTGTCACTCAACATCGACAGCACGCCCCCTTTGGTACGAGACCCGGAGCGACGTTTTGCCAGTCGCTATCCGGGTCTCGCGCATGCACACTGGGCCACCATCGACACGCTTGCGAGCGCAAAGCGCTCGCGAGCGGGTCTGAATCAGGCCCACAGTCATTAACTGACACAGAAACAGCTGTGTAGGAGGCTTAAACGGGTGCGGAACAGCCAAACTCTGCTACAAAGGTAGGGTTTGTTGTGGACAATCACGATCTGGCTAAGGTGATTCTCTGCCACGGAATTAGAAGACATGGACCCAGGTAGAGGAGGGAACCGGGGGCCAGGGGCCTGGATTAGTGATTTCCTCATCCACAGTACTGGATGTTGGCGAGACCTGACCAGAGGCGTGGAGTCCAACTTACTGGGAGGTGTTCACCGGTGACTGGTCAGACAGACTCTCATTGACTGCTGTGCCCACTGCCGGAGCCGGGCTGGAGCTCACTCATAAGCTTCATTTTCCGGCTCCCGCAGTGGGTGATGGATGGGAGAGACGTCATGACGTCTCTCCCATAATGCAGAGCGGGCCGGCCCGGGAGGACAGAGGAGCCGAAACAGGGATTCAGGTGTTTTTTTTTTTTTTTACGTGTGTGTCTTTGTCTGCACTACTGGGGGCACTGAATAGGGGGGCTACTACTGGGGGCATTGCATAGGGTGGACTACTACTCGGGGTACTGTATAAGGGGTTAATATATATATATATATATTTTTTAATTATGTTTTTTTTTAAGGGGGTGCCAAAGCGACTATTTGCCCTGGGCTCTGCTTGGTCTGCAACAGCCCTGTCCAAGATGACAGGGGCATGTTAGTGTGGTCATCTACATTCGACTTCAGAATTTGCCAGCAAATCTGATAATATTACATCACATGTGAACAAAAACATAATCCTTACACATATCAGCTCTTCAACAGTTATTTTCACTTATTTAACAACAAGTATGGGCTGAATCATACCAATGCATTTTATTTTTTAATAAAAAATAGATCAAAAACATTTTTAAAAAAAACTCTGCAACATGACGCAATTTTTTATGCACATGGCAGAACTTGTGTAGTGCATGGGTGGGAACAAGCCGATGAGAACTATTTGCAATAGCGAAAATATGCTACCGTCTTCCGAAGCATACCCGAGCATAGGGACGCCCATCGCTGCCTTTTCATATCTGTCCGACCACGTACAACAGCATAAACATCAGGAATGTCAATACAGTTTGGGCAGCCACACAGCGTCTGACCTGTCTCAAACACTGCTTCTCTCCTGACACACAGAGAGTTCACATGCTGTGAAGGAGATCGCAATTGCTAATTTATGCACGCCTATGAAACAGCGTTTTAACTGTCCTGACACGCCTGCATTTGCCCAGCCAACACCGTTACCTCCTCCAAATGCTGGCTACCTGTCACTTTGTGAGTGAATCGTCTGTGCAAGTGTAGTCGCAAATCAAGAGATAAGATACTCAAATTAAGCCTATGATATGTACAGTATGGAATTTGTTTGCACTGCACATCACCCGTACATCGTACTGGAACCAGTCATTTTTCATAGCTCATAATTGAATTGACCCCAAAGTCATGGAACTACATATGTATTACTAGGTGGCTTGTATTACAGATGTAGAATGTGCCAATTTTTTCTTCTAATGTCAGGCGATTTAGTTCATTTTCTACTTTGTGCCACTTTAAGAAAACACATTGCATTGTGTTATGTAAGTTTCCCAAATCCGTTTTAAGTTATTTGCAATATGGTTTTCTGCCTGCAGGTGGCACTCTGAGATGACACTTGTGAAGTCTCTGAGACAAACTTTCTTTCAGACCTCCCATACCTGAGGTATTATAGTTCGATTAAAACAGTGGAGGTAGTTTAGATAGGGTAAAATTACAGCTCACTATCACAAATACAGATTTGGACCTGTTGTGTGCCTCAGGTTGCACAACTGCACCTAGTTTTCCAGTAAGTCGCATAAGTGTATGGAATCTATAATTAATTAATGACTCTCAGCGCCTGATCCTCACTTGCTGGGAAATTCTCAATACCCTCCTGCAGCAGAATAATATGAGGTGTTGCTTACCTCATGAAAATAATGAATAAGAAGCCAAAAAATTCTGCACTGGAGAGTATACTTAACACATTATTTTATTAGTACAAACACATGCTAGCCTATACATATATTAAAAAGAATACAAAATAAAAATAGGAATGCAATTGCATTTTGGTCACTCCTGAAAAAGGTCACAGGAGTGACTGAAATGCTTGTTCCTGAGATCACCTTCTGAAACACCGCGATTTTCTTACCTCCCAATTGAAGACTTTAGCTGTGCCGACTAAAGTGCGAAGCACGATCCAGGAGCGGTCTTGTGAACAAGATCAACTGCCATCAATAGTGGTCCAGCACTTCTCCGCATTTTTTGCTAAAGCTCAGAGCTGGCAGAGATTGGATGCTGTAGTTCTGAATAACCCGTTAACAAATAGTAGAAATGTGCGCCGACCCCCGTGTTTTGGTTTTGGATCCGGATTCATCTTCGTATTTTGGTTTTAATTTTGTATGTGTATTTAAAAAAACAAAAAACCAGCTAAAATGACGTCATTTTGACCTGCTAGCATGCAATCCAAAACCCGAGCTTGGTTTTTAAATCCGAGTTCCGAACCGGGACTCGGTATGGCTCGGTACCCCAATGTGATTACAAACTCGGTTCGACTCGGAATCCCTTAATTCGGTTGTTTTCAGTTCTCTGAGAAACGGACCCACACATCTCTAACATTTAGACAAAACACAATGTACTGTGTAATGGAAAATAAAAAGAATTATAAAATGTTCAGCACTCAACACTGTACGGTATAGAACAGGGCTAAGCATGACATTCAGCAACATAAAGGTTATATTGTACAGTTGGCTATGTATACAAATAAGTAATAGTTTGTTATTATTTGACAACCCTAATGCTGCCCATTGACTGGAAGACAGGCAAAAGACTGTCCGATTATGACATTGTAATCCTGCAGTCATTTGTCAGTTTGTGATGTGCCTACACTGAACGAGCAGGCGTACTGCCAGCCGCTTCCTCGTGGTGGCTTCAATAAGCCGGCCCGGGGGGGGGCAATGACGCAGAGAGTCGTGATTGGCTCACGGCGGCCATTTTCGATTTAAAAATGGCTCTGCGGTGCCATATTTAAAATGGGTCAAACTCTGCCCTATTGGCTGACAGGCACCGGATCCTCCAGGATCCAGGCCTGCAGCCATAATCTACAGCAAGTCCTGCCGCCACTGCCACCGATGCCGGCTACCGCAACCACCGATGCCCTGCTACAGTCACCGCCCGCTACCGCCGACCCTGCCCAATACAGATGTTGCTGCCAGTGGTGCCGGGTGGCATCGGTATTGCCCGCTACTTCCGCCCCAATGCCCGCTACCGCCGTCGCCACTAATGCACGGCCGCTACTGATGCCCGTGCCTGCCCTGCAGACTCTCTCCCATAGAGTATTAGTACAGCTCTGACAGTGACAGCTGGATACAGTCATTGCCAGTGCTGAATCTGATGCTGCCCAATCACATCTGCTTCAGTGACAGGGACGTGCTTTGATGTGGACTGAAAGCACGTCCCTGTCATTGAGGCATTATATTATTATAATAGGTGCCGCTTCTCCTGATTTTTTTCAATGGGCTTTTACTGCCCTTGGCCTTGCCCCCCCCCCTCCTCTCCCCGCTTCATCTCTTTTAAAATTTCATTAGCAGGACCATATAGATGGCTGTTTGTGGACATTAGGAAGGTACTGTAGGTTTTTAAATGGTGTTGAGTGGCTGATTTGTGCTTTTTTTTATGCAAAAAAAATTATTAAAAAGCAAGCTTTTTTTGTTTAATCTCAAATGAAGTAAACGAAAAATGCAAAACAAGTAGGAAAAAAAGGTGATTTGGGGGTACTTTGAGGACACCTTGAAAATTGTAAAAAAAATATTGTAATTACATTTTGGATGCCTACACTAACGAAAAAGTAGATTTTGGGGTAATTTGAGAACAATGTTTTTTTACCCCAAAAAATTTCATGTAATTATTGGACTAATTAAGCTAATTGGAAACTTCCAATTGCCTATTTAGTCATTATGGGAGGTGTATAAGGGGTTCAGCACAGTGTCCCGACATTTTAACCTTAAAATAATTTTTTTCTGGTCTGCAGACCGCCCGTACACACACAGCAGGGGGGGGGGGGAGCCGGGGGAAGCCCACCTCTAACAGGCCTCGCTTTCAGCGGGTCCCGCAGCTGCCAGATAGATGATGGCAGTTCAGTGTGTATGACGACCATCATCTACAGATATATCTGCAGATCACTCGATCTGCAGATATATCTTTCAGGTGTGAACCCACCATAACTTTTCCATCTGTATTCGTTTTGTTTTCCAGTAACAGATAAGGATGCTAAAGTAAACAATATTGCAAAGAAACCCAATGAGCAAAATGAGCTAAGTGCAGTGGTTCCCAAACTTTCTTGGTTCACGGCACCCTTAGGGGTAAATTTACTAAAGTGAGAGATTTTAGAAATGGAGATGATGCCCATAGCAACCAATCAATTTTTAGCTATTTTCTTGTAAAAACACTTCTAAAAACTCTCACTATAGTAATTATACCCCTTAATGTCTCAGACTTTTTTTGCGGCACCTCTAGGTGCTCTCTTCGGAGTTTGGTACATACTATAGTGGTCAAATAGCAGTTAAAATGGATGTCTGCAGATATCCATAACTAGATCAATGCAAGAAAAAAACCCCAATGCACTCAACTTCTTATAGTTCTTATCCAGCCACACATGCACTCATGTGCTTTCCATGTAGTTGGTGACAGCCTTCCTTCAAGGAGACACAGAGATGATCCTTCTGCTCCTGAGTCCTTCCGCCAGTTCCTAGCCCACATCCTCTTCCTCCTATTCGTCCTTCTCCTCGGGAACTCTACAAGGCTCCTCCTGATGAAGCTAGTCTGCGGTCACAGTGTTGTAATGTGACCATGCCATGCATGATACTTTGCAGCCGCCATAGCCAGCAAAATGGGGCAGACCGGACTATCGCTGTGAGAGGGCTCAATACCTTGTACCTGGTTCTCCAGTCCCTTGCCCTGCCGGTTTCATACAATGTTAAATACCGGGAGGGACCACACCATGCGCCAGAGGCTGCTAGATCCTGCTCACAGCCTCACACAAACACCGCAGCTCCAGCTGTCCCACCCATTTCCTGATTGGCAGCCAATAGCAGAGGACCTGCTGCAACTGTAATTTTTATTACATTTTTCTCAAAGTCTCATTTGTGAAATCAGCAGTTTATCAGCCAGTAATGCATTAAGAACTGCATCAATATCTGGGAGATAAAAAGAGTAGGTACATCCAGCAGGCCTATGAAATTCCTGAGCACTATATAATACGCTTTTATAAGTGTAGACCTGAAAGCCTGTTTAGAAATTTTATACACCTCAGAATGCTCACGCAAAGCCCAGTGTGAGGAGTATAGGTAAGGCGGAGGTGTCCTGGCAGCTGGAACCGCCCTTGTGATCTGGTATTAGGATTCCCATTCAGTAGTGTGGAAATTATCAGGAAGGGATATTGTAATTGTGATTGGCCAGCAGTCACATCATCCCTTATTCACAGAATGGGGTTCCAAATGTTTATGCCTACTACATGCAATATCAGGGAATTTTGTGCCTGATTCAGCTTGGGTCGCAGGTCTGCGTTCACACGCAATCGGTCGATGTTTGCGTTCTGCACATTGGTATCCATTCACAGTGCGCGTGCGCGAACCAGCTGCTGCGATCGCAAATTCCAACTCAGCGGATACACAGAGGCACAAGGAAATGAGTGACAGGAAGTGCCGTTTTTAGGTGGAGAGGGGGGGTGGTCAAAGGAAGGCAGGTGTGCCTGTGCATTTGAATGCCATTACAGGGGCTTGCATAATTAAGCTCCAGCGACAGCATACGCAGCCAGTGCTCTACATGGCGACAGGAAGCTTTGCAGGTTTTAAGGCATGTCAAGCTCAACCACAACTCCTCGTATGGGTACGATGTTACTGATGTTTTTTGCTGACTTGCGGACATATGTAGTGGGAAGTGGGCGGCTTTATAAGCTGGGGTGCGTCTTGGTATAGTGCTGCCATCGCATCGCGATCGCATTCATTTGCATATTTTTGCAGCGAGCAGATGCGTGTGATTGCAGACTTGCGATCCGTGCTGAATCAGGCACTTTGTGTCTGTGCCAGAGCTGGCATCCCTGTGTGGATTTCTTAAATTTATTTTTAGTGGGAATATCTGTCTTGAACACATGCCAGAATGGGATCGAAATCCCCACAGCGCCAGCCCAACAGGAGGAAATCCCCACAGCGTCAGGTAAGTCACCTAACCCTCCCTTAGGGGTGCCTAACTCTAAACTCCCAGGGTGGTTGCCTAAACCCCCCTCCCCCCGCGCGGTTAACTACTGGGGACAACCGGACTCACCTCGAACGGTCCGGCATCCTTCGGCACTATGGCATCGGGATGAAGATAGGCATCAGTATTTCGACGTCTATCTTCTGTCCCTTGCCGTTCTTTTGGTGTCGAGATATGGATCGGCGGCACATAGTCCGCCGGTCTATTAACTACATTCCCACATGCCTATCCCAGAAAATAGTTAATTATGATCAGAATCCATTTTTACCTCAGAGTCTGAGTTTTTTTTCTCCACAACTAATACTTGAGAAGAAGGATGATATTGATGACAGAATGACAAGCCTTTATAAGTTTTTTGGGGATTTTTTGTAACTTTTAAAATGTTGCTCCATTAATAAATTGATTCTCATATTTACTGTATGTACCCTATTCCAGTTTCCTTTCAGTGGTGGTCAGTGAATCTCCCAAATGAAAAGTCTGCTCTCCAGTATTAAAGTGATTATTCTATAGCTTCTATACCTAATCTTTGTTCCCGACTGTCATAGCAGTGCCAGAGCCTGATTAATTGGATCCAAATACAGATAGTTGGGGTTAGGTATGCAGACAGTCAGAATACCAACAGCGACATCCAGACAGTCAAAATCCCAATGGGTTTTGGTAAGTATTCTAACCCCATTCCTAACTCCCTCCCGCAAGAAAGAAGGGTGCACTGGTGTTCTGCCAATTAATACTCTGAATTAAATTCGGCAGCTGTCACAGTGGGCTCTGCATCCCACAAATAGGTATAAAAAAAAAAGGGAAAAAAAGTGAAGTGCCGTATGGAATTCAATAGAAACAATGTATTATACACTTAATGCATGGTATTCCTAAAATTACATATCAATATTGATAACTGAAGACTGTAATGGATCAGTTAAACAGCCTAAAAAATCCTAACAAGACGTAGAAATATATTATATTCCAATCTCTAAAAGTCTACATAGACATGTAAAATACATTAAGAGTATTATATATCAAAACAGTTTTATCCTTTGAGGCTACGTAGAATAAGAGTCGGTGATTAGCCACACTATTAAATATGTAACAGTCCGCAGTTCACTTTGGCAATGTTACTGAGTAGGTGTGTTATCATAAAACATGTTCCAATTTCAGTGTTCCCAAAGTGATACTGATTAGTCAGAGGTAAGTTTGTATCAAAAGGTATTTATACGTTGCAAATGTTAATTGTTGGTTGAAAATACTTGCGGGGATAGTATGTAGATGGAGGAATTAGTTCACCCGATGGGAGGTCCAATATATGCCTTTCCAGAGGTTGGATTTATTCACCAATAAATGTCAGCCAGCGCTTTGTCGGTGAGCTGTCTCTCCGCTGTTTGGAGAGAATCCATCTGATGACTTGGACACCTCTGCTCCAGTGTGTGCTCCACTGTATTCGAGCACTCTCTATCCCGCAGTATTTTAATACTCAGCTGTATGCCATTTCAGTGACTAAGGGGCCTATTCATTAAACCTAAAAATTCTCTGGAGATAATTAGCTTTAGAACTCGCATGGAGTTCTACCTAACTATAGGTGGAATTCATCATTCCACCTCTCCATAAGTATCTATTCCGAAAAGCTGTCATTTTTGCGATGACAGCTTTTCGGGAAATAGATACTTTTCCCTGCCTACACTACCTTATCGCATCTGGAAACAGTGCTGCGCATGCGCTGTTACATCTGTAAAACCAGCGCATGCGCAGCACTGCCTACAGATGCGTTAAGTTTTGTCTAAACTTTCTTGTGCTCTGCTGGGGAGCACACATGTCCGACCAGCCTCCGGAGCCTGAGGACGGAGCAGAGCACCGGAGGGACTCGTCGGGGGACCTGCACACGCGGATACAGGTACGTTTCACCTGCTATTCTCCACCTCACAGTGGCGAATAGTAATTGCATCAAATTCCGAAAATTGATAATTTTCGGAATTTGATGAATACCACAATTTCTACATCCCCATACTAATGTACTAATGTATGGGGAGTGTGGAAATTAACGCAGGGGAACTTAGCAAGGAGATATCTGTGATATCTCCTGTGCTAAGTGGCTACATGAATACCAAAATAACGTTATTTAAGGAAAATGTCCTTAAAAAGAGAGCGGCTCACAGATGCCTTGAAGACTGGCTGTCTGTGGCCGGTGTATGCTCCGTAATAGGCAGTCTCAGTGCAGCATAGGGGTAGATCCTTGACGCTTTTCTCCGGATACAAACACACTCCCGGGTTTCCTCAGAAGGCACATGTGTAGAATGGGTCCAGCATCATCGCACACAGTGCTGTCTAAGCCGCACTCTGATTGACAGGCTGCGGCCATTTGGAAATGGGGAGGGGTTGGAACTAGGTTGCAGCTAGCTCATACATTATCTGGGGAGAAGTTAGAGGCTGTGAGTATGTCACTGTAAATAACCATAATTAATGATAACTATATTATTTTATTTTCTCAACCTCTCCATTATTAATTTTGCAAGGACAGATTGACCATAGGCCTTACTGGAACTTTTTAAAAATAGTTTAAACGATCAACAGGGAGTTGGGTAGGGGGGTTTATGTCTGTGGTCACTAGGATGTTATCTGTACTGTATGGTTTTCATAAGGACACTCTGTATTATATAGCAGTCAGTAGGCTGCTTACTGTACTGTTTAGCAGTCACTAGGATGCTTTCTGTATTGTATGTGGACATTAGAATGCTATTTGGATTGTATGACAGTAATAAGAGCTCTTTGTTGAATCTCAGGGCCTGCTTCAGACCCGCTCGAGTCGATGTTGCCCTAGTGCGCATGCACACGACGGAGGGAGCTCTGTCGTGTGCATGCGCGAGACCCGAATAGCGACGGCCAAGCCGTCACTATGGGTCTCGCACCGAAGGGGGCGTGCTGTCGATGGTGAGTGACAGCACGCCCCCTTTGGTGGGCATGCCGGGGGCGTTGCTGCCCAGACGGAGGCGTTCCCATGGGAACGCCTACCGTCTGGGGCCGGCCGGCCCCACTGACATCAGTAGTGATGTCAGTGGGAGTGCTTTTGACTCTGATAGAGCCAAAAGCACTCCGGGCTTGCGGCAGACGAGACCCTACCTCAAGGGTCTCGTCGCAAGCCCGATGGTCGCGATGGTCTTGACCATCGTGACCATCTTTTTGGCCGCTCGCATAAGCTGTGGGTGGTCACCCACAGCTATGCGAGCGGCCAGGAGGCCGCTCCAATAATAGGTAGGACGGCCCTGATTCAGAGCGAGCGATCTTGTCAGAGCATCCGGCTCTGAATCAGGCCCTCAGTCCCTAGTATGCCAGATAAAGATGAGTTCTCCTAAAATGCGGCTTCAGACACGCTTAACAGCCCCTTCCGGCAATCCAGATCCCGGATGAGCATATTAGTCGCCCAAAATGTGTGTCTTATTTGCATAAATAAAACAACTGGGAGCGACAAAACTACATTGGTAGCTTACACTAATCAATATGATGTGCAACATTTGTATATGTCTGTGTGTGACTGAGGGCATGATTCAGCAAGGAACGCAAATGAGAGAACGCATGCACTTGCCGGATGTTTTTGATGTGAGCATGCATTGCACTGCGCATGCGTGAACTAGCCAGTGTGATTGGGTTATGGTACACAGACTACACGCAGTGTGCACGCAGACCCTTCCGATATTAATTGACAGGAAGTGCTGTTTGTGGGTGGTGACGGGGGGTGGTCAGGCAAACACAGGCATTAAAACGCAGTTATAGGGGCGTGCATAATTAAGGCAGTGTGACGGCATACGCAGCCATACCGTAAACTGTACACAGGAAGTGGCCAAAAGCCTGCGGCATGTCAGGTCAAGCACTATTGTGCGTATGGGTCCATTGGTCCTCGATGTTACCGATGTTTATGCTATCTTGCGTACTGATCAGGCTGAGAGTAAAGGGAGATGGGTGGATAAGTATTGGGGCTGGGCGCCTGCATCTTGTGCTACGGTCTCTAGCATATTATTGCAGTGGACGGGTGCGTGCGTCTGGTAGCGTGCTTTCCTTGCTAGATCAGGCCCTGAGTCTGAATCTACATACGAAGTGCTACGATGCAGCAGACGTGGCGTTTTATTACACCATATTTCCTTGAGTTTGATCTGCACATTTGCACATATTTAAAACTAATTTATGTGTGATTTAAGTTGCAACACAGCGTCTTTAGTACACTTTGAGTAGTGCTTTTCTGCATCTCCAATGCAAATAAGATGCAAAATTTTAAGAAAAAGATGGTACGCTACACATTTCAGAGCGGCTCAGTGTGACGGGCTGCTCACGCCATATGGTGTATAGGCACTAGGTGTATGAGGACACATCTGTACTATATGGCATTCACTTGTATGCTATCTGTATTGTATGGGGTTCACTTGTATATCATCTGTTGTATAGAGGTAATTTGGCTGCTCACTAGTGTTTATAGCAGTCATTACGATGCTCTCTGTATTGTATGATATTCACTAGGATGCTCTCTGTATAGTATGACTGTCACAAGAATGTTCTCTGTATTGCTGTCACTTAGATGCTCTCTATTTTATCGGTCACTATACTCTATGCACAGTAATGTGTCACTTAGATGCTCTCTGTATTGTGTGGTGGTCCCAGCTGTGCTCTTTGCATTGCATAGGATTCAGTAGGATGTTTTCTGTATTGTATGAAGGTCACCAATATGCTCTTTCAATTGTATGGTGATCAGTGGGATGCTCTTTGTATTGTATGATGGGTATTAATATGCTCTCTGTTGTATGGTAGTCGCTAAGATGCTCTCTTTATGGTAAGGTACTCACTAAGAGGTCTTATTTGTACTGTATATGTGTACAAGTTTAATCAATATTTCTTTAATGATGGAATTAATTTGACTGCCTAATATTTACCACCTACTTTTTAAAGTTCTCTCTTTACCAGCATGATTACACTATGCTCTAAATTTAAGACCATAGGGAGGCCCCTTCTCTTAAATACACCAAGCCTCCAAAAGACTTAGGGCCTCATTCAGAGGAGGTCGGAGGATGCAAGCGGTCGCTCAGAAACTGGGCGGCCGCTTGCATCCTGGCCGCCCGCCTCTGTTTCGATCGTTAGGCTGTGGGCTAGGGTGATGGTCACGATGGTCAGAGACCATCGCGACCATCGGGGCTTACGACGAGACCCTAGGGTAGGGTCTCACTTGTCGTAAGCCCCAGAGAGCTTCTGGCTCTGTCAGAGCTGGAAGCTCTCCACTGACATCACTAGTGATGTCAGTGGGGCCTCCCCCAAATGGTAGGCGTTCCCATGGGAACGCCTCCGTTTGGGCTGCCACCCCCCCGGCCCGCCTTCCAAACGGGGCGAGCTGTCAATCAACATCGACAGCTCGCCCCCTTTGGAAAGAGACCCGCTACGACCGGCGCTGTCGGTCGTAGCAGGTCTCACGCATGCGCACGAAGGAGCCGGCTCCCTCGTGCGCATGCGCACTTGACAAACATCGAGGCGGCCGTGCGGTCGTAGACCGTACGGCCGCCTCTGAATGAAGGCCTTAGTCCAGCTATGGGCTGGGTCGTATTAATGCCCAAGCAAGGGGCCCATGTGCAGTGGGCTCCCCAGCCATTCCGCAACTTAGTTTGTGCCAGCAAATGGGTCCCTTCTCCACAGCGCCATTTTCCCAGTGACATCTTCAGGAAGATAGTGCATGCGCTAAAAAGAGCAAAGGGTCTGGCAGAGTCTTTGCTTTCACTGCACCATCCTTCCAAAGATGTCACTGGGAAAATGGCAAGTGGAGGAGTGGGTGGGATCTTCTTGATTGCACAAGGTAAGTATACTCTTGGTACAGGGTATACTGCACCGATTGTATATACGCCTATGGCTGTGGGTCTGTGATGTCAATAAGCCTTAAGTTGTTTAATATTTATTGTCTTGTCTTTGGATTTATATTTTGTGCATGGATGCATGGAGAGTACACAAGTATGTCGGTAAAGAAAAAAAGCAGAGTATGTCTGCATTGCCATAAATTCTGTATAGCAATACTATTGGACACTTTAGTGCTGTTACCAAATGTGACTGGCTGCATTAGCTTCTCCCCCATAGCCAGTGGTTTAAAATCTCTATTATTGAACAACAACAGAGATTTTAAACCACTGGCTATGGGGGAGAAGCTAATGCAGCCAGTCACATTTGGTAACAGCACTAAAGTGTCCAATAGTATTGCTATACAGTATTTATGGCAATGCAGACATACTCCGCTTTTTTTCTTTACCGACATACTTGTGTACTCTCCATGCATCCATGCACAAAATACCAATCCTATCTATCACTATATTCATACCTTGGAGGAGGTAGCAGCTGCCTATCAGTCCTGGGAGATTATAAATATAGTAAGTGTTTAGCAAATAATACAGGATACAGTTACAATGCAGACGGCTGGGAAGCTGTCTTACTAAATCCCAGCGTCTAAATACCGACGCAGGACTAAAGACAGGCGTAGAAATCCTGACGTCCGTCTATATCCCGACACTGGAATCTAGACAGATGGCTTCTCGAACGAAGGTTAACCGGGTAGTGTTAGCGCTTAGCTGCGGAGGGTGGAGGGTTAGGTACGGGGAGGGGGGGGTTAGGTTTAGGCACCCCCGGGTGAAGGTTAGGGTTAGGCACCAATTATATTTTTATTAAGCACCAGAGAATAATTTGCTGTCTCCTTGACATTGTATAGGCTGAAGAAGAAAAAAATTGCAAAACAGAATCCAGAGTTCACACTTGCTAACTCAGATGCCAGCTCCACGTCTAACAAGGATGGCACATCGAAAGGGATCCTGGGAGAAGTTTCTGAGAAGGTTCCAGATGAAGAAAAGAAGAAGAAGAGAGGACAAGGGAAGCAGCTTTGGCGCAGTGAGATAAAAAGACACAGCACAGGTGAGTAGGCTCATATTAATGGCTGAAGGAGCTCGAACACTTTATTTGCATTTGTTATTCTGTGTTTGTATAATGTAAGTATTATACATTGTAAATGAGTACAGATGCCACTTGTGTTCTTGCACACTGTATAATGCTCAAAGCAATTATAGCTGAGCAACCTTATTCTTAAATCATCACCATCATCAAATATGTTATTATCGGGACGTAGTTAAGAGACCGGCAGGTGGGATGACGCTTGTCGAAATTCCGACGTCGCAAGCCCGACGCGGGACACAGTGGGATGGGGGGTGTTGTTTGGTTTAGGCAGCATAGCGGCGTTAGGGTTAGGTTTTGTTTGGGGGGTGGGGTTAGTGTTATGCAGCCCTGGAGGGTGGGGGGTTAGGCACCACTGTGTGTGGGGGGGAGGGCTTGGGGGTATTCTCAAGCAGTTGTTAAATAATGCAAAGGGCAAGCTGCAATGAGTCTCCTATAAGCATCAGTCATAGTATAAGCCACCAGGAAATAGGTAAGCCTTCAATAATACAAATGACAGAACCAATGTCCCACAGAAATATGCACAGAAAATTGTGCTGTTCATGTATATGACACTTGTCACCCACCTACTCTGTCCCATGAAGCCCACACTGTACATCTCTTTAATAACAAATATAAATCCAGAGCTTGTACGCTATATGTTTTCAATACATATTTCAAAACAACTGAAAACTTATTAGACTAGGATATTTTGATTAAAACAAAAACAAAAAAACACTTTTGGATATAAACACTCTGAGACATGTATATACATTCATAACCTTGTATGGCCGGCCTAGACCTTCCAGTATTAAGTACCGAGACATTGGGGCTGATTTATATTCCAAGCATGAGTTATATTTAGGATACTAATAAAATATCAAGGAATATGTATATAAGTATTAGTATACACTCACATTATTAATATTAATTTCTACTTCAGGGTCCATAGGGTATCCACAGGATACCTTGGGGTATAGGTGTGACGTCAGTCGCAGGGCACCAAAGAGTTAAGCTTTCAGCCTCCCAGGATGCACTAGGTCCCCCTCCTATACCCCGCCCCCGGGCCAAGGCACCTCAGTTTAGTTTGGTGCCCGGCCGGCGTCGGGTGCACCTGTCGGAGTGGGGGCTAGAAGAGCCCCTGAAGCTTTCTTCAGTGCAGCTGTGGCTGCACATCTGGATGTACAGCATGGACAGTCAGTCCTGACGTCCATGCTGTCTTCCCTACACCCCCGCCGGTACCAGAACGCCGGTACCGATCCGGGGATGCTGGTGAGCATCTGGGGTCACAGCTAGCGGTGACCCCAGATGTTCCGGACCATGGCCGGATCCAAGGGGGACAAAGGTAAGCAGCGGGGTCCCGCGGTGGGTCCCCGCTGGTCACATGGTCCTAAGTCCCCAGGCAGGGGGCTCCCTGGGGACTGGCTGCAGCGTGGAGCCAGGTACTGAACCTGCGGTTTCCACTACCCCCTGGGACAGCGGACCGCAGCAGAGCGGTAGCGCTGCGGCGTCCCAGGGGTTAAATGCATGCCAGGGGAGCGCGCCTTCCCTGTCTCACAGCCGGCGCCTCCCCCGCTGCACACAGCCCTCTCTGCACTGTGCTGACTGGTCCTGTGTCAGCGCTCCTCCCCCAGGCCAGCTTCTCTCTGCTCCTCGGCGGCCATCTTCTCTGCAACGCATGGTGAACGCTGCTGGAAGTCTGGAAGGAAGCATCGTGGTCTGGGTCCCCCCGCATACCTCTCCTCCGCTGTGGCTCAGGTCTGTGTATGCAGCGCTGTGTCCTACCAGGCCCTGTGTCTGTGTAGTTGAGTGATCAGCGCTGTTAGTGCAGGAATTGTTATTTCTCTGCATTGTATGTGACTGTGCTAGCGCTGCCTGTAACTTTTCTTCTCTAAACTGTCAGCTTTATTACTGTCCCTGTTCTTTCTGCTAAAGCCCTTGCGGTGCGGTGCTGCAGGGTGGTCTCTCGCCTATTTAATACTTAATTGGTGAGAGAGGTCACATACGTGGTGCCATCATGTCTGAAAGTGATTTTCCCCTCCGGCTACAGTGTACCACGTGCAAAGTACCGTTAGCGGAGGGGGAGGGTAGCGCGGAGGGCCTTTGCCGGCAGTGTTTGTCCATGGCGCGGCCTATTACGGTTACAGCACCGGTACAGGAGCCGCCCTGGGCTTGTTTCGCTCAGGCGTTAACAGCTTTAGTGGGCCAGTTAGCTCCGCAGCCCGCGTTTACTCCGATGGGTTTGTCCCAGCAGTCTGTGGTGTCGTCACCCATGCAGGGGTTCCCACGACAATTGGTGGTACCCCACAGTCTCCCTATTTCCCCACTCCCGGGTTCTCAGGAGCCAGCGTGGGTTAACTCCCTGACGAGTTCTGTACAGCACTTGTCGGATGTGTTGCAAGGGGAGTCTGTGATGCGGCCTCATAAAAGGCCGGTGGCGTCTCTGTCCGCTCCTTATGAGGATGATGAAGGGACGTCTGATGATGGGGAGATTCTGGATCCTTACGATCAGGAACCTCTCCATACTAAGGACGCTGATGCTAAGTCCAAAGTATATATTCCTGGACTTATTCGGGCGGTCCGCACAGCCTTGGTGATTGAGGACGAAGTTCCCCCAGCGGCTAAATCTAAGTATGCCTTTTTCAAAGATGTGAAGGGCGATGCCACAGTCTTTCCTCTTTCGGGTCAGTTGGTGGACCATTTAGAGGAGGCGTGGAAACAGCCTGGCAAAAGATACCAGCCGCAGAGACGCCTGGCGGTGGCTTATCCGTTCGCGGATAATTATTTTGCTAAGTGGGAATCCCCTCCACAGGTGGATTCTCACGTGACCCGTCTTGTCCGTAGTGCCACATTGCCGATGCCATCCATGTCCTCCCTTAAGGATGCTATGGACCGCAAGGTGGAAATCTGCCTGAAGTCCGCTTATTCCCTTGCGGGGGGGGGGCAGCACGGCCGGCTATGGCCATTTGCTGGGTTGCCAGAGCGATGGAGCGCTGGGCGGATTCATTAGAGGCTTCTTTTGATTCCGACTGTCCGGCCGAACAGGCGGAGTTGATTGGCAATCTCCGTGATTCGGCCACTTACATCAACGAGGCGGCTCTAGACATTCGTACTCTGGTGTCTAGAATTTCTTCAGCAGCGGTAGCTGCTCGTCGCACCTTGTGGCTGCGATCCTGGAAGGCGGACGCAGATTCCAAGAAAGGTCTGGAAGCGTTGCCGTTTACCGGAGAAGTTCTCTTCGGTCCGGATCTGGATAAGATTGTGGCCACGCTGGCGGCAGCCAAATCTGCTTGTCTCCCGTCGGCCGCTGCTCCTTCTGGTTCTGGACCATCGTCCTTTAGGTCATCTAGGGCCTAGGGCAGGCCCAAACCACAGTCGTTTCCTCGACAGGCTGGCCCTAAGAAATCGGTCAAGCCTCGGAAACAGGCATGGAGTACCAGACGTCCGGCCCCCAAGCCAGATGACAAGCCTGCGGCCTGACGGTCCGGGTCTCCCCTTAGGGGATCCCAGGGTGGGAGGCCGCCTGCTGCAGTTCTCCCTGTGTTGGTCGTTCACTACGACAGACACTTGGGTTCTGGAGGTGGTCTCCCACGGGTACGCCCTCTCCTTCCGGCACAGACCCCCGGCTCGATTCTTCACCACGGGTCTACCATCAGACCGGAACAAGGCTACGGAGCTGCGGAAGGTATTGCACACTATGCTCCAGGCTGGAGTTATAGTGCCTGTTCCATTCTCCCAGAGGGGCCAGGGTTTCTATTCAAATCTATCTTTGGTACAGAAACCCAATGGGTCATATCGTCCGATTCTCAACCTCAAAGCACTCAACAAGTCTTTGCGGGTCCCGAAGTTTCGGATGGAGACCCTACGGTCCATCATTCTGGCGCTGGAACCTGGGGACTACATGGTGTCATTGGACATACAGGACGCTTACCTGCATGTCCCTATTCTTTTGCGCCATCAAGAGTTCCTTCGGTTTGCAATCCGCAGCGACCACTTCCAGTTTCGGGCGTTACCTTTTGGCCTGGCGACAGCACCACGTGTTTTCACCAAGGTGATGCCGGTCATGGCGGCTTCTCTGCGGCTGCAAGGAGTCCGCATGTTGCCGTACTTGGACGACCTGTTATTGGTGGCAGGATCTCCAGAGCTCCTGTTACACCACTTGGGCCTGACCATTGCACTGCTGCAATGGCACGGCTGGCTAATCAACTGGCAGAAGTCCACTCTAATCCCGTCTCGGAGGATTCTGCATCTTGGAGCCTTATTGGACTCGGGACAGCAAAGGATCTTCGTGACGGAGGACAAGATCTCTGCTTTACAGTCAAGGGTGCGCAGTTGTCTGCACAGCCGCCGGGTGTCCTTACACTCAGCGATGAGGTTACTGGGCTCCATGGTGTCGGTGTTCGACATGGTGGAATACGCCCAGTTTCACTCCAGACCTCTGCAGCACCTGATCCTGTCCAAGTGGAACGGGCTGCCTCAGCCTCTGAAGTTCCAGACGATTGTGCTCACCCCGGAGGTTCGCCTGTCCCTTGCGTGGTGGTTAAAGATGACCCACCTCAACAAGGGACGTCCGTTCTGGGTTCCAAATTGGGTCCTGTTGACAACGGACGCCAGTCTTCGGGGCTGGGGAGCAGTTTCGGGTCCACACTTGTTCCAGGGCAGGTGGACGCCGACAGAAGCGGAGCTTCCAATAAATATCTTGGAACTCCGTGCGGTCTTCAATGCTCTCCTGCAGGCACAGCGGTTTCTCCAGGGTCACCCGGTGCAGGTCCAGTCGGACAACGCTACCACCGTGGCCTACATAAACAGGCAAGGAGGAACTCGCAGTCGGGCGGCTCTCGTAGAGGTCTCTCGGATTCTGGTTTGGGCGGAGCGCAATCTTCCGGCCATATCAGCGGTCTTCATCCCGGGAGTGCTAAATTGGGAGGCAGACTTTCTAAGTCGCCAGGACGTTCATCCAGGGGAATGGTCCCTGCACCCGGACGTTTTTCAACTACTGGTGGACAGGTGGGGTCTTCCAGAAATCGACCTCATGGCGTCCCGGCACAACAACAAGTTGCCGGTGTACGGGTCTCGCACAAAAGACGAAGGGGCGTCTCTGGTGGATGCTCTGTCCGTCCGGTGGACGTTCCGGTTCGCATACCTGTTCCCTCCGGTCTCCCTTCTTCCACGGGTAATCCGGAAATTCAAACAGGAAGGAGGGACGCTCCTGTTGATAGCTCCCGCGTGGCCCAGACGGCACTGGTTCTCAGACCTTCAGGGTCTGTCCGTGGACAGTCCTCTGCGGTTGCCGCTACGACCGGACCTTCTGTCTCAGGGTCCTTGTCTTCACCCGGACCTGACTCGGCTGTCTTTGACAGCGTGGCTGTTGAGACGGCCATGCTGATGTCCCGGGGGTTTTCCAGCTCTGTGGTGCGTACCATGTTACGAGCTCGGAAACCGTCTTCCGCGAGGATATACCATCGCGTGTGGCATACGTTCTTCCAGTGGTGTCGACAGAGAGGTTATGCACCGCGGGAGTTTCGTCTGTCTCGGATTCTCGCCTTCCTGCAAGCGGGACTAGATCATGGGCTTCGCCTTGCTTCTTTGAAGGTACAGGTTTCGGCCCTATCTGTCTGGTTTCACCGTAGGATTGCTACAATCCCGGATGTGCGCACCTTTATGCAAGGTCTTCTCCGTATTCAGCCGCCCTTTGTTCCACCTGTGGCGCCTTGGGATTTGGCTGTGGTCCTGAGGGCTCTCCAAGGACCGCCGTTTGAACCACTGGGCTCAGTGGATATTAAATGGCTAACAGCTAAGACTGTTTTCCTTCTGGCCATTGCTTCGGCCAGACGTGTTTCTGAGTTAGGGGCTCTTTCTTGTAGACCCCCTTTCTTGGTTTTTCATGGGAACAGGGCAGTGCTCCGCACTCGGGCCGAGTTTCTTCCCAAAGTTGTTTCCCAGTTTCATGTTAACGAGGAAATAGTTGTTCCGGCCTTTAACTCACCGGGTCTTTCCGTGGGTGAGGCCTCTTTGGATGTTGTGCGGGCCTTGAGGACTTATGTTGACTGCACTTCTTCGTTTAGGAAGTCGGACGCTTTGTTTGTCCTCTATGGCTTCCGTAAAAAGGGTTGGCCTGCTTCAAAGCAAACTTTGGCAGCCTGGATCCGTATGGCTATTTCTGAAGCTTATCTTCATGAAGGCCTACCGGTCCCTCCTTCTCTGAAGGCTCATTCCACTAGGTCTGTGGGTCCTTCGTGGGCAGCTCGATGTGGTGTCTCGGCAGTTCAGATCTGCAAGGCTGCTACGTGGTCTTCTGTCCATACCTTCGTGAGGTATTACAGGTTTGACACCTTCGCCTCTCAGGATGCTTCCTTCGGGCGGCGGATTCTCCTTTCTGCACAGGAGCGTCCCCACCCTTAAAGGATACTGCTTTGGGACATCCCCAAGGTATCCTGTGGATACCCTATGGACCCTGAAGTAGAAAATATGAGATATGGTAAGAACTTACCCTTGTTATCTCTATTTCTACGAAGTCCATAGGGTTCCACAGGACTCCCGCCCTGTCGCACCTGTGCTGCAGATGGGCTTTGCTCTGGTCACCGGTTTTCCGTCTCCCTCTGGTGAGAATGTGATTCTTGTATGTGTCCAGATCTTTGTTCTCTCTCTTCCTTCTCCTCCTCCGGCCTATGGCTTGGTAACTAACTGAGGTGCCTTGGCCCGGGGGCGGGGTATAGGAGGGGGACCTAGTGCATCCTGGGAGGCTGAAAGCTTAACTCTTTGGTGCCCTGCGACTGACGTCACACCTATACCCCAAGGTATCCTGTGGAACCCTATGGACTTCGTAGAAATAGAGATAACAAGGGTAAGTTCTTACCATATCTCATATTTTACCCTACATTATACAATTTCATTTATACCATTTACGGTAGAACACCTTACAAATCTGCAGTCTTGATCTTAATAAGATCATCTATATTCTGAGAGATAACATTTAAAAATATGAATTAGAGGTAGTGTTACTCATCATAGAGCAACATCACACAATTCAGACCGCCAGTCATACATAACGGCAAACATCACACATGCAGAAGATGTACTCTTTTGAACAATTCTAATATAGAAGTATACAGATTATTGTTTTCACATTATCATTATTATTATTATTTTTACCTTTTTGGTGAATCTCAGTGCCTCTCTCCTATTGAAATGTAGCTTTTATAAGTGAGAATTACCCCCTTTAATGTACAGTAACTGGTCGATGCTCACACATATACTTTCCTGTGCAGACAAATATCCTTTCTATGCTATATGGCTATAACACAACCAACAAGGATTCAGGGCTGGTTCTAGACCAAGTGGAGACCAGGGCTAGATCTTCTTTTGCCACACGCCAAGCCACGCCCCCCCCCCCCACACACACACACACACACTCTCTCGCTGACCACCTAGTTTCAAACACATAGTGCCTCATGCACACGATGCCCTTCAAGTCTCACACTCTCACTGCCCCAATAGCTTCACACAAATGCTGCACCATAGCCTCACACATTCACTGCCCCCATGGCCTCACACACACACACTGCCACCAAGGCCGCACACAATCACTACCCCCATGGCCACACGAACACTGCCCCCATGGCCTCATTCACTCACTACCCCCATGCAGTGGCGTAACCAAGGTATTTGGAGCAAGTTAGAAAGTTGAGCCCCCAATTATGTGCATGCCGGAAAAAAATGGGTGTGGTCACACATCACAAGGGGCGTGGCCACTGGAAAATGGGGGTGTGACAACATGACACCATCATTTCTCGTCACTCTGGAAACATTCCTTTCCATTCCAAATGCACCTTAATGCCCCCCAGTAGTAGTGCCCCTCTTGCAATGCCCAGTGTAGAAGTGCACCTTATGCAATGTTCCCAGTAGCAGTGCCCCTTATACAGTGACCCCAGTAGTGCTCCTTATATAGTGTCCCCAGTAATGCACCCTTATACAGTGCCCCCAATAATGCACCCTTTACAGTGACCCTAGTAGTGCCACTTATACAGTGCCCCCAGTGTTGCCCCATATAAAGTGCTGCTAGTAGTGGTCCCCCTATGCAGTGCCCCTTATACAGTGACCCCAGTAGTGGTCCACCCTATGTTGTTCCCCCAGTAGTGCCGCTTATATAGTGCCCCCAGTAGTGGTCCCCCCTATGCAGTGCTCCCAGTAGTGGTTTCCCCTATGCCATGCCCCTTATACGGTGCTCCCAGTAGTGGTTCCCCTTATACAGTGTGCCCCCAGTAGTGGTCCTCCTTATGCAGTGCCCCTAGTAGTGGTCACCTTATGCAGTGTCCCCATTAGAGGTCCCCCTTATACAGTGCCCCCAGTAGTGGCCCCCCTATGCAGTGCCCTCAGTAGTGGTCCCCCCTATGCAGTGCCCCTTATATAATGCCCTCAGTAGTAGTCCCCCTTATGCAGTGACCTCAGTAGTAGTCCCGTCTATGCAGTGCCCCCACTAGTGCCCTGTGCCCCCAGTAGTAGTTCTCCCTATGCAGTGCCCTCAGTAGTAGTCCCCCCTACGCAGTGCCCTCAGTAGTAGTCCCCCCTACGCAGTGCCCCCTACATGTATAGGACAAAGACACACAACACTTACCCGCTCCTGCCGCGCCCACCACTGTCCGCTCCTTCATCCTCCCGGCCCGCTCTGCACTCTGCACTATGGGAGAGACCTCATGACGTTTCTCCCATCACCCACTGTGGGAGCCAGAAGGCACAGCTCATGAGTGAGTTCCAGCCAGGCTCCGGCAGTGGGCGCAGCAGCCAATGATAGTCTGTCTGACTCTCATTGGCTGCCAAAAGAAACGCACAGCCGCAGGGTAGTACGAGTGTACTAGCCGGTGGCGGTGTTTGTGATTGTATAGTGCGGACCACACTCCATGTGGTCTGCACTACATTAACTTGAAATCAGCGTACTGGTCTGACGGCACCCAGGGCACGTGCCCTGCTCGACCCCACACGTTACGCCACTGCTCCCATGGCTTCACATATACACACACACTGCTCTCTTACCGTCACACACTCACTGCCCGTATAGCCAGACACAAACACACACACTACCCCCATGGCCTCCCTCACTCACTACCCCCATGGCTTCTCACATACACACTGCCCTCATTACCTCACACACTCACTGCTCCATGGCTTCACACACACAGTGCCCCCATAGCGTGTCACACATACACACACACACTCATAGCCTCACTCACTGCCACCATAGCCCCACAAACACACATTGCCACCATGGCCCCATGCTCAGGTACCTCTTCCTGCAGCAGTTCTGGCCTCTGTGTCCTCCACACGCTGTTCTGTTGACTGTTAAGGTGTTCTCCTGTCTGCAGCCAAAGCTGTCAATGAACTGCAGAGGAGTAGGAGGGCAACTGGGCAGACTATGAGCAGCAGATAGGGCAGGCGTTTGCAGATGATTAGAAGGCGGGCCGCGGGAGAGGGCAGCTATTGGGAATCCCATTCCCGGGCAGCTCCCATTCCCGAGCTGGAAGGCGAGTCAGCATGGCCCAGGCCAGAGGTTTAGCATGCAGATGAGGGCACAGGGCTGCATCCTTCCAGGCAATGGCGCTTCTGTAGACGGCCCTGTCAGCCTGTGTCTCGAGCCACCCCTGCAGAAAGTGCAATGGTACTGAGAAACCTGACAAATTTTATTACCGATGGTTGATCACAGGAGTTATCACCTTGATAGATAAGGCAAAAACACTAGTTTTCTTATGCTGTTTAATAAATAAAATAAGTAGAAGTTCCTTCTATAGTTTAATGATGGGACCAAGCTTTAGCACAGAAAAAGGTGAGCAAGAAAAACCCCTAAACTACTATGGGTAAATTTACTAAGCTGAGAGTTTGGGAGAGTTTGGACATTTTTTCCCACTCTCAAATTTACTGATGTCAAACTCGGGAGAGAGATCTCCTTTGCTACAGGAAAATACTGGAGAGTTAGCAAACTCTCTTCAATTCACCATCGGCAAAACCCGAGAACCTTTTCACAGGTGAAGATAGGATTCTGAAATTTACCAAGCAGAGAGTTTGTAAACTCTCATGAGATGGGAAAACTCTCCTGTAAAAACTCGTGAAATACATTCACCTGCCTGTGATCTGTGAGTTTGGCAGAAACATACACAGATCACTGTGATCCATGTATGTTTCTGCCTGTAAATTGTGAAAAAAAGGTTAAAAGTATTTTAAAAAAAATTACATAGGGCCCCCCTCCTAAAGCTTAACCAGCCCCGCACTTGCCAGCCAGTCCTGGTTCTTAAAATGACAGAGAAAAAAATGTGTAGGGTTCAAATGTAATTTAAGAACCAGCACTAGGCAGCAGGGACAGAGCTGGTTTTAAATATAGGGATAAAACAAATTGGCGTGAGGTTACCCCTATATTTAAAACCAGCTCCAGACCCTTTCACCGGGCCCCCCAGCCGCAGCATCAGCCGTGATCGCTAGTCAGCCCAGGCCAGGGATCCCTGGGGAGTTGGGGACCCCCCCCAATAAAGGGGTCCCCCTTTCCAGGGCTCCCCTGTCCTAGGCTGATAGCCCGGGGCTATCCCCACCACCCCTGGGCGTTGGGTGGCGGGTTGATAGTGTAGGTGTACTGTGTAAAAATTTTAATAATTCACATTGTCTTTACAGTGGAACTACAGGTCTCAGCAAGCCTCCCCAGCATGCTGGTACATGGAGAACCACAAGTACCAGCATGTGGGGCATTAAGGGCCTGCTGCTCCGTGTAGTTCACCTGTAAAGAAATGCGTAAAAAAAGACACACACCGTGAAAATAAAGATTTATTACATCAATACACAATCACACATACTTACCTGCTGCCAGGTGTTCATGTCCCCTTCTCAATGTAAAGTATCCAATGGAAGTACCTGTAAAAAAAGATCCAATACTCACCTTTTGTCCCACGATGTTCTCCGCAATAATCCAAATAAACCCACGTGGAGGAGCCGTTCATTGGCTAAGTCCACGTGGGTCCCAGCCAATGAACGGGCGCTAATGTGAAGCCGCCGCTGATTGGCTCGCGCCTGACACTAATGATACCTCATTCTCCCTGAGCTGTCATTAGCATTACTGTATCTACATGCTGTAGTGTGTAGATACAGTGTGTCCAGGGTCCTACTATTCTACAGGCATCTTTAAACAGAATCAATAGATTAATATTTTGATCAGCTAAGCTGGGGTGGGGCCGCCAGCAGAGGGAAGTGGAGCACCATGCCGCAGTGATACTGGCTGCAGGGTGTCGTTCTAGGCACTCTGCCTTGCCAAAAGAAAGGGTCGCGGGTCAGCGACGGTGCCACCCACAGAGCCCTGCACTGTGTGTGGTAGGAACGGTTTCACACCCCTAGTTACGACCCTGAAGCTCATCACTCTTGCACCAAAAGGCAGAGGAGTGAGATTGCAGAACTGATGTAAGTCAAATTAAAAATTAGAAATTTAACAATATTTATATATTTTTCTTTATTTCTGCTATAAACCAATATTTTCATTATTGGGCTTAAAATTAAATTAAAATGAAACAACATATAATATTGATAAATATTTTGTAAACGTTCTGTATACTGTACAGTTAGTACTGTGACAGACTTTATTATACTATAATATTACTGTTTATATTATAAATTGGGATGCATCACCATTGAGGTTATGGGAAGTAATTGTCTTTTTTTTATCAGCAATTGAAACTTTGTAACATAAAACTTCAGATAATTTTAATGTTCCTGGTACTTCAACACAATCCTATTTTATCCAACTTCCTTCTTAATTTAGGAAAAGTCTTGTTCATGGAGAGGTTTTTCTTTCTCTACATGGTACTTTCCGCTTTGCTGTTCTGTTCCAATTTTCATTATCAAATCTTCCTCTTTACTACAGTCATATTCATTGTATTTCTGTTAGCATCTGTCAATCAAAGTGGCATGGTAATAAATCAGGTGTATAGGGGTAAGAGACTTCTGTGATTGTACTAAAGTTTAAAAAATAAAGAACCAGCTAGTACCATAGTCTGGTAACGGGATATGGGGAATACCACTTCAAGTGAAGAAACTTACGTTTTGATATAGGGAAATTATGGGCACAAATGAGTTGACTGCTCAAACTACAAATGTGCATCTATCCTGTATTTCTTCTTCAGAGTCCATAGGGCTCCACAGGGAGACCTTGGGGTGCAGGTGGTGGTTGAGGACCGGGCACCACGCAGTTAAAGCTTTAGCTCCCAGGATGCGTCGGTCCATCCCCCTATACCCCGCCCCCGAGCTAGAGGCACCTCAGTTTCGTCGGTGCCCGGGCCGGAGTCGGATCACCTTAGGCAGCCCAAATAGCTTTTATTTTTATGATTTTACTTATTTATATTTTTGTATACTGAGCGTGCAGCAGCAGACTGTCCACAGGACGTCTGTGCTGCCGCTCCAACACCCCCCAGGCGACACAACGCCAGTTTTGGCTGGGGATTTCGTGGTGCCCCACGATTTGGCAGTCATACCTCCGGTCTCAGGGGACAGACCGGAGACGTTGAGTGTGGACACAGGCTCCGTCCAATGTGATCCACTAGACCACCAGGGTACATATGGAGCGGGAATTCAGCGTCTCGGTGGGTAAACAATCAGCATGGGGAGGTCAGCTTTCCCCATTAAAGCGGCCACTCTCCTCAGCTCAGGGCGCCATTCCTCCGAGGTCTCACTTCCCTGAGCTGCTCTACTCCTCCGACCACGCCCCCTCAGAGGTCTCCGGCGGCCATCTTCTCTCAGACACAGCCACAGCTCTCTCAGGGAATCGCAGGGTCCGGTCCCCCCTACATACCTCTCCCTGGACTCAGTGTATGTAGTGTTATAGCCTACCAGACACTGAGTCTGTGTAGTTGATTGTAGTGCCATATTGCAGTTATATGTTATTTCTGCATAGTATGTGACTTATGCTAGCGCTGCCTGTCTGTTTCCCTCTCTATACGGTCAGCATATATCTTTCCCTTTTTCTCTGACTTTGCCCTAACATACAGGTGTATTCAGGTTTTTTCTGTGCCTCACATAATAAAACTAAGTATCTGTGAGGCTTGTTACATACAGTTGATTTATACACTGTGCCATATTTGTGCTGTGTGCTCCTGCAGCTTGCCCAAGTATAAGACAGGACCAGTAATATTGCATTCCTACTAGTATCTTACATACACAGGGGTGGCATTATACCCAGTGCCATATTGTGTGCCATATTGCTCTGCAGCTATGTCTAGCAAAGGCAAGAGTAACAAACAGGCATCTGCACCCATACTGCTATCATACAAATTATTGCTGCAGGTTTAATTGAGGAGGATTTGATACAATCCCTGCAGTAACCTCTTTGAATGATCCTATGGATAGAAAGGTGGAATCTTGCCTAAAATCGATATACTCTCTTTCAGGAGCTGTTGCTAGTCTGACCATGGCTATTGCATGGGTGGCCAAGGCTATAGAGAGCTGGGCTGACGCACTTGAAGACTCTTTTCCCTCAGATGTTTCTAGGGATCAGATATCTTTTGTTGCTCACATTCGAGATGCAGCGTCCTATATTGAAGACACAACATTGGATGCCAGTCTCCTAACCTCCAGATTCTTGTCTGTACCCTGTGACTACGCACATGGAAGGCAGATGCGGATTCCAAGAAAGGCCTAGAAGGGTTACCCTACAATGGGGAGATCTTGTTTGGCCCAGACCTTGACAAAATTGTAACCAAGTTGGCAGCATCAAAAACTGCATTTCTGCCTTCAGCAACTACTCCTACAAGGCCTCAAGGAATGCCTAAAGGTCAGTCCTTTCCTAGGCTTCTGCTAGGGCCGCCAAACCCAGGACCAAGCAGTCCTCTAACACCAGATGCCTTGCTTCAAAACCAGAGGATAAACCCTCAGCCTGACGGGACAGGCCTCCCTCTAGGGGATCCCAGAATGGGAGGCCGACTTCTTCAGTTCACCCAGTGCTGGTGTCAAACCACGGATGCTTGGGTAAGAGAAGTGGTCTCTCACGGGTAGGCTCTCTCATTTCTTAGACGGCCACCCCACCATTTTTTTTTCCACACAGGCCCTCCTTCAGACTTGAACAAGGCCCTACATATCCAGAAAGCCATACAGTCCAAGGCACTGGTTATTATTCTACTCTCTTTCTGGTTCAAAAGCCGAATGGGTCTCATCGCCTATCCTCAATCTCAAATCCCTGAACAAATTCCTCAGGGTACCCAGATCAGGATGGAAACCCTACGTGGTATCTCTGGATATTCTGGACGTGTACCTACCTGTACCTATAGCGCCCTAACATCAGTGATATCTCCGGTTTGCTATACTACAGCAACACTTCCAATTTCAGGCTCTGCCCTTTGGACTATCTACAGCTCCATGGGTGTTTACCAAAATTATGGCTATCATGGTGGTGGCCCACCTACATGGTCAGGGTGTCTGACTGTTGCCATATCTGGACGACCTCCTGCTCCTAGCAGGATCCCCAGAAGTGCTTCACCGCCATCTGCAGCTAACCATTGCTTTCCTGCACAAGCACGGATGGTTAATCAACTGGAAAAAGTCCTCCCTGAATACCTCACAGAGAATGATGCATCTGGGAGTCCTGCTGGATTCTCAGGATCAGAGAATCTTCCTGACATCAGACAAGATCTCCACACTTCAACAACGAGTGTGCAGATGTCTCCACAGTTGCCGAGTGTCGATCCACTCAGCAATGCAGGTTCTGGAATCCATGGTGTCCACCTTCGACATGGTTGAATATGCTCAATTCCATTACAGGCCTTTGCAAAGGCTGATACTCTCCAGGTGGAATGGTTTACCAGATTGGATCAAAGCTCAGACGATGGTGCTCTCTCCAGAGGTGAATCTGTCTCTATCTTGGTGGCTACAGACATCTCACCTAACCAAGGGTTGCCCCTTTTGGATCCCTGACTGGGTAATCCTAACAACAGACGCCAGCCTCCGGGCTGGGGCACTGTGACTAGTCCGCATTCCTTTCAGGGCCATTGGACATCGGTCGAATCAACCCTGCCAATCAACATATTGGAACGTCGAGCTGTCTACGGGGCACTTAAACTGGCCCAGCACATACTTCACAGAAAACTTGTACAGGTTCAGTCCAACAATGCCACAACAGTGGCTTACATCAACCATCAAGGAGGCACTCGAAGTCAAGCAGCAAGCCGAGGCAACTTTTGTAGACGCATTATCAGTGAAGTGGACCTTCCAGTTTGCGTACCTCTTCCCTCCAGTCTCCCTTCTTCCTCGAGTTCTTCAGAAGTTCAACCAAGATGGAGGCACTGTCCTGCTGGTGGCTCCAGCTTGGCCCAGATGTCATTGGTACTCTTCAGAGTCTCTCCATCGACACTCTGTTCCTGCTGCCTTAACGACCAGACCTGTTGTCTCAGGGTCCTTGCCTTTCCTTAGGTCTAAAGGATTCTCAAGCTCTGTAATTAAAACTGCTCAGAACGCGTAAGCCAGTCTCTGCTTGGATCTACCACAGAGTGTTGCATACATATTTCCAATGGTGTTGTACCAGAAGCTATGACCCCCAGGTGTTCAGGGTTTCCAGAGTCCTTACCTTCCTTCAAGCTAGATTGGACCTCGGGCTTCGTCTGGCCTCACTGAAAGTGCATGTCTCTGCTCTGTCCATTTGGTTCCAGCATAGACTTGCTCCGATACCGTATATCCACACCTTCCTCCGGGGTGTCCTCCGGATTCAACCACCCTTTGTCCCTCCCTTGGCTCCTCTGGATTTGTCAGTAGTTCTTTGTGCCCTCCAGGGTCCTCCATTTTAACCCCTGGATTCTGTGGAACTCAAGTGGCTAACAGCGAAGACTCTTTTTCTTCTGGCTATAGCGTCCGCCAGAAGAGTGTCAGAATTAGGGTCTCTCAGCTATCGCTTCCCATTTCTAATATTCCACCAGGACAGGGCTGTGCTTCAGACTCGCCCTGGTTTCCTTCCAAAAGTTACTAGTTTCCACATTAATGAGGAAATTTTAGTCCCGGCCTTTCAATCACCAGACTTCTCGGCAGGTGAGGTCTCCTTGGATGTGGTCCGTGCCCTCAGGATATATGTGGAACGGTATGCAGTCGGGAAACCGACTGCCTTAATACCGACAGCTGGCTTCCCGGCTGCTTTATCCCGGCATGGGATAAATGACCGGCGTCTATATCTAGACGCCTGTCATTTACCCGACGCCGGGAGACCGGCGCCCGGCATCCCAATCGAAGGGATGCCGGGCGCCGCGAGCGGACAGCCGCGGGAGGGAGGGTTAGGTTTAGGGCACCCGGGTGGGACTTAGGGTTAGGCACCCCCCCGGGGGACTTAGGTTTAGGCAGCGGGGAAGGGGGGATTAGGGTTAGGCACTTGGTGGGGAGGTTATGGTTAGGCATCCCTAAGGAGGGTTAGGGTTAGGGGGTTAGGTTAGTTTAGTTTATACTTACCTTAGAGACGATCAGGATTTCCAGCGTTGTTCTGCTTCTGCTGCCGGGCTCTGCTGATATGTCGGGCTGCCACTGCCAGGAATCGAACTGCCGGCCATGCGGCAGCCGGGATTCCATACCGATTCCATGTGGAACGTACCAGTTACCTTCGGAAATCAGATTCCTTACTTGTGCTCTATGGATTTCACAAGACGGGATGGCCAGCCAACAAACAGACATTGGCTAGATGGCTTCGCATGACTATCTCACAGGCTTACACGCAGGCAGGCCTTCCTGTACCGGCTACTGTTACTGCTCATTCTACTCGTTCTGTGGGTCCTTCATGGGCAGCTCGCCGTGGTGCCTCAGCTAAGCAGCTTTGTAAGGAGGCCACGTGGTCCTCTGTCCATACCTTTCTGATGTTCTATGCCTTTGATACCTTCGCCTCTCAGGATGCTTCCTTTGGGCGCTGGATTCTCCTCTCAGTGCAGGAGCGTCCCCACCCTTAAAGGACTGTTTTGGACATCCCCAAGGTCTCCCTGTGGAGCCCTATGGACCCTGAAGAAGAAAATGAGAGTTATGTTAAAACTTACCTTTATTAACTCTCTTTCTTTGAAGTCCATAGGGTCCACAGGGCACCCGCCCTGATGCACCTGGCTTCATATGGGCTATGTTTATGGTAACAGGTTTCCTGTCTTCTTCTCAGTGAGAGTGTGATTCTTGTGTGTACCAGTTTTCCTTATCTCTTCTCCTCCGGCCTCTGGCTTGTCATGAACTGAGGTACCTCTGGCTCAGGGGCGGGGTATAGGGGGATGGACTGATGCATCCTGGGAGCTAAAGCTTTAACTGCGTGGTGCCCGGTCCTCAACCAGCACCTACACCCCAAGATCTCCCTGTAGACCCTATGGCCTTCGAAGAAAGAGAGTTAACAAAGGTAAGATTTACCATAACTCTCATTTTTTCGGATTATTCTGTATTTGTCTGCAGCTACTAGGTGGTATAGAGTCACAGACCTAAGAGCAGAATGAAGCACATACTTGGCAGTTGCTTATGAGAGCCTCTAGCTAAATGTGTGAAGAGTTCAGAGTTGAATCACTTTAAAATGTTGCATATCCTTGAAATAGTGCTTAAAAAGATAATTCAGTGCAGGCTGCGGCAATCATGTAGATGACAGGGAAAAACATCATAACAGTTACTTAAAGGTTACTAAGCACAGTTTATTTTCATTCTAGTCACTTATATACATTGGTTCTCACTTTTGTTACCTGTGAGCATACAGTATGAGGTCGATGAAGGAAGTGCAGACATTTATAAGGTGCCACAAAACTCTGCAGTGCTAGACAGGCAGAATAACAAATCATGCATAAAAACAGACAAGTACATATGAGGGTGATGGAGAGAGGTGCAGAGAGATCCCCTCCTCATCCTCATCATGTATAAGGTGCCACAAAACACTGCAGAGATGGACAGGCAGAATAGCAAATCATGCATAAAAACAGAACAAGTACATTTTATAGTTGAAGAAGCGGATGCAGGCGTGAAACGGGGTAAAGACGGTCCTGTCTAGGAGAGCTTGCAGTCTAAAGGGAGAGGGCAATGCTGAGACAATAGGAGCTCCTGGGCGAAGGAATTATAGCAGGTAGATCATTTATTTATGAACAGATTTATATCAGGTTAGAGCCACATGGCCAATGTAAAATAAATATAGTACCAATATTTAAATTATAGTAACCGGATGTTATACTGGTAAGCGTGACGGAAGTCATAAGTCAAATATCTGAAGGAATTCTAAGTGAGGCTATTCATGCATCTGTAATAGATAATGAACATATTCTTACCATGAGTTCACGACAAACAAGTTGGTAAAAAAAAATCTGTTTATTATTTAAGTGGTTAGTTTTAGAATGGATCTTGATACTGCAATGAATTGGATATATTTGAATGATGGAAAGGGGTTGGTACTGTTCCACATACCAGATACCAATATGCATTTGGTGGGGAGCATGAAATCATAGATTCTGTTGGGCACTGACATGCGACTGTTTATACAATTATTGCCCAGTCGCATTAATGTAGCACTGGTGGTTCTGGACATTCGTACATCAGTAAATAAAACCAATATAATATACAGAGCCGTAACTAGACTTTTTGGTGCCCTGTGCCAGAAAGAGCATTGGCGCCCCCCTTATTTTTGAAAGGGACATAATGCACCCAAAAAAGGGCCATGGCTTCATGGGGAAGGGCCAGAGAAGAGATAGGGGAGGCCAGGAGATGCTGGGGATGAAATAAGAGGAGGCTACGAGCAAGAATGATAATAAACAGAATTTTGACAGGCCCAAACAGCGCCCCCTGCCCTGTGGTGCCCTGTGCGATGGCATCGGCCGCACTACCCTAGCTATGGCCCTGATAATATAATATAATATAATATAACAAATAGATCCAATACTGACAAGTGGAAATAACGCTTATAACTGATTAGGTTTATGTAAATGGCTACCAGTTCCTTTTTCTACCTCAGAGAATATCGGGGGTTTCATGATACACAAAGCATATCAGTTTATAAGTACAGTCTCGCAGCAGTAGCAGAATGTAAAATTAAGTTCTCCAATGGCAAATATTTATGATTATATGTAAAAAGGTGTAAAAGTAATAGGGGTATATGTAATAGCCTGGGTTTGCCTTTGAAATGACTGCTACTTTAAAACACTAGGCAGTCTCGCACGGAACTCGCCGATGCCTGCAGTCCGCAGGCTATTACATTTACCCCAAAGTCTGTGAAAGTGTTCTCACGGAATTCTGCAGATCAGGTAAAGGATCATTTCCAGGGCCGGATTAACAACCGGGCGGGTGGAGCTGTAACTCCTTGCCCCCCATCAAAATAGTCCAACAGAAGCTGCTGTACCTATTTTAGACAGTAAAATATTTTCTTGATGCCCCAAATTTAATCAACTCAATGGTAAACTAGACACCTTATACAGTAGCTGTCAGCCAGACCCGCCCTCGAAACCCACCTAAGACAACAAAGTCTGGCAAATCCACACAATTGAGCATATTACTAGTATACTACACGACTATCATATTAAATTTTCCAAAGTATAGGATGCTTGGCTTACTCACTTTGGATCCCGCACTACTACTCATAAAGTATTCTACTCTTCTTCCTATAGGTTGTTCCTTGTAATCAATGCAAACTTCAGAGTTCCCTCCCCATCTCTATCCTGTACTAACATATCCATAGTTTCCTCCCTCCCTATCCTGATCCCCATTACCAATTAAAACCAATTAAAACCTTGCAACACAATATCTAAACAGTTTTTCGTAGTTCCCAATGTTTTTGTCACTGTTTCATATCTCTCTGTACCACGTTATATGCTACGAATATGTACTATACATTGACTCCACTACTGTTCAATCTCTGTCATGGTCCCCTCCCCCTCCTAACGGTTTATGCAAAAACAAAATATATAAATGTTATGTCAAGGGGGAAAAAATGTTCCTGCTACAGCCTGCCAACTGTACTTTATTTACCAATAACCAGCATTAGGCTGAACCAGCTACTATACACACAGCGTGGGGTCTCCCTGCCATATTGGTAATCAGCCCCAAACTTTTCAGACTGGGGCTTGAGTCCCTAGGGAAGTGGGGACTACCCACAACATGGGTTCCCACCTCCTCAATGATGTGCTGAATGGTTACTTTGCGGCAGTTCCCACGCTCTGACCAATCAGCACATCCCAATTAATCCCAAATATGAGAACATACAATGCAAACTCCTAGTTAGGTCCCTAGATGGTAATCAAGCTAC
Source organism: Taudactylus pleione (assembly GCA_031769625.1). Lineage (NCBI taxonomy): Eukaryota > Metazoa > Chordata > Amphibia > Anura > Myobatrachidae > Taudactylus > Taudactylus pleione. The sequence continues at coordinate 5,208,014 of JAUIMM010000324.1, read as the reverse complement.
TGACCCCCAGTGCTGTGATACAATTGTGCTGTCCTGTCTAGATTCATATATATTAGGGATGTGCAGGCTCGGATAGGTTCGAGTTTGCACGTGGAGTTCGGATTTTTCCCTCCAAAAAAACGGAACTCAGAAAGAGGCAAAACGTCATCTTGCACGGACGAACATCATCATTCCTGGACAAAAGTCCAGGAATGATGATGTTCGTCCGTGCAAGATGACGTTTTGCCTCTTTCTGAGTTCCGTTTTTTTGGAGGGAAAAATCCGAACTCCACGTGCAAACTCGAACCTATCCGAGCCTGCACATCCCTAATATATAAATATATATATATATATATATATATATATATTAATATATAAAATATCAGGCAAGCAATCTAACTAATTAAAGGAGTAGAGGGGATAATATTAAGATGTAGAACTAGACAGATTGTTTATACAGGATAAAAAGGTATGTTAGAGATGACTTAGGGCCTCATTTATCAATGAGTTTATCATTCACAACGAGTATGATAAATGGTGCTCAAGCCAAATATGTAGCTCCCAACTGTCATTTTCCAAAGAGATGACAGTTGGGAGCTGATTGGCTGGAGCACCATTATCACGCTCGTTGTGAATAAAACTGGTTGATAAACGAGGCCCTTAGTTTGTATAAAAGTATCTGAGTTCAATGCAGAGACTATGGGCCTGATCGAGATGTAGACGCTCTGCCGATGTCAGAGGTAGTGGAGCGATTTTTTTGCTCTTATGCATGCATCTAACTAGCACCTTGCGTCTTTTTTGTGTCCCTACAGAGTTGCAGTTCTGATTTCAGACGCATGCACGGAGAAGTGTATTGAAAATGTATTGGGCGTTAATGGGCGGTGATAGAGAGGTATCTTAGCGCTCAAGATGGTCCGTCTTATGGTAGTGTCAGTGACAGTGGTTGTCTACACAGATGCTCAATCGCTCACACAAGAGGCTGTACTTGGACAGAGAAACTGCACCTGCAATAGTACTAGTGCAAGTTTCGATGGTGCAACAATTAATTGGTATTTTAGCACCTACGGATGCAGCAAGTTGCGTCTCAGTCCTTGCACATTCGGACGTATGGACGTACACAAGGGAAAGAATTTATAGTGGCATTTGTATAAAGTCGCAGATGAGGGACTGCCAATAGTCCTAGCTGTGGGTGCTTCCTCATCCACCTCTGAATCAAGCCCACTTATGATGGCAGGGGCATTACACCCACTTCACCTGATGGGAGAAATGGTCTGGGCAATGGCCAATTCATTGCATGGATTAAAGAATGATTTTAATGCCTCTCTTACAAGCAATGGTATCGGCAGCTATAATTATTACAATACATTATTAGGGCGATTAGATGGGGTCGGGAACAAATTTGATTTTCTACTACGAGAATAGTCCATATAGCTGTAGGTCCTATAAAATTAAATAACCTGGATGGGCTTTTCTCTTTCAATCTTGCTAACTATGGGCGTGATAGAGAGTTGTACGCTAATGCCTCCGCAGCTGTGAATTTGTATGCAGCTCCTATGCGAAAACATGCCGCCCCTGGTAGATGTATTGAGACGCCCCTCCTGTGGCTTTATAAATCCAAGCATCTGCGTAAAATGTTGCAGCATAGGCATACAGATACGCAGCATTGGTTGCAGATCATTCGATTCTTGCAGTCCTGAGTGAGTATATGGTGCTGAACAATGGTCGTGGGAATTGAGACGCTGGAGCCATATTACTTGTGTATGGGATCATGGTTGCAGGGTGTGACATGCCTCCGAAACCGTCACAACATGCCTGCGTTATTTGCCACCACTCCCCATTATCTCCCCCAAACGCTCCCTGACAGTCACTCACACTGCAAATAAATAGTAACTGCGAGGGACTACGGTAACGTATCTTGATGCATTCGTATTGTGACTTACTGATAATCACTCAACTTCATAAACATCGGAATAGCGTACAGCTCTGAATCAGGCCCTATATAACTATGGACTGAGGTCCCTGATCCGTTGTTCAATGATTATTTATAATAAAGTGTGCATTATTTTTTCTAGACTTTCCAATAACAAATACATTTGTACAATAAATGGTTTCAGTAAATTAGGTCAACATTAATCATGTTACATGGTCATTATGTGGACATTGACCATGGTGACATTCAGCATGTCGACACTGATGACATGTTGGAATGGGCAGAATATCAAAACTGTTGTTTTAAGGTAAGTCAGTCCCTAACCCTTACCCTAATGTTGACATGTCAACATTTTCCAGGTGTCATCATTTATGATGATGACATTTTAACCATATCGATATTATGAATGTCAGCATTGTCACTGTGAACAATCTGACTGCATCCCCAATAAACACATATTGTAATTTTATTATTGTTTGTCAGAAATTCCTACTAAAATAGAAGATGACCCCGGCACATGCTCAGTTGTGAGCTCAGTGGACTGGAGTCTGCGCAGTAGTAGCACTCCTCCTTCAACACCCCCCTCTTGCTACAAGCTTCTCCGTGTTAGACAAACATTTCATTTCAGCTTTTCTGTAGCGACCTGTAAAATTAATTGGGTTAAACACATGAAAAGGCATCAATATATCACATGACTTCAACTTGGCCGTCTCAGAACTTTAACAAAAGTTCTTTAACTGATAGCATGGGGGCAGTGTCTCGGTCTGGAATTGGCTTCTCTGGGTGCAGTGAAGCATCTCAAAACGCAGCTGCTTTAAATAACACGCCCATGACACTCCCATAACACACCCACGACACTCCCATAACATGCCCACTTGATTGATTTTATTTTGTTCTCTTCAGACCACCTCCCAGTCACGGTTTTCCCTGGTCATTTCTGATACCAGCATTCCTATAAGCACACAAAAAGTAACGCAAATGCTGTATGGGTTCTCAGAATTTTGTGCAGTAGTAAATAATCACTGAAGTTCGTAAACATTGACATTGTGAGTACTTAGCGTGTACCTCTGAGGCCCTATGTATTGAATTTTTAGCGTAAGATTCAATTTGCCCCAATAAATTTAGGAGGGGGGTGAATAAAGGAGGTAGCCTTGGGCTTTATTCATTTAAGCTCCATTATTCCCCCTGATACCTGTGTTAACTCCCTTTAAAAGAATGTTCACAGATTAATGTGTCAACTGGTAGTTATCACCTGATTACAGCACAGTTATCGGGTAATTCTTTTCGGGTCTCATGAGAACCGAAAATAAATCCCCGTTTATTGGGGCTAAATGAAAAGCCTACGGTTATCAATTAACCCGCGGTAAATTACCACAGCTAATTGAATCTCCTCCATAATATATTATTTTCTCCAAAATAGCTGAAGTCACTCCTGTACTCTTGCAGAAAGCTATGTGCTACCTCTTTCTCTGTGGATCATGGTAGGAATGGCACATTTTGGGGGTTTCCCAAAACACTTTGGTGGCCCAAAACACTCTGCTCCAAGTCTGCTGCTTCAGAGCAGAGAAGCACCACAGACACTTCTCTCTGTGCTGCAAATCAAAATGGGCAAAATAGAACTGCTGCACATGCCCAACCACGGGAACTTACCTAACTGCTGTACATACACAAATGAATGTTGAGGTGGACTCACTGTTGACAGGAAGAGACCACACATTACACCTCCACCGTGAAATGCAGGGGCCATGGAGCCTATTGCTATACAGCAGAGTCCCTGCCCATCCACTGCTGCCGCCTTTCAAATGTTTGAGGGGGGCGAGTTGCCCACCCCCATTCTGACACCTATGAGTGGACCTCTAAATCAATGACCTGAAAGTCCTGCGTTTACTCTAGAAGAAATAGGTACTTGTGTCTGAGATGCGGTTGTATCCGACTCCTTATGCTTTGCACTAAAGCTTTAATAATTACTCATACCCCTTTTACACTAGCTCCAATAACCCGGGTTTTCGCACATGAACGAGCAGCAACCCGTGTGTGAAATAGGCTGGGTTTGAAATAAGCGGGGTCGTGTGACTTGGCATTTCCACCATGGTCACAACCCGGCTCGTGATGCAGTGTGAACGGGTAACCCGGGTCCCGTTCTCTGCATAGGAAGAGCCGGCGCTTGGAGATAATCTCCAAGCGCCAGCTCATCACGTGATACCTATGGCATCATCGACCAGCATCAGTGCTGGGTCAGGCCACCTGTCTGTATGGGGTCTCAGCCGGGTCGCACTCGGAATGGGTGCGTGAACAAAATCCCGGGTGCAACCCACTATTCAAATGGAAAAGAGGAATTAGTAGCTATGATGCACTGTAGGTATTCTTGAACAGCTATGCATTAAGGTGTTTTAATAGTTTGCTACTTTGCGAAGACGGTCTCCAGAAAGTTAATTAATTGCAACCCCTTGTAAATCATTATTATACATATAGGGACTAACAGGGTCACTCTCCTTGTTATCTTCACTGAAGTACACAAGTGCAGAATTTATTATATTAGTCTCAATTGGTATTTCTATACAGTAGATGTAAAAGCCAGAGCTTATAGCTATGAGCTATTGTGGAATAAACAACCTCCTAAAATGTATTTTAATTACATATAAGTTACTTTTTATCCCATCGCAACTACTGAAAAGCATCTTCATTTGTAAGGATACTAGTGTGTCAATTTTAAGCTGCTGCTGTTGAAAGTTGCAACTCCTGTCACTTAAATAGTAATGCAGCCAGATATGGAACTCGTCTGTGATGATTGATGATCTCAACCTGTGTGGTACTCTCCCAAACTTCTCCTATAGTAAATGATGCTGAGAATATAACAGGATATTAGGATTACTCTAGTTGTTCCCAGGCTCAGATCTCCTATGATAGGGGTCAGTGAACTTTTTTACATTTTGCCCCAAAATATATTTAGATATGCCGACGTTACCCCCTTGATTTGAAAGGAAGGAAATCATATAGTAGTGCCCCTGTAGTAGTGCCCCCATAGTTATGCCCCTGTAGTAGTGCCCCCATATAATGCCCCTGTAGTGCCGCTTGTACAAAAAAAAATACTTACCTTAATCCCCACTCCTGCATCCGCCACCGTCCTGTCCGCCCGGCTGCTCCTCGGAACTATGGGAGAGACGTCATGACGTCTCTCCCATAGTGCGCATGGAGAGAGGCGGAAGCTGGAGTTCAGAAGAGAACTCCAGCCTCCGGCTAATGCGGCGCTGCAGGGAAGGAGCCGGGCACCTGCTGGTAATAACATCTCGGCGGGCGTCCGGCTTAGAGCCTCCCTGCGGCACAACTGGGCATGCATATGAATCATATATTATAGAATGATTCATATGCATGCCCGGCTGTCCATCCATTACCCCCAGGAATTTCATTTTTACCCCATGTGGGGTAATTTACCCCTGTTCCCTGACCACTGTCCTACGAGATCCTAGCAGGGCCGTAACTAGGGTGGTGCAACCTGTGCCTTGGCACAGGGCACCGCAGAACAGGGGGCGCTGTTTGGGCCTGTCAATTTTCCTGTTTATTGTGATTCTTACTTGTAGCTTCCTCTTCTTTTATGCCCAGCATCTCCTGGTCTCCTCTATCTCTACCCTGGCACTTCCCTATGAGGCCATGGCCCTTTCTCAGGTGCATTATCTTATATCCCTATTTGAAAAATGTGGGTGGGGGGGACACTAGTGCTCTTTCTGGCACAGGGCACCAAAAAGTCTAGTTACGGCTCTGGCCTCCCTGCTATGCTGAAGAATACCGCTGTGGCTGCTAAAGATAGTATATATTATTATTATTATTATCCTTTATTTATATGGCGCCACAAGTGTTCCGCAGCGCCTTACAAAGTACATAAACAAATAATTTGACAACTGACTTACAGTACAAAATAGGACAAGGACATGGATAATATACATTGATACATAAGTAACCATAACACCTAGATATGCAACAGAGCGTAAGCAACCAAGTGTTAGGTGCCCTGGAGGGGGGTAAGAAGTAGGCAAAAGTAAAGTAAGGAGAAGCACAAGAGGGTAGAGGCCCTGCTCGTAAGAGCTTACATTCTAGTTTATAGTCTGGGCTGCTGAGCTCTGCTGCTGTGTGCAGTGTGACAGTTTATACTCACTGCTGGTAGGGCGTTGCTGTCACTACCAACAATACACCAGGGTGCTTAGTTCCTCCCTTCAGGTAGCCTACAACAGCCGGATACACTGACAGTAAAAACGGGCTGCCCCTGCGCTCTCTGGTCAGACTATGTGCTGCCTCTCTCCACGATCCCCGCCTCCTTGTCATTTTGTAGCCCTGTCACATGTTGATCCCTGCTGCTGCTCCACCTCCTGAACGGCCAGACTTGCCTACTCTCCACTAACACAGCTTCACAGCTGTGCTGATCTGCTGCAGCTCTGCCTCCTCTGTCAGTGGGATGATTTTTCTGTCAGCTGTCGCTGCCGGTGCTTGGCTGCTGCTGCAAGACACGTGACCACCGCAGGCTCCTGTATCCTCAGTACCTATGCTGGGACTCAGGATTCCCTAGCCGGCTCCACCCCCCTGCGCCTGGTATTACCTCAGGATATGTACACCAATAGATCACATATCACTGTAAAATAACGTTCAAATTTATAGATTGTAAGCTTACGAGCAGGGCCTTTCTACCTATATATCTGTCTGTTATTACCCAGTTTTGTTCTATAAATGTTTCCAATTGTAAAGCGCAACGGAATAGGCTGCGCTATATAAGAAACTGTTAATAAATAAATATATTTATTAATATCAGATTTACCCTTAACCAGGGTTACAACAAGAACTAAATAAATTCAATCTAAATGTATTTTTCATGCTGAATTCGAACATGATTTCAGACTTATTCCATCAGACAGGGTTTTTTGTGACATAAGTTTTTAAAGTTTTATTAAATTAGTACCTACGTCAGTCTAAATTCTGGCTGACCTAAAAAGTCCTAGGTTATGATTTTCATGAAAATGTCACCTCTGGATTTAAAGGTCACTTCACCACACACATAACAGAAATTGTCTGGGTGATGTAAACACTTTCTTGGCATTATTGAAAATAACAACTAATACAACAAATACTTGTGTTAACAGGCTCCTCTATGGTGAGAGACACCCAGGGGTCACAGGACAATGTGCTAAGCCCTGATTGGAGGAGCCCAACACACATGCTCCTCTGACCCGACCAGGGGGTCAGGGCAACACCAGCCGGTCAAGCTGCATGGAGGAGAGAAGGAGAAAGCTGCTGAAGGCTCCACATAAAAGTGAGAGGGGAGAGTGGAGAGGGACAACAAGGGGACAGGGCCACCATTATGGGGGTACAGCCAGTACTCCTGTGCTGAACCCTGACAGCAGAGGTGCCATGGCCGTCTGCAAAGAATTATTACATTGCCACACAGGTCAGTGCAAATTGCTAGTGCTGGCCACTGGCCGGAGAGATGTCATGATACCACACAACAGTAACACGGCCGGCCAGCGCCAGTGGCATGTGACCGGCGCTGTCATCACAGGCAGACTGGGGGCCCCGAGCCTGCGGCACTTATGATCCTGACCACATACTCCTGACTTTGTGAAACAGTACGTGGCTGACCCACCAGGATTATTGGCACTTTCAAGGCCAGACTGAGGTTTATGAAGGTGCGCGCCCCGCGCCCCCCATTCTTATACAGACCCCTTCCAGAGCAATGAAACAATCTTCCCTTCTACTACAATTGCAGCAACCACAGGTGAACCGCCCCTGTTATTCACCTACACTCTCTTCCCCTAGTTCTACCTACTTACATTAGCTAGGCATTGTGGCTGTGCACCACAGGGAGCAGAAGCTGCGGTGCCCAATGTCACTCTGTTACCCCTTCCCACTTTACAACTGACACTGGCCTCTTTGACATATGTGCCCTTGCTCCTTTTTCCTCCATTTTACCATCTGTGCCCATTGTACCTCCCCCTTCACATCTTTGCCTCTGCCCATTCCTCATATGTGCCTCTGCCTCTTCATGAACCTGCCTCATATACCCATCTGTGTCAGCTCCCCCCACATGTGCCTCTCCTGCCCCATATGTGATTCTGCTCCCCTCCCCACGTCTCTTTGCTATTGTTATTCTGTGTGCATGTATAAACATATATATATATATTCTTCTATATCTTCTATTTAATTTATGTGAGGTCTGATGGCACGTGGAGAGATCTGAGGGACATACCTGTTATTTGACAGGAGCATGTGCTTACTCCATGTACCAGGGCTGAATGCTACACCTCTGCTTCCGTTGGAGCAGGATTTGGTGGTATGTGTGTAAGGGAGGGGGGGAGCAGGGGCTGTTGGTTTTATTTGTACTGGGCCCCACAATTTCTGATGGCAGCCCTGTAGGGGGACATATTGTTTATATGCCCAGGTCTGTCTGTTTGTCTGTGTGTATGACAGGCCATAAAGAAATCTAAAAATCTGAAAAAAGAAAAGTAACTGTCACAAACACACTGTGCCTGATGGAAAGATTCACTATTTTCTTGTGTAAAAAAGTCATGTTGACCAGTGTATTCCACCACCGGTTCTTACTCTGACAGCTTAAATTGTGAAGGGAACCAGATACAGTGGCAAACGCAGGATTTCTAAGGGGTGGGGGGGTCCGAATGCCTGATTTTAGAGTGAGTGTGGCCAGTCCATGAAGAGGGTATACTTAGCACCTAACCAGCTTTAATATGAGTCATACAAAGTGTATTGTGTGTCATAATTCCAGCATATAGAGGACCAGCAATCACAGTAAGCCATTAGATGCGGCAGTAGGGCCATCCTGCCTGAGCTGAATGCTTTTATTTTAGATGTGGGCACCAGAACAAGTCTGGGAGCCAGTGGCGTAACTTCATCCCAGACGCCCGGAAGCAGGTTATAATTTGGTGCCCCCCTCTAATAAAAAAAGGAAAAATAAATATGGTGCATATCTATCTATTACATATGCACAAAAACACTAATATAGAACAGCCTTAAGTATGGTAAATATATTGTGGGAAAATGGAGGATGTGCCCCTTCAGTGCTGGTGTCTGGACTCGATATTGTGTGGTAGGATTGAACTGGCTCATTGTGAAGGAGGACATATTGGGCAACAAATGGTTCTCCTAAAAAGGAAAAGTATGTCTGACATCTGTATATTCATATACTGACAAATGGGTGTAAGAGTAGGGCACTAAATTAGGAATGAGAGAAGAGGTGGAGAGAGGACAGGAGATTCAGACATGTGGGTGAAAGAGATGGAGGACAGGAGAGGCAGACATAGAGGGCAAGAAACCTGGCCATGGAGGAAACATACAGTTGGGGACGGGGAATGTGGGCATGAGAGACCCAGAGCTTAGGGAACACATATATAGGGCAGGGAACATAAGCATGAGAGAAACATAGAGGGCAGGAAACATTGGCATGGGAAATACATAGAGGACAGGAGACATAGGCATGGGAGATACACAGAGGACAGGAGACATGGCATGGGAGATACACAGAGTACAGGAGACATAGGCATGGGAGATACACAGAGGACAGGAGACATAGGCATGGGAGATACACAGAGGACAGGAGACATAGGCATGGGAGATACATAGAGTACAGGAGACATAGGCATGGGAGATACACAGAGGACAGGAGACATAGGCATGGGAGATACACAGAAGACAGGAGACATAGGCATGGGAGATACACAGAGGACAGGTGACATAGGCATGGGAGATACACAGAGGACAGGAGACATAGGCATGGGAGATACACAGAGGACAGGAGACATAGGCATGGGAGACACACAGAGGACAGGAGACATAGGCATGACATATAAAAAGATAGAAGCATACATGAGACATACATAGAGGAGAAAACATGTGGGAGTGATTGAATGTACACGGAGGACAGAAGATATGGACATGAGACATACAGAAATTACAAAAGACGTGGCCATGAGAGATACATACTGGAGGACATTAGTGATAATTATAGAGATTAAACAGAGTTAGGCAACAGGAGTGTAAAATTATTTCTGGGCTGTGAAGCCAATATTGTCACTTACAGTATCTTTTAAATTAGTTCCTAACACTTTGCTGCTTCCCACCCCCTGCTGCCTCAATCACCCCCATTGTAAGCACTCTCCTGTGGGATAGATAAAGAAGTGAGTTTGTCTGTTCTACAGTACCTTCATTTCACCTTGCGGCATTCCCGGGTCCCGGCCACTGTCCCCGCAGTCAGTGACTGCGGCCGCGCTGGTTTCACAGCACTCTCCCCCGCAGTCAGTGCCAGTCGCTGGTGTCAAGTTGCAGTGATGGAGACAGCCTGTCTTGGCTCCTCAGGCAGGCAGGCACAGGCCACAGGGTCGCAGGTGGTCACATGCTATGCGACGTCCGCGACCAGAGACCACAGAGTGCAGAGACCACAGAGTGGAGGAGGAGCACCGCTGATGCTGATCGTCACTCAGCGGTTCCTCTGTTTTGGAAGTTATTACAACTACTTAGAAGCCGGAACGGCCGGGACCCGGGTGACAATGGAGGAGGTGTCCCCTTCAGGGCTGGCTCCCGGTGGCAACTGACTCCATTGTCTCCGGGAGTTCCGCCCCTGCTGGGAGCAGCAGAATAACCTAGCACTGCCCTGGACATATATGTATATATTGGGCTCTATAGCAGCACATCCCTAACAGTGAATGTTTTCCAGATCTCCTAGTTGATGCACAGGTTATTTATTACTAGCTGATACATGTTAAAAGATCCACAGGTGGTGCTAATTATTTCATTTGTGATACTGAGTATAACATGCAGCACTTGTAAAATTCTATTGTATTACTATTTCTATTGTGGTCATGGTGTGGGCTGGGGAGGGGGGTTTCCAGGTAGACAGAAACCCACCCTGCGTTTGCCTATGAGATAATGTCCATGATAAAGTGATCACTACCCATTGTGGTGAATGCAATAACTGATGCTTTGCATTGATCACAAGCCGACTGATGTCAGAGCTGGACGGGATCTTGTATTCACAGTTATGCTGGGTACACACTGCAAAGATACATCTGCAGAATGAGTGATCTGCAGATAGATCTGTAGATGATGGTCGTTCATATACACTGAACAACCATCATCTTCCAGGCAGCATGTTCTGCCCCCCATCCCCATGGCTGCATGTGTACAGATCGGCTGATCACCCCCGTACAAACTTGCCGATGGTCAGAAATATCTGCAGATATGTCGGTCCATCGGCTGTGCTGCACAGCCGACGCAATATGTCTGTGAATGACGCCGTTCACAGACTTATCGCTGGTACGCACTGGCCAACGGGCACCAGATATATTGGGCAATCAATATCTGTCAGTGTGTACCCAGCTTTACATTGCCACCCGTTACTAAAATCTCATAATCTCTCTCCAGGAGAGACTGCCAGAGAGAGGCAGAGAGAAAGTGTTACATCAGGAGCAAGATCTCAACAAAGTAGACAGTCCATATAAATGCCTGTAGAGGGAAAACAATCTTCTAGTTACATTTAGTCAATTTTGTTTACATATACATTGTTATGCAGCCTTTGGCATTCGGTATGAATAGCCGGCTTCCGCACGACCGGCGGTTCGATTCCCGGCTGCGGCAGCAAGACAAAACAGCAGAGCCCAGCAGCGGAAGCCCGACAGCGCTAGAAATCCCGATCGTCCCTAAGGTAAGTACTTACTAACCTAACCAACCCCCCTAACCCTAACCCTCCTTAGGGGTGCCTAACCCTAACCTCCCCCCTCTAAGTGTCTAACCCTAACCCCCCCTTCCCCGCTGCCTACACCTAAGTCCCCCGCGGTGGTGCCTAACCCTAACCCTCCCGGGGGGGTGCCTAACCCTAATTCCTCCCCGGGTGCCCTAAACCTAACCCTCCCCCCCCCCCCCGCGGCTGTCCGCTCGCGGCCCCCGACATCCCTTCTGCTCCACGGGAGGTTTCTGTCCTCCCTGAGCTCGCCTTAGGACACCTGCGTTACGGTTTGACAGGTGTACCGCCCCAGTCAAACACCCCAGTCATTTATCCCTAGGCGGGATAGAGGATTCGGGAAGCCAGCGGTCGGGATTGCGGCCACCGGTTTCCTAAACGTGTCCCAGTCTTTGTGCTGCACAACATTACATGGGATTTTAGTTCAATGGATTGAGGAGTTAGTTTCCTTAAATTTCTCTAATAGGACCACTAGACATTAAAAATTATTATTTTATCCTGCCCTGGCAAAAAAAACTCTTCCGTTTCCTCTCCTGGTTGTGAAAAGCTGCAATTGGAAACCCTGCTGAGATAACACAGCAGGGAGCTCACTTTCGGCTCGGCAGCTCAGCGTGCTAGCCAGGTAAAACTGCTGACTCTTCTTCCATACTTTAAAACCGCTCTCTGACAATGATTTACACATTATCACTGCCCTGGTCTGTACAGGCTCCATCACCTCTTCATTACTATGTCAAGTCTTCACTTCCTTTCCTGAATGTAATATCATACAGTCCAATGTCTGTTAATACAGATACCAGAGAGTAAAGCTGGGTACACATTGGTAGATATATCGGCCGTTCCACTGAATAGCCGATATATCTATAGTTCATCTTCGGGTGAGCACACCTGATATGTCTGTGGACGACGTCTTTCACAAACATATTGGATCGGCCCTGCAGCACAGCAGGTGTCTGATATATCTGAAAGGACTGCTGGTGTGTACGGGAGACCCGCAGATCACCTGTACACATGTTGCAGGGAATAGGGATGGCCATCGACCATCGATGTTTTGAAAACATCAATGGTTTACAGCCAATATCAGATAGTTTTGCCATTGATGGCATAGAACCAATGGTTCTCCACTATCGATGACAGAGACCCCCAGTTTTGTTTTGTTTTTACTTATTGCCAGGACACTTAGCCTATCTTTCCCCCCACGACGCAACCGTGAACCCCCGTCCCTCAGTTCTAATTGGTCGTCAGCCCAGTATGTCATAGAGCAGGGATGACCATTGGTGATTGAAACCATTGATGGTTTCCATTTAAATGGTTTTATACCATCGATGATTACCCACCATGTCCATCCCTAGCAGGGACCCACCGATGAGTGACAGTTCAACTGGATGTGTAATTTTAAATGCTGTTTATGCACTTACCAATCGTCAGATAGGTCGGCCAAACGGAATCGGTATATTTGCGGCCGGCGGTTCAAAGCCCGGCAGTGCCAGCCCGACGTGGAAGGAAATCCCGATCGCCCGAAAGGTAATTATTTCCTAACCTAATCTACCGCCTAACCCTCCTTTAGGGTGCCTAACCCTAATCTCCCCCCCCCGTGCCTAACCCTAACCCCCTCTTTCCCTAGCCTAAACCTAACCTCCGGGGGGGTGCCTAACCCTAAGTCCCCCCCCTGAACCCTAAACCTAACCCTCCCCCCCCTGCGGCTGTCTACGATCGGGATGCCGGCATAGGTTAATTAACCCTCGCCGGGATTCTGTAGTGGAGATGCCGGCGGTCGGCATAGCGACCGCCGGCATCATAAACACATACCCGGCCAAACGCCCGACCCGTCGACCTAGCGTGTACCCAGTATTAGTAGCATCTTCCTCCTGCAGCTTACGACAATATATATATATATATATATATTATATAGCACACATGTAGCACAAGCCTCTGGCAGCATACATTGCTGCCTACATGTCTGGAGATATGAGCACTGCAATTCAGGTTGGATGATCCTTCTCCCGATCTTCAGTTTGCCAGGTTTGACCAGATCAGAATGTCAGTTTCTGGGGTAACACATAAGAATTTTTTTTTCCAAGAAAACCTGCACCCATCCAAAAGAGAATATATTTTATTTTTGTTTTTATTTTCTTAAATGATGCTTAGTGGTCTTGTAGATACATTTCTTATTTTGCCATAATTTTTTATGTGTATTTGCGAATGTTGCTAGTACAAAGTAAGCTAAATTAACGCAATATTCCATACATAATTCTAACATCACTGGTATCTCATTCACCATCTATGCAAAATCACTGACATAATTGTGGTTTAAACGGTGAGTGGGTTCTTTACATTCCTATAACTGTGCATAGCGTAGTTGTGAGAAACCGATTTGACCTACTGTGAGAACCACATTTCTGAAAACTGAAAAAAAAAATGTCTAAACCTAAAAGGAAGATCTGTTTCTACAGTGTACAAAAATTAGGTTATACATAACAATTTAGTCATAGGTGATTTCCATGCCTCAGTCCTCAGATTTGTTTTTACATGTCTTTCCATTATACATGTGGAGATTTTCATAACTAACACTGGAAGTAATTTGGTTTTCATTTAATTTTAAAGGAATAGATGAAGAGCGGGATGCATCAAACAGCACATTTTGGATGCAATGCATCCTGCATGCATTGCACGAGCTGCTGGGGACCCTGGGAGGGATCCTATTGGATCATTCTTGGGGAAGTCTCCAGAGGAGAAACCCATAAGCTTCTATTAGGCAACGCCATCTGGTGATGAGAGGCACATTGCCAGGGAAACCTCTTTTCCACTTCCACTGTAATACTGGCACAGTAACTTCTGGAGCGAGTTTATCCCTCATTGTGTACACAGGCTGAAAAAAAAAAGACTATAGCCAAGGCCTATTTTTCAATTAGGCATCTGCCTAGGGTCCCGAGGCGATGCTAAGTCCGCCTAGCACTAAAATTAATGATGATGCTAAAAGAGGCATTAATATTATTCTTAACTGATACATTTTATTTTACCAAAAAATGCTCAGAAATTAATAAAGTTTGAATTTTTTTTAATAAAAAAATATATTTCAATATTTGTAAAATCCCATGTATGGGGTTTATAACAGGTACAGGAAAGCCGGCAGCTGCAGTTTGGAACACCGCTGCAGTGTCGGAATGGAGCATGAAGGGCCCACCAGGAAATGCAGTGGTATGGGTCTAAGCTTTAAGGAGAGTGGCCAGCCACCACAGAGGGACTTGGCCAACCAGAGAGGACAGGGGTGTATGAGGACCCCCCACTTTGATTGGCAGGAGGGCTAATCTTGGTGTCGTTTCCATAGAAACAAACCAAACACCCAAGTTCATCTATGATCCTGCTACACCAAGTTACTGACCCTCAGGTGAGATGTTGGCCACCGGGGATTTCCTCTGCACACCTGTGTCGAGCCTCCAGATAAGAGCAGGCCAGGGTGTTTGTTTAAATTTTTAAAGGGTGCAATTGCTAAAACAAGCAGCAGGATCAGTAGCACTGCTGCTACTTGCCAGTCAGGGGTGGAGAGGGTTAACATAAATACCCTGCTACGATCCATGACTGAGCAGCAATTATTACTCTGCCTGGCATGAGGAATATTTCAGTATGCCTGAAAGATGCGATAATTGCTGATCAAATCTAATGCTGGACATTCACTGTGAGATCAAATGTCTGTCAGACCAAAAGACATTTTATCTGACACGCTAAAACCCATCAGATATTGTGGTCATATACTATGAAATATTTCACAGTGTGGCTACGATACCTATGTTCCTCACCTAGAGAGCAAACATTTCCACATCCCTACCCTTTGAAAGAAAGGGAAATGTTGTGCATACACTGCCAGATGCAGTCGACCAATTATCCGATCTATGGACATCTTGGACAATTCTGCATGTCCGACAGTACTTATATATCCTATAATTACTGATCAGTTGAGGCGATACAACAATGTTCAATTATCGGTTTGATCAGATTATTGTTGGTTGATCGAGCTGATAATTGGATAGTGTATGCCCAGCATGGGATATACTCCCCATCAGACCGAGAGGCCAATTATCTGACTGTGTACCTGATTCAGAGATGGACGCAGGAGTGACCAGTGCTGCGTCTTGTGCCGCAGCGGATCTGAAAAGTTATGTTAATGCAGCACTTCCCGCTTCTCAGCTTCGCTGACTGCATAGGCAGATGCAGCATCGCATCACCATTGCAACCATTGGAGGCCAGTGAAGATGTGTCCAATGACGCAGTCAATGGCTTCTGCTCACCCAAGAAACTAAGGCGACGTGCCTCCTTTTCTGAAAGGTGCCCCCTTCCTACCACCAAACTGCCGCAACCTGTCCCACTGCTACCGGAGCTGCAGCAGCACATGCGTAATTCCGGAAACATCCGTGAATGGACTGCGTCCAGGGCTGAATCAGCTGCTCCTGAGTATGTAAGTCAGATAATTGGTCTGTCTGTCTGTCTGATGGTGAGTTTTACCTCGCAGTGTGTGGCCAGCATAAGAAATAAACTGGTAATCCCAGGAGAAAGTGATATCTCTAAAATGTGACATGTAGGTTTAATATACCATGGTCATGAAACAGTTAAGTTTTTATCAAAATGGGGAAAAAGCTACTGTAAAATATTCTGTTCAGCAGGTCCAACAGTTTATCTTAAGGCCCCCATACATTAGCAATCGATTGTGGCAATCCAGCAATTTGCAATTGATTGTGTATAAAAATCAGCAATGTATGGGCTTCACAGGTCGCAGATTGCAACCAAAAAGTGATTGGAATTGTTAAATCTGATTGTCCAACATGTTGGATTTCACAGATCGATTGGGGCTGTAGATTGCTAGTGTATGGCCATGATCAGCAGATTTGCAGACCGTTACCAGTAAATTGATGGGCCTTTCAAGATTGTCCGATCTGTGTTTTCTGCAATCGATCTGCAAATCACTGAAAAAGATCTGTAATGTATGGGCGCAGATTGCTCGATTGGGAAATCCTAAGATCGGGCAATAAATCTTCAAATTGTTCAATTGTGGTTTTCAGATTGCTGATGTATGGGGGCCTTTATTGTATATCAACTTCAAAAAGGGGGTGTGTGTCTCTTAAGGCCCCCATATATCAGCAATCTGAAAACCACTATTGAACAATTTGAAGATTTATTGCCCGATTTTAGGATTTTCCAATCGTGCAATCTGCACCCATACACTACAGATCTGTTTCAGTGATTTGCAGATCGATTGCAGCAAACACAGATCTGGCAATCTTGAAAGGCCCATCATTTTGCTAGAAACGGTCTGCAAATCTGCTGATCATGGCCATACACTAGCAATCTACAGCCCCAATCGATCTGTGAAATCCAACATGTTGGACAATCAGATTTAACAATTCCAATCACTTTTTGGTTGCAATCTGCGATCTGTGAAGCCAATACATTGCAGATTTTTATACACAATCAATTGCAAATTGCACGATTGCTGCAATCCATCATTGCAATTGATTGTGTATAAAAATCAGCAATGTATGGGCTTCACAGGTCGCAGATTGCAACCAAAAAGTGATTGGAATTGTTAAATCTGATTGTCCAACATGTTGGATTTCACAGATTGATTGGGGCTGTAGATTGCTAGTGTATGGACATGATCAGCAGATTTGCAGACCGTTTCTAGCAAAATGATGGAGCCTTTCAAGATTGCCAGATCTGTGTTTGCTGCAATCGATCTGCAAATCACTGAAAAAGATCTGTAGTGTATGGGCGCAAATTGCTCGATTGGGAAATCCTAAGGTCGGGCAATAAATCTTCAAATTGTTCAATTGTGGTTTTCAGATTGCTGATGTATGGGGGCCTTAAGGGAGCCTTTACATTTTTATTTAATTGTATAAAGGTGTGTGTGTCTTACATATATATTTAATTTTATCTTTATAAAACCAAAAATCCCTGATATGTTTACTATACTTTTAAAATTGGTGAGCAACCAGTGTGACAAAATGCTGTTACCATCTTCTCCAAATATGTGAGATCCTATTTCGTTTAAGAAATGAACAATACTCACATAAGCTGTCAGTTGCATTTAAGGTAAAACAGTTAATGGCTGTGCATTCTGTACAAAGCTTAGTAAACCAGGTGTAGAAGTTCCCAGTATCAGGCCTTTGTGCCCCTTCAGCCTGTCTACAGTCTGTGTGGGGGGATGGGTCAGATAACTTCAGGACCCTAAAGCAAACTCCTCCTTTGCTGAGTCTGGATCTAACTGGTCTGCACTGCAGGAACAATAACATGCCCATTTCCATAGATCCTGATGGAGAGGATAGAGTACGGTCTCTTTAATGGACTATGGAAGCCATGCTGCTTGCACTGTTAGGAGCTCATTGATTCCTCAGAGACCTGCCACCTTATAAGGAGCAGCACTTATATTATATTGCATGAAGTCCTATTGCAGTGACTGAGGGAAGGTATAAGAATGTTTGCTGTAGAGTGTATGCATGATACTGAGCATTGCACCCTGTGCTGCGGGAGAGATGTGCAGCCTGACACAGACAGTGTTCATGAGGAGCAGCTACCAGAGGCAAGTGATGAGCTACCTCCAGCTAAAGACAGCCATGCTCTGCCTTCCCCTGGGCACAAGTGCACTTACAGTCCTGACAGGAGACCTGTGGATCATCTATATGCCCCCTTCTCTAATAAGTCCTATTGCTGGTCTATAGACTGTAGCCAGCTGCCCTGCTGTGTGCTTGGTATGTTTGCTAATAGGTTTACAACTTGCTGATCCACTGTGTGCATTCTTTCATTGTTCATAGAAAGTATTGTTGGTGACCGTTTGGAGTTATTTGTTAATGTTACAATCCATTTGTTTATATTTTGTGGTACTGCAATTCCATAAAAGGGTAGGAAAGTGTATCTGACTGAAGTAAGAGGGAACATAAATTTTAGTTACAACAGTGTTGCTAAATGATATTTATTATAAAGCACTATGTGGAAAATATCCAAATGCCAAAAAAAAGTATTATTGCAATTGTTGCCAAATAAAAGTGGTAAATGACTGTAACTTAATAGAATTGTGTTCCTATTACACCCTAATTTAGCCAGCATGTAAAGGTTTGGTTTTCTTTTCTAAAAATTGAATTTAATAAACTGATTTGCTGTATCCAGCAGAGAAATGTTTGTGAATGGATTACTTTGTGTATGTAGGAAAGCTTACTAATCCCATCATAACTTTGTGGTTACACGTAAACTAAGAAGCATGTAAGTGTCCTTCTGTATAATAACCACATTTTCCTAGAATGTGTGGGAAATGCCACTTTTAGGGTCCTATGTATCAAAGCTTGATGTGAAATAAAATTTTGAGAGAAGTATTAACCAATCAGCTCCTGTCATTTTTCAAACACAGCCAATAAAATGTAAGTAATACCCCTTTTCACACTGAAAATGAACATCCCAGGTAATTCACTTTTACCTGTTAAATTGCTAAACAACCCGGGTTTTATCCCTGTGTGAAAGGGTCATCCCGGGTCTCCGACCCTGGTTTAGGGGAATTGAGCCCCAGGTTGACCCTTTTACACACTGAGAAAACCTGGGTTGTTTACCAGTTAATAGTGCATTACCCAGGATTTTTATTTTCCTGTGTGAAAGGGGTATCAGACAGAAAATGTCAAAAAGCCTTGCACGCATAATGCCGGGTAAAAGCTGGGTTTTTTGCCATTTTCTGTCTGAAAGTGGTATTAGAAGCTGACTGGTTGGTGAGTTATATCTCACAATTTTGACTCTCATCAAGCTTTGATACATAGGTCCCTTAAACTGGATATAGCAACTGCACAATTTATATGGTTCTAGCTATGAAAAAGATAATATATACTATCACAAAGGTTCCCAAACTCTGCCATTACAGTCCGCATTTTAAGGATGTCCATGCTTGAGCAGAGGTTACTTAATTAGTGCCTCAGTCAATTTGATTTAACCATCTGGACTTTAATGATGGAGTTTGGGAACCTCTGCAGTATCAGAATGTTGTCAGTAGATTTATCAAGGCATATTAAGGGGCATATGTATCAAAGCTTGATGTGAGATATATATCACCAACCAATCATCTTCAAACTTACATTTTGCACGCTGTGTTTAAGAAATGATAGTTTGGAGCTGATAGGTTGGTGATATATATTTCACAATTTTATCTCACATCAAGCTTTGATACATATACCCCTAAATCAAAAACCCAGACTGCATTGAAAAATAACTTTTTATTTTGAAAGAAATGCACATTTAAAGATTCCATGTTTAATTAAATATTCAAAACCAAATGAGTAACTCCTGTCACACTCGTGTTTTAGTTGCCCTGAAATGTTGGTGTTCCTGCAACCTCGCTTGTTTGCCTAATGATAGTACCAACCCTGTTAGAACCGCATGCGCAGCGTCTGCTTCCCCTGGGGAAGTCTTTTTCTTCTTTGAAATACTTCTCCTAAATGCCGGAGATATAGCTCGTGGGGACAGCGTTTACCACAACCGCTGTCCTTGCGAGTTACCGGTAGTACATAGCTGGGATATTTTTATTAAAAATTAAAATATCCCCGGCGAGTTGGAACGTCAATAATCGTGGCAGTACCGCGATTATTAATGTATAGACCCCTAAGAGTGCATGTTTTCCATATATTCTTCATGTAGCTCAGGTGTTTGTATTATTGACTGACACATTTTAATATTTGATTCTGTGAGTGTTTCCCGACGACTAGGTTTGAGAGAAACTGGTGTACTGTGATGCAGTGTCTGTGAGTGGGAGTAGAGAGGTACTGTATACTGGAGGGAGTTGAAGTCATGTAATTGCTTTCAGAATGAAGAGAGAGATTCAGGATTTGTTGTAGTAGTAATCTACCGAAAGAGTTCAATATTGCCAGTATGTGTTTAGGGAGAGAAAAGAAAGGTAATGACAGGCATTCTTTTCAGCTATTCTGGCTTCATATTCCATATAATAAAAATACCAATGTCCTTCTAAGCGCACAGTGTGGCTCTTCACTTATTCAAAGTTTCAAATTATCTTAAATTAATTGCCCAACCAAAATAACAAGCTGTTCACAAGCATCAGGAAAACAAGGCTGCTATGGACACACAGGGATCTAGCATGCTCCCACAGCAATAATTGGCTAGTGCTTTAAGACGCGTATCCACTAGACCGGTTATTCCCAACCTTGGTCCTCAAGGCACACTAACAGTCCTGGTTTTCGTGATGTCCATGTTTCAGCACAGGTGGTTAAATAAAAATAACTGAGGTACTAATTGAGGCACCTATGCTCAAGTATGGCTATCCTTAAAACATGGACTGTTAGTGTGCCTTGAGAACCGTGGTTGGGAACCCTTGCACTAGACGATAAATTGGAAGATTTGAAAAATAACTATATCGTCCGCAACATCGTCCAGTGGGTATGCAGTCAACGAAAAGCGATGCGCGCTTCTGCTGGTCGTTAACATCTTTCATTGCCCATACTTGCAGGGCAACCTGATGATATTGTCAGGTCCTGCAAGTACTGGGATGAGGGAGGGTGACGTCACTGAACGATATTGTGAATGAAATCGTTCAGTGTGGGTGCTCAATGTTGTTAATGACATTGAGCCCGACACTGCAGAGTATACTATTGGATACCCGCCTTTCCACAGATGAGTGATTTGTCTAGAGCTCTGACTGGTCAGTGATCTGAACATGTTACATATGTTTCAGTATGACCGTTCCAAATATCCCTGCCATTAGCTTAATGAAAATCAATCATTCTAGTAGTGACTCGGCGGGCGGGGGTATCGCTTACATGGCAGGTGTGGGTTCTGTATACTTGTGGGAGTTTTTTTTTTTAAATATGTTAGAGCAGGTATCTTTTGGATAATTATAAATGTGACGATGCAGTAAGGTAGCAATGAAATGCCCCACAACTAACGTCTATTTAATTTGCTTGCTAAAATTAAGTCCCTGCTCAAACCTCTATACTAAGTGTCTGTTTTTGTTTTTATTTTTTTTTCCAGGAGAAAGTCATAATAATAAAAATGAAAAGAAGGAGAAAAAAATGGTTACGAAAAAACCTTTGGGGACTGTGGAATACATAGTAAGTCATGTTCTGCTCCATCCAATATATAGGACTCCAATTTATTATTTATTTATTACTAGTTATTTATATACCGCATACATAGTATTTGGCCATTGACATCACTCAGCGGAGTTTACAATCTATGGGCCTGATTCAGCGACTTTGCACCCATCAATCCTTCGTCCATCTTTGTATCAGGCCCACAGTCAGATAATTGGGGGTCTATTTGCCAGGGCCGGCTCCAGGGGTAGCCATGCCCTGTGCCGCCTCTGTAGTTGTCGCGACCGCAAAATGGGGGCATAGCCTAATTACCATAGGCCAAGCCCCCTAAATGATGCCATTTGGGGGCGTGCCTGCAAGGCACACCTCCCGTGTAACGTCAGGCTGGGGGCGAGCCCAGCACTTCATCACTAGCTGGGCTTCCCCCAGCCCTCTCTCGGCGCTAAATGGATTCCGCATGAATGTGCAGCATCCATTCAGCTACTCCGGGGTCCAGCATTGCCGCACAGTGCTGTCCTGCTGAAATCGGGATGTTGGGAGGGGTGCGCTATCTATGGAGAGGCGCCACTGTCCGACCGCACTGCTTGGAATCAAACTCTCTCTCCTCTGTGCTGTAAAACAGTTCTGCTAACCACTATGCCAACTGCACTGCCCAATAAAAAGGAAGTAAATGACCATTCTGTATATATCATACATACAATATTTGCAAAGTATTATATTTTGCCACTTCCATGCTTATTGTGAAGTCATGTCTTATACAAATGCTGCATTCTTTGGGCATCAGGGCATTATCCTATCTCTGCTATCATGCACCAAGCTGCTGCTTCAGAGTTCATTTCACTAGGTCCAGTATTGCCTAAATACTGATTACATATGACACCCAAATTCATCTACTCTCTGGATCTCTCACCATATGTTTTCTTGTGTTAATAAAGTTATTTTTGCTATTACATGTCCTTTTGCCATCTCAAACTCAGTCTTTCAAAATCTGAGCTATTACATTTTCCACCAGTCAGCAAAATCTACTTATCTGACATCTCTATCTATAACACAATAATAATTCCTAACCCTCAAGTGTAGGTGTTGTCCTTAACCCACTGGTTGCCAAAATGTTATGAATCACGGCGCCCTAGAATATCAGCATTGTTATCACGGAACCCCTAAGCCGAAAGTTTGTTATTGAGACATTCAGAAAAAAATGTAGTGTGAAGTAACTTGTGTACCTGTCATCCTTAGGCTCAGTTATGTGGCGGTGGACAGGTGGTGCTTCTGCTTGTCCACATATTTACATTACATTGACCATAAAAAAAATTGATTTGGTGCTGGACCACCAACCTGAGGCACCCCTGCAAGTGTCCCGAGGCACCCCAGGGTGCCACAGCGCACAGTTTGGGAACCACTGCCGTAACCCATAACTGCAAAAGGCTTATTTCTTGCACTCCTAATCTGCAGCAATTTCTTTCTGGACTAATTTATTTTTTTTTAAAGATAAATGATCTGCATCAATGCCACTCCCTACATTGTTTGCCTGCACTTTAAAATGTCTTCCAATGAATCTATCCATTACTACACCTCAACACGGTTCACACAAAGCTTACATTTATTCCCTTTCTTTAAGCTGGGTACACACTGGAGTGATGTCGGGCCAATTTGCTGTTTCATAATAACATTGCTCAGTGTGCACGCATTATTGTGTGCTCCCGCTGGTCGCTAGCGATGGTGTGCTGCACATCAAACCTAGCGATAACGTTAGCGATATGGTTCACATCGCCTATTGTGTACGGCCAACCGGTCGACCAGGCAAAATGTTGCTCCGATTTGGCCTCTGAAGACGTCAGCTCTTGCCACTCCCAGCCAGTGACCTTAAAGATGTATGTTCTAGTGTTTACAGGAGCAACGATAAATTGTATATATGTACAAACGATAAGATATATATATTATTCAGTCGTTGACAAGATTGCACAGTGTGTACACTCAATATAGCTTGTTCTGGGCTTAAAGGAAATCGTTGGGAAAGTCTGAACGAATGCTGGTCGCTACAGTGTGTACCCAGCTTTACTGTTGCTGATCCTTAATCCAACCTTGCTGTGTGAATGTATAATTTATCTCTAATATAATATTTTTTCTGTTACAATCGGACTGGACCAATATGCAGTGGCGTCACCATGGGCGATGAAGGCCATTACAGTTGCTGCAGCGTTGCCCGGTGACACCAAAATAGCAGAGTTGCTCTATTTTGGTGTCACCCACTCGGAAGTTGTGACCCACGTGATCCCAACAGCCGGCTTCCCGACTGCTTTATCCCGGCGTGGGTTAAATGATAGGCGTCTATATCTAGACGCCTGTCATTTTCCCGACGCCGGGAGACGGCGGACAGCCGCAGGGGGGAGGGTTAGGTTTAGGGCACCCGGGGGGGCTTTGGGTTAGGCACCCCCCGGGAGGGTTAGGGTTAGCCTAGGGGAAAGGGGGGGTTAGGGTTAGGCACCCCTGGGGGGGTCATAGGGTTAGGCAAACCCCCGGGGGATTTAGGTTTAGGCAGCGGGGAAGGGGGGGGTTAGGAACTTACAGGGGGGATTAGGGTTAGGCACTTGGGGGGAAGGTTAGGGTTAGGCACCCCTAAGGAGGGTTAGGGGGGGTTGGGTTATTTATTACTTAAGGACGATAGGGATTTCCAGCGCTGTCGGGCTGCCGCTGCCAGGATCTGTTCATCTGTCGGGCTGCCGCTGCCGGGAATCGAACCATGCGGCCGGCGGTATTTCATACCGATTCCGTGACCCACACCCCCTCCTAGTGATGCCGCTGCCAATGCAGTGTGTGACATTTAACCTCATGTATCCTCCTTTTATTGTCTATTTGACAATACCCCGTCTTGTTTTATACTCTGTTCCCAGTTGTAAAGCACTGTGGAGTTTCCTGGTAGTGTATATATAACTGATAATATACAAGTCAAACACATCATTTATTTTGCCCATAAAATAAAGTAAATGAATTATAGAATCTTATTAGATTCTGGTGCCCTGATAAAAGGCTCCATAAAACATGCTAATAATCCGTTACACTATATAATGGTTACTACAACCAATAATGCACTGTGGACCTAATTCAGAGATGGTTGCTCTTCCGATGTACCCCCAGTTGAGCGATGTTTTGCTAGTTTGCACACACAAAAAGTCCAAGAATTCCTTACTGCACATGCATGAACCCAAGTGTCCTATGCTGATCGCAAATGTGTACGGTATAGCTAACACTTGAAGGGGTTTGTGATTCCTGGGTGTCTGAGTAGAGACTGAGAGGTGATGTAATGTGATTGCAAAAAGGGCGTGTTACGGGAGTGCGGCTGCGCTCCCAATCACTTCTACAATGATTCAGAGGTTATGTTCAGTTGGATTAGTTAGAGTAGACCCTAGGCTACTACAAATGTCGATGGTACGACTGATGTTGTGTCGATGTTAGTGTGTTTACAAACTCCATCACAAATGCTCAGTCCACACCGCCTGAGAGTGGGCGTCTCGCACTGTGGAGCACAAAGGGAGGTTATAGCTTTTGCATATTCTTGCAACTGTTATTGCAAGTGCGGCTGCATTAGCAACCCTCTCTGAATCAGGCGTTGTGTACAGTTGACAATCTGTTACTTGGAAATCAAGACAGCCACAGGTGATAAAGCTTAAATCCTGTTAATTATGGCAGAGCTTTTTAAAATGAGACGCCTTTACTACTTTACCAGTATCCCCCCTCCTCCCCTCTCCAATAAAATCACTTTGGGATCTGTGTAGTTATTCAGTTACTTGCAGTCTTGCTGAAATGATTCTCCTGTCAGCTACACCTGAATGATTCTAAAAGGTCATAAAGGTTGCAGCATTCCATGGCTCATCTCTTCTGCATAGCTTTCACCAACTCCTTTATAAAACTTCCAAGGTGACTGTATACAGGAATATAATAAGAAACAAAAAACATATCTTGTTAATGAAGTACACTAATATACAATACAGGTTGAGTCTCCCATATCCAAATATTCCGAAATACGGAATATTCTGAAATACGGAATATTTTTATCATGACTGAGATAATGAAACCTTTTGCTTTTTGATGGTTCAATGTACACAAACTTTGTTTAAGGCACAAAATTATTACAAATATAGTATAAATGACCTATTGGCTGCGTGTATAAGGTATATGAAACATATATTAATTTTATGTATGTAAACAAACTGATACCAGTCAGTTATAGAGCAAATTCACTGAAACAAATTATGTCCAAAAAAAAATTAAATCGGTGTCAGGGGTGGTTCAGCTGAAAAATGAGCAGTCCACAGGGACCATGTTTTAATAAAATGATCTGGAGTGTCATGTAGTTCCATTTTATATGTAAGCCATATGGCGTTAATAGTTGCTAAAACAGAGGGGGGGGGGGTGGAAGACTTCCAGAGGGAGGCAATCGGACATTTAGCTGCATTCAATATATGTTTGATTAATTTCAGTTTGGCTCGTGTGGTGTTCGGAATAGTCGAGAGAGGAGGGTGTATAAAGGAGTATTTGGGACTTGAATATCAACTACATCCTTAATCAATTTATGTATTTCCATCCAATACTTTTGAATACTAGGACATGACCACCAGACATGCAGCATGGATCCCACCCGGCCACAAAGCCTCCAACACAAATTAGAGGAAGAGGGGTATATAGAATGAAGTCGAGTGGGGACCAGGTACCACCTATAGTAGACTTTGTAGGAGTTTTCCTGTATGCGGACTGAAATAGAGCTCTTTGCGATCTCATTCCTTATATCTGACCATTCCTCAGGGGTTAATGTCTCTCCCACCTCTCTCTCCCAGGCCTCCTCATGGGCTTCTTTTACGGGTTGGTTATGTTGAATTAATGATTGATAAATTGTGGAAATAAGACCCTTAGTTGAGTGAGGATGTAAACAGAGTGATTCAAGTGTAGTTTTATCAGGTGTTGTAGAGGATTGTGTCTGGGAGTGAAAAAAATGGCGTAATTGAAGGAACTGGAAAAAAACATTATTGGGTAGGGAGAATTGAGCTTGCAATTCAGCAAATCCCGGGAGAGCCTGTAAGGGAGCTAGATCAAATAAAAATAAGATATCAGATTTAATCCATTGGCGAAAAGATTTATGTTTCATACCTGGGACAAATTCAGGATTGTTCCATAGAGGAACCAGTAGGGGGTGAAATGAGCGAATATTATAGAGACTGGAGCATTGGTTCCAAATCGAAATCGTAAAGCGAACAGTGGAAAGTATGGTTAGCTTAGGTGATCGTGAAAGGGCCGGGCACCAAAGGAAAGAATAGGGGGAATAAACAGATAATGCTCCGGCTTCGATGGATGTCCAAACTCTCTGGTCAGGCGGGGCATGCCAGAGAACACACGGGACTAATT
This sequence comes from Taudactylus pleione, assembly GCA_031769625.1. NCBI lineage: Eukaryota > Metazoa > Chordata > Amphibia > Anura > Myobatrachidae > Taudactylus > Taudactylus pleione. The sequence continues at coordinate 5,180,914 of JAUIMM010000324.1, read as the reverse complement.
GGGTTGCCCGATAATATTTAATTAGATCAGGAATACCCAGCCCTCCATCACTATGAGGTTTTTGTAATAAGCGCATTTTTACTCTGGGTCGTCTCCTAGCCCATATATAATGTGAGATCTCTACTTGAATATTTTTCAGTATTGTGATTGGGATATGTATCGGGAGAGTCTGCCACATATATAGTAGTCGAGGTAGTATGTTCATTTTGATTGAGACCATACGGCCTATCCAAGAGATTAAAGACCTATTCCACGTATGAAGGTCGGACTTAATGGAGGCAAATAGTCTAGGAAAATTGGCTGCATATAAGGAGGAATACGTCTTAGTTAAATAAACCCCTAAATATTTTATCTTATCAGTTTGCCAGCGGACGGGGAATGTGGATTGTAGAATGCGAAGGTCAGCAGGGGGATCTGTAAGTCTAAAATCTCCGTCTTATCTGTATTAATTTTATATTTCGAGAATATGCTATACTTATCTATCTCGAAAAAAGATTTGGGAGGGAGGAATGGGGGTCAGTTAGTGTTAGAATCAAATCATCAGCGTATAAAGCGATCTTGCGGTCAGTATTGCCAACTCGAATACCAGAGATATTCGAACTCAATCTAATCTTTGAGGCTAGGGGTTCCATCACCAACGCAAATATAAGAGGGGATAGGTGGCAAACCTGACGGGTGCCGTTGTAGATGGAAAAAGGGTCGGAAGATAGACCATTAACTAAAACGGAAGCTGATGGATTGTGATATAATGAAAATAATCCATTATAGAACGCACCCGAGAACCCCATGTTAAGCAAAGTTTGCTGAATAAAGGGCCGAGCTACATGGTCGAAGGCTTTCTCCGCATCGAGAGCCACCACCAGGGTTGGGTCTGATCTGCCCTGAGCAATTTGTATTAAATCGATCAGGCGTCTCGTATTGTCCGAGGCCTGTCTATTGGAAATAAAGCCCACTTGGTCCGAGTGAACCAGGTGGGGTAAAATTGGGGCTAACTGATTAGCTAGGATCTTAGCCAGTAACTTCAAATCTACATTCAGAAGTGAGATTGGTCTATAGTTTTTCAACTCCAGGGGGTCCCGATCAGGCTTAGGAATGACAACTATATTGGCCCTGGTGGTGGCCGCATCAAGCGATTTACCCTCCAACAGAGAATTAAAGAGTATCTTAAGCATAGGAAGTAAGGGTGTAGTGAATTTTCTATAAGGAAGAGCGGAAAATCCATCAGGACCAGGGGCAGCTGACCTACGTAGATGCCTTATGGCTGCTATAATTTCCTCTTCAGTGATAGGGGCATTAAGGGAGGTAATATGTGATCCAGAGAGTTTAGGTAATTTACAGGACTCCAAATATTGGCATATTCTATCAAGAGTGGGGGGGGGTATTTATGTCTACAGGTGGGAGGTTATAAAAAGATGAATAGTATTCCCGAAATAGATTAGCCATAGCCTGGGGATCATGAATTGGAGAGCCATTTGTCTCCTTATGACACATATACCGATGTGCTCACGATACGATTTTATGGCCAATTTCCTCATGAGCTTTCACGGGAGCTCCCTTGCCATCGTGATCACGATTTGGAGTTAAAAATGTCCAATCTGACTAAAGATCCATCTTGCAGCCAATGCATTGTATCCCAGATTGGCTAATCTGCCCTACAGCACGGCAGATCAGAAGATGCGATGTACGACGAGCGGGGCCGCGCATCGTGCTCGTGAGTATAAACTCACGATTTGTACTTTTTTTACCCGATTCGTCGTCACGATTTGTCGAAATCGGCCAAATCGTGTAAAATATCGCTATGTGTGTGGGCACCTTTAGTGGGCGGGCCAAAAGTGTGTCTGCCTTGTTAGATTTCTCATAAAATCTCTGGCGTGTCCACAATGGGGCATTTGCCGCTTTTTTAGAGAGAATCTGAGAGAGCTGACCCTTTACTGATAACATTTTTAGATACATGCGTTTTTTGGGAAAACGTTGATGGAGCTGCGTGAGTGAGGATAATAAAGATTCCAGTTCATTTATGCGCGTGAGATCCGCCTTTCTCTGAACAGAGGATAGGCTGATGAAAAGACCTCGCAGTGTGGACTTATGAGCTACCCAAAGTATTGAGGGGGAGATATCCGGAGTGGAATTAGTGGCGTAAAAATCTTTAAAAGCAGATGTAATTTGTGCTATATTAGCCTGTTTCATTAACAAAGACTCGTTTAAGCGTCAACAACGGGTCGAGGGTGTCGGGCTTGTAACCAAAAGCTCCATCTCGATAGCGAAATGATCTGACCATGGGATAGGTAAGGTCTGTGCCCCCAAGAGCCTTTGAGTGGATGCCCGGTCAACTAAAAAGTAATCGATTCGTGTATGAATATCATGTGGCGGGGAATAATGTGTATAACCTCTAGCTGAAGTATAAAGAGTTCTCCAATGCGTCATAAAGATCATTGAGTGACATGTGAGAATGAAGTCGTTTGGTGAGTTTAGATTGGGTGGAGCAGATTGAGACGGGACGAGATCTGTCTAGATTGTGATTTGAAATGGTGTTAAGATCCCCCCCCCCCCAATAATAATGAGGCCCTGTGGGAGTTGTGAAATATGATTGAAGAGGGTAGTAAATAGGGATACCTGCTGCATGGCCGGGGCATATACCGAAGCTAAAATAATCGGTGAGTTACTATACGTCCCTGATATGATGATATACCGACCCTGGTCATCAGATAACACTTTGTCTATAGTGATAGGGAAGTCCCTATGCAGCATAATTGCCGTGCCTCTACGCTTAGCTGACATATTCGAATAGTAAACCTGTGAGTATTTTTTGCTTGCTAGAGATGGATGAGTGGCTTTAAGATGCGTCTCCTGCAAGAAAATAACAACAGGTCTACGACGATGGAAAAACTGGATTGCCATGGCCCTTTTAGTGGGGGAGTTTAACCCATTGACATTTAACGTAAGAACCTTTAACTTCATGGTGGATAAGTATCTAGATAATTGCGTAATTTATAGATTGGACATATTGACTGGTTAGAAATCCGGGGAAAAAAAGAAGACAAATTAGGGGAGAAAGGAAAAGGATTAGGAACTACCAAGGTAGTAGAAAAGAGAAGACCTTGACAAACACAGAGGACAGGCCTAAATTGGAAAGAGAAGGCATTACAAATACCTTCCCTTTGGCGGGGAGCATAACAGAGAGCGAAAATAAGGAGTAGAAGAACTAAAGATAAATCGTACATGTATACTAGGGCAGAATAGAAGCTGTGACCACTTGTGCAGAGAATATGATAGGGGTAACAGACAAAAGGAAAATACTGTAGACATCGTGAGCAAAAATTGGTTCACAAACTTTATTAAGGCACAAATTATTAAAAATAAAGTATAAAATGACCTATAGGCTGTGTGTATAAGGTGTATATGAAACATAAATTAATTTCATTTCTCTACACAAACTTTGTTTGAGCCACAAAATAATTTAAAATATTGTATAAGATTACCTTCAGGCTGTGTGTATAAGGTGTGTATATAACACATAAATGCATTCTGTGTTTAGATTTGGGACCTATTCCTAAGACATTTCAATATGGTATGCAAATATTCCAAAATCTGAAATATTCCGATATCCAAAATACCCCTGGTCCCAAGCATTTTGGATATGGGAGACTTAACCTGTATATGTAACGGGCACTGCATAGGGGGGGGGGGTTCAATACTGGGGGCACTGCATAGGGGGGATCACTACTGGGGGCACTGCATAGGGGGGACAACTATTGGGGGCTCTGCATAGGGGGAGGGACTGCATAGGGGGGACTACTACTGCAGCCACTGTATAAAGGGGCACTGCATAGGGGGGGCCACTACTGGGGGCATTGTATAGGGGGGACAGCTACTGGGGGAACTGTATATGGGTGCACTACTGGGGGCATTGAAAAAGGGGCACTACTACTGGGGGCATTAAAGTGCACATGGAACAGAATGTTCCCAGAGTGACGAGAAACGGTGGTGTCGTATTGACACGTCCCTTTTTATTTATTTATTTTTTCTTCAGTGGCCATGCCCACTTTTTCACCATGCACATACTTTGGGGGTGCTCAGTTTTTGGGGTTTTTTTTTTTTTACCCTTTTCCCTGGGCTCCAATTTCTAGTTACACCACTGATTTCAAGCACACCAACAGTAAACACGGTGAGTATGCTTCACATTTATTATAATCTATATATTTTGCCTTTTTGTGTGTATCAATGTGCAGGTAAAACAAGGGGGGGTTGAATGACTTATGGCGTGGATAGTATGTGTGTTACTCTTGGATACTTGTAGTCTTATATATTGCAGTGTTTTAAAGTACAAATTTATTGCACCCAATGCACAAACTACCAGTGGTACTTTACATAACAAATGTCTACCCCTTCCCCTATTTAATTACCTTATGACTCCTTTACCTGTCTGTTTCCAGCTTCTCTCTAATGCTGCAGGTGGCCAGGGTAGGACTTTGTTTTTACAAGCCCGCACAGTATCTAATGGAGCAGGGTGGAGCTCAGAAAAGCGCACATACCTTCCTTGCTCTGCTGACTGGTCAGAAAGCGTCCAATGGGACCCGGCCTCTAATAGCCAATAGTAATATTCAGTAACACAAAGGCAGCCTGGAGAACACTGGTATAATTTTGATTCTGCTTGCAGATAACAATATGCAAATAAAACTCACTTAAATTTCTAGTTTCTGCTGAAATCGGCAACTTAGGGGTCTATTTACTAATCTTTGCTAGGAGATAAAGTGAACGGAGGTAAGGTACCAGCCAATCCGCTCCTAACTGTAATTTTTCAATCACAGCCTGTGAGATGGCAGTTAGGAGCTGATTGGCTGGTACCTTATCTCCGTTCACTTTCTTCTAACAAAGCTTAGTAAATAGGGGCCTTAAGCTGGGTACACATTGTGCGATATGTTGGCCATTCAATCGAACGGCCAATATATCATGAATGCATCAGCGGGTGTTTATGTGAATGTTGACATATCGCATTGGCAGTGCAAATCTGCAGATATATCGGTGCATGTGCTGGTGTGTACGGGTGACCTGTGATCGACCCAGGATTCAGGAGGTCGGGATGCCGGTGCCAGTGTTCTGAGCACCGTAATCCCCACGGTCGGGATATTAACCGCATCCCGCTAAAAGACATTAACTCAGTTTTACTTGCATTGTTTTGCAACCAAAATCCAAATTTCTTTTAAGTACAATACAAAATTACATTCCTATCTGTACTCTCCTTGTGGGAAGTATGGCGGGGGAGGGGGTTAATATTGCTGTCTTTTACCCATAGCAACCAATTTTAAACAACATTATTCACAGCATGCCTAGCATTAGTGGATTGTCAAACTCATCAGTATCATTTTTGTGTTCGTAAATATGCATATTTGAGTCGAATATATTTAGTGGGAGACACATGTCCTGTAATGTATTATTTTATGTTATTCGAAGCCTGCAAACAGTAACACTTTTATAAACCGAACAGCTTAATACTGTTTAAGCTCTTAGTTGAAGAATGTGCTCCTCTGAGACCAAACCTTTTGAGGATTTATTTTGATTTCAATATGGCTTAGTAACTAAGGACAACTTTCAGCGGTCTGCTAGCTAATGCCATCTGAGGATGGCATTTGCTACTGCGGCCAAGGTAAGCTATTTGGAGCTTGGTAAACTTTGCCAGTCAGCCACCGTTGAGAATAACAGAGACTATCTGCAGCATTTGATAGCCTAATGCAGGAGATATCGCTGATATATCCTCCATTAGGCCATTCTTGAATAGCTCAGATACCTTTTATTATTCAGAAACTGCTGTTAACTACATAGTTGAAAGAAAAAGGGGCTTGATAAATGGGTCCCTTAAAGTGCTAATAGTCCTCAGCTATTTTATGCAGCGATTGTTGCACATACTGTATCTTGCTGTTCACATTCATATTTGCACCTTCAAGAATTGCAGTATGGCATCAAAGACAACACCAGAGAGTATGGGCACTGGAAAATATTAATTATTGTTTAATTCAAACCTTTCTTTGTCATAGGCATCAGGCACGGACACCTTAAACTGTATAGCACTTAAATTCAATATCACACCCAACAAACTTGTGGAACTGAACAAGCTCTTCACTCACACCATCATGCCAGGACAGGTAATAACCATCGACACTAGAATTGTTCATGTTCAGCACTAATGTGACAGTGTTTTTATTGTATGTTCATTTTAGCTTTGATATTTTAAAATCGTGGATAGTTGATTAGTTTGTTTACTTTAATTAATTTGTTAAGCCAGTAGTTCCCAAACTTTTTTGAATCACGGTGCCCTAGAATATCAGCATTGTTTTCACAGCACCCCTAAGTTTGTTTTGTTCTTGAGAGATTCAGAAAAAAAACAGCACACAGTATGGGAACCACTGTGTTAATGACCAAACGTTGTTGTTTTTTTGTATAGCTCACCACAGCCATTTTCATATATTTGCAATGCATTTTATTAACCTGAAACATGGGCAAGGGAACACAGGCAAACATAGGTAGAAGAAACACTTAATATAGACTACTTGTATTGGTGGGCTGGTAGGACCACTTTAGGACATTAGAGGGCCCCCATAGTCTGTCAAAATGTGAGGAGTAATGGTGCGTACACACTGGGCGATTAAAGTGGACGACTGAACGATAACGATATCGTTATCGTTCAGTCGTCCACTTTATCGTCCATTTTTAACACAGAAAAGATGAACGATGGCGACGACGCGCGTTCCCGCGGGTCGTTCGTCATCCTCGTTCATCGGGCTGACATGCAGGCCAACCTGACGACCTCGTCAGGTTGCTGCATGTCAGGGAATGGGTGAGAGAGCCCGGCGCTGAACGATATCGCTAATGATATCGTTCAGCGGCTGTGCTCAATGTCATGAACGATATTGAGCACAGCCTGCCGGGGACACACTAGACGATATCGCTCAGGGAGCATATCGTCTAGTGTGTATGCACCTTAAGTTGCAGCTGTATGCTGTGTCTGATCCTTTCTCTAGTGTTAGATGGTTATATCACATCCACTAGCAGATAGTGGAACGACTGTACGATTGAACATTGTAATCGTACAGTCGTTCCTCTTCCCCTGCAGTCGGTCAGTGCAGACACCCTCCCTCATTCCTGATGATTGATGTTGGAAACGACCAGTGGGTGCGCGCATCGCTGGCCGTTTCTGACCTTATAGTGCACAATTTGTGCCAGATTAATGAGCGTCTGATACAGAAGACTTGAGACAGGTGGGGGTTGCTGTACAGTCAGCCCAGACACAATTAGGATTGTTGCTGTTGCTGCTCCTACTACTATGCCATTGAAAGTGCGTGGTCAGTTTATGATTACTATTGTAAAACATCTATAATCCTATTAAAGAAACCTATTTACTGTGAGGAAGAGGTGTGGTAATATTTTCTACTCAGTGTGGACATTTAAAAAATGAGTGATGCAAATATTTGCAATGAGGGAATTAATTACCGTTGTTTTTTTTAGTGACCTAACCACTGTCCATAGCTCACCTGTGTTACATGTATCTAGCTTACTGCTGCATAGAGCACGTTACATAGACTTCCTGCACATCGCTGACAGCCTCAGTCCCACCCTGCTGAGAAGGAGTCGTCAGAGGACAATGTGCAGAGCACTGATTGGAGGAGCTTGGCCCCTGTGATTGGCAGACTGTGCTGTGAAGGAAGTTCCGCTCCTACTACACTGACTTTTTTTGATTTTATTTATTTTTTTAGCAGAGCTGTTTGGGTTTGCAGCCTGCCAGTAACCCTTGATGAGATGCTGGCACAGCAGAACTCTGTAAGCGAGCATTCGTACAATACCCCCTACAATCCAGGCCTCATGAGGGGGGTACTTTTTCTGTCATTTGGGCGATTGATGGGTCTAAAACCCACATGTCCCTAGGCAGCTGCTTGGTTGCCTTGTGGATAATTCGGCTCTCTAGAGCTGTTTCTATTTTACTCTTGAGAGGTAAATTAGAGCTCTGTTAGGCTCTGGTCGTTATGGCTGTGTGGGGGTTTTAAATTAAAGAAACAATTTCTATTTAAAATAATATAATAATTCCTAGTATATCATGGAACTGAATTCGGAACTAAATTGGGGTCTCTCTAGTTGAATCTCCATTAGTGGGGTTTATTAAAGTGGATATCTGACCTTTATGTCCCCTGTGTAAATGTATGTTTTGCCCCATTATTTTAAAATTGCTTTCTTGGTGAAATTCTATGGTATTATTTATTTTGTAAGGGGAGACATAAGTTTGTAGTGTCAGCAGGATGGAGATGTCTGTATAATAAGAATAAATGTAAAGCAAGTGGTTAAATAACACATATAATATATACACAAATGACACTCAGGCTGATACCTCCCTTTCTTACCCATGAATCTATCAGTTGGGGGTCTTTCTGAGCCACACATAGTGAAAGAAATTGGGGGCAGGAGCAGTTAAAGAGAGGAAGGGGGACTCTATGTGCAATCTTTGTGCAGGCTCCATCTTTTCCGGCAGCGCATTAAACTGTGGCTATGTGCCAGAGTCTACTGTGTACGCCCCGGTCTCCGGGAATATGGTTCCCATGCTCTGTTCTCTGAGACTTCTCTACTGTGCAGATGCAAGTCTCCAGGAAAACGGCTGCCGTGCCATATTCCCAGTGATTTTTGTTTGCAGGGCTCTGGAGAGTTAAGTATAATTAAACAGGTGCAGTGTGGGCCTGTGTGCACCGCACACCCTGCACCCATTATAGATAGCAGTTGGTAAACCTATGGGATGGGCGAATTAGCGCTCAAAGACACACTGATAAAATGTAGAAAGGGGATAACCTCCTTGTTCTACAGCCACTAAATTGGGAGAATTTGGTGTTTCTATTTGGTAAAACTGCAGTCTTTCTACAGAAATATTTTGGAAACAAAATGTGAATTATTTACCTGAAGACTTAACTCTTATAGCTATGAACCTTTGACTAACCGATAACAAATATCTAAATGTTTTGGCAGGTTCTTTATGTACCAGTCTGTGATCTTCATTCAAATTCTGGTATTACATCTCCATTGTCATCAGATGCAGAGTATGATAAACTACCTGTGAGTATGTGCTGTCCTATATACAGAAGTGTTCTCATACGGGATGCCGTTCATTTACCGGCGTCTGGAATGCCGGTCGTGGGAATCCCGACGCTGGAAACCCGACTCAGTATTTAGATGTCTATCTTTAGGACAGACTCATATCTTTAGCCAAACGCCGTAATCCCGACGCCCAGTATCCCGAACGAAGGTGAGTGGGGACATTTAGCTGTTACCCGCGATGGATGGGGAGGTTTAGGGTGTGGGACGGGGGGTTAGGGTTACGCATCACCTGGGGGGAGGTTAGGCACCATTTAGGGAGGGGAGAGGGGAGGGTTATGGTACTTACCAGCCCCAGTCGGGATCTTGATGGTTCGGGCTTCCAGCGTCGGTATGTAGTCCACCGGCAATACATCCGGCGTCATTACATACCGATTCCTTCTCATACATCTATCATTTTTGCACCATATGGCACGATGCCTATGCATTTGGTTTTTTTTAACCCTCAATTTTGCATCTTCGTTTACATGCAGTGTACAAGGTACTTAGGATGATTTTTCTTTTGCTGCAAAGGAATTGGTATAAAGTCATGTTTTGGCGCTGCTAAGTAGCAAAGTCTGTGGCATGCTAAAGCATATACAGATGTGTTTTCTTACATCTAGCCAGACTACGCCATGTGTGTAAGATGCCTCGTGTGAGTGAGCCTACAGGTCTCGCATGACTCTGCTAGCGCCGAGCGTCTTTTTTTTTTTTTTTGTCCAGAAATGCGTCTTAGTCATAATGTGATGTACTAGGACACACCAGGAGGCTGTGCTGATTATTTTGATATGTGACACTTGTATGTCTGTGTGCGACTGAGTTTGTAAATTAAGCGCAATGGAACTGGTGTGGAAAAATGAAACTGCTGCTGCACCGTAGCCCTTTGTATACAGATTCAGAGACAGTCACACACAGATATGCAAGTGTTGACTATCAAATTAATCAGCACAGTCTGCTGGTGCATCCTAGTTGCATCACTTTGTGACCAGGACTCTGCATCAGCAGAATTGCGTGGGACCTAGCGCACCAAGAGGGGTTGTTTGGCGTGACTGCAGCAAGAATGTATGAGGACACACTTGTAGGTATATGTGGACACATCTGTAAAAAGACTCCATTTATAACCTATGAATGAGGAGTCTTGGGCAGGTTTGTTTTTAAGAGACCTGATCTAGACTCTGCCCATTTCCTCCTTGTCTTTCCTAAATTGGAATGCCAGAGAATCATTTAAAAAATATGGCAAGTATCATTGTCTTATGGTAATTGGTAAAAATTAGTTTAACCTGCTGGCAAAAGGCCAAGTAGTCAGGGCCCATAGGCGTAGATACCGAAGGTGCAGGGGATGTGGCTCCAATGGGACCCGGCCTGCCTCCATGACCCGGCCCTTCCATTGCACCTATGCTGCCAGGCCAGCCAGGTATGTGCTCATCTCTTGACCTCCGTGGTCGTCCTTCTTCAGTAGTGTGCTGCGCTGGGCAGGCACATCTGCTCTCCTGGCGGGCTCCGCCTCTGTCTCTTCTCACTGACTGATGCTGGGAGATGTGGCCATGCTGAGCCTGCCGGGATATCCGTAGATCATGGCCACACCTCCTCCCAGCATCAGTCAGTGAGGTGAGGCGGACCCGTTCGGGAGAGCAGCTGTACCTGCCCTGAGCAGCACACTGCAAAAAGAGAAGTCATCCACAGTGCTCAAGAGGTGAAAAATTTGTTGGTCAGCATGGGCTATTTTAATTGACACCGTCCCAGACAGGTCAGCACAGAGTCGATGCTTCTATAAGAGAAGCAGTGTGGGGCAATAAAATGTCTCCCACTCCCAATTTAGAGATTACCAGTCTTGTGCTGAAAAGTAATAGGGCTCATCGGGGTGGCTGATGAATTTTAGCCTGTAGGGGCAAGCACAAAGCAGTGGCCCATCCGTAACGAGTGGTTTTAGTTTTTGAGCCCAGGCTGATTAATAAAGAGTGAAAACTATTTTGCTGGAGAAAACTCATATCTAAATGGGGTTACTACTCACAATAACCCTACTGGGGTACCATACTTATTTACTAAGCATCAAGGTGGTACTCCCTGTTCTTGGATTACAGCATTTGCATTTGTCTGTCGGTCTGACAGACATTTTATCTGACTATGTATGTAAGGTGCATACACACATAAACATTTTCTGCCCAACCATCCAACTAGTTGATTGGTTGGAAAGAAAATCTGGTAAGGTATGAAAGCAAATGACAATCAGCAATTTGCTCCCAAATGCTGGAAAATGGACAAAAACTGTTGTTTGTTAAATGTGTGATCTAAACAACTTGTTCAAACTTGTCTGACGACCATTTTCATCTGTTTTCTGGCATTTAGGAGCAAATTGCTGATCGTTATTTACTCCCATACGTTACCAGATTTTTATTCTGACCAACTAGTTGATTGGTTGGAATGAAAATCTGGTAACGTATGGGAGTAACTGATGATCAGCAATTTGCTCCTAAATGCCAGAAAACAGAGGAAAATGGTCGTCGGACAAGTTTGATTTCAATCAGAATACAACTTATTTAAAAGATAACATGTGCAAAGGTCTTGCCATCTGAGAGACAATGAAGAGCTAACTCTGGTTCTGGTATGCCTCCTCAGCAAATACCGCCTGAATAACACTGCTCCGTCACCAATAAACACTAAAAAGGTCTTCAGGCAAGTTGGTTAAATCTGTTTGATTTAACCACTTAACTGACACATTTTTTCTCCAAAAACTGCTCCGAAATTGTCTTTTTTTGTTTTTTTTTTATGATTGAATTAGGTCAAGAACATATCTTTAAAAATAATTCAAAGCAATTTTTTTTTATTTTATTTTTAAACGCCATATACCATAAAAATATATATTTTTTTATGGTATACTGTAGTTCTGGTCATTGACAGCTGTACCATCGATGGCTGATTGTTTCTATCGATGGTTCAACCATCGATTGACATCGGTTGGGGGGCTCCATACACTATACATATATATATAGCATATATGCGCTCACACATACTGTGTATATACAGTGTGTGTGTATATAATATATGTATGTATAGATCACACGTGTGTGTATGTATGTATGTGTATATATATATATATATATATATATATATATATTTATAATATATAGTGTGTGTGTGTATATATATATGGGGTGGGGCTTGCAAAAATAGAGGAGGGAGAGAAAGGGTTGGCTCCTTGGCCAGCGGCTGCTCCCTCTACTATTTGCAGCCGCTGGGGAGCCGCTAACAGGGCGGTGGGTGGGGAGGGGGCAGAGAAAAGGTTAGCGCTACCCTCTATTTGCCCGGCGGCTGCTCTGTCTAGTTTGCAGCCGGCGGGCTGTTGCTAGTGGGGGTGGAGAGAGAAGGATAGCGCTGTTCTCTGCCCGGCGGCTGCTCTGCTCTGCCATCAGCCGCCGGGCTGCTGCTAGCTCCGGAGGAGGGAGAGAAGGACAGCGCTGCCTTCTCTGCCCTGTCAGCAGCCGCCGGGCTGCTGCAACTGCCGGGGGGGTGTGCGCCAGCGCTGGGCTGTCCGATCACTGATCGGCCGGCCCACAGGGAGGGACAGTGTGTAAAGGGACCAGGAGGTCCCTCTGTGATTGGCGGCTGCTAGAAAATAATTTTTCAGCAGCCACCTACACAGCTTTCCTGACTGGTCATATCAGATATGACCATGTCAGGGAAAACCCAGTCTGGTATGGTCGTATCTGATACAACCATGCCAGGCAAGTGGTTAAATAACTTGTCTGAACAACAGCTTTCATCCAGTTTCCAGTGTTTGGGAGCAAATGATTGATTGTCATTTGCTTCCATGCATTACAGGATTTTCATTTCAACCAACTAGTTGGATGGTTGGAGGAAAGTTGGTCTGGTGTATGGCCAGTTTTAGTAAATTTCTCCCTTTAAGGGGCCTATCCATTAGGCGACCTGAAAGTTTGAACGTCTAGCGTTCAGACCTTCAGGTCGCCGAGGTGCGGTGCCCGCACTGAACGGCGTTCACTGAACATCATTCAGTGAAGGAGCCCGACCTCCTATCTCTGAACATGCTGAACCTGAAGAGCATTGTCAGCTTGACGGGCATGTTCAGTAGACAGTCGGGGATGGCAAGGACCCTGCATGCACGCGCTTCACTGGTCCTTGCCGGCTATCCATTGCACGACTTTGTGAACAATGCGATCAAAACCACCTGGTTTTGGTCAGATTGTTCAGTCGGGTAATGGATAGGCCCCTTTAGTCTCTATAGTTATATAAGTGCCATTACACAACTTGTCAGTGTGTGCCTTTCCTGTATCCTCCAGCTCCCACAGTTTGTCAATATGACAAACATATATACAAAATGCCAAAACAACTTCCCAACAGCCTCATAGTTAATTTAATACACTCTTTCCTACTTGAGTTTTGGTGGAAAATAGCATTGTGACAGAAACAAAGAGCTTTTTCCTTCTAAAAAACATGAATAGTCTTCAGATCATGGAAACTGTGTTGCAGAAGTTCAGACATATATATATATATATATATATATATATATATATTTACTATGTTTCTATTTATTTAAAGGATGCAGATTTGGCAAGAAAATCCACAATACCGATAGAAAGAGTTCTGTCATCAACGTCAGAAGAGGAGGAGCCTGTTGTTGTGAAGTTCTTGAAAATGAACTGTAGATACATAACGGATGGGAAGGTAGGTTAGGAGCGAAATGGCTACATCTAATTGCTGAATAGTGATATATTCTCACACAATCCTCAGATTGAGAGATGATTTACTTGCATGTATATTTGGCATGCAAAAGACCGAATCCATTCTAAATATAAATAATTGGTAGTAAATAAATATGTGCAAGTATACTGGATTCTTATAGGTGGATGATAGATCTATTCTGCTAACCATTTTTAAGCCTTTAGATGGTACTTGCGTACTAATAAATAATTTAGAAATCATTGTTACTATTGGAAATTTTTAAGAATTGCGTCTGGTATATAACTTGGAATGCAATTTCGAAATATCACTATGAAACACTTCGTGGGAAAAAATATTATTTGTTATATTTGCATAATGTACAAAGCAGCCATTTTAGCTATTTACATCAATTTTAAACAAAAATACAAAAAAATTGTGATTTCGCTGGCAGTGTTTACAGATCTTCAAGAAACTTCCATTCATTTCACTGTCTGTCACATGTAGTAAAACCATTATAAATGACTGGGAGCAGCTAAATGAATGGACAAAGTTCTGTCTACTGTGTGCAGTTTTCTATTACTAGGCACAGGTTTAGTTTCAGACTAGTTTGAACTCTGGACACCCTGCAAGAGCTGATATTTGCATTTCAAAGGATCTTGCTTGTGTGGGTGTTCCCATGTGTCTGGAGTTCCCAGTAGAGTAAAGGAACACATCCACTAGACGACAGGCAAAAGACTGCACGATTACGACATTGTAATCGTGCAGTCGTTTGTCTGTCTGTGATGAGCCTGCACTGACCGAGCAGTTGTTCAATGTAGGCACATCAATCATCTGCAAACATGCACAACCTGACGTTATCGTCAGGTTGTGAAACACATTTGTACGATGATAGATGTCTAAACGACCAGCGGGAGCGCGCATTTCTGGTCGTTTAGACCTTTTTTTTTAAACAATCTGCAAACTATTATCGAACGATCACGATATCGTTCAATCGCTCAATTTAATCGTGGATGTGTGCTTTTAGTTGCTTGTTATCACATTAATAGTGACTTGTAACTTAATTTAGGGGTTAATTCATGCACTTCATGATAATGCTCAGTACTGAAAGCTTCCGCTGCAATGACATTCTTGATATAGTAGTAGTAAGCTTTCAACAATGAGCGTTATTAAAGTGACAACTAATAAATTAACCATTTAAAGACTTCTTAATCTCTCATGGAGGAAAGAGACACTGCTGCATGTGGTATCTAGGGACATGGAAACACAGGAGAAATGCAGGATCATGTGGAATACATAGGGTTAATAAAGCACACTTTTTGGTTTTGAACTGATCGCCTGAAATCATTGAAAACCTGTTTGGTAATTTCGAAAAGCTATTTGCCAAGGTTGTCTTTACTAGATTCCTAGTAGATTCAGACGTTTATCTCTGAAAAAATGTTACTGATTTCTTGCAGTTTCCAGAACTAGTTCTAAAAATTAAATATTACTGTATATACCAAAAATAAAAGGTGCCGGTACTGCGTACCATGATAAAAAAAAGCATTGCTTATTTATGGGATGTCACTGGAACATGGGTGATTTTAGTGATTTTGCAATGACCTGCAATTTTGTTTTGGAATTAATAGGTTGATATGCCTTGACCTAATCTGTGATTAGGAAATCAACTAATAATTTCTGAAATTTGAACTGTACTGTCTGACCCCTTTTGTATTAAAAAGTTGCTATTGGGACACAATACTTCTTTGAATCAATTTATACATGTTTACACAGGGTGTTGTGGGTGGAGTCATGATAGTCACTCCCAACAATGTAATGTTTGATCCCCACAAATCGGATCCACTGGTCATTGAGAATGGCTGCGAGGAGTATGGTCTGATTTGTCCTATGGAAGAAGTTGTTTCTATTGCACTTTATAGCGACATATCCCACATGAAGATTAAAGATGCACTACCGTCGTAAGTAAATCTTATAATGATCTTTAGTAAGATGTTAATTTAATAGTAGACTACTCGCCATATAACTGGCTTAGGAAGCTATTCATGAAAGCTTGGAGAGACATAAAATTGTGAAGATACAGTACCAACCAATCAGCTCCTAACGCTGGGCACATACTTACCGATGTGTGTACCCAGCGATGTGGCGCCCGGACAGGCCGACATATCTGGTGACCGGTACACATTACACAATCCGGTGCCTAACTACCCGATATGTTGGGCACCAGCTTAATTCTCCTGCCTGGCATGTAGGGCCGATGAAACTACCCTGATGCACGACCTGCGGGAGCGTGCATGGTCGCTCTCATAGTGGGTACACATTTGTGATGTGGACAATATGTCGTCCCAATCTGCCGGTTCGGGCGACATATCGTTTAAACCTTAAGTTTCATTTTACAAGCACAGGGGTCTATGTACTAAGCCTTGGAGAGAGATCAAGTGGACAGTGATAAAGTACCAACCAATCAGCTCCTAACTGTCACTTTACAGGCTGTTTGGAAAATGACAGGAGCTGATTGGTTGGTACTTTATATCTCTCAAAGGCTTAGCACATAGACCCCACAGACTGTACAATGACAGTTAGGAGCTGACTGGTTAGTACTTTCGCTCATAATTTTGTCTCTCTTCAAGCTTCCATGAATACCCCCCCTGATCTTTCCTCACTACATACATATATACATACATACATACATACATACATACATACATGTCAATGTTATCAATTGGCTTTGATTTCCATATAAAATTATTTTATGGAGAATGACATAAAGTGCATGTTTTGCGTCCATTGAAGGCTCTGGTAATGATCGTTTGTGAACTATACTAAAAAAAACTGTTCCGTTCAAAATAACAAATCACACTGCATACTCACTTAGGAGTCTGATTTTTAATTTGCAGTGGTACACTCGTCATGTTTACATAAAGCAGAGTATGTTTTCGACCCATTCTATATAGTGACCAATGACCCCTAGTTGAATAGGAAACTGTTCTCTATTTGTCATGTGACCTAACAAACCACAGGCATATGAATAACCACTTTTATCTTGCGAAATAAAAAATTAAGCTGAGCTAATTTTTATAGTTTTTCCTATTTAGTATAGTTTAAGTAGTAGTAGAAAAACTCCTCATATTTTTGTTCTTATTCTTTTTTTTTTTTTGAAGTGTACTGTTCTAGCTGTGTACTTGCATGTAATTGAAAAGGAAGCCATAGAGCAGTGGTTCCCAAACATTCTTGAAGCAAGGCGTCCTAGAATATCAGTATCTATTTCACGGCACACATGGGCCAAAAGTTTCTTATTGAGAAATTCAGCAATAATTTATTAAATTAAGTAAATTGTGCTTACCTCTCATCGTTAGAATAAGTTATGTGGCGCTGGACAAGTTTACGCTTCTATTTGTCCACGTATTTTATGATTGCCAGCAACCAGCATTGATTTTACCTATCACATTGACCATAAATATCTTGATTTGGTCCTGAACATCTAACCAGTGGCACCCATGCATGTGCCAACGGAACCCCAGAGTAACATTGCACCCAGTTTGGCAACCGCTGCCAATGAGTATGTACAGTAGTAAGTTGGCTTTCACATGTCCTTGGAGTCTGCTTTAATGCTTTTAAAAATTGGTACTGATTTGAGAAGCTAGCTGTTAGAATCAGAAAGTAACGGTTTTTTTTATATTTTTATTTTCATTCTTTAAACCCAGACCTTCTTTTTTATCCTGTGTTAATTAATTACACAGTACTCTAATACTAGTTTGAAACTGACTGCAGACCCTATAGTTGATTCACAAACTTAATCTGAATACTGGAATAGAAATTGATCTGAATAGAAATATTCTAAAAAATGTATGTGGATATATCTTTTAAGCAAATAGAATATTCCCCAATATGTTTCTTCCAGCATTCTTTTTTTTTTTTTATATTGGAGAAGGGACACTTTAAAGAAACAAAAAAAAAAGAGAAACTACAGTAACAAGCGTTATGATGCTTGTATATACTAATAAAACAGAAAACTACTTTTGTAGCGGTCTATTTTACATAGTAGCCAGATAAATAACATTTTAGCAACGTTTCTGACACTACTGACTTTTCAACAGTTAAGGACACAATCAATTTGTATCTGACAGGGAAGAAAACTGAATTTTTTTTAGAATATAGATCTTTTGAAGATTTCTGTATTATGCAAACATCAGACTGCATATTTGTCACTTGTTCTATAAGTATCTCTTTGTTATAGCAAGGGTAAGGAGACCGATACTACAGCTGTAACAGCGGTACTCAACCAGTTTCCTGGGTTCCCAACTGAATATATCCAACGATCGGGTGACACAACCCACAAATTGAGCATCTCTGTTTTAAAGCATATACATGTTTTGTTTTTTATGTGTAGCCACAGGTCTACTTTCTACATGTTTCTTTTGCATTATTATTGGCATGAAATATATAAGGAATACTTCTGGAGAACTATCTATTAGCTACTATGATTAAACAACCAGTCATGTCATTCACAAAACATCTACATTTACTTATTATTTTTCCGTCACTTATTACTTTTGTTATCTATTACTATTTCTGTTATCAAACCTTTTATGTTGTCAGGATAATTTTATGCTTGTCTACCATTGTTTTGATATTTTTTTTTTTTTATATAGATTTCAGTAAAGTTTTTGTTGGTTTGGTTTTATTTTTAATTTATTTTCACTTTTACCATTCCACATCCATCCACCATTCTCCCTCGACAGCGATATACCCAAGGATCTTTGTCCTCTGTACAGGCCTGGGGAATGGGAGGATCTCTCATCTGAAAAGGACATCAATCCATTCAGCAAGTTCAAATCTCTTAATAAGGGGAAAAGACAGAATGGAGTTATTGTAAGCACTGTAGAGAGAAAAAACATTCCTGACATAGAATTAACCACTGAAGAGCAAGATACAAAGAAATTACCGGATAACCTATCAAAAGTACAGCTAAATGTTAGTGACCATTTCACAAAAGAGGAATCCCTTGATATCACTGTGGACTCTGAAGCAAAAAAATCTGGTCATTCTCTTAATGACGAAGACTTTATAGAGTTAGTAGATTCTTTAGCACAGCAGAATGGAAATGATGTCCGTGAAGGATCAGATGGAAGGATGGTGGCTGCCTTTCCACAGGAGGATTTGAATTGTAATGGGACAGTAGAAGTTGGTTTTTCTGGACATATTTCTGACTCAATAGCTAGAATTAATATTAAGGATATTGCAACTGAACAATTGTCTGTCTTGGAAACCACAAATGAAACCAAAAACATAGAACTTTGCCTGAGTCCAACGAAAGGGGACATATCTGCTTCTTCAGAAGGTGGCAAGTCTGGTTTCTGTATGAAATTTCGAGAGAACATTGGGGAAGCCAACACGAAAATGGAGGAAACTCAGCTCAAATCTGATCATACCTCAGAGAGATCTCCTCCTGATTCTCTGTCACCTTGCTCTTCTGAAGAAAGCAGCCAAAAAGAAGCTCAAGTGGATAGTGAGTCTGAGTTGAAACTCTGGTTACTGAAGAGAATGCAGGGTCCAATAGAAGGTAAGATTTTCTTCCTTGATTATGTATCTGGTAACATGAAAACTATATCTAATGTATGCATTAAAGGCAAATGCTGCGCTTTCCTTAACCACCCAAAGACCTTACACAATGTGGATGGTGCTTAATTCACATGCCCAACACTAGTTTTCATTAATTTTATTTGTCTCTTTATCTTAAATACCCATTGTTTTATATGTTAAACAGATACAAGTCAAAATGTATTGTTATGGTTAGAGATTTGAATATGCTTAGTACAACTGTTTTCAGTTTTGGTCAGTTGTCATAAGCTGCCTTTGTAAAACTAGGCTGGTCTGGCAAGTTAAATGCTAAATATTAAATTTTTGCTTTGTGGCAAAACACCTGGTAGTCCCTTGATGTCTTCTGTGGTCCAGATGTGAGAAGTTGTGTTGATTGCTGATATGGGATTGTCGTATTTTGCATTTATGGTGATGTGGCTTGGAACCCATATCTGGGCTTTTAATCACAAGTATTTGACATGCTGGACTTGCAGATGATTCATGCCAACACTAAACTGTTCTTCAGCAGTGAAACTTCACACTTTCCCCCAGTATGGGCCATTCAATGCATTCATACATCTCCTTCCTCATATTTCCTCCTGTATCCTGACCCTGTATTCTCCATCCATACCAATATCTTTCAGTCCCCAGTCCTCTGTTTCCACCCTGTAACACATCACCAACAGGCAACAAAATTAAATTCCCACTGTACTTCCTTTTTCCTGCTCCATTTTTATTTTTCTCTTCCATCCCAGCTTTGTGAAATGTCTCCCTCCCCTCTATGAATAAAAGCAAACTTGGCACATAATGTCAGCATTAAAATTGCTCTCCATATTGAGTTGCCATCTCATAACTGTACTGTATAGCCATCTAAAAAATGCTGTCTGTGTTGTATGGCTGTCACAAAAATCTGTTTTGTATTGTGGTCACTGGAGGCTTTGTTCACTCTAAGACGCTCACTGAGTTGTGGCTGTTTTGCTTTATACTTTTTCTGTAGTGTGTGTGTGTGAGGGTTTAATATTGGGTTAATTGTCATTTGGATGCAAATAATGTATTTAGATGATACTTTAATTTCGAAACATCTGGGCCTGGGATGACTAATTTTTTTTTTTTTTTTGCAACTTCATTCCCTGTAATGTCAAAAACTGGCTATGTCACTGATATGGGTCTGTAAAATGTGATTATAAACCTTTCTGTTCCTTATCAAAACTAGCTTTTGCTAGCTGCTGTTCATCATATGCACAAACTGTTGCGTTTCTTACTTGTTGTCTCTGACCTACAGTCAGAGGCATGATATTCCATCTATTGACCCAATATTAAAACTTAGGGAAGGTGGCCTAGCTGGTTCATGTCTCTCTAGAAGCGCCACTTTGCCCCTTTTAAGCATGACCAGTGAAGTCCCCTTTGGACTTCCAGTACAGGAGCTGTCATCAACCTGGTCTTCACTGTACATATGCAGACACCCACGCATTCTGTGAGGTTCGGATCGAGGCCTTGGTAGAAGATGGACCGAGATCACCACCATTACACTCTGGCCCCACAGCGACTGCATCAGCACTAGTCTGCTACTGGATGCAGGATTGTTTTATATGGGCGGCGGTTGCCTGTATTAATACAGTAGACTACAGTACCTTGAAATTATCATTTCTTCTTCGGGGTCCATAGGGTCCACAGAAATTACCTAGGGGTATGTGGTTGGAGTGATCCAGGCACCAAACAGTTAACAAGCTCCCAGGATGCACTGGCTCCTCCTCCATATATGCCCTGGCTACAGGCAGTTACTTTTTTGTTTGGTGCGCAGGAGTGCACTCTGCTGACAGGGGGACTGCGGCAGCAGTCCCAAACAAGTTGTGCGTTTTTTGTTTTTTTGTTTTTTTCATTCTCATGAGTAAATGACACGAGGCTGACTGGCTAGGCATCCAGACGGATACCCGTGTTGCCTGTTCAGTCTTCCCCCGCCAGTTCCGCAACACCAGTGAGGGAACTGGTTATTTCAGCGGGTATCGGACTGCAGCCGGGAACATCGGGGACGCAGGTAAGGTTCCCTGCGGAACTTTGCATAACATAAGGGATATTTGTTATGTCCAAAGAAAATGAGAAGTGGGAGCCGAAAGCCCCTGTGCTGGTATCATGTATGGCCTGTCTGGTGGGTTGTCCCCTCAGGGGTTTATACAGAATAGATTATGTGGTCACTGTTACAAATAGTCACCACATTAGTCCAACCTACCAGCTCCTGGGCAGGAACCCTCTTGGGCTTCTTTTTCCCAGATCATGGCCCTGTATACCTCTCCTTTGGTGGCCAGGTTATACAGAGTTCAATGTCCTACTAAGCTGTTTGTGCTTTTTGTAGTTGATTAAGAGCCTATTGCACATATATTTTTTAAATGCATTAAGTTTTGCTGTGTGTGTTACACTGCCTTTTATTTTTCTGAAACAAAAAAAACCTGTCCGTTGTAACTGGACTTAACATTTACTAGATATTTGTGAAGATGGTCACATTACAGTGTTGCCTTTTATGACTAAAGGAAGTACTCCAACTAGACACCTGAAGGTGATTTAGGATGGATTACCTCAATCTGTACAGCTCACTGAGAAGAGTAGCCATCAAGTTCATGTATCTCTTTCCTCTGATCTCCCTCCTCTCAAGGGTCATCAGGAAATTCAAGCAGGAAGTCGGCACAGTAATACTGCTTGGTCCAGACGTCATTGGTTTACTGACCTTCAGAGTCACTCCATGGCCTCTTCCTTTTAATGCTGGACCTATTAACACAGGGTCCCTGCCTGCATCTGGACCTTTCTCGTCTGTCTTTGTCAACGTGACTCTTGAATCTGCCATCTTAAGAGCCAAGGGTTTTACCAGTTCTGTAATTCAGACGATGCCTGGGGTGCGGACACCTTCCTCTGCCCGCATTTATTACAGAGTTTGGCACTCGTATTTTCAGTTGTGTGAACATAGGAAATATTATCCTGAAGTGTTTAGGGCCTCTCGAGTGCTTTCATTTCTTCAGGCTTGTTTAGGTCAGTGTCTCCGTCTGGCCATCCTGAGGGTTCAGGCATCTGCACTTTCAGTTTGGTTTCAGCAAAGGATCTCCCCGCTGCCTGATGTTCGGGCATTTTTTTTCAGGGTGTTCTGAGGGTTCAGCGTCCCTTTGTCCCTCCGGTAGCTCTGTGGGATTTGTCTCTGGTTCTCAGGGCTCTGCAGGCTCCCCCATTCGAAACCCCTGAATCAGTAGACCTTAGGTGGTTGACAGCGAAGACCGTTTTTCTTCTTTCTCCTCTGCCCATAGGGTCACTGATTTGGCAGCTCTTTCTTGTTGCTCTCCCTTATTGGTTTTCATCAGGATAGAGCTGTTCTTCGTACCAGGGCTGGTTATCTTCCTAGGGTTGTATCCTGCTTTCATGTAAATTTAATAAATTGTGATTCCAGTCTTCAGGCCTCTCTATAGACGAAGCTTCTCTGGATGTTGTACGCGCCCTACGTATCTACGTGGATCGCACCAACTCCATTAGGTATACAGATTCTCTATTTGTGTTGAATGGCTGGCCAGACAACAAACAGACTCTGGCCAGATGGCTTCATATGACAATTTATCAAGCGTGCACACAGGCTGATCTCTGTTCCAAACACAGGGATAGCACATTCTACTCGATCTGTGGGACCATCGTGGCGGTTTGTCGTGGTGCCTCTGCTGAACAATTGTGCAAGGCAGCCGTGGTCTTCCATCCACACCTTTTTGTCAAATTTTATGCATCAGACACATTTGCCTCTCAGGATGCTTCCTTTAGGCATCTGATTCCCCTTTCTACACTGGAGCGTCCCCACTCTTAAGGGAACTGCTTTGGGACATCCCCAAGGTAATTTCTGTGGACCCTATGGTCCCCGAAGAAGAAATTAAGCGTTATGGTATAACATACTTTTTGTTAACTCTCTTTCTTCAAGGTCCATAGGGTCCAACAGGGTCCATAGGGTCCACCCTATTGCACCTGGTGTTATTGGGTCACCTTTTCTTTAGTATTTCTGTGATTCCCTCTTCTTAGAGTGATTCTAGAGTACAATTGTCCTTCCTTCTCATCTTTTTCCTTCTTCTGCTTGGTCTTGATAACAAACTAACTGCCTGTAGCCAGGGGCATGGTATATATGGAGGAGAACCCAGTGAATCTTGGGGGCTTGTTAACTGTTTGGTGCCTGGATCACTCCAACCACATACCCCAAAGTAATTTCTGTGGACCCTATGGACCTCCAAGAAAAAGTTAACAAAGGTATATTATACCATAACTCTTAATTTTATTCCTTCCAGTGATTGCTAAAAACAAATGGTGAAAAAAAAGTCTAATCTTAAAATCCATGTTTGTTTTTGCTATTCCAGATATGTTGCCATCCAAAGAAGAAAAGAGCAAAATTCCGCCTATGTTCCTATGTATTAAAGTGGGCAAGCCCATGAGGAAGTCTTTTGCTGCCCAAACAACTGCAATGGTGCAACAATATGTACGGAAAAAAAAACAGCCTGAATATTGGTTTGCAGTTCCACAAGAGAGGTTAGTGTTGGTCCTTGGTTTACAGACTGTTTACATGGTGAAGTACTGTTTTATGGGGAAAATGTCGTCGTCTTTTTTTTTTTACTTTTGTGAAATTATACAGTGTTTACAATTGGCTTGTGTTTAGAGCAATCTTTTTGACTGTCTGTAATATAGATCATAATAAAGCGGGAATATGTGTTTGCTTTTTCTGTTTATTCTTCCTTTATTTGGATAGTTGGATGTCCAGATTTATCTATCTGTTTTGATTATGTAATAAGTTAACCCAGCAGCTTCAAGTTTTAATACCATTAAAGTGGGTTGTATTCTTGATTTAGTGTAACCTAATTTACTAAATATATCAGGTCATTTACAATTGGCAAAGAACATTTTCTATTATTATGGTATTGTGAAACCAACAGGTTAATTTACTATTACAGCAATGTGTAATTAGATGCTAAGCTTGCAGTCTTGGAGCCGCAACTCAGTGTCTGGTTGGTCTAGGATCATTGTCCAATTCAAATGGATGTAACAATACTAAGTGTTCCCTTAGTGTGTGTGTGTGTGTGTGTGTGTGTGTGTGTGTGTGTATATATATATATATATATATATAAACAGTGTTATTAACCAGATACACTGCATATCATGAGTTATGGTGAGAATGTGGTTGCAGCCAATTCCTCTTTCATCTGTCGTGTAGAGGAGTCGCTAAGTCTTAGTTGATTACGGAGCCGGCAGGTATCTGCCGTAAATGTCTGTAAATATTTGGCAAAGTTGTTTGAAAATATTATTGATTGTGTCTCACACATAGAGATATAATGCCAAATAACGTAGTTTCTCTGTATTAAAATAAAACTCTGTAATCTTGTATTTATCTTCTTTTAATTGCTTTTTTATCATAAGGGCAGCTATGTATTGTAGTGTTGATGTTATACAATTCTTGAGCAAATTGAGGTGTCATCACTAGTATTTAGCAATTTGTTTCTTTGCTATAAATGTCTCCACACAAATAGTTGTACATATGAGGAAAATGTTGCAGATTACATAGATTTATATGTTTATTTTTTTCACACTCCGAACATATACTGTTATGATATTGCCCTCAACTAACTGGATCTCTTACCTAAATCTCATGCACTTATCCTGCTTTTGCTATACGGTCTTTCTACATTTTATTTTATTTTTATATGCAGACAATATTACATTAGCAAATTGCACATTCTCAATTGGGTGTCAACAAGCCCTTGACTTCTTGCTTTGTCAAGGTAAAGCTACATAATTAAACCCCAGACTATATAAAGAAAAACATGACCGGTCCTGAAGTGCAACCAATCAAGTAAAAAAAATAGTGTATTAAAGGGTTCAGTTGTGATTATATTTCTTCTAAAAACCTTACTTCAGACAAATCCAACTTTCAAAAAAATGGATTGGTGCTATAACCTGCCAATCGATTTTTCTTAAAATTCAAAGGTTAATAAAAGCTAGGATGTTCTAATTCAGTAGTTTGTTTGAAATGGATTGGGCAGATGCGACTACTGCTTCATGATTAATTTGATAAGCGACTCCAGCGGTGGATTGGTATGGAAAACCAGCCTTGGAAATAGCTCAAAGCAGCCTTAATGGGGGGGGGGGGGGGTCTGTTGAGGGGGTGGGGTCTGTAGAGGAGGGAAGGATACTCCCTCCTCTTAGGACCTGGAAGCCAAGGGCTGTTGCAAACCACTGAGGGGAGCAGAGCTGGCAACAGAAATCTTGGTGGACGACACTCTTTTTGGGGCCCCCTATCCCTCTGCACTAGGTACAGCCCGGTCAGTTTGAAAGTCTTTTCTTACCTACTGTATATGGTGGTTTCTCTGTGTTTGGCTGCTTGTCTGTGGCCGGCGTTACCATGTGGACTGCTCATTGTTGCAGCATGCACGGAGAAGATTGTCCTGGAGGTGGTGACTGACGGGCTCCGCAGAGCCTTGCGGGAGGAGCTGCTACAGCTGGACATGCGCAGCAGCTCCCCCATTTGCCATTTTGTTTTTTACCTTTAGTAAGCTTCTGCGCATGCGCATAAGCTGTAGAGCTCTCTGATCAGAGCTGAGCTCCGATCACGGCAGCGGGCATGTGCTAGAGAGGGGGGCGCTGGGACGGTTCCCATCTGCCCCTGTGTGATATCTGTTCGAAATTTTACTTTAAAAGCCTACTGGTTTTCAAAATCATCATCAGACAAATCTGTTGACTTTTTTTTTTTTTTTTTTTTTTTTTTTAGGGGGTTGGAAACATTTGTAAGCCACTGTACATAATTATCCTAATGGTTTTAAGATATTAAAGCAGAATAAAAATAGATTATACTGGGGTAAATTTATTATCATATCTTATGTGGTATTCTATTTTTTTCCATTAGAAATACAATCAATTAGTCTAAAACAGTGATTCTCAAACTCTGTCCTCAGGACCCCACACAGGTCATGTTTTCCAGGTCACCAAGCAGGTGCACAGGTGTATTCATTACTCATACCCCTTTCACCCATAGGGCCTTATTCAGCAGCGCACTTCTAAACACAGATTCCCAATGGTCGTCAATCTGCGCAGGTGCCGGACTCTTACTGCGCATGTACCCATGGGTCACTTAGCCTGCTGATGTTATCATAGATTATGCGAGGCTGCGTTTTTATTTATTATTATTATTATTGGGGGCGCTACTACTTTGGGCACTATTACTGGGGGTGTTACTATTGGGTGCATTACTCATGGGGCATTACTATTGGGGGCACTATTACAGGAGGATTACTAATGGGGGCATTGCATAGGGGGCACACCATTTGGGGAGCTCTGCATATGGGCACCACCACAGTGGTCATTGCATAGACACTGGTCACTGCATAAGGGGCACCACTATAGTGGGCATTGTGTAAGGGACACTACTGTCGTGGGCATTGTACAAGAAGCACTACTACTGTGGGCATTGTGTATAAGGGGCACAAATGTGGGCATTGTGTAAAAGAGGCACTGCTGTGTGTTTATACATGAATAAGGGACACTACTATGTGGTGTAATGTGAATCAAGATTGTGCTACTGTGTGTGGTGTAATTTGAATTGGAAATACTATTGTGTGACCATACCCCTTTCTCGAGACAATGCCCTTTTTTTTTGCCACGCGTCTGCGTCACAAGCTGTCCCTCTATTGAAAAATCACCGGGGGGGGGGGGGGTGGCGGCGAGTTCCACCACTTCCCTGGGACCATTTTAAGCACTGCATGAAGCTTTGCAATTCCGTCCTGCGTTGAATCAGTTTTTGCCGGGTCTAGCTTATGCGAGTGGCCAAAAAAGATGGTCTCGATGGTCAAGACCATCGTGACCATCGGGCTTGCGATGAGACCCTGCGGTAGGGTCTCTCTGCCGAAAGCCCAGGAGTGCTTTTGGCTCTATCAGACCCAAAAGCACTTCCACTGACATCGCTAGTGATGTCAGTGGGGCCGGCTCCAGACGGAAGGCGTTCCCATGGGAACGCCTCCGTCTGGGCAGCAACGCCCACCAAAGGGGGCGTGCTGTCAGTCACCATCGACAGCACGCCCCCTTTGGTGCGAGACCCATAGCTTGGCTGTCGCTATGCGGGTCTTGCGCATGCGCACGACGTAGCTCCCTCCGTCATGCGCATTAGGGCACCATCGACCCGCTTGCGAGCGCTCAGCGCTCGTGAGTGGGTCTGAATTAGGTCCAATGTGTGAAAGGGACTGATCCAGAGTCTGAGTCCCGGATCCATGACCCTGCTTGGTAGCAGGGTTTTTTCCCGGGTCACCTCTAGTCTGAATGTCATAACCAGAGTCATGCCTAAAAGGCTGCAATTGGCAGGCTCGGTGAAGCTTTGAGATTACATCATCTCCATGCGTCCACTGTTGCCTGACTATAGACCAGGGTCGCAGCAAGACCAGGGGCTGATGTGAAGGGTGACGACCTGGGATTAACCTGGGTTATCACCCATGTGTAAAAAGGCTAGCCAGGCTTCAACCCATGCTCTGTGTTCCAGGTCCGAGCCGTGTTGAAGGTGAAAATTGAAAAGGGTATACCTTACACATTCTAAAAGATTCACAGGTGGAGCTAATTATTTAACTTGTGATTCTGTGAGGAGACATGGAAAACAGGTCATGTTTTGTGGATTTCTTTAATCGTGCACGGTGAGTTCATCTATCTTGCTGGGTCAGTAATTATCCCACTTGCTTCCACAGACGGAAATCCTCAAAATGTGACCTGTTGGGAAAACTTGATGGTTAAGGCAGGGCCGCAACTAGGGGGGGGGGCTGGAGGTGCACGTGCATCGGGTGAGCCGCTGTACCTGGTGCCAGTGACCTCCAGCCCGGCGCTGCAGAGAGGCTCCAAGCCGGACGTCCGCTGGTAATATTTATTACCAGCGGGCGCCCGGCTCCTTCTCTGCAGCGACGCGGTGTAGCCGGAGCCGGAGGCTGGAGTTCTCTCCCGAACTCCAGCTTCCGGCTCTCCCCACGGGCACTATGGGGGAGACGTCATGACATCTCCCCCATAGTTCCAAGGAGCAGCCGGCGGACCGGACGCGACGCTGGATGCAGGAGCGGGGTTCAAGGTAAGTATTTTTTTTTTTTAATAAGCTGCACTACAGGGGCATTATTATGGGGGCAGGGGCATTACTATGGGGGCATAGGCAATAAGGGGCATTAATAATGGGGCATGAGCACTACATGGGCATTACTATTGGGGCATGGGCACTACAGGGGCATTACCACAGGGGCATTACTGTGGGGGCATGAGCACTACAGGGGCATTACTGTAAGGGCACTACAGGGATATTACTATGGGGGCATGGGCAATACAGGGGCATTACTATGAGAGCATGGGCACTACAGGGGCATTACTATGAAAGCATGGGCACTACAGGGGCATTAATATAGGAGCATGGGCACTACAGGGGCATTACTGTATGGTGGGCACTACAGGGGCATTACTATGGGGGTATTAACATATGGGCATTACTATGGGGGCATTACAATATGGGCACTACTGCAGGGGGAATTACATGGGGGGCGCCAAATTACTGTCTTGCCCCTGGTGACAAAAATCCTAGTTTCGGCCCTGGTTAAGGTTGAGAACCACTGCTTTGAATGTACCTACTAAAATAAGTATGTTTGCACCTTACAGTTTCGCCTGCAAATCCTTGTGCCCCCCCCATAAACATATTTAAAATGGACACAAAATTACATTTGCGCTGCGGACCTGTCCTCTTCTACACAACGATTATACAGTATTAAAGCAAGCGTCTGCAAGCACACACAAAAGTGATAACACGTACAAATAGTTGAATGGAAAGATAATGTTAATATTTGTTCTTTCATGCATTGTTAAGATGTATTTTAGCTGTGTTTTTCATTAAAAAAAAATGAAGAAATGCAGAGTACTGTATACAGAGAATTGAGTCTGTCAAGCAGTGGGCAGTGAAATACAGACGTTTGTCTGAGATGTATTCTGATTAAGCCAGCAAAAATGTTGGAATGTTAACTGTAAAACTGGCTAATAAATTACAAGTCTAATCAAATCTTTCATTTATTTTTTTTTTTAATAATTGAAAGGATTGACTATGATAAATGCTGTCTGTATTTTTGAGGCCTTAACCCCTTAATAATCTGAGGTGTATTTTTGGGACCTTAACCCCTTAATAAATGGAGGTTTAATGACCAGGCCCAATTTCATGTTTTTGAGAAGAACAGGTTTCTCCAAAATCACTTATTTCTTTAAAGGCAGATAGGGTTTTGTTCTAACAGCAAATTGAAATAAATATTTTGTGTTTTATTAATCGTAAGAAAATGGATAATGCTGGGCATACACGGCCAGATAAAATGTCTGTCAGACTGACAGACATTTTATCTGGCAACCTGCCAGCCGCAGATGTCGCCGGCATACACACTGAGATTTCTCTCACTGTGTATAAGCCCGACATCCGCACTCCGCCCCCGGGGGAGGAGACATTTCCCTGTTCCTTCCGTAGGAAGGAACACAGGAAATGTCTGTCTGTCGGCCGTGGCTGGGCATATACTGCCCGATGCGGCCGACAGTTTACCGGTAAATATCACATCGGACAGGCATGCTGGACAATCCGGCATGCCCGACCGATTTAACCCTCGGTCGCCCCCCACACGCTACAATTATCGGGGCGATCCGCCGATATTAGGCGGATCGCCCTGATAATTGTAGCGTGTATGGCCAGCATAAGGAAAAAAAATTTCTTTACAAAAACAGGCTAACATAAATTGCCACCATATTTTTATCATGGAATAAATAATTTGTTAAAATTATTACATTATTTTAATCTGTTAACTAAATAGGTATTGCAATGCTACTAGTACCAGCATAATTCATTTGGCATGGGAAAGCCATTTTTGTCACCTCAGGTGGCATGCCTATTGCTCCCCCAAATTGCTCGGCTGCCCCAGCCTCTCCTGGCACAATAAGGGTGCCACGTGCGTGCTTGTGGCATCTATTCACTATGCTGTGCATCAGCATCTGGTAGTAGCACTACTTATGACCTGCTGGGCACGCAGCCTGTAGAGCAGCGGCAGTGAGCTACCATCTAGTGCTGGCGGCCATAGCATGTTCAGTGGACAGGGCCAGCTCAGGGAGGTACAGAGTCCTTCAGGCGCTGTATTGAGTTAGCCGACCCTCACTCTTTGATGCCGTTCTACCTAGTTGTTTGTTCTGTGTTTTGAAGATATGTCTACCAATAATATGTCAAGTTTCACTGTCACTTCGTATATTCCCTGTATCTGGAAGGGCACCATGTGGCCAGTAGCAGTGCAGCTTGGAGCATCCAAAGGATGCTTGAGGTTTGCACCCTGCATGTGTGTAGAACTGGTTGTAGTATCCGGGCATCTCTCCATTGTCTCCTGCCAGTGCCTCCGTCCCTTGTTCGGGGGTGGGGTCAACACAGGGCGGTGAGCACTGCTCCAGGGCTGCCTACCAGTTTGCTCTTTTTTTCACAATTAGCAGTATAACAAGAGACCACAGCAACGTGTTCACAGGACTGCAGAATAACTTTATTTAATATACACTTTATGGCAGTCTCAGACTGGGGCATGAAGGGCCCACCAAGGGAATACAGTGGTAGGGGCCCACCAGTGAGTGTGGCCAACCACCAGTTTGGGTGTGGCCAGCCACTTTAGATGCTTGGCTAACCATTATAGAGGGCATGGCCTGGGCCCCTTTTTAAATATATATAGTAAATACTGACTGTGCATGCACACTAATGTTCCACATTGATAGCCCACAGCTAACAAGAGAAGGGGACAGGGGTGCATTGTGACCAGCCACTGTGATTGGCAGGAGGGTGAATCTTGGTGTAGTAGCTATAGATATGAATTAAGCACCCATGTCCATCAATTGTCCTGCTCCACTGGGTAACTGACCCTTAGAGTAACAATGTATAATTCCAGTGCATAGCCTGGAACCTGACCCCTAGAGAAGGAGGTGGGTGCCCTCAGTCAGTGGGGCCCACCAGGGAATTCCCCTGTACCCGTGTTGGCCAGTCCGACCCTGCTTTACGGTATGTATCCCCCTTTTCTAAGGTTTTTTTTTTTATTATTCTTTTTATTTGTAAATTTAAGTGTACTCTCTTGTCCGTATTAAATGTTTCATTTTCAAAATCTATACTTTTCTATTGTCTGCACTTTGGAGTTTCCATTTGATGTAGTTTTATATTAACCTATTACTACAGTTAGTGATTAATACAGTATTTAGGCGGGTGCAATATCCTTTTCTTCCCTGATTCACAATTTAAAGCTGTAATAATTAACTACAATTTCTGGCAATTTGTGTGTATAAGTAGTTGTGCTGGCCCTGAGATCAGTCTGCCAGATTTATCTCCTCTCCTCAGCATGGGTGTATCCTACAGCATTCAAGAGTGAGTAGTATATACTACATATTGGCAAAAATAGTTTTTATGGTGGTGGTTGTTACAAATCTACTTTTACACTATACATTTTCATACAAAAATGTGTTTTTTGTGTTGTGTTTTTTTTTTTTTTATTCCTTTTTAAAATGATTGCGCCTGCAGTGGTTTTATGTGAGTGGGAAGGGGGTGCTTAGTACTTACTATATTTTTATAAGCAACTTTTTGTTCTACTTTTTATTTTTGTCCAAGATGATAACCCACAAATAATTAGGGTCTGAAACTTTTTTGCTGTGTAAATCTTGCAATAATAGTGTAATGCCAGAGTGTATCAAGACAAAAAAGCACAATCCAGCATAATACCCTTTATAATGATGAATTGTAGTAAAAAAACAAGTCACAATACCATATAAACTCATATTTAAAATATATAAAACTGGTAAATCGGTAGTAAATAATTTAGAAAATAATGTAGATGTCAAGATCAGATGGATGAAATGAGAGCGCTGTACTATATACATAGCCTGGTATTTAATTAGCCGCTATAATTTTTCTCCTGGAAAAAACAAACAGGCTGTTATCGCGATTTTTGCCCGATGGTCATTATTGGGCTATCCAGTTAGAGCCCGTGTTTTCGTGAGAAAACAAACAGGGTACGTGATACCAGAGCAGGGGCCCCATGTGCAGTCTCTGACACTGGCCCCCTCCTCTCCGCCCGGCAGCGCACTGAGCTGTGCGCGGCCAGCGCCGGAGTTATAGACTCTGGGCACTAGGGTGTGGCCAGAGTGTATAGTGTATGCACAGATCACCTGGAAAATGGCCGCGACGGCCATTTTCCCTGTACTCTGCATGCGCAAACGACGGGAAAATGGCCGCGGTGGAATTTTCCAGTAGTTTTAGAGCGCCCGACGCCAGCTCCGACATGGGACTCCGGAGAGGTAAGTAATATTATGGGTGCAGGGCGTGCGGTGCAGGGCCCTCCTGGACCCAGGGGCCCGTGTTCCCCGCACACCCTGCACCCATTATAGATACGCCCCTGTAACAGAGTGTTTTCGTGATTGCTGCCACGAAAAACGGGGCTGTTATCAGGGATCTTGTTTTGACTGCCTGAGGCAGGTGACCACAATCCTCGATAAGTGCAAGCTTTCAGGTCTAATTGAACACCGGCCATAGGTGAATACTGTACCACCGATAAGGTTCCGAGATCCAAAAACTTGGCTATCAATGCGTTTCAACTGTAAGTTTTCAACAAGGTGGTGTTAATGGAGGATGGATTTTCACATTCCATTGTTTAGTATTTGTGTTGGTTATTCCCTATTCTTAGAAGGATCAATCCTGGGTGCATGATTGATCAAAAAGTAGCACTTCTGATATGATCGCTTGATATTGGGCAAAGTGAGTCAAGTGGTAAATTAAGGGGGGGGCATTTCTGTTTGCTATTATCTGTTTTTTGTTTTTTTTCCCATGAAACACAACTGTACTGACACTTTTTTATTTTGTATAATTTTGCATTCTTTTAACTAGTTCTGGAAACGGAGATAAATTTGTGAAACTGTTTCAGAAATTTAATAAAATAAGTGTCTGAAGTTTTGTCTAGAAGACTATGAAAGCTACCGTTAAAACTTGTAACAATACCTTTTTCATAGAAAATTAGCAGAGTGTCACTGATCGTGATATATATATATAATCTCCCATTCAAATGGGATTATTAGTTCATTAGTATCATTTCCCTGCATTGGCTATAAGGCACAATCATCCCTATGACTACATGCATTTTCCGATAAGTATTAGTGTCTTTTCATGAACAAATATATCTGGCTAACTGCTTTGGAGCTCATTTACATTTGGATGTAAGTCAAGTGTGTGACACGCCTCTCAGATGTAGCAGTACACGCCCACTTTACCACCGCACTCATAGGTGTTGCTGTCACAATCTCCCTGAAATGCTTTTTCAAAAGTAGGTAAGTATGCTCTACGGTCCTTGTGACTGCCACTCAATCATGCCATTGGTATCCTTAAATGGGCTCCATATACATGCATACAAGTTAGAAACCATAATCCTTGCAAAATTAATATAAATGTTTTTATACTGTACATATATAATTTGGATAATGTCAGCTCCTTTTGCTAATGTTAGCTGCTTGTAACATTTACAGGATGTAGCAGCCTGTTTGCTTTCATCTAAATTTGCCTGACATACTTGTACTGAGTCCTGATGACCACTAGTCTTCCTGTTAAAAGATAATAATTATGGAGCGTACACACGGTCAGATTTGTCAGACTTGTCAGATGAACGATTAAACGATTTGAACGATTTGGACGATTTGACCAAAGTTTTGAACGATTGAACGATTTTTAACTGCATTAAAATGAATGGAATCGTCCAAGTCTGACTGCAAACCCATCAGATGTCAGATATCGTTATCTGACAAACGGCAACGCGCATCGTTGATCGTCCATCGTTCAGGCATTTCAGATATGAACGATTTTTCATCAGATATGAACGACTGAACGATTTTTAAATCGTTATCGTCCATATCTGAAGAAAAAATCTGATCGTGTGTATGCACCATTAATTGTAGAAACTAGTGACCTGCTGGAAGGGTGTGGTAACCGCATACACTGCCTTGGAGAAATTGAGGATTGCAACTGTCTGCCTTGAGCAAGATAAGTGTTTAATACGTTTTGGGGGTTTTTTCTATACATTTATTTCGTTTCTCCATAAGAAAAATGTGTGTTCTGGCTGCTTGCCCAGGAAACTTTGTTTTACCATTGGGAACTTCTCCAGATGTTTTCTTACTAATTACAGTAGTGTGTGACTAGTAAATTAAGTGCATTTATTACCCAAAGAGACTGTGAATAGTAACAGACTGAAGAGGGCAAATTCTGTTTTGCGAGTGGCACAGTGCATGGCTTTGTGCTGTCTCCTGCTGTAGGGAAGTAGAGCACAGTGGCATCCAGAGTAATTAGACTTTTTGGTGCACTGTGCCAGAGAGAGCATAGCTGACCCCCCCCCCCCCCCCTTACCCTCCCATTTTTTAAATAGGGACTTAAGCGAGTCACACCTGAAAAAGAGCCATGGCCTCATGGGGAAGGGCCAGGGATGAGATAGGGGAGGCCAGGTAATGCTGGGGATAAAAGAAGAAGAAGCTACGAGTGAGAATGATAATAAACAGGAAAAATGACAGGCTCAAACAGCGCCCCCTGCTCTGTGGTGCCCTGTGCCATGGCACTGGTTGCACTACCCTAGTTACGGGCCGGGAGGCGTCACAAGGGTGGTTTGGGTCACACCCGGGTGTCACCCGCCGATGGGTGACACCAAAGTGCAGACTTCCGCCTCAGTGACAGAAGCAGAGTGCTGCACTGTAGTATTAAGTGCAGCACTCTGCTCCTGACACTGTGAGGGAGCCGGCGTTGCACACAGGGCAGTCCCCCTCTCCCCAGTAAAAAGTATGGGACCACGGGGGTTCGGGCTACGAGGCTGTACCCCATGCCCGCAAGGTCACGTCCCCTTTCAGAAGAGCCGCGCACATAGTATCCCTCCCCGCACCGCGTGATACTGCGGGGTGGGACGCCACTGGTAGAGCACACTTGTTTCATAAGCGTTGCCAACCCAAATAGCACATAACCCTGAAGCACTTTTAGTGTTTGTGGTCCTGTTTCTTTGGGGTTGTACCTTTTTTTTTTTAAATATGCTAGACGGAAGAGTGCCCGTCATTTCATACAATAAGATGTGCATGTTTTCCACAGTGGAAACACCATTTCTGACTTTTTCTCTTGCCGCCTCCTAAGTCGCTGTAGCTCTGGGTGCTTAAACATATGAAGATGTGCTGTAATGTTTTTTTCTTTGTTATTACCCATTTTCTGTCCTGACTCAACATTCTCTAGAGCAGCATTTTTCAACCGCTGTGCTGCGGCAAACTAGTGTGCCGCGAGCGGTTGTTTACTGTGCCACGCGGTCAGATCCATCTGTCAAAATACCGGGGGAAGCCCTGTCTACCCCAGTTACCGGAATCCTGCTCCACTCTAACAGGCAGAACAGAGCCCAGAACCAGCCCCAGTGATCAGCTGTGTGGTCTAAACAGACCACACACTGATCTCTGCTACAAAAAAAAAAAAATAACTTGCCTGAGTCAAGGGACCGGAGATCGGTGCTCTGGTGATGTCCTCCCTCCGGTCAGCTGGTCTCCCATCCTGCACTCTGACCCGGTCACCTGATGACCGGGTCTCAGTGCAGGATGGGAGATCAGCTGACTGGAGCCATGGAGGACATCACCGGAGCCTGGTCACTGGAGGTACTGTAAGTGCAATTAAGTGAGGGGGGGTCGCGATCGCGGGGTTTAGCGGCAGCAGACGCATGCGCAGGCAGTTGTCACAGTATTTTTTTTGTGAACATACTGTGATAAGTGTGCGGAGGAGATTCGCAGGGACAGAGCTTTATCGCAAGCTCTGTCCCTGCAAGGGATTTTTAGTAAATCCCTGTGATATTGGCTGAATTCGCAATGCAAATTCAGTCAGTAATATCTCACTACAATCTGCATTCAAAATGCAGATTGTAGTAAATAGAGCCTTTAGTGCCTTCCTATATACAAATCTGGGGAAGTTTACAATATGAGAACTCAATAGGGGATCTTTTTTAAGTATCCCCCAATGTTTTCTGGCAATCTGTTCTACCTGTTTATGCTGGCTATTATATCCAGTAATAAATGGAATACCGGTTAGTTTCTTATCTCTGTCCATCTTTTTGGACTTCTCAGCGAACACCCCCTCATTTGTGTTACCGCAATGTGACATTTCACATATGAACATTAATCTGTTTCAGTTCAGTAACAAAATTGGCTATATTTAATTTACGATTTTATATACGGACACTCATTGACAGAACCGTCCATTGGGAGAATGTATTTTACTTTGCAGGCCCTCTAGTTCCCTGTTGCCATGATATGGAGGATAAAATGGTCCTTAAGGTGCGTACATACGGTACGATTAAAATGGACGATAACAATATCGATCATGTAGTTATCGTTCATATCGTGCATTTTTCGGTGTCCATCGACCTGCGATGCGCGGGCATGTATGGATGATATCGTCCATCGTCCATCACCCGTGCATGCAGACCAACCTGGTCAATATCGACCAGGTTACTATAGGGACCCGTGATCATTGATCGCAGATCGCTATAGTCGTTGGTGAATTGGTGGTGTGCTGGATGATCCAAATTGATCGTCCAGCACACCCAAGAGGTCATACAACGTTACCATTGTTGATCGTCCCGTGTGTACGCACCATTAATTGAAAATAATCTGATTCCAAAATATGGGGGGGTGATTAAAATGTTTGAGATAAGGTACAAGGATTTATTTGTAGGCAATTTAACCGCTTCAATTAAGTAATCGTCCATGGCAAAATGGTGACCACCAAGCTCTTTCTTCAGTTTGGGGTAGAGGTAGTAGTGAGAAGGTGCCAAATCTGGTAAATAAGGCAGGTGTTCAAGCAGTTGGAATCCACAATTCTGGAGAGCAGTCATGGCCACCAGTGACTTGTGTGCTGGAGCATTGTCTTGGTGGAAGAGCAACCTCTTGTCAACATCCCACATCGATTCTTCTTGATTTCTTTGTAGTAGCTGCTTCAAAAGATCAGCATAGTATGTCCTGGCGATGGTCTACCTTGAAAAGGATAATACTATCAGCAGTACTCTGCATCCCAAAAGATGGAGGCCATCACCTTTTCCAGCAGACAGCAGTTACTTCACCTTCTTTGGAGCACGAGATCCCTGATGCTTCCACTGTTTTGATTGTTCATTAGTCTTAGGTTGGAAGCATGGTTACAAAATGCTGACGAAACTGCTCAGGATCTGTATAAAACCGAGCCCGATTGGTCTTTGCCATGGTGAGACGATCCCACTTGTGATCAACACTAAAAAGTTTTGGGACCCATCAAACTGGGACCTTTGTCATTCAGAGTTCATTGTGAACACGTTCCTGGGAGATACACAGATGTTTGGCAATGTAATGCTCAGTTATTCTTCGATCTTCCAATATCATGTTAGGAATTTTGTCAATGGTTTCTTGTGTGGTAATGGTGACGGGCCTCCCGGGAAGAGGATCATCTTCAAGGCTGTCCCTTCCTCGTTTGAATTCTGCTGCCCATTTCTTAACCATGCTGTAAGAATTAGAAGCATCCCCTAGTGTCCTAACCATGTCCTCATGGACCTCTGTGGGTGTTAAACTCTTTATTACGAGGTAGCAGATGACTGCGCCATAAGCAATTACAGAATTATTTTTTTTTATAAAT
The DNA here is from genome assembly GCA_031769625.1 of Taudactylus pleione. Lineage (NCBI taxonomy): Eukaryota > Metazoa > Chordata > Amphibia > Anura > Myobatrachidae > Taudactylus > Taudactylus pleione. The sequence continues at coordinate 5,142,858 of JAUIMM010000324.1, read as the reverse complement.
CTGTCATCCTGTCCATTTCAGATGTCTGTAAAACAAAAACAACAGTTATTAACTTGACACTTGTTATGTAATCCTAAAAGAAGTTCAATTTTATGTGAAAATAACTGTTTAGCACATTTCATTGTACCTTAGGCCACAAACTTTTCAATCGCCCCTCGTAATACAAGCAATCATAACCAATTGACTTTTACAGTTGAAGATTCAGTCTTTAGACAGTCTAATGTCTTCAGCCTAAAACATTTTAAGTTAGGTTTTTTATTTAAAGTTTTACGTAATAGTATTAATAAATATTATACTTCATTCCCATATCACTATTTTATTTGGTGTAACATCTCTTTATCTGTAACCTGTACATGCCATGCTTCCTCTTGCAGGGTGGATCATCTCTACACGTTTTTTGTCCAGTGGTCTCCAGATGTCTATGGGAAAGATGCAAAGGAGCAAGGATTTGTAGTTGTGGAGAAGGATGAGCTGCATATGATTGACAACTTCTTCAGTGAACCCTCTACTAAAAGCTGGGAGGTAAAATGGCTATCTTTTCAAAACACATTGAGAATGTAGTCACTCATTGTGTAAAATACAGAGCTGTAGACCTTGTAGTTGGATGTGCATAAGACTTTTTTTTTTTTTTTCGTTCAATATTGCTTTTTATTTTAAAATCTATAAAGAAAAAAGAGACTATACAAATTAAAAAAAAAAAGAAATAGGGGGGAGGGGTACAAAATAGAAAAAAAAAAAAGGTGGGGAGGGGACTAGGGTAAGGCGGTACACGCCAAGAATACATTCAATATTTAAACGACTGTATACAAATTTGAGTAGATCAATTTCAGATAAGGACATACTATAATAAACACAAACACGTTAATGTATATTTATACATATATAAACTTGCCAATGTGCGTTTTAAAAAGAAAATATTACGACACATGACTGTTAATGATTTTTTGACACCTAATATTCATTCCAACCAAACCATCGAATATTAGGATTGGAGGCCGAGGATAAATACGGGACTCCGGCCACTTCTAACTCTTAGTGGGAATGTACTTAACAGCTTCCATAGTGGGGATAGTAGATGTGTGCCACTAATGGGCTAATAAAAGTTTAGTGAAAATGAATATATGACCCATTATATATGTGTAATTTGGCATCGTAGCTCCACCAGGTACATGAAACAAAGCTAGAATCGGGCACGGGGTAATATGGGAATGGGAAATCTTCGATATGAGGGAGAAGACAGACTTCCATAAGGTGGAGATCTTGGGGCAGGACCAAAAAATATGTAGTAGAGTCCCTACATGACCACAATCACGCCAGCATAAATTAGAGCTGGATGGCTGAATAGTATGCATAAGAGCAGGAGTAAAGTATAATCCGAGAATGAGTTTATAGAAATGTTCACTTTGAGAAATACATTTAGATAAACGAAAACCTATTTGGAACACCTTTATGCCATTGTGTCATGGAGAACGAGCAAGAAAGGTAATTTTCCCACTTTGTTAATGAAGAGAACTGAACCGGTGTCTGCGGGTGGATTAATAATGAGTACCACCAAGTAGTAATACCCTTAATACCCGTAAGTACCAAGGCAGTGTCGAAACCATATAAGGGTTTTGTGTATTGTGGGATACCCAATGTCTTAGTTGAAGATATTTATAGAAGTCTCTATGTGATATAAAACACTGCGATTGGGGTTGAGCGTATGCGGCTAAGGAGCCTTCTATCACCGCGTCATTTAACGAAAGTATTCCTTTGGTTGACCAAGAGTGGAAGGACGTATCTGGAACTAGCAGCGCAATGCTCTTCAGAGATAGTTCAGTTAATGGTAGGGACACATCCTCTGATAAGGACACAAATTCTAACCAGGCTCTATGTGAAGTTTGCACCGCCACTTATTGGCTGATTGATGAGGTTTAATAGTAGATGGCAGCCATAATATATCAGGCAAGGGGAAAAGGAGCTAATTGACCACGTTCAAGGAGGACCCACGCTTTTGGGTCAGCTGGTACAAACCATTCGCCAAGCTGAGACAATAGACTTGCTAATTGGTTGCATAAGACATATTAAAGAACAAGTCATTCCTGTATATTTGGCTTAAAGACTTGCAGACTTTCTTCAAAAGGACCGTGTGGATTGATAGAGGTATGTAGTGCCATGGCCAGCAATGTCAGAATAACTTAAAAACATGTAGTCTCCATCTTTTGTTCTGCATCAGATCAATTCCCATAGATATAGGAGTGGCTTCAGCTGTCTGTAATTGTATGTTCATATGTGCATTGAAAAATGGCTGCTCGCCTCAAAGCATATACAAAATTCTTGTATTTTGTAATCGTTTTAACACCGCATTTAGAATTCTGTTCATTAACGTATTACAAAGACTTGCTGCAGCAATGTATACTATGCAGTAAGCTGTCACATAGGACCACAATGTATTTTACCAATTGTGCACAGACCCATACACTTACATGGGGATGCAGTCAGGAAGCCAACGGTCGAAATGCCGACCACCGGCTTCTCGACTGTCTAATCCCGGCAGGTGTCTAATGACAGGCGTCAAAATCCCGACGCCTGGCATTAGACCTCCGCCCGGCAAACCGATCGAAGGGGGCGGACAGCCGCGAGGGGGGGAAGGTTTAGGCTAGGGGCTCCCGGAGGGGGGGGGGGGCTTAGGATTAGGCACCCCTTCCAGGAGGGTTAGGCTAAAATGTGTCGGTGGTTAATGAATACACGTGTGCACCTGCTGGGTGACCTGGAAAACATGACCTGTTTGGGGTCCTGAGGACCGAGTTTGAGAACCACTGGTTTAAAGCATGTTTAATGGTCTTTGTCAATTTTATTCACTCAACAATCATGTGATCTAATGCAGTACGGATAATACTCTTACTTATACACTGGGATATACTAAATTTGTCCAAAATCGCAATGTGATATTTGAATACACACAAGGATGTATGAAATATCGCATTGCAGACACAGAGTTTGCGACAAAGCTCTGCCCCTGCTAATCTCTCACCTGCCCTTCTCAGGGTATTTTTCGCACAACGTGCCAATTTATAGGCAGCATACAAATGATAGCTTTCACCAATATTTGCTTTGGGATATCTTTTCTATATTTATATAAATGTTCATATTTTGTTTATTTTGCACAATCTATTAAACATCCGTTTTGATAATCGTTCCACTTCAACAGCAGTGCTACATAAATATAGGTATTTTGTGTGGGCACTGACACAGGCAAGTTCTTTCTTGCACAAAAATCCTCCTCCCATCCAGGAAATCGAAAGTTAAATGTGTAGCTAGGAAGTGAAACCCCTTTTATGGCTTCAACTGTCCAGTACAGATTAGAAAACACATGCTTCCAGGGTGGCATATAAAGGACCAGCGTGACTGTAGTCTTTGTTCTAACCCTCTACTATGAAGACTCCTAATAACATGCTAAACATCAAAGTCCTTTACGTTGCAAGTGGGGTTCAGGAGCCTTATGTACAGGTAGATTCTTTTTGTTGCATGCAGCTTTGTCATAGATACAATTGTTGTTGTTTTTTTTTTTTTTGCCAATTTGCTTTTTTTTATAGAGTTCCTTTTCCTTTTCCTTTTTTATATGTAATTATTTTTTGGGGTTTTTTTAACAAAAGGTATTGTATCCTAGTTTGCATTATGGGATTGAAGATTTGTAATTTCAACTTTTCATCATCTGTATTAAAGTATCTTTTTAAAAAAAAAAAAAAAAAAAAAATTGATTATAAAGTGTTTAAAGTTTTATGTTGGCATTCTTAACAAAGACGTGTAACATTAATAAAATGTTATTTCAGTAAATTGTTAGTCACTTACAATTCAGCGTTCTGTAAGCTGGATCTGGACAAATGATTTTTTTTGTTTTTTGAGGCAACACTTCAGGCTTCTTATCAACTTATGCCAGTGTGAGGTTTACTTGGCACACAAAATTGCAGACATTCAAAAATAGCTTGGTTTGCGCAATCAGTGAATAATGAGGATTGTATGATTAATATTCAATATTCTGGTGGCCAATTTGTTTTTTTTTTTTTGGTCTGCTCTAAAATAAAATAATATATAATTTTGGGCGTGGGGAATGGAAAATGCCAAAACGTATAGATGTAAATGCCTTGTGGCTAAGGATTTTAGAACATTTATAATATGTATCTGTACATACTGCTGCTTGTGTATTTGGACTACGTTAAATCTAATGTACTGTATTTATTCACTAAAAATTCTGTTTTTCTGTTTTGATAGATAATCACTGTAGAAGAAGCAAAGCGTCGGAAAAGTACCTGCAGTTACGATGATGAGGAGGAGGAGGAAGCGCCTGAGGATTTTCTGCCTGATTTAAAGCAGAAGAGCAATTTGCTGGATGACATGCATATAGAGAAGGTAAGATAGACACTCTAAGGGGTAAATTTTACTAAGATGGGAGTTCTATTTAAGAAGTGATGTTGCCCATTAGCAACCAATCAGATTCCAGGTATTATATTCTTGAAGGTGCTAGATAAATGATTGGTTGCTATGGGCAACATCACTTCTTAATATAACTCCCATCTTAGTAAGTTTATCCCTAAGCCTTTTGTGTGTTCTATTTATTTAAAAAAAATTTATTTAAAATGTTACATTGCAGATATATTTTTATGGTATTAACATTTCTATAATACAGGTGAAAGATGTAATAGATTAGAAATAATAAAGGGGCGGAGCTGTAATTACAGTATTGTCCATTCCTGTCAGGCGCATCTTCAGAAGAAATAAAAAGTAAACCAAATACCACATTTTAACCTTTTTTTTTTTTCATGTTCTATATGTGTTTATAACCTTAAATGGCATGCTAGCAGATTATGTAACAACTGACTTCTATGAACAAATTGTCATAAATTAGCTGCTGGTATTTTCTAGTTGCAAAGACCTACAGTATGTTTACAAGTAACATGCTTTCTCACCAGATGTATCGGGGAATTAGTGTATTGGTATGCTGTTTTTGCCTATAATGCTCTTAGAGCACAGGTTCTCAAACTCTGTCCTCAGGACCCCAAACAGTGCATGTTTTCCAGGTCTCCACACTGAATCAAGTGAAATAATTAGCTCCACCTGTGGATCTTTTAAAATGTGTCAGTGAGTAATGACTACACCTGTGCACCTGCTGGGTGACCTGCAAAACGTGACCTGTGTGGGGTCCTGAGGACCAAGTTTGAGAACCACTGTCTTAGAGTAATAATAGTAATGCTCTTGAGCAATATGTTTTTGGTTTTTTTTTCTTTCGGTACTAACAAACTTCCTCATTCTTGGAGAAAAAAATTTGTTTTGGTTGATGAGAGATGACAAAAATGTAACTATTTTTGTAGTAGAAAATGAAGGATAGGACAGCCTTATTTAGCAGGGTAATGAACAACTCGGAGGTAGTCTAAGTATCCAAACATTTTAATTAAGAAAAAGCAAACAAATTAGAAAATAAAACTAAACTGCATAAATTATCATATTAATGTTAAAAGTACTGACTGCAGTCATAAATACGTGTTTAAAAAAAATGATGCTTGGACCAATTCTCTCTCAGCATGGCAGGCAGACTGATTTCTAATAGCAACCACAGTAACTAGAATGAGCAGGTGGTAGTCAGCCCTCAATGGGAATAATAAAAATTAGGACATAAGTTAGAAAATTCTCAGGTAGATTCCAAGACATGGAGTCGCTCCATAGAATATATGCAAGGGGCTTTATTTATGAAGCGGCAGATGTGTAAACCTCTGCTTACCGGCGTGATGGAGGTGAAAATTTAAAGCACGCCGGGCTTTACACTGACTGTGAATGCCGTTTTAAACTTTCACTTCCAACCAGACAGGAAGTAAGACGCCCATTAGTAAATAAAGTCCAAGACATTAGGTACTGGATGCCGGCGCTCCCCTAACCCTCCCTCCCCACAGCCTAAACCTAACCCCCCCCCCTCCCCCTGCTGCCTAAACCTAACCCTCTCCACCTAGTGCCTAACCCTTTCCCAAGTGCAGCAATCGCCAACCCGTCGCTCACTGCCCCAATCTGGGTAGATTTCCTTACGGCGACGGCGGTAACACGGCGGGGCAGCTCCCCTTACGGCTCTAACCTCATGGTGCACATGTCACGCGGCGCCTGTCACTGCATGACAGACACTGCCAGCAGGCTCGCTGCTGACTGCGTTAAGAGAAATGCTTTCCCAACACTGTTTGGTGGAAGCGTGGGACCAGGCCATCCACTGTCCCACCAGTCCCATCCACTGTTCCACCAGCAGCACCTTGCTCCCCACTGACTGCTCTCAACAGGCATCAGAGGTACAGATTGGGCACTTTGGCTGGGACTTTATCTCCATTCACTTTATGGTCCCACATCCCCTTTTCAATCAGCTTCCAACTGCCATGTCACAGGCTGTGTTTGAAAAATCACAGTTAGGAGCTGATTGACTGGTACCTTATCACCGTTCACTTTATCTCCATCCAAAGCTTAGTAGCTTTATCATTGTAATAATGCATTGTTGTTGTTCTATGACAAATTTGGTTATTGGCCAGATTTTAGCTTCCAAATGTCTTCAAGACATCTCATTTTTCTCAAGTAGCTCCCACCCCAATTAAGGTTGGAGGCCACTGCCCTAGTGCCTAACCTCCTAACCCCAATGCTTCCTGTTGTGATGGCGTCAAGGTATTTGCAATTTATTATTTTTAATTTACTTTTTGCTTCATGTATGTGAACGCCGATATTCTTCCAGATGTGGTAAAATATACTGCCATTAGGTTGGCATGCTCTGAGGATGGTATACCACTTTTGTGTTGGTACAGTAAAGCTGACCTGATCTTTTAAAATCCCTCTACCTCAGATTTTTATTTGCAGCCCCAGGGAGGGGTCACAGAATGCAGTACATTATTGGTTTGCTTTCAATGATTTACCCAGTCATTACTAAAACTGCTTTCGCTGTAATTCAGTATGAAGCAATACTACTCTATGCAGGGACTATTATTATCATGATTTTATTTTTACTTTTTTGTGTTCCCCCGTGTTAAATGAACTTGGAGTATAAACCACAGAATATATATTGCAATTAAATAATTGGGTTTTAATCGTATGTGTTATAATCGTAACACATCCGATTAGTTGTGCCATGAGGTTCCAGGGCACAGATGCAGAGTCTCTTTGGTTTATTTTATTTTCTAAATGTCTTAGACCATGAAGCTTGGTATGGAAGGTTCTGCATCACCATCCCAGTGATCTCTTTAGGGTGAAGCTTGGAGCTGACTTTTGTTTCATCACAACTGCTCCCCTGTCTTTATGTAGCAGCCTCACAATGGCAGTCAGAATTCTTATGTTGCAGAATCACAGAAAACGCAGCCTTGAGCCTTGCCTGAGAAGTGTTCCATTATAGTAATGAACAAACCAATTCTCTTTTCCTGACTCGCCTGTATATTTAAATGTAGTCCTACACAAATATTAGGTATTCAGGTGTGCCTGAGGCAGGACAGCTCAGAGCAAGTGTTGCAGATATGTCCTTCCTCATCTATCCTCAGCACATTGAGTCACAGGGCTCCCGTGCGGCTAGGCCGGCTCTTTCGCAGAAATGCTTCTTATTTGCAATGCGATGCGAAAAAGATGCACAAGCAGACTCTGCTGATTAAAATGATATGTAGCATGTGTATGTTCTGTGTGCGGCCGAGTCTGTAACATTATCACAACCTAACATGATGTGGAAAACAGGCCCTAACATAGTAATGTAGCATTTTGTATACAGATACAGCTGCAGTCACACACAGAACGTACACATGCCGCATATCATTTTAATCAGCGTAGTCTGCTTGTGCATCGTGTTCGTATCGCATTGTGAATAAGACATATTTGCGTTTAAAAAGAAGCATGAAGAGACACTCTGCATGAGTAAACCCGCACGGGATTAGGCGGGACTAGAAGGACTGTTTACCGCGACTGCAGCAACAACAATGACAAAGGACACATCTGTATGTACTAAATGTTGGAAAAGTCCATGTACATCGTAAACCTCCTGTTTATACACATCTTCATCTCTTCTCACTAAATAAATGAATGGGTACTAGGTTACCAAGTTAGTACAACAAGGTGCAAAATCATTTCTATAAAATGAAGACGGAGTTTCAGTTTGTTTTGAAGTCCTCCATGAGGTATGCATTGAACAAAAGGTATGCATAAAGACAATGAATATTTCAATACTTAAATACCTTTTTTAATAGCTAATTTGGGAACCTTAATTATACATTAGCTATGTAGAAAATAGGACCTCTTTCAAGAATGGCAATTTTTATATGTGTGCATACTGTACATGATTTTTTGTGCTGAATAAGAGATGGCCATACTGTATGTCTTTTTGTATGGTTTTAGAAATAACTTAAATGGGTTAGATTATTTGTTCCTATTACAGTGTACAGGTGGAATTGAACAGAAAGTTAGCCAATCTTTAGCTACATCACAAGTCGCCCGTAAGCTACCACATACAAAGATTTTCTTTGATCTACTTCTAAAAGAACTTTTCATTGTTCAGTGTTTGCACCTACAAGACATTTTCTCGCTGACTCGCCCTAATCATCAGCAGAACTATGCCCGTGCTGCAATGATTGGATCTCCCAGCTGACAGTCTGGGAAGAAAGCAGTCTAAGCTACCCTTTTATGCATCGGTAACACGGATGGTGACGGAACAGAAGTGCAATTATATCCTGGCAACAACTATGTTAGAAACAAACACTAGATATTTTGTTTACACAGTTCCCACTTATCAATGTAAAATTTTAATCTATTACATTGCTAGTATGGGTGAGTCCTGCTGTATTGTGAGGTCCCTGGATTGTGATCCCCACTGTTTTACTATTTGGGGGCACTGTGGCTGTCAGCTGGAAAATGTATTTTGTGTGTATGGGTTATCTTCTGGGGCATATTTATAACAGTCCACATCTCAGATGTGGATGGGATGCAATTAATTTGGCTAAATTTGTCATGTAATATTTGAAAATATCGCAAGAATGTTCTGTCCCTGCAAATCCCCTCCAAGAACTTCTCAGGGTATTTTTTGCCAGCTACTTATCAGCCTCCCCCAGATTTCCCTCTTGGTTCTCATTAGAATATAAATTAAAAAGAAACTTGCCTACAGCTTGATTGGTATCTCCTTCTGTGTAACCCGGTCAACTGATCTGTGCAGTAGTAGGCTGAGATGCTGTTAAAGTCTCGGCAGGCATCTAAGCTGAGGACGCACAGATCAGCTGGCCAGGTCACACAGAAGAAGACACCGATCCCTGGATGCTGGCAAGTTTAATTTGATTTATTTTCTATTATAACAATTTATTTTCTCTGTGATGAGTCTGTGGTTTATCCGAGACACATGGCTGATCACAGAAGCCTACTCGAGGCTCTACTCTCCCTGTCAACAGGCATGGAAGGCTGACCATAAATCATTTTGTTTTCAAATCGCTTTTTCTTGCATTTAGAACAGTTGTTTTTTATAGGAATTAATTTTCTGATTTGCTTGCATGATATAAGGCCACAAATATTTTTTATAAATTTGATGGGTTGTGTTTTAAAGTACCAGCTGTCTTGATGAAAGAACACCTTGTGCTGCCATGTGCCTTTTTTGTATATATTCTCTTATGGCTGCATTGTGGTCTCAGTCAACTTCTGCTTTTCTTCTTTATTTGTTACGCAGCTGGCACACCGCCTTCCTGCTAGGGTACAAGGATATCCTTGGCATCTGATTTACAGTACACGGCAGCATGGGACCAGTCTGAAGACCTTGTACAGGAATCTCTCTTCTCTGGACAGCCCAGTACTTCTGGTTGTCAAAGACATGGACAGCCAGGTAATAATGCGTATGAATCACAGTGTGTTATTGTGGGAGAACAGTAACTGGATGGTAGCTATGATTGCTGTATACATACTTCACCTTTTATATTTTTCTTCATAAAGTAACTCCTATAGTATGCTACAAGCTATCATAATTATTTTTTTTACAGCTTCTCTTCCTATTCAATATGTATTCATTGCTGAAAAAGCATGATGTGATGCAGTACCTTTTCCGTATTCTGCAGGAGATGCTGCACCCTATTCTAGTATGGACAGAGCTTTCCAATTGCAACTAAACATTTTACTATATAGTAGCAACTCCATAATGAGAGACTTCAAACATGAATTTATAGCATGTCCAAAAGTAATCGTCGGTAGCTCTCCTTGGTGTTAATAGTGGATCAGTACCCTGGAAACTGATACTAGATTGCTGAATATACACCTTTCTTCCCTATCCGTGTTCTGTAGAGTAGAATTTGTGTTGCACAATACATTGGAATGCACAAAATGCATGTTTCACAACACACCGTATCCCTGTTGCTGCATGCCCTCACATTTGTTTCAACCTTCAAACTTTCCATCACAAATAAAACTTGAGCAGAAACGTGTGCATATTAGTGTGTATACAGGGCTGCATTTCACAACTGCATACTAGAGGACATTATTATTCTGGGGATAACCTACCAGTGCTTGAAGTGTGCCGATATGAGACGGTATGTCCACTGGCGTAACTATAGAGGGTGCAAGGGGTGCTCTTGCTATGGGACTCAATGGCTTAGGGGGCCGAGCAAGAATCCCCCTGCACCCTGCCACGTACAGCCAGCAGCAATGTCTTTTTTTTTTTAAATCAGGAGCTGGTCGCGAGCCAATAGGAACTTGCAGACCAGCAGCAAATTGGCAGTGGCTGCTGGTCCGCTAGTTCAAATTGGCTCGCAACCAGCGCCTCATGAAAAATGACATCGACTCACCTAGAAGCTGGGAGGAGGCATGGCCACGCCTCCTCCCAGCTTCAGTGAGAAGAGATTGAACAGCGCGCCTGGCTCAGGAGAAGGCAAATATGGGTGGGGGGGGGGGGGCCCCCCATACCTCTGGTTACGCCTCTGGGCATGTTATACAGACACTTCACTTTGGCACCTGACTGGCGCTGGGACTGTTACTGTTCCAGCTCTGGTCAACAGTTTGGCTCAGCCAATCGGTGCAGCTGGCAGTATATTGAGTTTTGGCTCCGGCAGCCAATTAGGGGTGGCTACGTGGTCGCCTCTCATAGGCTGTTCTGCAGGTCCACGAGCTGTCATGTCTCGCGGCCAGCACTGAATTCAAAATGCCACCGAGGAGTGAGGGGAAGGAAGCCCCTGGGAGCGCCGCGGTCACCCGGCTGAACAGAGTGCAGCACGCTGAGGTGTGGGGTGGTGCTGTGCTATGAGGTGTGCTGTGAGGGGAGGAAATGGGGGTATGGAAATATTAGGGGGGGCTAAGGTTTTGGGCCTGCCTAAGTAAAAGCCCCCCTGATATTTCCATACCCCCACTTTAAAATTTCCACTTCGACCACTGACACCTACTGTAAGAAATCTACATATCGGCACTTAACTGTTAATGTACAGAACGTAGTCAAGCATCATAACACATATTGCATTTATCAATATATGTATTTTCTCTGGCATTTGATTAGTTCATCCCATATAACCATATAACCAGACACATCCTTCCTGCTTGTTCTAGGCAAAGGCTTGTCATATGTGACCATTACTACTATATTTGCAAATATATAAACACAATTTCCCAGGACATTATTATTGCTGGTCTGGTGATTCTGTGCCCTAAACACTGTACTACACTTGTTCATACATCGCATAACCACTGATAAAAAGTATAATGCAAGTGCGCAACAACATTTATTCAAAGTAATCTTTTAATTATATTAAACATGCAGACAGCCGTAACTAGACATTTTGGTGTCCTGCGCCAGAAAGAGCATTGGCGTCTATTCCCGTCCCCCCTCACCCCACAACCCCCAAATACTTTAATTGGGACAGCGAGTGGGGCGTGATCACACACTAGTACCACTTCAAATTACAGTACACTGCAGTGCAACCTTATTCTCATTACATTGCACAGCAGTAACCCGCAAAACTGAAGTTGCTGCTTTTCAGTGCGGTGGGGACGCGAGGGGCTCAATCCTGAAGGTGCTGCTGTTCAGTGGGGGTGCCAATAATACTGCTGGTGCTTCTTCTGTTCAGGGGGTGGTAGGGGGCTGTTACTGAATGGAGGGGGGGATGTGCAGGCATGGAGAGACAGTTGCTTACGAGCATTACTGAAGCCGATAGTGTCTGTCTTCCTTTTCTGTCCCGCTCACACTACTCCAGTCAGCCCTGTCCACCCTAACCACTATTGGTCTCTGTACCACTTCCCTGCTGCTGCAATTGGCCCAGGGCTCTTTCTGGAAGGTGGAGCTCTGGAGTACATAGAAGAAGCCTGGGTGCACTGCAAGTAACATGCGGGCACCCACCAAATATACAGATTGTGGTGGCGGCCTGTTCCGCCCCAGGGCATCCTGTGCTCTGTGCGGCGGCACCGGCCGTGCCACCCTAGTTACGGATCTGCATGCAGAATTAAGAAAGAGGTGCTGTGGACAGTTTAAAAGTAAAAGACAATAAGTGTTCACTGCAGTGGAGAGGGAATATACAGTATATTGGGCCTGATTCAGATCCGCACGTAAATTCCATCGCAGCTGTGATTTCTCACAGAACGCAATTGCGAAAATATGCTAATGAGCCACTCGCTGGCTGAGTCCCACTGAAAGCATCTCTCATCCGCCGCTCATGCACTGAACTGGAAACATTGAACGCAGATCCAGAGGCCATCACCCTTTTGAGTATGTCTAAGGTGCTGAAGACAGCAGGTCTACCGACACACAGCAGGCTCTCCTGCAGCGAGTAAGTACACAGTGGCTGATTTACGCCCTGAAAACCATGCCTGTCTTTTTGTAACCACCCCCGTTACCTCCCCCAAACGCTGACTACCTATCACTCAGTTTGCGAGTGAATCCTCTGTGTGTGTGTGATCTTAAAACAATCTCTGTGCGGCTTTCACACATGCACAATGGCTAACAATTGCTCAAACTACGTAAATTTCAGCATTGCTTGCGGATCAGATTCAAGCCCATAGTAACCTTGTAACTTAACATCTCAAATGTACAATACAGAGTAAGCTGACCTATCCTAGGAACTGAACAACACCGAGCAATAAAACAGCTGAGATAGAACGAGGACAGGGGTCGAGAGTAGAGCACTGTATCTAGTAGGGCAAGTGGAGGAGACTCACAGGGAGGGCAAGGATGTTTGGCCCATGATGAGCTTGTACAGTATCTGGATTATTGAAGAGCTCTTGAAAACATAAGTAAAGGAGCATTGGTGACATAGCCGGAATCGGTATGAAATACCGCCGATTCCCGGCAGCCCAACAGATTAACAGATCCCGGCGGCGGCAGCCCGACAGCGCTGGAAATCCCGATCGTCCTAAGGTAAGTAATCACTAACCTAACCCCCCTAACCCTAACCCACCTTAGGGGTGCCTAACCATAACCTCACCACAAGTGCCTAACCCTAATCCCCCCCTGTAAGTGCCTAACCCTAAGTCCCCCCCGGGGGTGCCTAACCCTCCCTCCCCCTAGTCTAATCCTCCCGGGGGGGTGCCTAACCCCAAGTCCCCCCCGGGTGCGCTAAACCTAACCCTCCCCAACCTGCGGCTGTCCGCTCGCGGCACTCGGCATCCCTTCGATCGGGATGCCGGGCGCCTGTCTCCCGGCGTCGGGTAAATGACAGGCGTCTAAATATAGACTCCTGTCATTTAACCCACGCCGGGATAAAGCAGTCGGGAAGCCAGCTGTCGGGATCATGTCAGCCGGTTTCCCGATTGCATCCCGGTGTGGGAGGTCGAACATGAGGAAGGAGGGCCCTGTCCATGAGAGCTTTACATACTAAGAGGAGGGAACAGTTGGTGGATAAACTAAATACAGTTACATAGGTTATTAAACTATTATCTTTGCAGTTTCACCAACACAAAAAAGTAGAATTAGTTCTGCAGATAAGGGCCAGATTGACTTAGCAGTGATCTGTCAGCTGCGTGTATAACTACTAATTGCTGCAGCTGGTTTCTGTTTGCAGCTCCATAGGCGACAAGTAGAAATTTGCTCTGAGATGCATCCCCACAAAGCCGCAGCTCACCGCTAATAGTCTGACCCTAAATGTGTTTCTTTATTGCTCATGATATGAAGATCGGGTAGTCAATATTTAAATTTTGTTAGCAAAGATGTTTGACTAGTAATTATTTCATGCTTTCTCTTTCGTGCCATAATCAGAGAGCATGAAACTGCAAGTTCATAAAGAAATGTTACTCCCAGTACAACCTTTAAGTGGAAAGTGTGTTACACAGATTGTGGATGTTTATGTAAATGTAAGTATGCTTATGTGGGTGTGGCCTTACATTATTATTACACACCTTTGACATAGTAGTAGTTAATGCCAATAGAAACAGAAACTAGCCATTAGGAATCATTAAATAGAGTGTGAGAGGCAATATTGAGCACATGAGACATAATTACCAACTTTGCAATGCAAATACCAAACAAATATAAATGCCTAATAATGTTACGCAGGAGCCCCAATCCTAATTTTGCACATTGTCCATTCCTATTGTAATATTTTTCTTTGTGCATATTTCCATGCATTGTGCAGGGATCTGACTCTATGAATGGATGTTACTCAGCACATCAAAAGTGAGGAAAAAAAAAAGCACATGTGCAGTTCAGGTGTTCAGCAGGTTCTGGTACCAGAGTGCGGGCAGTGGTTACTAATTGGCTCGGGCTTGATGGAGGGTCTAGCAGGGACCCAGGTCCGCCAAATGCGCCCCCCCTTTACCCATTTCCCGCACCATATAATGCCCTCTCACTGTGGTCTCCTCTGCTTACTGTGCCTATTTCCCGCACAATATAATGCCCTCTCACTGTGGTGTCCTATACTTATGCTGTCTACTTTTTGCACCATGTAATATAATGTAACAGTCTAATTTTTTCCACTGGACCGAACAGTCTTCCTTTTGTTTCCATTAAATCAGGTGTTTGGAACATATGCAACACATCCCTTCAGACTCAGCGATCATTATTATGGAACAGGGGAAACGTTCCTCTTCACATTCAATCCTGATTTTAAGGTAAATCTTTTCCCATGGTTCTTAGTATATGGTTTGTTAATGTATTGCAGAAAACTTCCCAAGCATAGACACATGGTGAGATACTTTCAAATAGTAACACAACGGAGGTGATAGGTGACCTATGCTGACTATGAAAATCCTTAATATAATGGAACCATTGATTAGTATTGTACAGAGTTGGCTGACTACAGGTATTAACAGCCATAAGGTTATCATGTATAATAATTAATTACAGCGTACACAGACGATTTTAGAAGGTGTTGTTTTGTTTTGTTTTTTTGTTTTCTTTCAAATTATATATCCAGACTAATGGAAGTTAATGTATTATTGAGAAATGTTAATCTCCCTTTAAGATGATGCCTATTTACAGAAGAAAAACTTTGAGAGATGGAATTGTATTGCACTATTGCACAGATTTCCTGCATTCAGCCGTTGTAAGCTAAGCCAGTGCCGGACTCCTGATACTAGTGCATAGTGACACCTAGTGGGCTCATCCTGAAAATACATTTTATGCTGCATTTAGCTGTGGAAATAGCATTACTGTACTCTAATAGTTTCTGAACTCTATTTTTTGTTTCTTTTTTTCCAATTTTTATGTACAGTTAATGTTTCATGGGCTGTATTGTCCTCTGCATAATTTCTATTGCAGGCATTCAAATGGAGTGGAGAGAATTCTTATTTCATTAATGGAGATATCACTTCTTTGGAGCTTGGTGGTGGAGGGTTAGTATTCACTCATTCTTGCTTGGTGTCCTATTTTTACAACATTTGCAATTAGATCTAAACAAATTTAGTATATGAACAAAGTAACTTATTATATTTTTATGAAATGACACTAATATATACCGTATGGTAGCTTTTGTGTGACCGGAAAAAAACAGTAAATAAAAAAAACAAAAAACACTTCAGCATGGGGTTTCCTACTTGCTACTTAAGGTGCTTTTGCTTATGGTTTGTGTACCTTATTGGAGCTCATCCACGATGTCCTCAGTTTTGAAGAGCTTTTGGGATGGAACAATCTGATTACCAGGATGCTAGCAGCAGTATGTTAAGAGATCAGTGTCCTTCTGTATCGGGAGGCAGATGCTTTGTTGAGTTACAAAGTCCTGCAGTAAAATTAGCTGAACCTATTCTGATAGTGGCTTGCAGTCTTATGTCTGCATACTGACAAAATCTTCTATTAACGTTTCTTTAACAAATAATATTATTGGTCAGGATTATGGAATTACTGATAGACTCTGTCCACACCCATGTGTACTAAAAGCTTGTCAGTACTTCCCGTGTGTGTGTGTGTGTGTGTGTGTGTGTGTGTGTGTGTATGTGTGTATATATAATATATATATATTATATAAAATAAATAAGATTCTTCCCTAGATTTATTAATACTTAGTAAATAGCAGCTAGCATGCTGATCTAGCTAGACTGAGTTGATGTAAATGTATCGTAGCTCATATTTCTACCATTCTTTTGCAACCGCAACTAAACAGAAAATTATGATCACACTTGGGACAAGAGCACAATATTGGTTTGAATATTAATTTCCAAACTTTAAAATTGAGCCAGAATTAAAGGAAGTTTAGTTCCTTTGTTTTTATTAGTAATAAACCCATGAAATAAATGTAAAGATTTTTTTCTCATTGATTTTGTTCTGTTCTTTCAGAGGTCGATTTGGCTTGTGGCTTGATTCAGATTTGTATCATGGACGCAGTAACCCCTGTAGTACATTTAATAATGACATCCTATCTAAGAAAGAAGATTTTATCATTCAGGACTTAGAAGTGTGGACCTTTCAATAAAGGGATATCCTATGGCATGTAAAGATGTCTTTCGCATTAGGTCAGGGAGAGGACATCAGGCAGCACATTGCTAACATGCATTTGACTTTCTATTACTGAACTAAGAACATTATGCTCTTCCTGATTGCACTGAAGAATCCATATTTTTTCATGAATGCAATGCTGTTATGAACAAACTTTGACTGCTTCAAGCCGTTAATGCAGGACTGGAAACCTATTATTGAAGCCTTGTATGAAATGTTAATGACTCATGACAGAGTCTACGTGTGAGTAGTGGTAGGGAAAGTCAAACTGATACGATCATGCAATATGGTTCCTAAAAAGTAACTTGGTGGGAGGCTGCCTATGTTCATTATGGAATACTTCTGAAAGCTGTATGTCCACACAATTACCCCCCAAGAAGAGGAGAAAATGATTATCATTTTAAGAAAACAATGGTAACATTATTTTTTTTAACTTCTTGAACAATATTGCTGACCTTCAATTTCTAGATCTCCCCTCATGGCACTTTTTTAAAGGATTCCAGTTATAAAATACATACGCACAGATATTTACACTACGACTTGTTTCCCCTTATATTCGCTTTTATGACAAGATACCCTACTCTTCTTTCCCCCATGCCACTGAAAGCTGGAGCTTGTTGTTGTTGACCGTTGCTATTTAGGGGAGGTGCATTTTAGACCATGATAGGAAGCCATACACATTGCATTGTTTTTATATGTATATCTCTGTTAGCCAAGAGAATGTTGACAAAAAAAAAAAAGGGTTTGTGGAGAGATGAGATACTGGGCAGGTGACTTTATTGTTCCAAGCAAGAGTATTGCACTGAGGAACGCAGGTCGTTTCTGAAAGCTGCTTTATTTTTTTTTTTTGTAATTTTTAATCTGTTTTTCTAAACGTATATATTTTTTTTTTTTTTTTAGTTTTTGCCTTATTTTTCAATAATTTGAAATTATTTAGTAAAGTGTTGTTAAGTTTTCTCTACGCGTATTTTATGTTGTACTTTTATATACTGGTTAGCATAATGTGACCTCCATCTAATTATCCAAACTGCTGGGAAAGTTCTTGTAATAAAATGAATATCTGGAAACACTGACTATAATTATCAATGTACAAAATAATTTGAAATACATATTTTGTGATGGCAAATATGTAGATTTAATCAGAAAGCAGGTGCCACAACAATAAGAAGGTAAGAAGAATGCAGAAAAAATAAAAACGCTGAATTCACAGACTTATAGGAATGTTGTGATCAGCATTCAATGACAACTAATATGCATAATGCATTATTTACTTACCACAGAGATGAGATTATATTGATCCATTGATTTTCTTGCATGTTAACTGTCAATACATCATTATCTACATTTTAGAATTTAAAAACTTAATACACAAATTATTAATGCAAATTAATAATTAGAAGAAGTTTTTTAAATCCAACAATATTCATTATATTTATGCAGGTATGGATTACTGAAACTTTCCTTCAGCAATTCAATAACTTTTGCACAGTGACTTCTCAGAGGCCTAGACCAGTCTTCATACCTTGTTTGTGCTGTTGGGAAGAGTTAGCTGGTGATCCACTAAACTGGTGTTTGGGAGCAAAGTGCTGATTGTCATTTGCTCCTACACATAACCAGATTTTTATTCCAACCAATCAACTAATTGGATGTTTGGATGAAAGTTGGTCTGGTGTATGTATGGCCAGTGTTAGTGACCAATCCATTGAATTCACCCCCTCTTCTCCCAATGGTGACATATGTTCATGTTGTATAACAATACAATCTTAAATTAGAAGGTGATACTGTCCCTTAAACTGAGAAACAGGTTTGGTGTTTAGTCAGCTTACCTCAATAAAGCACCACACAAAGTTGTATGACATTTGGCTGTTGCGAGGTCATGCTGAGCGACTGGATCACTTCCAGTTTCACTGGGGCTTGTTGGTGTAGTTAGAATTTGCCTATTTGTGTGGTTGTCTTCTAACACACCCAATACTGATCTATAATCTGATTATTATTGGGTCTGTTTCTCATTTTGGTGCCACAATCTGCAATATTAACCTAATGTTTTGGATGCCTTTCTCTCACTGTTGAGAACAAGGCCAATTGGACACCAGGCTTCCATAGCACAGGTGTTTATTGATCCCAGCTGAGGTCAGATAACTAATTGGATAGAGCACTATGAAAACAGAGGGGTTGTCCAAAAGGGAACCACTTAGGACAACTCTTTTCACCCCACTATATTTCTTCAGCAGACATTTTACACAATTTACACAAGTGTTCCAAAACATGTGATTTTTGTGAGTGCATATATGCTCTATTTACTCATTTTTGATGATTCTATAACTTAACATCTGTCCACTGTTCTGTCATATTACTGGAGTAGAAAGTAGCACCGATGAACTTGTGATCCAACAGTTATGGCTTAAAGGTGTTTTCCAAGCCAAGTGTATTTTGTACCCACCCCATCACCGCTGCAAAGTAATATATACTAATATTTATTATGAAGCCAAATTCTCTTCTGTACGTTTGCATTTTTGATGACTGTATAGTCTACAGTGGATTTACAAAGTCTACAATCCATATTGAAATTGCAGGTTTTGCAATGTGAAGCCTGAAATCCAGATAAGTCATGTCAGTCCTTTTCCGCCATTACTGTAACCTAGCGAAAGTCAGACAATGTTTTTAAAAAAATAAGCAAAACTAAAAAAAACCTACAATTCCCTGGTTGCATAAGTGTGCACACCCTTAAACTACCTTTTACTTTTATTTTAGCATGGTCTTTCTTTAATAGGTCCCCATCAACCTGGACATTGTGATTCTCTCCCACTCTTGTCTGCAAACTAGTTGAAGGTCCATGGTATTGTGATGGGATATCATCTGCTGTGCGCAACCCTCTTTTGGTCATTCCAGGTTTTTAAATGGGATTGAGGTTTGGGTAATTCCAAGACTGTAATCTGTGTGATTCGGATTGGTATCTTGGATGGTGAAATTCCCCTTCATCTTTCTGACGGAAGCCAGCAGGTTTCATGCCAAAGTATAATGATTTTTGGAGCTACAGGTTGAGTCTCCCATATCCAAATATTCCAAATTACAGAATATTCTGAAATACAGAATTTTTTAGCATGATTGATATGGTGAAACTTTTTGCTTTTTGATTGATCAATGTACACAAACTTTGTTTAAGGCACAAATATTGAATAGAATTACCTGCAGGCTTTGTGTATAAGGTGTATATAAAACATAAATGCATTATGTGTTTAGATTTGAGTCTCATTCCCAAGATATTTCATTATATTATGCAAATATTCCAAAATACGGAATGTTCAGATATCCAAAATACCCCTGGTCCCAAGCATTTTGGATATGGGGGACTCAACCGTACTCATTATGCTCTCTCTGTAATGATTACAGCCCCTGACCCATCTGAAGAGAAGCCACCCAAAGCATGAGGATGTCCCCATCATGCTTCACCTTTAGGTGTGGCAATCTCTGGATGATCAGCTGTGTTATTGTGCCAAATATATTTTTTAAGAAATCGAGCAAAAAAAAAATCCATCTTTGTCTCAATAGACAATAAAACATGTGCTCACATGATTTGGGGAAATTAAATATTGTTGCATGATTTACAGTAGATGGCCTGGGATGTTATCTTTTGTGCGAAGTTGCTTCTGTCTTGCAATACTAGCCCATAGCCCAGACATGCAGTATATGGAGATTGTCACATGTAGGGAACAACCTGTTCCTGACGGAACTATCTTCATCTCCTTTAATGCTGTCGTAGGCTTCTCTGTATCCTCCCTCATGCGTATTCTACACGTCCTGAAATCATCTTTGGATTGAAGTCCTGATATTGGCAATGTTCCTTTTGGGTCACACTTCTCCACTTATTGCTGATAGCAGTGGTCCACTGAAGGGGTGCAGACTGCACTGGGTGTCGCTCTCTGAGGAGGTGACTCCAAAATGCCAGCTCCTCCTCAGTGACCAGGAGCTGCACTGTTAGTGTGCAGATCCCGGTCACTGGAGAGGAGTCGGCAGTCCGGGGAGAGTCTCTGGGGGCATCGAAAGAGGGGATGTGCTGCGAGGCCACACCCCTTTTGAGAATTGATTCAGGGATTTATTTGGCGCACTGGGTGTCGCTGACTCCAGTGTTGCCACTGCTAATAGTCTTCACAATGTTCCATGGTACATGTAACTCCTTTTTGAAGCTCTATTATACATCAGTCCCGATTTGGTATCTTTCAACAATGAGCTACAGTACCATTAGGGGCGTGATGCAGCAAGCCGAGAAATGCAGTCAAACCCCAAATATGCAATTTTGACTGCATTTTTCATATGCACCAAGCCCAGAGTGCTTGGTTGTGGTGGGTAATGCCATCTTCCTGATGGCGTTACCCATAGAAGCCTATGGGCTTATCTCCACAGAGTGCTGACAGAGGGATCCAATCAGATCCCTCCCAGCACCCCACCATGGTATGCACATCCTTCTGCGCATGCGCAGAAGGACGCCGGAGGGGCTTCTGGATCATAGACCCGGAAGCCCCTCCACCGCAAAGGGCTGCTCGTATCGACAGAGCAGTCCTTTGCGGTGATCGTCATGCATACTGGCGTTGCCAACGCTGGCATGCATGCGATGACCGGCGGAATGCATCGCTACTGCGATGCATCATGCATCCCACCCATTTTGAAATCTCATAGAAACCTACAATTTGATCGCAGATAGAACCACTTGGCCCATCTAGTCTGCCCTTTGGTGGACCATGGCTATGCCAGTAGGAAGCAACCAAGAAAACTGCAAGGAAAAACTACAGGAACAGCTCATCTTTATTTGGGGTTAATCACAATCCCTTTCATTCCTCGCAGGTGCAAATTCCCTTTGAACATTATTTTGAATGTGATTTGTTAACTCTGCACCCTGTTACACCCCATTATGAATGGATGTGTGCAATTGTGCAACCAAGGTATTGTGGCTTTGGATTTCATTAATTTCTCCTAAAAATTGTATATTTGTATTTTCAGTTGCATTTTTGTTGGTTACAAGGTCATACTAAAGGTGTTAAAAAAAAGCCTGATGTGATTTATCCCGATTTCAGCATATCTACCAATTATCCTGGTTTGAGGGTTTTGTCCCACCTTTACAACCGCAAGTTCATATTCCTGATAGGTCAGGCAGTTGGCAAGAGATGTAATTCACTGCTGCTCTGCATAGCAAAAGCCTCAAAAAGGAAGGGGTGTGGTCCAGTGAATCAGAACGTTGACCACACCCCTGTGATGTGAGGACACACCCTGTTGCCTCCTTGTAGTGCACTTTATTGTCCCGATTTATCAGTACATGTTGGGAGATATGTTTCGGGGTTTACCTGACTTTTTATATCCACTGCCCATCCATAATCAAAGCATGGTGTTTTCTCCTCACTTGTTTTTGGAGCTTTCCTGAACATGTGTAATTGATTTAACTTAATCCTTAGTGTCTATAGGATATCCTGGGTATTGTTTCCTCCACCCATTTGCCTTGTATAACTGATGATAATTTTCTAGCACAATATAAAATATTCTAGTTACAGGTAGCAAGGGAGCTAGGTAAACTGTGACTCGGGAACTGGTGTCAGGTATTTGGTGCGAGCCACAACATTTAACACAGGTTCAGACTGGTCAGCAAAGGACTGGGATTAGAAGGTAAGTGTGTCAGTCAATAGTGCTCACTGATACTAAGGAGGTGGGAACTAAAGAGATTAAATTTAAGATGGAACAGTTTTTTTCAAACTTATTCTCATTCCATATTAACTTCCGAAATTGGTCACGCCCCTGACTAAATTTAATAGAGAAAATTAGTATAAAGAAAACTGAGGATTGAACATTTTGTCCACTCCAACTGTAACCGCATTTAAACCACCTGGCTTTGTTACTCATGATACCAAAATAGCAGATTGTGCAAGAGTGTTGCCTTTTAAGCTTTCTTTGGGTAGATGACAGTTTGTGGTTCATTATTATTATTATTATTATTATTATTATTAATAGTATAATAATAATTTTTTTTTTTCTTATTTAAACCATAATTTTGAACTTGAATTCTGTATCTCTATGAAGAAAGCTGGGTCGTGGAAATTTGCAAGACGCAAGTTGAAACACAAGGATCATAATAAATTAAACTACTGTTTTTATGTAGATATTTTTTATATTAATTAAAGCCTTTGTTAACAAAACACTTGTGGCTTGGGTCCATTCTCTTAAGCACATTGTTCAGAGATGCTGAAATGTGTCAAAGCACTGGTAACTTCTATAAAATTGTTTAATCTTAAAAATAAGGTATTATTCAAAATTGAACTGTTAAGCAAACTTTAACAAAGCTTTATTTACTGTGGGCACAGAAAATAGCATTACTATTTTTGATGTGTTTATTCTTTGAACAGACCACACATTTGTTGCTGTTATGGGTATCTCAGTGCATGGTTATCTCACATACTTCACCAGTTAATTGGCCAAAATGTACTTGCATCACAACTGGGGTCAACACCTAAAGGACTTTGCTTTTGTATGGTAATATTTGCAACTTGTATTTGCAAGGTTGATGATACTGCCTAAATATACAGAAGCTCTGCTTCTTAAATGATCACTGACACCATGGAATGGCTGATATGTACAGCAATGCTTCAATATTTTCAATAAAGGAATACAGTATATAAATCTTATTGGGAGTGTTTCTTCATTCATCTAAAATTGATACTTGCACTATGCAAATGTAGCTGTAATAACATGAGAAATAATATGAAAAGGGTGTTGGACATTGTAAAATTATCTAATTTTCATAAATACAAATGTTGGAAAGAAACTAGTAAGTCTCACAATGTGAAATAGGATAGATTACAGCTCTAACCATATAATTATGAGTGTGTGAATTATCTATCTTATTTTATTTACGTTGGTCATAGTGTGCCTACAAATGTGAGTTTTAAAAACCGTGCACTTGGAAGGTGCAAATTTCTTCCCATTGAAAGCCTAGGACAAGATTTGATCTAGGGATTATAGGTGGCAATGTCCTTGGGCATTATGAAAAGGTGACTACCTCCAGCTTGTCTCCTACTTTCAGTGTGAGGCCTATACTAGGGCAGATGGTGTTGATATTTAAATGAACCTCTATATACCCCTGCCTGTACCTTCTAAAATCCTTCCTATAAACCTCTAAGGATGACGCTAATTTGCGTACACAGTCATACAATAAATAGAGACTCCAGACTCAGAACATGTGGTTCCGAAGCACAAAGTATTATTCAAGTAAAAGTACAGTCAGTTATATGCTATGATCTGTGTACAATAAGCGCAAATAAATCATAAAGTCACAAGGTACAGTTGATATACATATGCATGATTAAACTTCAACATACAATGAGAGAGACACAGAGACACAGAAAGAGAGAGACAGACAGATCAAACTACAGAGAGAGAGAGGCACACAGAGAGAGAGGCACACAGAGAGAGAGGCACACAGAGAGCGACAGAGAGAGAGACAGACAGATCAAACTACAATGAGAGAGAAACAGACAGAGAGAGAGAGACACAGAGAGAAAGAGAGAGAGACACACAATTTAGGTGCAAAAGGAAATTATACAGACCCAAGTACAGTATACATACGCAGGCGCTTCCGGACCCGGAGATAGGCATCAGCAAGAGACCCCTCGTCATTCAGCATTCAGCACGAAGACTCAGAACCAGCGTTCGTGCACTCATATTTATACCCCCCCAGAAAAAACGGGACAATAGGGAAGTCTGTTGCTGATATCATTGGTTCCCAGGGGTGAAGCATCTGTTACAGCACATTTAACAGGCTGGTTCAAACAGACTCTCCCTGCCTCTAACAGCTGGGGGTCTTCCTCTTCACGCCTCCTGCAGCATCCTAACCGTTGCTTCTAAAATATACATTTTGTTGCTTGTAGGCTCTGCGATCCATAACTCGGGAATGTATGATGCGATCTCCCCACCGATAACACCGGAATACTGTAAAAAGGATACGCATCAGTACAACTCCAAACATGACTTGTTTAGCATGTATAATACCTTAGTTATCAAATATCTTTATTTTTCAGCATTTAAACTAACTGAACCAACTTAAATCATACACTCTAGAGCTTATTGAACCTTATGTGTGAATATGTAATGTGTGGGTGTTCGGGGTTTGATATAAGGACGCTAGTTATTAATGGGTGATATTTGAGTGCATAATTTCTCATACACGAAGTGAACATTCAGCAGTGTGGATTGCTGAGCATTATAGTTCCATGCCCTCTGTCAGCAGGCCCCCACCTGTCCTGTGTTCAAAGGAAAAAAACCTCTTTTGTTCTCCCAGACTCTTGTGTGAACTGTGAATCAAGCTGTGAAGTTGGGGCCATCCTGTCTAGGATTCAGACAAATCCTATTGTGTAGATCAATGCCTGGATTATATTACAATTGCCACAACTATGCTTTATCTGCATCCAGGGATTCCCAATTTGTATGTAAAAATAACCATTGTCTGTTCTATTTACTCTTACTCAGAAAACTTGTTCTTCCAGTTGCCCTTGGTAGATTAACAAAAACATTGCCATCTGTTCTTAGCTCCTGAGTTGTAACTTGAAATGACGCTGGTCACAAAATGGCATCTTTGCAGATTCTTATTTCTAAAATGGAGTCTAGCTGCCATTTGCAAGATGGCGTCGCGCACGCTTCAATTTTAAACTGATCTTGTCTCAGCCAATTCAGCTTCGACAGTCCACCCTTTGATAACAAACAACATGCTATCACAATCTGCTATTTAGAATTTAATTTAGGCTTACATTTACATATTATTTTTGTGTTATTATGGGATGGCACAAGGTGGTTCTTAGTCCATCAATAATGTGTCTCTGGGTGGGGACATAAAACTACTATTATACGCACACCGCGGATCTTGGAAGATCATGTGAAAGGTGTGGGAATGTGTCATGCTGGGAGGCGGGTTTTTGAAAGCCGAGGTCTGAGGCTGTGGGAGGAGGCGAAGGCGAGAGGCCTGGACGTATGATCTCCGCATCCACAAGTCTTGGTCGTTGGCTAGACCTAGTCAATGGTGCAGAGTCTAACTCACAAGGAGGCGGTCGCCAGTGACCCCTCCAAGCGGGATATGGGCTCGTGCGGCTCCCTGTAAGCAGGTTACGGTCCTTTGACTTGGTGACCAAGGCCTGCAGGGAAAAGAGAATCAAAAACACCCGTGGCCCAAGGGTAATGCCTGGAATAGGCACGTGGGGAGTGGGATAGAACTCGTGGCTGGAGAAAGGCACTTGAGGTGCTGGCTAGAGAGGTGTGGAGATTTATTGGTAGGCTGAGGTAACAGCTGGATATCCCACGAAGTATATACTGGATTGCCGGCCGGAGATCATGCACTAGGGTGCAATGAGATGAAGGGTTAACCTGCACACAGGCTGTGATGGTGAAAGCACTATGATGAGATGAAGGGTTAACTTGCACACAGGCAGTGATGGTAAAAGCACTGTGGTGAGATGGAGGTTAAACTTGCACACATGCTGTTGATTAGTAAAGGTACTGTGGTGAGATGGAGGTTAGCTTTCACACAGGCTGCTGATAGTAAAGGCACTGTGATGAGATAGCTCAGAAGCTCTGGAAGAAACACACTGGAAGCACGGGAACCTAGAACGAGACTCCTCTAGTTACACTATCGGCGACAATGATTGTTCAGGCAACTACCTGCAGCACAGGAGCCGGATATTTACCCCTGGAAGCCTGCTGATAGGCCCACAGCGTCAGCCAGTCGGGCCACTCAGGGAAGGAAGTACTGACATAGGGAAAGTGTCATGGCGGCACCCATGATGGAAACTGCGATCCCCGTTCACCGGGTCGCCTGACACCACAGCTAAAGGGTGAATGCTCAGCTCCTCCCACGTCACCTCGCCAGCTGCCCGGGAAGTCAGAGGAAGCTGGCGGTACGGTAAGGGACGGCCGATCCCCGGCTGAACTCTGACAGGAATGCACCAGTCTTATAAAAGCAGTCTTGAAGGGGAATTTAGACTTTACATTATCTGAGGTGTTTTAAAAATAAATTTCATTAATACATTCTATGCATGTCTAAATATAATACATTAAAGGATGGTATTTCCTAGCTCAGGGTTGTAATGCAGTTCTGTATTTACCTCGGTATTCATACTGGCCACTATCATAATTTCATTCTTTCGTTTTACTCTATTTTTAAATTTTCCACACTTCAACACAATAGGAACACACCAGACGCATCATATTTCTTTTGCCTCTGTGTTCATATTGTGTGTGAAGATAGGGTGACGGTGTGTTTTTATGTATACCCAGCATTTCAATATGTGTGAGGGTCATAACTTTTGGAAGTATTTTTCCCAAATAACAAAACAATTACAATACTAAAATTGGTCAGACACTCCCCTGATTGGCATTGCACTCCTCCTCCTGACTCCACTCCATCAGCTCCGCCATCAGCTCACATCTCCTTTATCGGTCCCCCATCACAGACACTGAGTATCCCCAAACAGATCATCATGACAAAAACTCTGGAAAGAAAAAGAACTAGGATGACCACAGCAGACCACTCCATTGCTGGAAGCACTGATCTACACATTTCTTTAGCTCAGATATCTCACCGTCACCTTTTTAATCCTTCCGGCACAAGCTCGCAATCGACAGGTCCACGTTATCGGACTTGTATCTCCACCGGTTGGTTAACCTCCCTATAGTGAGTGGAATGGACCCACGTATCTTCCCCGGCCACCCTTTGTGGATGTAGTATCGTCCGATACGGACCTTTCCACCGATCAGTCAAACCTGAGCTAAAAAAAATTTGGATCATAACAAATTCTCCACATTTGACATCATGACAGTTTGCATTAGACATGTTAGTTAATAACACTTTCAATTTCGGTTATTCTCATTCATCTTCGTGAGACCCTGCGCAGTAACCTCATTATCATATTTTCGCATGAGGCTGCCTGTTTGAACAGTATCTCCAAGGGGGGCAAATAAAGGAAAAGACAGTCTGGGATAATCTTAGTGTCGTTACCCATCACCTTTCACATGTTCTTGGAAACGTCACCTGTAAAATAAGTCCCCCCCATCATTTTTTAATAATTCTAGGGATATAGTATCTGCATACAGGTTCCTGCAATTATATCCTTAGCAACCTTGTGTCCTATGAGTGGGAGATAAAGCACAACAGTTTAATATCATTTAAACATGACCTAAAATACAACAATAAATCGTCCACATTTTACATGAGAACAGATACATTGGCAGGTTGAAAAGATTGTAAACAGTCATATAAGGCCTGGGAGAAGATACTGGGGTTACCTATGAACCCATGGGAAACTCGTGTTCCTGTGTGGTGTTCTTCACTTTGCAGTTCTTACTTACGTGTCCCACTTGGTGACAGTTAAAACATAATTTTGAACAGGGTGGATGAAAAGATTGTTGTGGGATTTGAGCAAGAGGGAAAGGTGGTGGGTAAGGGTAAGGATAGGGAGGTTAAGGATATTGTGGGGGATATGAGTATGGGACCTGTGGTTGTGTATGATATGTGGGGTAAGGATGTGTTTGCTGTGGTGTGGGATTGGTGAGGACGTGTAATTGTTCAGGTGCAGGTGTGGGTGCAGGTGTGTCGGTTGGCTGTGATGTTATTGTCATTCCTTCCAGAGCTTGGATACTGACAGCCATTAGTTTTTCACCCTGGGTCTCTCTCTTCTTTGTGATATTTTTATCATGTTCTATGGCAGACTCTATGAGGTTATCTATTCTAAGTCCCCTCCATCCAGGCTGTGAGGTCTGAGCCCGAGTCTTTAAGTCGTCTCTCAGACCTTCCATGAGTACCGTGAATATCATTCCCCTGTGGTGAGTGCTATCATTAATATCTTCTATCCCAGTGTACTGGGTAATAGCCTGCAGAGCCCGATCGCAATAATCTTCTGCAGTCTCACTCTCTTTCTGTTTAATGGTGAAAATTTTGTTCCAGTTAACTACTACTGGAAAATATATACCCAATTGAGTTACAATGTGGGAAATGTTACCTTGGTTTACTTGGTCTATTAAGGGAACGTCACCATCCAATACACAATCCGTGATAAATTTTGTCACGTCGGTATTGCATGGTAGACAGGCCCTTAACACCACACGCCAATCTTTATTAGTTGGCTCATGAGAACTACCCAAATTTCTCAAAATTCTTTGACATTTGGCTAGTTCCTTTTTGGGATCGGGGAAATCATTTATGATGGAATTTAGTTCTGCTCTTGTCCAAGGACAATGCATTACTACTTCCCTCGTGGGCACTATACCGTTCGCGTCTGCATTTCCATTTGGAACAGTTATTGTCCGAATGCGATGCAGACCGGCAGCGTTGCTACCTCTGACCTGGTTACCTGGCTGGGGGTTTAATCTGCTGCTGCTACGTATGGTATGAACAACTTCCTCTACGGGTGCAGAGGGCATTAACACTTCCCTTGCTGTTACTGATGGAGATGGCGGCACCACTCGTGATTGTGGTGATGCAGCATCTATCATCTGCACAGCATGGGAAATGGCAGACATTACAATAGGCTCATCATCCGCATAATGAACATTTTCTTTATAATTGCTTAAGAGAGGGTACAAGTTGCTTGTTACATTTTTATGGGTATTTTTGGTAACTGTACTTGCACCTCCATCCACATAAGGTGGGGGTGGTGAGCGTGAACTGCTGGCAATACTCTCCACGATGCTACCTTGCTGCACGTGCGCGCCATTTTGTGGCTCGCCCGTATTGCAATTCAGCGTCGCGGATGTATTTTCTGGCAATGTGCTCACGACGCTAGTTTGCGTCATTTGCACATTGTTAAGCCACGCATCCCCTTCATGCTGCCATAGTTTTTAAACATTCAAAATATTTAACCTTTTTCTCTCGGGAGCGCATCAAACTGATGTGATCCCAGACATTGTCTAACACATTTTTATCAAAACTACCAATTCTGGGAAATGGTCTAACACTCTTCCTCATCATATTAAACCATAAATCACAATACCTTATTGCATAAGTACTGTACTTGGTATGCATGATACGACGGGCTGATCCGATCGGCGCCTCCATTAGCAGCACATCATTGCCTAACATCTCTACTGTTTGCGTGGCTCCCATTCTGAGACAACTCCTACGCTTTTCAATAAAGATTTAGACCGGTGAAAGACAATCAAGACACTTTCACTTACCTGTGGACGATTTAAGTCGGCGGCGCCCACACACCTGGATAAGATTTAGTAAGGCAACTTCCACACCTGGATAAGATTTGAAAAAGGCAACTTCCACACCCGGATAAGATTTGAAAAAGGCAATTTCCACACCCGGATAAGATTTAGTAAGACGACTTCCACACCTATGAGAGTTTATATGTCGGCTACTCTCACGCACCTCTCTACAACCAAGACAACATGTACAACTGCTATTGTGTATAGAACGGTAAAGCTGCTTACCGGGCGGCTAGACTAACCCTTGCACCTAGCCTTTAAGGATAATACGATACCCTTAACTTTGTTCAACAAATATTCACTGTTACACACCTTGTTCCTGCGCAGAAAAATACACGTTAACCCAGATATTGGTAATAGAAAAAAATGTAAACCTAAATGGCTTTGTTCAAACACGTGGCAGCACAACCGGAAGTACGTATACGCTATTGTGCGACCAGTCGCATACACAATAATGCGACTACCACACAACTGTATATTGGCTTTTTAACTGCGTACGCAAAAGTGCGTCTTTGCTATGCGCAAACCTGCGCATAGCAAAGTACTGCGGCACCCCTCTAAGAGTTAGGTTCTATCAACAAAGGAAAACAAACTTTCCTTTCTTGTCCCTAGATTCTAGTCAGCTTCCTTGGCTCACACGAAAATGGATAGCGATTTTTCAGCACAAAGCGGTTGCAGGAAAACCCTGCATGTGGCCACTCCACCCTTTGCTGAGACATCGATAGCCGTATGTGCCGTGTGAGTAGGTAAGTGACTTCACTCGATGAGCCCCCATCTGTTGATATTTAAATGAACCTCTATATACCCCTGCCTGTACCTTCTAAAATCCTTCCTATAAACCTCTAAGGATGATGGTAATTTGCGTACGCAGTCATACAATAAATAGAGACTCCAGACTCAGAACATGTGGTTCCGAAGCACAAAGTATTATTCAAGTTAAAGTACAGTCAGTTACACGCTATGATCTGTGTACAATAAGCGCAAATAAATCATAAAGTCACAAGGTACAGTTGATATACATATGCATGATTAAACTTCAAAATACAATGAGAGAGACAGAGAGAGAGACAGAGAGACACAGAGAAAGAGAGACACAGACAGAGAGACACAGAGACACACAGAGAGAGACACACACACACAGAGAGAGAGACACAGAGAGACAGACAGATCAAACTACAATGAGAGAGACACAGAAAGAGAGAGAGAGACACAGAGAGAGAAGGACACAGAGAGAGAGACACACAGAGAGAGAGAGGCACAGAGAGAGAGAGAGGCACACAGAGAGAGAGACACAGAGAGACAGACAGATCAAACTACAATGAGAGAGACACAGAAAGAGATAGAGACAGAGAGAGAAAGACACAGAGAGAGAGACACAATTTAGGAGCAAAAGGAAATTATACAGACCCCAAGTACAGTATACAGACGCAGGCGCTTCCGGATCCAGAAATAGGCATCAGCAAGAGACCCCTCGTCATTCAGCATTCAGCACGAAGACTCAGAACCAGCGTTCGTGCACTCATATTTATACCCCCCCAGAATAAACGGGACAATAGGGAAGTCTGTTGCTGATATCATTGGTTCCCAGGGGTGAAGCATCTGTTACAGCACATTTAACAGGCTGGTTCAAACAGACTCTCCCTGCCTCTAACAGCTGGGGGTCTTCCTCTTCACGCCTCCTGCAGCATCCTAACCGTTGCTTCTAAAATATACATTTTGTTGCTTGTAGGTTCTGTGATCCATAACTCGGGAATGTATGTTGCTATCTCCCCACCGATAACACCGGAATACTGTAAAAAGGATACGCATCAGTACAACTCCAAACATGACTTGTTTAGCATGTATAATACCTTAGTTATCAAATATCTTTATTTTTCAGCATTTAAACTAACTGAACCAACTTAAATCATACACTCTAGAGCTTATTGAACCTTATGTGTGAATATGTAATGTGTGGGTATTCAGGGTTTGATATAAGGATGCTAGTTATTAATGGGTGAGATTTGAGTGCATAATTTCTCATACACGAAGTGAACATTCAGCAGTGTGGATTGCTGAGCATTGTAGTTCCATGCCCTCTGTCAGCAGGCCCCCACCTGTCCTGTGTTCAAAGGAAAAAAACCTCTTTTGTTCTCCCAGACTCTTGTGTGAACTGTGAATCAAGCTGTGAAGTTGGGGCCATCCTGTCTAGGATTCAGACAAATCCAATTGTGTAGATCAATGCCTGGATTATATTACAATTGCCACAACTATGCTTTATCTGCATCCAGGGATTCCCAATTTGTATGTAAAAATAACCATTGTCTGTTCTATTTACTCTTACTCAGAAAGCTTGTTCTTCCAGTTGCCCTTGGTAGATTAACAAAAACATTGCCATCTGTTCTTAGTTCCTGAGTTGTAACTTGAAATTACGCTGGTCACAAAATGGCGTCTTGCAGATTCTTATTTCTAAAATGGAGTCTAGCTGCCATTTGCAAGATGGCGTTGTGCACGCTTCAATTTTAAACTGATCTTGTCTCAGCCAATTATTCAGCTTCGACAATGGGGTGACCACCCGGAGCCCAGACCAAAGGCAAATGATGAGTATGATATCTGCATGGAACTGCTATGAATGGGGGTTCCAATTGCAAATCTTTCTTCAACTGGACCCTCCAGTAGCTTGTACCCTGGTGAGCAGAGGTCAGAAGGCTGTACTGTATTACACAATAGCAACCGATGTTTGTGTTGTAAGTGTGTGGTCTGTGCAGATCACCACTGATTTCACAAGGAGTTAGAACACCTTTCATATGGAGCAGCAATGGTGTGAACTGATGTGATGAAAATTGGAGCCATCCCCCATAGACAAAGCAGCAGTGAAGAACCTGTTGGGGAACCAAGAGTGTGAAGTGGGGGAAGTGGAATTGTCAAAGAGTGTGACAAGTGAAGATTGTGGTGATCATATGTGAGAAGGAATAGGAGTGTGTGGTGGGTATGCTGTGTGTGCAGATCAGGTCATCTTTATTCACTGCTGCCTGGGCCCGGTGATTGCAATGACGGGAGTATGTACCCCAGCATTGCAAATGGACAGATTGAGAGAGGGCAAACCTCTCATCTAAGTTTAAATCAATACTGTCTCCGTTTTTCTGGAAATATATACACAGCGGGTACAATAAGTATTGAACACCAACATTTTTCTCAGTAAATATATTTACAATGGGGGTATTGTAATGACATTTTCACCAAATGTTAGCAACAACCCATGCAATGCACACATGCAAAGACATTAAACCATAGATGTCCATGAATGAAGTTTTGTGTAATAATGTGAAATGACACAGGGAAAAAGGCAATCTGTATGTAGCCGCCGTATCATATACCGACACCAGAAGACCGAAGAAGGGAAATAGTGATGGGGGATGGTAAGTACCCTAACCCTCCCCCTACCATACCCTAACCCTCCCTTAGTGGTGCCTAACCCTAACCTCCCTCCAACACCCGGCTTACCTTCTTTCGGTGTGTTGGGATTTTGTGGGGCTAATGATAGGCGTCTGGATTTCTACGCCTGTCTTTAGTCCCATGTCGGGCTTGCAGTGTCTGCGAATAAGTATTGCAACTGCTTACTGAAATGTATTTAATACTTCATACAAAAGCCTTTGTTGGTAGTGACCGCTTCAAGACGCCTCCTGTATGGAGAAACCAGTCACATGCATTGCTCAGGTGTGATTTTGGCTAACACAAACAATCTTCAAATCTTTAAGGATCTGTGGGCCTCTTCTATAAACACTGATCTTTAGTTCTTTCCATAGATTTTCAATTGGATTCAAGTAAGGTGATTGGCTGGCCCATTCTAGCAGCTTTATTTTCTTTCTCTGAACCAATTGAGTGTCCTTGGCTGTGTGTTTGGGATCATTGTCTTGCTTAAATGTCCACCCTTGTTTCATCTTCAGTATCCTGGTAGATGGCAACAGATTTTTAGCAAGAATTTCTTGGTATATTTTTCCATTCATCCTTCCTTCAACTATATGAAGTATGCCAAAAAACAGCCCCACACCATGATGTTCCCACCTCCAAAATTTACTGTTTGTATGGTGTTTTTGATGTGATGTGCAGTGCCATTTCTCCTCCAAACATGCATCCAAAGAGTTACATTTTTGGTCTCACCTGCCCAGTATTTCACAGGCTTGTCCAAATGTTGTGCAGCAAACTTTAAATGAGCTTCAACATGCTTTTTCTTCAGCGATGGAGTCTTGCATGGTGAGCGTGCATACAGGCCATGGTGGTTGAGTGTATTACATTTTGTTTTCTTTGAAACAATTGTATCTGCTAATTCCAGGTCTTTCTGAAGCTCTCCACAAGTGACCCTTGGCTCTTGGACAACTCTTCTGATAATTCTTTTCATGCCTCTGTCAGAAATCTTGTGAGGAGCATGTGGTCGTGGCTGGTTTATGGGGAAATAATGTTCATTTCACTTCCGGATTATGACCCCAACAATACTCACTGGACCATTCAGCTGGGCAATAAGCGGCCCCCCCAGATGTTGCAAAACTACATATCCCAACATCCACTGACACAGTTTTGCTATTTGGCCATGCTAGAAATGTTGCAGTGCATGCTGGGATTTGTAGTTCAACAACAGCTGGAGGGCCGCTTATTGCCCACCCCTGCTCTACAGTGTAGATATTCCACTATATTCACACACAAAATTATAATAAAACCACAGATTACAACTTTCAACATTTTAAATAACTTTGTAAAACAATCAGTTGGCTAAGCTGACACAGAAATTGCCAAACCAGTGGTATTGCTCCTAAATAATAATAGAGGTAACACTGTACCACCAAGCAAACATCAACGCAACCAGGAGAGAAATGTCCTAATTAGCCAGAGTGCTTACTGAGGTCTTCTTATAGTAGTTCTTCCCCAGCTTAACTAATTATAAAAATAAAAAATTATTTAAGGTAGAATTCCATGGCAGAGACGCTTAAGGTGCCCATCCACTAGCAGACATGAAAACGACTGCACGATTACGACATTGTAATCGAGCAGTCGTTTGTCAGTCTGTAGATGAGAATGCACTGAACGAGCAGTCGTTCAGTGCAGGCTCATCAATCATCTGCAAATATTCTCAACCTGACCAGCATGTTTGCACGATGGTAGGTGTCGTTATCGTTCAATCGCTCAACTTAATCGTCTAGTGGATGGGCACCTTTACCCTGGCCCCTGCTCAGGGGGGTGACAAATAAAGAATGAGAAGAATTAAAGGACAATAAGTATATATAAGGCCTCACCACAAGGATGCCTGCACCTTCTCTGACGTTACACACATCAATCATAATAGTAGTACTGCCTGAAGCTAGCAATGAGCCACATTGCTTTCCCTCAGGGGAAAAATTCCTGTTAAGCTCCCCCAGTGGCGTAACTAGGGTATTTGGAGCCCAGGGCAAATGTAAAAATGGAGATACCCCCCCATGTGCGGGTGCCGAAAAATGGGGCGTGTCATACACCCCTTTCTCGTCACTCTGAACATTCCTTTCCATTCCATATGCACCTTAACCCCAGTAGTGCCCCCAGTAGTGGTCCCTCTTATGCAGGCCTCCATGGTGCCCCTTATACAGTACCCCCAGTATGCAATGTCCCTAGTAGTGTCCCTTGGAAAGTATCCCCAGTATGGTATGTCCCCAGCAGTGGTCCCCCTTTTGCAGGCCCCCAGGAGTAATCCCCCTTATGCAGTGCCCCATGTAGTGGCACCTCTATGCAGTGCCCCATGTAGTGGTCCTCCCTATTCAGTGCCCCCAGTAGTAGACCCCCCTATGCAGTGCCCCCATTAGTGGTCCCTGATGGCCCCCAGTAGTAGCCCCCCCAGTGGTGCCCCCAGTAGAGGTCCCCCCAGTAGTAGTCCACCCTCCCCCCAATGCAGTGCCCCCGACAAATACATACTATAAATAAAACAGTAAATAAAAGAAAAATACACTTACCTGAATCCATGCTCTGGCTCCAGCTCCCGTCATGACGTCTCTCCCATTACCCACTGCAGGAGTCGGAAGGCGGAGCTCATGAGTCTGTCTGACTCTCATTGGCTGCTGATTAACACACACATTGCTGCCGCACGGCGGCGATGTGTGTGCAGCAGCAGCCAATGAGTGTCTGACTCTCATTGGCTGCTGGTTACCACACACATCACCACTGCGCTGGCAGCGATGTGTGTGTAAAAATGCACAGCTTGAGCCCACCCTCCTCCTGGCACTATTGGGTAAGCACTTGGGGAGGGAAGGGGCTCGGCTGTGCAGCACAGGACTGGCGCTGGGCGCAGGTAAGCCTAGTGCTGGTCCTGTGTAAATGTGTAGAGCTGACCGCACTCACTGCGGTCAGCACTACACTGGGTAACCAGGATGGGCCGGTACCATGGCCAGCGGCACACACACACACACACACACACCCCCCTG
This sequence comes from Taudactylus pleione, assembly GCA_031769625.1. NCBI lineage: Eukaryota > Metazoa > Chordata > Amphibia > Anura > Myobatrachidae > Taudactylus > Taudactylus pleione. The sequence goes on along the minus strand of JAUIMM010000324.1, from coordinate 5,106,357 downwards.
CGTGCCACAGGTCCTATGATGCCCAGGGCATGTGTCCCACTCGCCCTGCCTTGGTTACGCCTTTGAGCTCCGTTGAATTGGGGTCACAAGATGAAACCAGGAGTGGGAATTCTAATAGCTAGAGTTGCATTAATGAGAAAGACAATGTGGTTATGCAGGGCTGGTCCTGCTGACCTCATCCTCAAATCTCCCCAATTTATTAGGCTCAAACTCAGGGCTGAATTATAGATGGGGTGGTCACATGGGCCACCAAACATTGGGGGTACCCACATGGCCACAACCGTTGTCCCCACTTGCTGATGCTGACTCTTCCAAGACTGGTTCAAAGCAGCATTGCGGACATGTTACAATGCTTCCAGTCAGTGGAGACAGAGGAATGCTGCCCTGCAGTAAGGTAGTCACTGGGGCAGCGGGTCCGCAATATGGTATGGCATGGTGGGACGGGGAGCAGTTGTGATGTGAGTGCGATTAGAAACAGAGTGGGCATGCTGCCAGGTGTTTAATCACTCCCCACTGAAAGTGTCCTGAAGCCCCTTCTCTTCGTTTAGTGAAATTTGGTATCTAGAAACTATGGGGGAAAAAAATCACTATCTTAATAGGTTTCCACATGTCATTTAACTTATCAGATATTTGCAGCTAATTGAATCTCCCCCACAGTGTATTTCTTTCTGACAAAGGCATCACTGGGTGTGGTGACACCTGTTGCGGCATTTGCTGTCCTGTCTTGCTCCCCAATGGGGGCGTGATCTTGTGCCCACAAGGCCACACCTATTTGTGTGCCATTTTGGTGGTGTGACCATGTGTGACACCCACAGTCTTTCTGGACACGTGGGGGGGTCTTCCATCACCACTGCTGCAGCTTTTCCTGGTGACACCATACGAGGGGGTGACTCCAAAATAGCAGAGTAGCTCTGTTATATTGGTGTCACCCCCTCAGATGGTGTCAACTGGTGCGGTCCAAACCCCCCTAGTGAAGCCACTGCTTTCTGATATTCTCATTGGTCATTAATTGCTTTATTTATATATAATCTGACCTTTTATTGGTTGGAGGCGTTCCTTAATGACTTTGGGGCATCTTTGGTAACAGAAAGTGAACCTTTAAGGCTGAGTACACAACTAAAGATTTTCTGTCCAACCATCCAACTAGTTGATTGGTTGGAATGAAAATCTGGTAAGGTATGAAAGCAAATGACAATCAGCAATTTGCTCCCAAACGTCGGATAATGAACAAAACCTATTGTTTAGATTAAACATTTAATAAACTTGTTTGACGACCATTTTCATCCGTTTTTTGGCATTTAGGAGCAAATTGCTGATCATCAGTTACTCCCATACGTTACCAGATTTTCATTCCAACCAATCAACTAGTTGGATGGTTGGATAGAAAATCTTTAGGTGTGTACCCAGCTTCACACTGGGGTGTTGAGTGGGAGAGGGGTTATACCTCCCAAAAATGATTGACACTAGAGGGAGACAGTTATACATTTTTATAGTGACACATAGGGGGATGGTGGTACCAATCCAGAGGGGCCTATGGGCACTGGTGGAGGTTATGGTGGTGAGGGATTAGAGCCACTGGTATATATCACCACTAGGAGGCAATGCCATTGAGGATCTTCTGCTGCTGGAGATTTATTGACACTGGGGTGTGGGAGGTAATTTTACAAAGGGGGCCTATGGACACAGGAGGAGTAGGAGTATTTTTTTCCCAATAAAATATTTAAAAATCTTTTTTAAACATATGCTTTAAACTTATTTAAATATTTAAAAAAAAAAAACTGTTTCCATAAATTTTTTGGGAAAACAAAATAAGACAGTTAAGAGGTTAATGCATCCTAATGGTCCAGGTTTTAAGGATAGCCATGCTTGAGCACAGGTGACTTAATTTGTACCTCATGCTTTTGATTTAACTAACTGTGCTTAACCATGCATATCCTTAAAATCTGGACCGTTAGGGTAACTTGAGGACCGAGTTTGGAAACCTCTTGAGTTAATATGTCCTGGGTATAACAAGTTACCAAAAGCAATAACAGGCATGAAGTAGCTACATTAACAGAACGTCTATTCAGGAAAAATAAAGGCGCAATTGCCGCAATTCACCATTCTGCCGAAGTTGGGGCCTGAAGATTTGGGATATTAATCATGTTGAAAAATCTCCATTCCCTGATTCCAAGCCGAAAAATGGTTGGATTCGGCGAGCCAGGGATTTTTAACATGTTGAATTTCCCTAACTTTCCCTGAAAATCTGCTGATGGATCTCTGATCATCGATGTCAGCGGATCTTGGTCAGTCAATTGCCGGATCAGGTCAGCAGAACGGGGCATCGCGGCTCACGTGTATGGGCCCTTTAAAGTGAGGGAGATACTTTTGAGGCTCGCATGATTTTACAAACTGTTTCAATGATATTAACAACCCAAAGATCCATTAAGGAGCGTTGAAGATTAGAGGGTGAGTGAAGGTAAGGGAGCTAGACACACTGCTAAAGTAATATTAGCCATGACCCGTTGAGTTGTGCAAAGTATCACTAATATAAACATACTGTATGGGCTATAGGGAAGGAAACTAATTTGCCCAGGGAGTCAAAATGTCTAGTTACAGCTCTGTATATAGCCATTACTATTTATTTATTCATTAGTTAATTAACAGTTGCTTATATTGTGCAGCATAGTCCGTTGTGCTTTACAATTGGGAACAAACAGTAATAAAACAAAACTCTGTGATAACAGAGAGACCTAGGAGTAAGTGGGCCCTGCTTGCAAGCTGACAATCTGTAGGGATACAAATTCACTTTATTTACTAAGGCTCTAACTTCAATGGCCAAATTTTTTTTCACTAAAATATTACAATACATTTTTTAACATATATTTTTGACTTAATGAATAATAATAATAATTTAAAAAAAATCAGCAGTTTAGTGGTTAATGTGACCTTTTCCTTTATTACTGTTTGACAATGGAAATCCGTTCATTTATCTTTAGTAAATAAAAGTGTACTTTGGTGTAGAAAATTAAATTCATACCTCCTTGATTAATAAATATTCCACAAAAGATACAAACAACTGGCCACTGGGATAGACATTAGCATGATTCATTTTACAGATTACACATTCCACTAATATTTTGTCTCTGCAATCGTTGTCTAAGAGAATTGCAAATATGTTTCCCTGTTGGATTAACAGAGTATGTAAAAGATCTACTTTTACACTAATGATATGTCCTTTCTACAGTGAATGTTGATAAAAGAAATACAGGTCCCTCAGCTAAAAGGATATAAGTGCTGCCTCTCATACGTATTGCTTGTCTATATATAGCAATGTAATCTGGAGCATGGATTCTGATGCAGCAGTTAAAGCAATGATTGGATGCTGAGTGCATGTGACATAACATTTATTATCAGGAAAGGATTGTACAGTAGAGCAGTGGTGAGATAGTAGGAAGTGACTGTGAGCCTGTCTGTTTATACATAATGAGTCTTCAAACAAACCTTTGACAATCCTGGTACGTTAGAAACTCTATTTAGATTATAGTATATGCATTGTGTAACTTGTTATGTGTGTGTGTTAAGTTATCCTGTAGAATTTGGTATTAAGAAAACTATAACTGTTAAACTTCTAGCTATCTCTTATGTAATCATTTGGCAAGTATATCACTTAAGGTTGTGCATTGAGGCACACACTATTGATTATCAATGTTTTTTAACCATCAGTAGGAAACCATCTTTGGTCACCTTGAATGCACAGAACATGCCCACAAATGCATACACCTCCGCCATCGGACCTCCCCCATCGTTGGCAAAACCATCTGTAATTTCACAAACAATGATGCTTCCACTCTGATCTGTCTCTCTGGGTTTCACAGCAAGTAACAGGTAAAGGGGTCTATTTACTAAGCAGTGTTAGGAGACAGAGTGAAAAGTGGTAAGGTACCAGCCAATCAGCTCCTAACTGCCATCTCACAGACTGTGGGGCCTATTCATCATTACTAAAAATTTGATGGAGATAATTAGGTTTAGAACTCGCATGGAGTTCTACCTAATTACCGGAGGAATTCATCATTCCTCCTCTCCATAACTATTCCGAAAAGCTGTCATTTTTGGGATGACAGCTTTACGGAAAATAGATACTTTTCCCTGCCTAGTCCCCTGTCGTCCTCCATCTGCCCGCTCGGGGCCGTGTCTGGCTCAGACCTGCTGCACGTCTCCTACTACATGTCCATCCCTTGCCGACCTTCATCTGTCCCCCTCCATCACCTCTGCACTGCCTGCTCCATCCACTCCGTCGCTCAGGACCAGTCTCCTACTGTACATGTCCATCCCCTGCCGTCCTTCATCTGCCCCCCTCCATCACCTCTGCACTGCCTGCTATCCGCCCCACCATCTACGGTGGCTGCGGCGGTGGCTCCGGACCCATCTCCTACATGTCCCGTCCCCCCCCCCCCCCGGCCGGGACTGCCCGGGTATTATATGTGTGGCAGCCGCTGGTGGACCCGGCTGCCTTGTACTTACAGGTGACTTCAAAGGGACGAGCAGAGGGTGCTGTCCGCTCCATCCATGGTGTCATCGGCAGCGGAGGTGGCTCCGGACCCGTCTCCAACATGTCCCCCGCAAACCCCCCCTCCAGCCGGGACTGCCCGGGCGTCGTATGTGCAGCAGTGCTTGTGGACCCGGCTGCCTTGCACTTACAAGCGGCTGCAAAAGGACGTGGGTACAGTAGACTTTTATTTTAATTTTTTTTTACACATTCTTCTTCCCAGCAGCAGCAGCATGCAGTGAACACACAGTGCAGCCGGAGTCGGAAGTCTGAGGGCTGACCGATGAAGAGCCAGAGAAGGAGTATGCTGAAAGCCGGTAAGTATAACACAAGCTGCCGTCTAAACGGCAGCTTGTGAGTGCTTTCGGGAGCTGGGGATGGCGTACATTTACATCATCAATTACCGAAAATCTAAGGTTTTCGGGCTTTGATGAATACAAGAATTTCGACATCCCCATATTACTATATGGGGAGAGTGGAAATTAACGATGAATGACTTAACCAGAAGATATTAGTCATATCTCCTGCGTTAAGCCTTTTAAGTTTTGGTTTGATGAATAGGCCCCTGTGTTTGAAAAAAATGACAGTTGAGAGCTGATTGGCTGGCACCTTATCACTTTTCACTCTGTCTCCTAACAACGTTTATTAAATAGACCCCAAAGGCTTTTTCCAACTGGGAGAATTCTGGTTTGACTCGATAGACACAAACTGAAATGTGAAAATGGGCCAAGCTAATATGGTGTTTATTAACCCCTTTGATGCTGAGTCTATCTTATCCTATTATTTTTTGCACCGGTCACATTCAAACATCAATATAAGCCAGAGGTTCCCAAATTCTGTCCTCAAGGCATCCTAACAGTCCAGGTTTTAAGGATATCCATGATGACCACAGGTAACTTAATTAGTACCTCAGCCAATTTGATTTACCCCCTTGTGCTCAACCATGGATATCGCTAATACCTGAACTGTTGGGGTGCCTTGAGGTCCTCTGATATAAGCAATTGTTTTTAAGGTTTGTGAGTGTGTTGGAGGGATTACAATCAGAAGTGCTGAGTAGGGGGGGGAGCGGGTACTATTTACCCGGGCTTGCTAGAGGTGCCCAGGTCCGGTGCCACCCACCCCCCCTTCCCACCCTCACAGCAGCCCAGCACACGCTGTGTTGTGGGCTGCAGTGTGAGACTGCTCGCGGCTGCTGAGCCAGAGCAGTCTCCTATGGCTGTGGGGGGAGCGATCACACTGATCGCGCCACCCCCTGGCTTTGCAACGGGCTGAGGGTCTTACAGTGCTCCCCTCCTCAGCGCGCACCTGCAAAAGTGTTTTTTTAACTCCAGGGGGCCTGGACACACCTACCGCAATTAGGCCACACCCCCTTCACCTTGATTACAATTGCAAGATAGTGAAGTAAAAGCAAATGTATTTTTTTAGTAAACATATCAAATAAATACTTAGCGGTTCTTGCTTCAGCATTAATCCATTTATACACATCAATGTACACAATATAATCTGCACTTTTTTTTCTTTACTAGTTTTTGCCATCTTAAACTATGCATATAATGTGCAGGTATAATATGGTAGCCCAAAAAGACATACTGTATTATTTGGTAAAGTAGAAAATGTAATACAGCAAACGAAAAGACTAATTTTTTTGTTTGACTCAGGGTGAGGTAGATTTGGGGATTTGATCCCCATCACTGGACAATTTAATGTTTTGTATAGTATTGGGTGTCACATATGATCTCCAGAAAATGACTAGTAAGGGGTCACGTTGTTCGCAAGAGGGTACTTACTTTTTTCAAACTATGATTCATAATCAGAAATATGGGTGCACTAGAGTTAATGAATGCCAATGTTTGTTTGTCTGGTGATCACACTAATCACCAGACATACTATATGGATACATCATCTGAAAGAGGGGACTCCCCACTTTCAAACAAGGGTGAGCCTGTGCTTCTTGGTGTCAGGAAGGGTGACATAAGGGACTTTCAGTCCCCCATCCCCTACTGTCCAGGGGTTGGCAATTTGGCACTCCAACTGCTGTGAAACTATTTATGTTTTTTCTCTGCGGTACAGTGCAAACCTAGTAACTTTGTGAACTCATAGTAGCCAGGCATGATGGCATCAGTGACCTGTGACCTCCTTTTTATTTACTGCTTCAGTGTAGATTCATCCTGAGCATTTTTGATGCATTAAATGTAAAAGTACAAGACCCATTTGTCACCCACACTCAAGGGATTAAGCCAGTGGTTCTCAAACTCGGTCCTCAGGACCCCACACAGTTCACTTTTTCCAGGTCACCCAGAAGGTGCACAGGTGTATTCATTACTCACTGACATGTTTTAAAAGATCAACAGGTGCAGCTAATTATTTCACTAGTAATTATGTGAGGAGACCTGCAAAACTGTTTGGGGTCCTGAGGACCGAGTTTGAGAACCTGTGGGTTAAGCAAAAACCAGCGCCATCGCCGGGTTCCAGGGGCGGATTGGGATGGAAAACCAGCCCGGGAGATTTCTGAATGCAGCCCATATTGAGGCAGGATCTGACAAGGGGGCGGGGTCTGTTGGGGGTGGAAACCCCCTCACAGGGCCTGATTCTGAGTTGAATGCAGTTGCGACCTTCTTTGCGTCTTTTGCTGCAGTTGTATAGTGACTTTATTCTAGTGCTGATACAAAGCCCTTCGCTGGTGTACATCCATGCATCCGAAAGTGCCAGGACTGAGATGCCCATTTTAAGTGTCTATTCTCTGTGCGTCTGCGGGCGTACCTGCATGTGAAATGCTACATTACAGTGTTACAGCCGCTGACAATGTAATATAGCATTTTGCATGCATACACCAGCACTCGCTCAGAGAACATACAGTAGGCATGCTGCATATCATTTTACTCAGCAGAAGTTGCTTGTGCTGTCTATTCGCATCACTGTGTTAAAAATACGCCTTTGGAGGTAAAAAGTTGCACAAAAGACGCTCAGTGCTACCGAGTCACGCCACGGCATGGCATGACTAGGGCTGTTTAACGCGCAAGGAGGTTAGATGCAAGAGGAAACATCTGTTCTCGCATCTATACTCATCAGCAATACATTCTCACACCTCAGCGACTGGCATTAAATGGGTATGACACTGAGAGATTACACTTTACCTATTCTGAAAATAAGTAAGGGTCGTCCAATGTAAGCGGCTGTATGCACTAAATAAAGTCTCCTCTATAAATGCATGTACCCCCACAGAGGACCCTAAAATCTCCAATACATATATCCAACAGAAACACAATACTGTCAATAAATGCATGTACCCCCACAGATAGAGTACCCTAAAAACTCCAATACATATATCCAACAGAAACACAATACTGTCAGAGACACAGATAGGAGAAAGAGACAGAGGGAAGAGGCAGACAGAGGATGTGAGAGGACAGTAGGAAGAGAGAAGACAGAGAGAAGGGACAGTCAGTCAGAAGAAAGCTACAGAGAGAGGGAAGAGAGAGCCATGCCCAGCCATATCACTCAAGTAGTGCTGGAAATGGGGTAAGACCATGAAGTTCTACATGCAGTGGCACTGCCAGCTGAGGTGGGCACAGGTCCCCCTGCAGTGCCCCCACCTGGTGCATACAGTACAATAATAAAGATATTGCAGGGGTTGGATATAATGCACACAGGGCCAGGTGTGCATGAACATAACTGCTAAGATTATTAAACCCCTCTCCCATATGATCATACCTAACTCCCTCATCATTAACTTCCCTCAGTTATATTAAATTTCAGCCAGCACTTCACTGGCAGACCTCTGGCACATGGGAACTTGGAGGAACAACAACAGATCATCCCGCTCTGCAGAGGAATGAGGGGAGGTACTGTAACACTGCACAGAGGAAGGGGAGAGCCCCGCTGTGCAGAGGAATGAGGGAAGGTACTGTAACACTGCACAGAGGAAGGGGAGGAGCCCCGCTGTGCAGAGGAATGAGGGGAGGTACTGTAACACTGCACAGAGGAAGGGGAGGAGCCCCGCTGTGCAGAGGAATGAGGGGAGGTACTGTAACACTGCACAGAGGAAGGGGAGGAGCCCCGCTGTGCAGAGGAAGGAGACAGATGATGAGTCAGTGTCTTGACTCAGTCAGTCACACTGTATGAGGGAAGCCGAAATGTAGGGGCGGTGCAGCAGAGCAATTGCCTCACAACCATCTCCTACTATAATAAAAAAACAAAACATCATCCTCCCCATTGACAGAGGGGAAAAACTCGCTTTCACAAAACATTTAAAATAGAACCAGCCGAGTAAGTGTCCCTGTATCCTCCCACGCAGCCCAACTCTGTGTGTCCCTTACTAGCTCGCCCTTACCCTGCGTGTCCCTGACAACTTACCAGCTCCTGTATTGCTGGCTAATGGCTATCACAGCTGAAGGTGGGGCCGTGATACACTAGCTCTAGGGCCATGGGAGGAGCTGCAGTGTCTGAATGAACATGTGCAGCAGCCCTCCCGTCCGTGGCCATTAACTTTAACTACAGCTGCCAGCCTCGCTCTGACAGCTGCCTGATCGGAGCGGAGCTGAGCTCCAATCAAGGCAGCAGCCGTCCGGCCCGGCAGAGGGGTGCATGGGACCGGCCCAGCGGGAACTCACCCACTTTCCCGGTGGCCCAATCCGCCCCTGCTGGGTTCCACCTAGCTGGCACTGCACATGCACTGTCAATGCTCCATTCAGCAACTATCTGCACTGCTTCATCATAACCCCGTGCTTGCTCTGATGCAGGCCAGATATATGCCAGTGTGAAACTTGGAAGGTGGAATTGCGCCACCTGACCATTCTGCGCTGGGAAGAAAAAGAGGCTGACGTATGCCACAGTAGTGCAGTGTTCTCATGCCAAGCTTACCAGACTTACCGTGTTCCACAGGCCCTGTAGAGGATAGAGTAAAGAAGTGATGTAGAAATGGGCATGGAAGATAGAAGGGTAAATAAAGGGATGCGGTCAGAATCCCGACCACTAAGAATCCGGCAGTCAGAATGCAGACGCGAGTTATCAGAATACCAGCGCCGGCATCCTGATCACCGGAATCCCGAAGGTGAGTACTGGAGTTAAAGGGAAGGTTAGGCATTAGGTGGAGGGTTAGGCTGTGGGCGGGAGGGTTAGGTCTAGACACTAGGGCGGAGGTTAGTGGTTAGAAGTATTTACATTTTGGTGCCAGCATCCCACACCCAACCCAAATTAAATCCTATTTTGTGTAATATGCTAATCAAACAATCAGTCTAAAATAACCATTAACTATAATCAATTAACAGGAGTTATTCACTGAGAAAATGCAGTTAATTATATTGTTAACAGTATATTTTATGTCTACTCACATTGTAACTCACCTTAACTAACAATGCAGTTGATAATGATGCAGATACTCTTTTGGTGGTGGTAACTTGGTGCATTAGAATGGTGTGCACTTAATGTCACATACATACAACCCCTCTCTGTAACTGCAGATGCGTAACAAACTGTGCGGTAAATGCAGGGGTGATCGATAGGTCAGTGTGTTAAAATGTTGACAGGATGTCTACCTGCAAATAATGTGATTTACAGTATTTTAACAGTGTCATATTTACAACTACATACAGTACATGATGATTTACCTAATACGGTAGAGGACATGGGGCCTGATTCAGAGTTGGGAATAGAGAGAGATATCTCTCTCAACTGATCATCTTGGTAATACCATGCTGCACTGCAGGTGGGGCAGATTTAAAATGTGCAGAGAGATTTAGATTTGGGAGGGAGGTGTCCAAACTGACATCTAAATTGTAGAGTAATAATAAAGCTGTGCAGTACTTGTGGGCTACATGTAAAAGCAGCCAGTATTTACCTACATACAAAAAAAAAAAATTATGTATTTACACCCCTTGCATTGCAACATGGTTTGTCCAGGTACACAGTTAAGTGCTATCTCTCTCTCTATTCCCAACTCTGAATCGGGCCCATGATTCGGAGTTGTAAGCTATTGGAGCCACAGCTGAGATTTCTTCAGCGGAGGATGTGCGAAAATATGCTAATGGAACAGCCATTGGGACTGATACTGAGACGCCCACCAGAGCATTCGCAAGCTGTCCGCAACTGTGTACACATACACAGCATCGGACGCAGGCCACGCAAACATCGACTCTTTGAGTAAGTCTATAGTCACTCAGAATGGCAGACATAACTGAAACGCCAATGCCATGTTTTCAGCATACGGGATCATAGATGCCCCCGAAACAGTTGACACACACCTGCGTTTTTAGACGACAATCCCTGTTGCACCTCCAAACGCTCCCTGCTTGTCAATCACACTGCAAATAAAGAATTGCGGCATGCGACTACAGTAATGTACCTCGCACAATGCGATTCAGATGCTTGCGCAGTGGCAAAAAAATGCTCAATTTGCAAAAACATCGGCATTGCTTTCAACTCTGAATTTGGCCCAGAGTCTGCATTCTCAGGGATAAATATACTAAAGTGAGAGTTGTTAGAAGTGGAGATGTTGCCCAGAGTAGCCAATCAGATTCTAGGTATGATCTTGTAACCCTGGCTCACCTGGTATTTGTATGGGTTACTATGTCCGTGGTGCAGGTCTCCTCTTGTCTATGTGTTCTGCGGTGCCTCCACCTAAGCTTTAGTTTTATTAGTCATCAAATTATCAGGGGCTGGCTTGGGAAAACCCTGAACACACAGAGAAGGTGAATCAGAACAAAGTAATATATGCTTTATTATACTGGATTACTTTAGGATGTAAATCCTATGAAATAAATGGCATTTAGGGAATACTCAATCATATAATGCATATATTACACAGAAAAGCAAAAACAGTAACTATAATATTCAGCATTAAACAAACTCCTATTATATTTTGCATCCACAAAACAATTGCAGACAGTCCAAAATCCAATTTAGATTGTAAATTATAAAAGCTAGTTACTGTTTGTTGGTTCTAATAAGAGCTTAATCTAACCTCCACATTATAATACTTGTTTAGCTAATTGGATAGGTAATATCCCTCAATATTTTAAATGATGAATAAAAAATACTTTAAAGCTTCAAAGTTATGAACCAATTACAGATGACAGTCTAAATAGCTGCTGACTTATCTATATGCATGGCCATGTTAAGAAGGTGCACACATGTGATTAATGGATGAAAGGAGAATGGTGGGGGGTGATTTTGCTCCTTTATTCCAGATGAGTGGTACTTAAATTGATAATCTTGTGCTAATCCAATGCCACTTCTCGGTGGGCTGAGTTCCCTTATATTTAGCACCAAAATCTAGTTTAGTTTGTTAAAAAGCAGAATATTTGATCTTTAACAAAATGTTTTGCTACTAAAAATGAAATTCTAAAGCAACTAAAGATAGTCAATATCCTTGGAATGATGAATTTGGTTTTATCTCTAGTCTATCCTTTCTCTCTCTGCTCCTAGCTGTAGAAGATCACTATCTCAGCATAGAGCAGTCCTCATAGGATTAGGGATACATTTACTGATAGTCATTATGGGCTGTATTCAGAGGCGGCCATACGGTCTACGACTGCACGGCCGCCTCGATGTTTGTCTAGTGCGCATGCGCACGAGGGAGCCGGCTCTGACAGAGCCAGAAGCTTTCCGGGGCTTACGACAAGTGAGACCCTACCCTAGGGTCTCGTCGTAAACCCCAATGGTCGCGATGGTCAATGACCATCGCGACCATCACCCTAGCGGTCGTTAGAGCTGTGGGTGTTAACCCACAGCCTAATGACCGAAACAGAGGCGGCCGGTCAGGATGCAAGCGGCCGCCCAGTTTCTGAGCGACCGCTTGCATCCTCCGACCGCCTCTGAATGAGGCCCTATGTTCCTTGAGGATATATGATGTTTGCAGTCCCTGGATTAGATTATGTTATAGCCACTCAATTTAATTGATGCTTTTGTTGATAACTGTAACTTCAAGTTATTGCTGCATTGAATATTACTAGATCTCCGTTAGTGATGCTCCCAGATAGTTCAACAGATGTTTTTGTTTGATGTCTGCGTATAAAAGCTAGTGCACTAATACTGTATGTAAGCCTCTGGTGTCTGAGGGGTAGGGTCACTTCTGCTTTGCTCTGTATAAGTTTGTATGAATAGAATAATCTGCGGGACAATACTAAGGTGTTGTAGAATGGTGTTATTCTATCTTTTATTTACTTTGTGTCAGAATTCAAGACTGCTACAGCTATGAATGTATTTTGCACTTTAAGTGACCTGGAGCTCTGATTTATAATATGATGCTGCTCTGTGGGGTCAGCTTTAGGCTCAGACAGTCCTCCTCTTACTGGTACTAGCTCCTGCACTGAGCCGCTCCCCGTACCTGACGCAGTGGCCAAATAATAGCAGCACCGCCACACAGACCAGTCACACAGACAAGTCTCTCTCCATCAGATGGCTGACACTCCTCTCTCAGCCATTACCTCAGGCCAACTGCCAACTCTCCTTGCCTCAGCGGTATTTATAGCTCCTCTTGGGTTGCCATGGAAACCTGCAGATCACCCCACAGCTAGCCATATAATGGACACTCCCACATTGACCCCCTCACTGCTGCATAAATCCCAGCACATGGGGCTACTGGAAATCTGTAAAAGGCTGACAGCTGCTGTCAGTTACATATATTATTATTATTATTATCCTTTATTTATATGGCGCCACAAAGGTTCCGCAGCGCCTTACACAGTACATAAATGAGCACACAAGAAAAACAGTTAATAGTAATACAAAACAATGCAGGACAAGGTTATAAACTCAACTGCAAAACACAAGCAGCAGGACATGAGCAACCAGGTGTTAGGTGCCATTGTGGGGAGTTAGGAGTAAATGATACTATAATTAGGGGGAGGAGAAGCACGTGAGGATGAGGGCCCTGCTCGTGAGAGCTTACATTCTAAAGGGGAAGGGCAGACAGACAGGGGCGACACAGAGGGGTAGATAGTGAGGAAGGAGCATGGAGCAGTGGGTTAGTAGGATATGTGTTGCGGAATGTGTGTGTATAAGATGACCTGATGTTATGTAAAAATTAAGTCCTTCATACATCTATCTCTATGATAGAAAATAGATTGTTTGTGTTATTTACATGAGAGATGTACAAAGTAAAGTAGAAGCACTTTAATTTGTGTTACATTTTAGCATCTATATACAGCCTGACAAGAAATGCAGCTATTATGGGACTGTCCCGCCATCCTAATACAGTAGTGACTACTTTAGTTCCAGCTGCTGGGTGCTATGCCATGCTCCTGTGAGTGGGTGCATCTCACATGCTAGACCCACTCACAAATGGGTGCAGCCATATATGATGTGGTCCCACAGGATGTTGCAGTACCCGGTCCCAGAATTTCTCTTGGCAGCCCTGGAGGTGACAGACAGAACGAGGAGGGAATGGGGCTTAGTAGTGGGGTAACAAGACCATGGAGGGAGGTGGTTGAGAGTGGGGGGAAAGAAGCAGAGGGTTGGAAGCAGACTGATGAGAGAAAAAAAGGGGGAACAGCAAGTGGAGGAGACAAGAGGGGGAAGATAGGGATGGATAAAGTAGAGGATTATGTGGACATAGAATATGGGGGTTGTGTGAAGTAAGGGTGTTCATGCTGTGGACAAGGTAATAAGTTAGATGTAAACTGGAGTGGAGGCTGTGAGATATAGAGACAGTGTGAATTAAAGTTGTTAAATGTTCAAAAATACATGTAAAGAACAGTGCTGCTAATGTATGAGCGCAGCTCCAAAAGTGATATATAAAGTAGAGGTGTGTGAGTAGTAGGTGCAGGAATTAGTTATTAAACAAATGATTAAAGTGGATAGATGTGACACAATTGGAAAAGGCAATCCAAATTGAATGAGGACAAAATTACAATGTACAGAGCTGATCCAGTCCGAAGTGTTCTGATCAACAAAGATCAATCAACAAGAGCAGTACACAGATAGGGATGTATTTGCAGTGACAAAGCAGTGAGTGCAGTAAGTAGTTGCCTGGATATGCATACAGCAGAAGATGTTGATTTTGTTCATTCACATAAGTATGTTGCTTGTTGTTAGAAAGTGTTCTGGTTTTGAGTTTCTTTTCCCTCAGTTTTCCTCCAGTTTAACTCCGGCGTAACTCCGACTTAGTTATCAAATTGTATTTACACTTATAATCTGAACACTTTGAATCTTAACACAGACTATGGCAGCCACCGGCTATGCAGCCTGTGGGAGCAGTAAAGTGCTCCCACAGGCTGCATAGTAGTGCTCCTATTAGTTATTAATGTTACATTGACAGTAAAAATACATTTTTACATAAATATTATTTACAGCACTAAGGGGCCTATTCATCAACACTAAAATAACGTTTTGTAAGGACATTTTCCTTAAATAACGTTACTTTGGTATTCATGTAGCCACTTAGCACAGGAGATATCACAGATATCTCCTTGCTAAGTTCCCCTGCGTTAATTTCCACACTCCCCATACATTAGTAACCTTAACGCATCTGTAGGCAGTGCTGCGCATGCGCTGATTTTACAGATGTAACAGCGCATGCGCAGCACTGTTTCCAGAGGCGATAAGGTAGTGTAGGCAGGGAAAAGTATCTATTTCCCGAAAAGCTGTCATTGCAAAAATGACAGCTTTTCAGAATAGATACTTATGGAGAGGTGGAATGATGAATTCCACCTATAATTAGGTAGAACTCCATGCGAGTTCTAAAGCTAATTATCTCCAGAGAATTTTTAGGTTTAATGAATAGGCCCCTAAATCCACTCATTTTACATATAACAAAGAGAACCACCAGTAAAAGGATGTTACACAATTCTAGAAGGTGCAAGTTAAGTAGAATCTGATTGGTTGCTATGGGCACATCTCCACTTCTAAGAACTCTCACTTTAGTAAATATACCCATCAGTGTCAACACTTTAACTGTTGAAAAGGGAACTGCATAACAATGCAGGGATCTGCTTTACTCATGACCCAGGAATTTAGTAACTCCATGTGAATCCTACCACTAAATACTACTGTAACAATTCACTCTCAGAACACAAGCTCACTTGGCTCTTGATTCTGGATGATGTTGCAAGTTACTGATTAAGAAATTGACCTGAATTTTATTTTTTTTGTAAAGCATTTTATTAATTTTTCAATAGTACAAAATAGAAAGTATTGATATTAGGACCATACAATTCATCATCAAAAGGTAAACAATGCAAGAATAATACATAAGGATGACTCAAGAAGCAGCTAAATGGCAAAAGTACTCCATATGGCACATTCATGTATCAATAATAAAGTGTTCGTGGTCCATAAGGCAGAAGTCACAACAAGAAGAAAATACTATGATGATCCTGCAGTAGCATGGGCTAAAGCATAACACAGGATTATGATATGGGGAAGCAATACTGTATATGTAAAACACAAGTTTTAATGAGCCGTATAACATAAACCAATACCAGCAGCACCATCAAAAAATAATAAAAAAAAACATAGAAAGCTGTAGGCAATAAAGGGGGAAAAGGGTGGGGAAGAGGAGACAAGAGGGTCTTAGCTTAAAGCATATGTTTTCCATTAACTAGATGTCTCATGTAATAAGGCGCTTAAAAAGAGAAAAAAAAATGTACTGCAAACTGAAGCATAAATAATCATGAGACCTGTCTGAGAAAGTACCAAGTGGTGGATTCAAACATCTTCTGGATCTGCTGTTGAACAGTAGGGTCTAACTTAACATTATGTTTCCTACTTTTTATAGAAACGCTCCACCCCCATCTCAATGTTCGGCAATGCGGCCTGACGATCATAATACATCAGTTTTAGCACTACAGCCTTAAGTAAAGTAAAGGAGGGTTTTTATTTTTGATCCAATGCATCAAAAACATCTTTTGAGCCACCGTTAAAATAACAGAGAGTGCCAGAACTATATGTTTAAAATTAGAACCCAAGTTCCAATGTGAAAAATTTAGAAACAGACAGGGAATAGGAAGTTTGATTAGATTGATATAAAAGATTTGGTTTATAAATGCTACTACCTTATCCCAAAAAACACCTTATTTTGCCGCATTCCCAGAAATTGGGGAAGAATGAAGCATCCATCGCACCACATTTTGGACAGTAATACCCCTTTTACACCGGAGCTAAAACCCGGGTTTTTGAAGGGTTAACCCGGGCAGCTCCCTGGTGTAAAAGGGGAGAGAGTTGGATCGCCGGGTCGAGTGACCCGTCAATCCAACCCAACTGCTGTGAGAACTGCGCACTCCGGGTCACGATGACCTGGAGTGCGCTGCTAGCCGGCCGATTGGTCCGGCTTCAGTGGCGCTTGGAGATGACGTCATCTCCAAGCGACCACTTTCACTCCGCAAAAGCCGGGTCTATGCAGACCCGACTGCGGTGTTAGCGGCGCTGACTCGAGAATATCCCGAGTCGGCGTAGGCAAAATTCCGGGTCTGATCCGGATAGGAACTTTGTTCCAACTCCGGGTCAGACCCGGAATTTAGGTTGAAAAGGGGTATTACCAGATTCACCCGGGACCATGTGTTTTCTCTGTGCTTGCGAGACATATGCTCTGTGAAGAACTTTTAGGTGAATCTCCTGTAGATCCATTGAGTGTAAGGGGTAAATTTACTAAAGTGAGAGTTTTTAGAAGAGAGTGTTAAAAGTGATGTTGCCCATAGCAACCAATCAGATTCTACTTAACATTTAACTAGCACCTTCTAGAAGATAATAGCTAGAATCTGATTGGTTGCTATGGGCAACATCACTTTTAAAACTCACTTCTAAAAACTCTCACTTTAGTAAATTTACCCCTAAGTATTTAAAAGAAGTGGAACAATGCTGTATCAACACTTCAGAAGACTCCAGGGAAGGGGTATCATTGACCCAATTTTTCAGTGTACCAGCCCAAGGGCAGTGTTTTTTATTTCTAAGTAAAGATGGGTATAAATAACGTATCCTAAATGTATTGGTACGGCTAAAAGACAAAACAGACAATGTATTATCAGAGTCACCATTTGTGGCAACAGGCAAAGCAGGGGGTCTCGTTTGAGCAAAGTGCCTAATTTGTAGATACATAAAGAAGCACTTATGAGGAATGCCAAAGGTTTCCTGCAAATAGTCAAATGTGCGGATAGAACCTCCAGGGTCAAAGATATCTTGAATGGCAGCGATGCCAAGCTGTTTCCAGGTCATAAACACACCACTATCCAAGCCAGGAGAGAAACAGGGATTACCCCAGAAGGTATTATAAGGGGAGCTAGTGTGGTTTCATTCATGTTTCTTATTGATAGTGCACCACGCCTTGTAAGTATGTGAGAACAGTACATTGGAAACTATTGTGCAAGGAATCTGTTTCTTGGGAGTATGCAATAGAGCACTGGGGGAGTACGGATAAAAAAGGGCTTCTTCTAGGTGACAATTAGTGAAATGAGTGTTCCGCAGGAGCCAGTATGAAATGTATCTGAAGAGAGCTGCCTGGTCAACGGCAGAGACATCTGGGAGGCTGAAGCCACCCTCCGACTTAGGTAAAATCAGCTTGGCATATGCAATATGGGGCTTCTTGGCATTCCAAATAAAAGTGGTAAAAAGGGAGCAAATGTCTTTAGCATCGGATATAGATAATGATAAGGGAAGCATCTGAAGGATATATGACAATTTTGGGAATATGACACTTTTAATCACTGCTATGCGGCCAGATAGTGATAAAGGCAAAGACATCCAATTAGTGATCAGGGCTTTAATCGAGGACAACACTGGTTTAAAGTTTACAGAATAGAGGGAAGATAATGCCTTTGGAATAAAACCCCCCAAATATTTTAGAGGGGAGCTGCAGCAGGAGAAACGTGATAGAACAGGGTTAGAACTAAAATAGTCAGTGGCTAAAGGCAATAGCTTAGACTTGGAGTAGTTAACTCTGAAGCCGGCAATCGTACCAAAACTATCAATAAGAGCAGTAATAGCTGGTAAAGATTGGAGAGGGTTCGATATAAATAGAAGCATGTCATCAGTGAAGAGGTCTAATTTGAACTCTAGGCCATTCACAGAAATGCCTGTAAAAAGGGGGGAAGCCCGTAAGGCTATTGCTAAGGGCTCCAAGGCTATAGCAAATAGGAGGGGTGATAGGGGGCAGCCCTGCTTTGTACCTTTAAGTATAGAGAAGGGGGGGAGATAATTATTGCTTAAAATTTGGGATGATGAACCAGAGTAGAGGGATTGAAGCAGAGCAATGAAAGCCCATTTGGCACCAAAGCGATGAAGAGAGTCAAAAAGGTGTTCCCAGGTAACTAAATCAAAAGCCTTCTCAGCGTCTAATGAAAGGATCGCATGATGGCCAGGTGCCCCGAAGGATTCCAACCACTACACACCGAAAGGACTTTTCTTATATTTACTACAGTATGATGCCCCCAGATAAACCCTGATTAGTCTTCATGTATTATAGAGGGTAAGATGAGCTTAGTTCTATCTGCCAAAATTTTAATAAACAGTTTGTAGTCTGTATTCAGTAAATATATAAGTCTATATGAGCTAGCTAGTTCTGGGTCCTGAACAGGCTTATGTAATACTTTTAACAGAGCTGAATTAAAGTAAAGATGGGGAGGAGTACCTATAAGTAGGGAGTTAAATACAGAAAGCAGAGTGTCCTCGATTCAGGGGCGTAGAATTTTATAGTAATAATTGGAAAGGCCATCAGGGCCGTGTGCTTTACCCAATTTCAAATGACTGATGGCCTTTGTAATTTCTTCTACTGCTATGGTCACTACCAAGGAAAAAGTCTTTTCCTCAGACATCTGTGGCACAGAAACTCTACTCCAAAGTGCAGCCTTCTCAGATACATTTACATCAACATGAGCATATAGGTCAGTGTAAAAAGAGTGCAAGATAGCGGAGATGGCTTTTCCCGACTTAGCTATGGTGCCATCAGGGCGCCTCAAAGAGTTCATAACTGTAGGGTGGCGTTGGCCACGTAAAAGACTTGACAGCAATTTACTGGATTTATTGCCATATCGGTAGAATCTGAAACCTGATAAAAAAGTGTATTTTGACTCTGATTGGGACAACAACGCATCAAAAGCAGCTTTGGTGGATAAATATCTCTCACGATTGAAAGAGGTGGGGGCATCTTTAAATGTCAGATAGGCAGTTGTCAGTGTAGATTGCAGATCAATATAGTTTTTTTGAAAACCTTATCACATAAAGAACAATAAGACATAATATCCCCTCTAACGACCGGTTTGGACGCCTGCCAGAATAAAATCAGAGAGGTACTTTCAAAAGAAGAGTTATTAAGTTTATATGTCAGCCAGGAGGTGTCCAAAGTGGTCCGAAAGTTAAGAGAGTGAGCCAGGTGTGATGGAAACCTCCACTTTTTGTACGGTCCCTTATCAGTAGATACCGTTAATTTTACCCAAAATAATGAATGGTCAGAAATGCACATTGGCTCTATACTTGAGTCAAGTACCCGAGGAAAAACTGTTGTGGACATCAAAATATGATCTATCCGGGACAGGGCCCCATGTGCTACAGACAAACACATAAAATCGCGTTCTGGAGGGTGTGATGCTCTCCAAACATCAGTTAGGTGTAACTGTAGTGTGATATAATTAATGCCCATTTTTGGAGCATGCACCACAAAAGGCGAGGGGGAGGATCTATCTGTACGAGTGGACGCCACAATATTAAAGTTGCCACCTAGCACAATAGGGACATCACCATACGTGTGTAAACGGGAGATAAGGGAAAGAAAAAAATCTTTTGAATAAGAATTAGGGGCATATATGTTACATAATATATACCTGGAGGAGCCCAGGGTAACATCAGCAATAACATATCTTCCCTGAGAATCTATCATAGAAGAATGCAGTGTCACACTAATACGATTGTACACTAAAATAACTACCCCTCTAGCCTTAGAGGTGAAAGGCGCTGACACCTGGAACTACCAGTGTAATAAGTTAATTTTAGAATCTCAGGAGGTAGGAGGTGGGTTTCCTGAAGCAGGGCAACATCAATATGCATTTTGTTTAAATATATTAACACCTTTTTCCTTTTCGCAGGTAAATTAAAACCCGCCACATTGAGGGAGCCCACTATCAAAGTAGACATGGCAATAGCAGCTCAAACCACATAGCAAAAGGAAAAATACGTCCAGCCAGTATATGAACATATTCCAGCAATAAACAATAAATTGAGAACCCAGTGTCAGGGGGGACAGGATAAGACACATAAGGAAAAAAAGGGGAAGGGGGAAAACAAAAACAATAAAAACAAAAACCGAATAGAACAAAAATACAAGGAAGAGCCCACCGCTCTTAGAGAAGCTCAGCTCCTACCATTAAATCTAATTATCAAATATAGACAACCTGCAATGAAGTATTATACGTAACGCAAAATCACGTATAGAACCAAAACCAGAGGGGTCGCTCTCAGCAGTTCCCAGCTATATATACTAATATGAAAACATACTATAGCAGGTGTGGGAGTAAGGTACAAAGAGCAGACATATACATTAAGAATAAATTGTGGAAAAGGCCTAAAGTGGCCGCCAATAAAAATCAGAACATTAGCAACAAAAAATACAAGGGCATACATAAAAGACATCCTGACACAGAAAGAGGCAGACTATAACGTAAGAACAGAGGCCGTGATTCAGAGCCGGACGCTCTGACAGAGTGCTCTTTCTGAATCAGGGCCGGCCTTCTTGTTTTTTTGAACACCCACAGCTATAGCGAGCGGCCAGGAAGATGGTCGCGATTGTCAAGACCATCACGACCATCGGGCTTGCGACGAGACCCTTGTGGTAGGGTCTCGTTGCCGCAAGCCCCAGAGAGATTTTGGCTCTCACAGAGACGTTCACATGGGAACGTCTCCGTTTGGGCAGCCACTCCCCCGGCCTGCCCACCAAAGTGGGTGTGCTGTCACTCAACATCGACAGCACGCCCCCTTTGGTACGAGACCCGGAGCGACGGTTTGACCGTCGCTATCCGGGTTTCGTTCATGCGCACGACGGAGCCGGCTCCATCATGCGCATGCGCACTGGCCCACCATCGACCCACTTGCGAGCGCATATCGCTCGCGAGCAGGTCTGAATCAGGCCCAGAGATCAATGCAAAGGTTATTAAACACTTGAAGTACAAATGTACATGCAATTATGCTTTCAGAACCTGTAGCATATACATACAAAAATGAGGCATGAGGCAGCAAAGAGGAGTAATAGCATCAGACCAGCCTCAATAAATCAGGTAATAACAAGAAAAATAAAGTAGACAGAAGAATTTCACGTAATTTGGTCACATTTCTCATGAGATGGAGAGGAACAATCCGCAGCCAGAACAGCTTCCATTAGATAACTTTCAGCTTCCGCCACCGTTGAAAAATCTTTCAAAGAGTTTCCTTCAAAAAGGCGTAACCGAGCGGGGAACAATAAAGCAAACTTTTTATTTTCCTTGACGAGGCGGGAACATAGCGGGGAAAATTCTTTCCTGGCACGGGTGACCTCTGAGGAGTAATCCTGGAAAATAAAAATCCGAGATCCCTCCCAGCGTAAGTCTCTAGTCCTCCTGGATGCGGACAAAATCAGTTCTTTGTGAACAAAACTGAGGCATTTGAATATAACAACACATGGTCTTCTGTCAGGAGACGTGCGCGCTGGGCCCAACCTATGCGCACGCTCAATAACCAGGCCAGAGCAGGCGTCCTGAATATGTAATAATTTCAAAAGAGATGTCTGCAGAAAAGTAAATATGGCAGGCCCTTTGAGTGTTTAAGGAAGTCCTATGATGCGGAGATTACATCTCCTCGATCTGTTCTCCAAGTCATCTACTTTTGTTATAAGCTGGTATTGAGATTTCTGCAACTGCTCATAATTAGTTTTAAGTTCAGACACATCCTGAAAAGTTTCTCCCATGCGTTGCTCAGTATTAACAACTCTCTTAGATAGTTGCATAAGCTGGGATTTCATGTCTGAGACAGCCTGCTGCAGTTTAGCAGAGTGAGCCTCCATAATGGGTCCCATAGCATTCTGTACTGCTCTGACCACATCAGCATAAGTAACAGCACTGTCAGCAGAGCATACAGGCATGTTAGAGAGCGCAGCTAGTGTTAAAAAGTCAGAGGGGACACTGTGAGGATCAGAAACTCCCACCTGTTTAGCAGATGTGGTGGCCATCTTGGATTCCTGGGTCTGTTTTTCTGACCTAGGTTTCTGTGGTTTAGCAGCCATAGAAGTGGATAAACCAATGCCCCTGGTGTTCCTGTGCAAGTAGACACCCAAATTGTCGGTGTAGGCGGCAGGATGTCAGCGCTGTAACTCCCTGAAGCTGGGGCTGTAGGAGAGCTAATGTAACCAGCTTCTCCTCACATGGGAGCTGGAACAGGAAGTCCTGACCTGAAATCTTAATTCCAAAATTAAAAAAGTTGTGCACTGAACTTGAAAGCAGCAAATTTGCACAACTTCCTCATCAGCAATATTATTGTGAGTGAACTGTGAGTTTGGACCTGTGAGAGCAATGTCTCTGACATGTTAGTTCAGTTTCTTTTTCAAGTTTTCATTTTAGGTAATTTATTTACCTGTTCATGCATTTTACTTTGTACGGTGCCATATTTTTCCCTATCGGCAGATTTTGGGACAATATTTTTCCCACAGACTCTCCCCATGTCTTCAATAGTATTCCCAGAGCTATTCAATTGTCCCTATCGCGCCCTGCACTTAAGTCGGGAGATGCAGGGTACCGTGACTTAAGCAGGGTGTTTCGTTGCTGTAACCTGCATTCTCCGATTTAAATGCCAGACAGGATGTATTAGCTCACTAAACTCAAAAAACAGCATTGCGTTACTAGTTCAGTCAGATTTCTGCACACATCTCAAGTGGGTGCAAGCAGAAAACCTCTAGTTGGGATTGCCAGCGCGGTCAATTGAAAAGCTCTGGGAACTCATTCCCGGCGCTATTCAACATTGCACTAAATTGATTTGCCCCTTAAATTTGGTGACATTCAATTAGGGCTACAGACAGGGCTGCCATCAGAAATTGTGGGGCCCGGAACTGAGAGAATAAGCAGGGCCCCCCCCGTTATTGAATGTAGTCTGTGCAGCCAGGCCCTGCACTTTTATTACCTCACTCCCCCCCACCCCACCCCCCTGTTATTGAATGTAGTCTGTGCAGCCAGGCCCTGCATTTTTATTACCTCACTGGGTCCAACCGCCCCCCCCCCTCACCCTCCCCTACTGACCAGCCATTTCCCCACTTATCTTATGCGGCGGCTGCTTCCTCCACGGTCCACCAGGCCAGCACTGCAGACGCGTTCCTCTTCATCCGCGGCTCCTCCAACGTCGACCTCACCCTACAGTTGCGCGCTGTGATGACAGACTGTCACTGTAAGCTGGTGGAGGAGCGGCCCGAGCGGGCCCTGGCTGCCTCCTCCAGCTCTATGATTTACTAACGGCGGCCGCGGGGACCAGGTCGATGGGCGGCAGCAGCGGCGTCCGGGCCCTCTTTCCTTTCTACAAGGGGAGGATAGTTCAGCAGGCTGCAGGCTCTGCAGAGGTGGTGGTAGCGGGCGGGCCCCAGCGGGTCCCCCCCCCACGTTCAGCCAGAGGCCGGGCCCGGGATTCCAGTCCCGGCAGTCCCCCCCTGATGGCAGCCCAGGGTACAGACAGCTCTGAATAGGTAGACTAATTATGGCCACGTTCATATCCTTATCAACCTCTGTTGCCAGTCAGAAGTGTAAGTAAGATGGTAAGGGCTGGTACGGAGTACAAATAAGAAATTAGCTAGTACGCCGTATCACCTACCACCTTAACGCCGCATTTAGCTGCCTTGCCAAGCAAGTCACATCAGCGTGATAGACCTGCACCTCCGGCTCCTCCTATTTTTGCCTCACTACAGGACTGCCGGGAATGTGACGTTGTGATATTATGCCCCTAAGCGCAAAGAACCACCAGCCATGCACTTCCAGCCCCTGCCATCGCTCAGTCTCGTTTCCATGTAGTCTACTAGGAATTTGATCTGAAGACATACAGTAATCACTAATGGCACGTGTGCATGTAGCTAATTGTCATTTATATATGGGCTTAAAAGTTTTGGAGAACTTTAATTTATCTCAGGGAGGTATTGGCAGATATCTCTTTGCACAAGTCTGCTCTAGACACTTGCAGTATTGAATGCCTGGATTATTTATAGAATGTGATATGGGTGGTTAAGAGATATCAGATGTGTACACTCCATATCGCACAGAAAGAGTGTAAGTATAATTAACTGAAATCACATCAAATAAATACAGTTAAATATATAATCAATGACAAATTAGGCAATTTGCTTTTATCCCTAAAAGAAGGTGAGAAGATAGGAAGCACTGTGCAAGTTACAGGTTTTGTTGAAAAATGTGTCACATGGCTGATCATTGCTGATGGGTAATCTGAGAGCACACATTTATAGACACGCTGTAATTATTTGAAATTTATTTTTCTTGCTAGCAGTGCTGCAGTTTTCCTCTCATAAATGGTCCCCAAAATGTATGTTACAGATTCCATTCTCACATAATTCACTTAACAAAATACATATGAATTTAGTTACAGTATATTGAATTCTACACCATGTTTTCCATTTCTGTGGTACAAAGTACCTTTTGAAACGATAAACATTATGTTAATTATTATGGAATTGAATTGTATTGAAACGCTCTACTGTTAGAGATATATATATATATATATATATATATATATATATATATTAAGTGAAGGCTAGGTGCCAGGGTTTTTAGAAACTGACATAAAGATGTAATTTTAATTAGGATATAAGGGGCCTATTTATGAAGCAAATTTTCCATAAAATTATGCCGAATCAGCAGTTTCTGCATCATTTTATGTATTCTGACTGAGTACTAATAACCAAATGCGGAAGGCTAATTAGCACATCAGACCGCAGTCGCCATTATAATCAATAAAGACTACGGTCTGAACCCTATTTACCAAACAGAGTTTGGCCCTGTTGGTTTACCCCATCCTAAGATGGTGTTAACCGCTTTATGCCTATGAATGAAGGCATTCTTGCAGATCTTACAATCCCTCTCCCGCAGCCTCCATCCGGCTCCGAAAACTTCCACATACGCATACTGTCAAGGGGAGATTGTTAGGTAGAGTACCGCTAAGAATTTAAATCTACTTGTACCACTGCTGCCCGCACATTGACATATGTTGAAAAACAGGCCATTTACTCAGTGACACAGTAAAGAACCAGTAACCGGAATCATGTTTTGAACTGATTCTCTTCCAATTTAATTACTTGTGTGTGTGGTTAAATTGGACAATGATCAATGATCTTGTCTCACACTCAGTACCCTGTTGCCAGTTTATGCTACTTGTGAACATCATTATCTGTTTTTAAACATTTAATTGGCCCAGGTAACTGCAACTAAATGAACTCCCGGCATCAGAAAAGTTTTTGTTTTTGTTATGTTTATGTTATGAATTTATGTAGAACCACCTAGTCCTGGCACATGTACCTGATTGGTGAATTATTTATGATTATGGATAGAGTACTAAAGGGATGCAGCCGAGTTGCAAACTCTGTGTATGTTTGCAAAAATAGTAAATATAGAAAAAATAGAGACTCAGCGCTTGCACTTCAGTGAACTCAGTAAATTAATTAAGTATGAACAGTAGGTAAGTTATTAGCAATGAGATGTATATAAAATAAACATTTATTAGCCAGTGCTGGCAAATAAAAACAGTTATCTAGACAATGACATAAATAACAGTCTAAAAATACAAGCAATAAACAAATAATAATTAAAACTGAACGCTGTGTATATACCAATTAGTATTGTAACTGAACACTGTGTACCTTTTTGCAAACAATACAGAGAATCATTTGTCTTAAACAGCTTTGTGTTAAGCTTTAATACAAAGTAACTTCATGCTCCTATGAGGAGATGCTGCAGCAGATAGAATTTAGCTGAATGATCTAGAATATCTAGATAACAGAAAGAATATTATAGGAATCAGATGTTCTGTTCAAAGGTATTCATGTATGTTTTTCAGCCTTCCATAAGTGACGAAACGCGTTAGACGGGACCATCTTATCACCAATTATTCACTGATCACTGTTGATTCCTGTGATTGCCTGGCGCTCCGATCAGGTCTACGCTCTGGTGTTTTGTCCAGGCTCATGCTCCGGCGCGTGTGATACAGAAGATCTCACTGTGGTGTGCGGACCGGCTTCTACGTCTAGCGTGGCACTAGACAGGATTACTTTGGAATACAGAGGACCGAAAGGGGGCCCCCACATTCTATCTACATCGTGAGTACTCACAGTTCCTCTATTTATGGACGGTCCGGATCACAGTCCTAGTTCACAAGCCTTTGTTGGACACTCATTATGACCAGCTGTACAACTCGCATTTAATTTATATTTGCCTATATAATACACTCATCACTCTGCCTTGAAGGGCTCTATACTTACCATCAAGAGAACTATTTGTAATTTTGATTAGTGGTGGAAGTGGTAATAGGCACAGCTGAAAGCACATGTTTTTGACTATACAAATAGGAACCGGCATTTTATTATGATCTAATATACAGAGACTGTCTTACGGAAGGCTGAAAAACATACATGAATACCTTTGGACAAATTATTATCTGTATTGTTTGCAAAAAGGAGCACAGGGCCGGATTCAGAGACGGACGCTCTGAATCAGCGCTCGCTCTGAATCAGGGCGTTTTTATTTTTTTGTTCGGCCTCCTGGCCGCTTGCATAGCTGTAGGTGACCACCCACAGCTATTGCGAGCGGCCAGGTTGATGATCATTATGGTCAAGACCATCGCGACCATCAGGCTTGCGGCGAGACCCTTGTGGTAGGGTCTCGTGGCCGCAAGCCCCAGAGAGCTTCTGGCTCTAATAGAGCCGGAAGCTCTCACACTGACATCACTGTTGATGTCAGTGGGGCCGCCCCCAAACGGCAGGCGTTCCTTCGGGAACGCCTCCGTTTAGCCGGCCACCCCCCCTGCCCGCCTACCAAACGGGGCGAACTGTCAATCACCATCAACAGCTCGCCCCCTTTGGTGCGAGACCCGGAGCGACGGAGCACCCGTCGCTAGCCGGGTCTCGCGCATGTGCACGACGGAGCCGGCTCCGTCGTGCGCATGCCGAGTGGGCAAACATCGACCCGGTTGCAAGCGCTCAGCGCTCGCGACCGGGTCTGAATCAGGCCGACAGTGTTCAGTTACAATACTAATTGGTATATACACAGCGTTCAGTTTCAATTATTATTTGTTCATTGCTTGTATTTTTAGACTGTTATTTATGTCATTGTCTAGATAACTGTTTTTATTTGCCAGCACTGGCTAATAAATATGTTTATTTTATATACATCTCATTGCTAATAACTTACCTACTGTTCATACTTAATTTACTGAGTTCACTGAAGTGCAAGCGCTGAGCCTGTTTTTTCTATGATTGTTATAAATTAGCAGCAATATGATGTGTGTTCATTCTATCCTCCTGATTACTATAAAGTACATAGCACCTTTATGGGTTTCTTCTTTTTTAATTTTGTCGAAGCTGGATAATTGGCTGAGACAAGATCAGTTTAAAATTGGATCGCAAGACGCCATCTTGGAAATGAGAGCGCAAGACGCCATTTTGCGAATGGCCGCCTAAGCGCCATTTTAGATAAACTCACACTTTAGTACATGTGGTGATATTACTATTAGCATCATGCGATTGCATCTTTCACCATTTATCATACACACATTAATACGCACAATTGCGCTGTTAACTAGTTGCATATTAGCGAATGCATAAGACCCTGTATGAAAACGCTGAATATTAGCTCCATGCACACGCATCTACCCCAAGTTAACTAGCGTCTTTACATCAAATCCCACATACTCACACATTACATATTCACATACAAGGTTCCATAAGCTTTAAGGTATAAGATTCGAGTATGCACATTTATTATCATTGCTAGGAAATAAAGGTTATTTCGTAACTAAGGTTTTATACGTGATAAGTAAGCCATGTTTGGAATTGTACTGATGCGTACTCTCTCAACAGTATTCCGGTAATATCGATGGAGGGATCGCAACAGGCATTCTCAACTTATGGACCGCAGAGACTTCAAGCAACAAAATGTACATTATATGAACAACTGTATGAGGAGGGAAACCAGAGACCACCAGTTATTAGAGGCTGGATTGTGTCTATTTGAACCAACCTGTTAAATGCCTAGTAACATATGCATATGCCCTCTCCTTTAGGACCAATGGTATTAGCAACAAACTTCTCTATTGTGTTGTTTATTCCTGGGGGGTATAAATATGTGTGCTCTGACCCTGGGTTTCTAGTCTTCGTGCTGAATGCTGATTGACGAGGGGTTTCTTGCTGATGCCTACATCTGGACCAGAGAGCGCTGCGTATGTATAATTGTGCTTGAATCTGTATAATCTCATTGCGCTAAGATTATATGAGGATCATAGCGTGTAACTGCTGTACTTTTACTTGAATAATACTTTGTGCTTTGGAACCACAGGTTCTAGATCTGGAGTCTTTATTTACTGTATGACTGCGTACGCAAATTAGCGTCATCCTTAGAGGTTTATAGGAAGGATATTAGAAGGTATAGGCAGGGGTATATAGAGGTTCAAAGGCAGTATCGTTAGTTGGGGGCTCATAGTGAAGTCACTTACCCGCTCACACGGCACTTACGGTTATCGACTTCTCACCGAAGGGTGGAGTGGCCACATGCAGGGTTTACCTGCAACCGCTCGGTGCTGAGAGATCGCTACCCGTTTTCGTGTGAGCCAGGAATGCTGACTAGAATCTAGGGACAAGAGAGGAAAAAGTTTGTTTTCCTTTGTTGATAGAACCTAACATTTAAAGGGGTGCCACAGTATTGAACACGCGGCTGAGTCGCAGTTTTGCGCACAGTAAAGATGCACTTTGTGTACGCAGCTAAAGGTTGTCATACGGTTGTGTGGTAGTTGCATTATTGTGTATGCGACTGGTCGCACAATAGCGTATACGTACTTCCGTTCGTGCTGCCACATGTTTAAACAAAGCCGTTGCTCTTGGTAGTAGTGTATGGGTAGTATTCATGTCCAAATAGGTCAATATGTGTGAGCTTAGTTATCTGTTTATTTGTTTAATAATGATTAGGGGGATTCATTTAATTTTGGTCTCCTTATATTTATTATATTTATTATATTATATATTTATATGTTTATTATTATTAGAAGTATATATATATATATATATATATATTTATCTGTTTAATTTATTTTTTATTTATGGTATTTCTTCATATATATTCATTAATGCCCTTCTTTTCTGAGTACCCTTACTGTGAAAATTTAATCTTGAAACAAACAAACCAGAAAGTATGTTTTACACGTTCTATGTTTAGAACATGTAGAAAGTTGTTAATTGACTAATTGTATCCAGCTTGTTCTGAAAGCTTGCTATTGGTAATTGTGTATTTATAATCTCCTCACAAGAAGGAGAGTTTCATCTTGCCTTTTGAAAAAACCTCATTTAATGAGGAGAAACGCGTCAAGGTTTTGACCTTTTTCTGAACTGCTGCTCCGTAATTCAGACGGACCATTGCCGCTACAGGAGACTGCACACACTGGAGTGTATATCCTGGTCACAGACCATTGCGGACCTTGCAGCTCATATCCTTCACTTTGTGGCATCTCCCCGCTGTCACCACCGCTTACCTGTTCTCAGCTGATCCCGGGTGTTGGAGCTTACATCACATCACCGCTTACCTGTTTCAGCTGATCCCGGGTGTTGAAGCTCACATTACCGCTCCTTGCCTTCTGTTGTCTGCAGGCGGCAGACATCATCTTGTCCGCGGGATTTACTCTGTGAGACGGTGCATACCAGCCCTGAGTCTGGAGACTCTCGTAACGGGTAGGCTGAATTTCTATTTGTCCACCATTGCCCCTGTGGAATTTTCTGCTGGCCGGGTTCCCTATCATCATCATATGTCCATTCACTTACTGGCTTACTTGGAACTTTAATTTATCAGCAGTGAGGAACCCCCCTTTTTTGGTCCAAGGAGATGCGGATAACCTACACCTCTGGGACAATTGTTTGCCATCTTTATTGAATCATTATACCCAGATATCAATATTCAGAGGAACTTTTGTCATCCACTCAGGAACTGGTTCATTTTATTTGTTTTTCATTTTTATTTTTTTATTCAGTATCATAAGTGGTTTATTATATCACTGCATTGTTTTAATTTATGTCCTGAGGAGCTGCAGTTCTAACAGGTCTATTGTTATTGAAATAAATTCATTCATATTACTTTTCTGGTTTGTTTATATGGTCAGGTGTTTATAGGCGCAGACACTAGTGTTTTTCACATCTGGGTTAATGTGTATTTTTCTGCGCAGGAAAAAAGTGTGTAACAGTGAGTATTTGTTGGTAGGGGTAACTTGTTCCCTAAAGTTAGAGGTACAGTATGACCTTTAAGGCCTAAGTGATAGCCGCTCGGTAAGCAACTTACCGTTCTATACACAGTAGCAGGTGTACATGTTGTCTTTGTTGTAGAGAGGTGCGTGGAAGTAGCCGACTTAAACTTCCATAGGTGTGGAAGTTGCCTTCTTAAATCTTATCCAGGTGTGTGGAGTAGCCTTCTTCAAATCTTCACAGGTGTGTGGGCGCTGCCGACTTAAATCGTCCACAGGTAAGTGAAAGTATCTTGACTGTCTTTCACCAGTTTAAATCTTTATTGAAAAACATAGGAGTTGTCTCAGAATGGGAGCCATGCAAACAATAGAGATGTTAGACAATGATGTGCTGCTAATGAAAGCGCTGTTTGGATCGGCCCGTCGTATTATGCATACTAAGTACGGTACTTATGCAATAAGGTATTGTGATGTATGGTTTAAAATGACGATGAAGAGTGTTAGACCGTTTCCCAGAATTGGCAGTTTTGATAAAGATGTATTAGATAATGTCTGGGATCACATCAGTCTGATGCGCTCCCGAGAGAAAAAGGTCAAATATTATGAATGTTTAAAGTTGTGGCAG
The DNA here is from genome assembly GCA_031769625.1 of Taudactylus pleione. Classification (NCBI taxonomy): domain Eukaryota; kingdom Metazoa; phylum Chordata; class Amphibia; order Anura; family Myobatrachidae; genus Taudactylus; species Taudactylus pleione. The sequence continues at coordinate 5,074,840 of JAUIMM010000324.1, read as the reverse complement.
CATGAAGGGGATGCGTGGCTTAAAAATGCGCAAGCGACGCAAACTAGCGTTGCGAGCGCATTGCCAGAGAATACATCCGTGACGCTGAATTGCAATGCGGGCAAGCCGCAAAATGGCACGCTCGTGCAGCAAGGTAGCGTTGCGGAAGGTATTACCAGCAGTACAAGCGCACCACCACCACCTTATGTGGATGGAGGTGCAAGTACAGTTATCAAAAATACCCATAAAAATGTAACAAGCAATTTGTACCCTCTCTTAAGCAACTATAAAGAAAATGTTCATGATGTGGATGATGAGCCTATTGTAATGTCTGCCATTTCCCATGCTGTACAAATGATAGATGCTACGCCACGACAATCACGAGTGGTGCCGCAATCTCCATCAGTAACAGCAAGGGAAGTGCTAACACCCTCTGCACCCGTAGAGGAAGTTGTTAATACCATACGTAGCAGCAACAGATTAAACCCCCAGCCAGGTAACAAGGTCAAAGGTAGCAGCACTACCGATCTGCATCCCATTCGGACAATAACTGTTCCGAATGGAAATGCAGATGCGAATGGTGTAGTGCCCACAAGGGAAGTGGTAATGCATTGTCCTTGGACAAGAGCAGAACTAAATTCCATCATAAATGATTTCCCTGATCCCAAAAAGGAACTAGCCAAATGTCAGAGATTTTTGAAGAATTTGGGTAGTTCTCATGAGCCAACTAATAAAGATTGGCATGTGGTGTTAAGGGCCTGTCTACCACGCAATACCGACGTGACAAAATTTATCACGGATTGTGTATTGGATGGTGATGTTCCCTTAACAGACCAAGTAAACCAAGGTAACATTTCCCGCATTGTAACTCAATTGAGTATATATTTTCCAGTAGTAGTTAACTGGAACAAAATTATCACCATAAAGCAAAAGGAGAGTGAATCTGCAGAAGAGTATTGCGACCGGACTCTGCAGGCTATCACCCAGTACACTGGGATAGAAGATATTAAAGATAGCACTCACTACAGGGGAATGATAGTCACGGTACTCATGGACGGTCTTAAGGAAAACTTAAAGACTCGGGTTCACACCTCACAACCTGGCTGGAGGGGAGTCACAATAGATACACTCATAGAATCTGCCATAGAACATGATAAGAACATCTCAAAGAAGAGAGAGACCCAGAGCGAAAAACTAATGGCTGTCAGTATTCAAGCTCTGGAAGGAATGACGGTAACATCACAGCCAACAGACACACTTGCATCTACACACACACCTACACCTCAACAGTTATATGCCCTCACTAATTCCACGCAACAGCAAACACAGCTCTATTCTACTAACCCTACACAACCACAGGTCCCACACTACTCACAAACTTCATATCCACCACAATACCTTATCCTCCATATCCCTACCCATATCCACCACCTTTTCCCCCTGCTCAAACCTCACAACAACACGTGTCTTCATCCGATCCACGAATATGTTTTAATTGTAACCAGCCAGGACATTTAAGTAGAACCTGCAGAGTAAAAAGGGTAGGACCCTCAAACCAGAGAGTACCTGGATATCCCCATAAGGGATACGCACAGAGACCAGCAAATATCCAGCAAGCACCAGCTCCAATTGTGGCTGTTAATGCTTTATTGGAGAATGGTAGCCAACGCTAGGGGTCAGGTCATACCTGTAGTCTACAGATAGTCAGGTTAACGGGAAGTACTAGGGAAGAACCGGTCATGATGGTTGATGTAACTGGTACTGAAATATCCTTTTCTTGTAGACACAGGGGCGACCAGGTCAGTGATAAAATCTCCCGTTAATTTACAGGTGACCAACGAGACAGTACCAACAATGGGTGTAACAGGTAAAGTGCAACATTATCCTTTAACAAAGTCAAGAGAGGTTACTATAGGGCCGTTGCATACCAGGAATTCTTTCCTTCCTGCCGCTGCGGCTCCTACTAACCTGCTGGGTCGAGACTTGTTTTGTAAGATGGGATGTGTTATATATTGCACCCCTGATGGTGTATTTTTAGATATCCCTGAGAGAGTTGCGCACGAGGTGCGGGATATGTTGGACACTCCCCAAAGGATAATGTATCGCTCTACCAGTTTAAATGAAAATCCATCCCAGGTAGATCAAATGTTGTCCCAAATTCCAGATTCCCTTTGGACTAAGGATGGACTGGACACTGGATTAATGGCAAACATAAGCCCCGTAATGGTAAATTTGAAAAGCGGTAGGCAAGCTCCAAAAATTCCCCAGTACCCACTAAAACAGGAGGTTAGAATTAGGGGTTATTCCAATAATTGAGCGATTATTGCAACAGGGAATTTTAGTTCGTACAGCTAGTGTAGCCAACAGTCCCATCTCCAGTGTAGAAGAGTGGTGGGAGGGGTTATAGGCTGGTACAGGACCTTAGAGGTGTTAATAAGGTAGTAGAGAGCCAATTCCCCGTAGTGCCAAATCCAGCTGTCATTCTTATGCAGATCCCTCCAACGCAACCCATTTCACTGTCATTGACCTCTGTTCTGCTTTCTTCTCTGTGCCTCTCTACCCTGACTGTCAGTATCTATTCGCATTTACATACAGAGGTGTACAATATACATGGACACGGTTGCCCCAAGGTTTCATAGACAGCCCCAGTATCTTTTCCCAGGCATTGCACGACTGTTTACAATCTTTTCAACCTGCAAATGGATCTGTTCTAATTCAATATGTGGACGATTTATTGCTGTGTTCTGATTCGTTTATGTCATGTTTGAATGATACTAAACTTTTTTTGCTTCATCTCTCGCATACAGGACACAAGGTGGCTAAGGACAAACTACAGCCGTGCCAATCCAGAGTAAAATATTTGGGACACTGCCTAACCCAGGGGTTAAGACATCTCACAAATTATAGAATCCAGGCCATACAGAACATGACACTGCCGCAGAATCAACAGCAAATTCGTACCTTCTTGGGAATGTGTGGATACTGTAGAATGTGGATCCCAGGTTTTTCTATTTTGGCCTTGCCTTTACAGGACTTAGGACCTCATTCAGAGCCGGTCGCATAGAGCGTGTGGTCGGTCTGAATGAGGGGAGGACGTCTTGAATTTTCAAGACATCCTCCTTTGCGGTGGTAAGTCTGTGGGTTAACACCCACAGCCTTATGACCGCCTAAGGTGATGGTCGCGATGGTCAAGACCATCGCGACCATCGGGGCTTACGACGAGACCCTAGGGTAGGGTATCCCTTGTCGTAAGCCCTGGAGAGCTTTCGGCTCTGTCTGAGCAGGAAGCTCTCCACTGACATCACTAGTGATGTCAGAGGGCCGCCTCAAAACGGTAGGCATTCCCATGGGAACGCCCCCGTTTGGGCTGCCACCCCCCAGCCCACCTTCCAAATGGGGCGAGCTGTCAATCAACATCGACAGCTCGCCCCCTTTGGATCGAGACCCGCTACGACCGGCGCTGTCGGTCGTAGCGGGTCTCACACATGCGCACGACGGCGACGGCGCCATCGTGCGCATGCTCTGTGGGGGGCCATCGACCCGGTCCAAGCGCATCGGCGCTAACGACCAGGTCTGAATGACCCCCTTAGTCTCTTCCTCAAAGCCCGATCATGTCATACACACAGAGGAATCAGAGCAGGCTTTCCTTAATCTTAAGGATAGTCTGACAAAAGCACCTGCATTGGGAATACCTGATTATGAAAAACCTTTTGATTTGTATTGTACGGAAGCCGATGGTTGTGCTGCAGGTGTCCTTACACAAAAACATGGTGATGCCAGTAGGCCCGTAGCATACTACAGTGCCCAATTGGACACTGTGGCGAGATCACTCCCCACCTGTTTGAGAAGTGTAGCAGCTACCGCTCTATTGGTGAGTAAAAGTGAGGACGTAGTATTGGGTCATGATATGATTGTCTATACTCCCCATGCTGTATCTGCTCTGCTGAACTCTGCTCAAACCAGACACGTCTCTTCGGCTAGGTTTACCAAATGGGAACTATCTCTAATCGCACCTGCGAACATCACTGTTAAAAGTTGCAGCACACTGAATCCAGCAACGTATTTACCATGTGTACAACATGATGTACAAAGGGTGGAAGGAGACAAGTTGCTGGCGGAGGGTGAGTTCAGCGGACATAATGATACACACGATTGTATGGAATATCTGAATCAGACTTTTACTGCTAGACCTGACATACACAACACACCTTTAGAGAATGTAGATGTGACTTTTTACACGGATGGGAGTTGTCATAGACAAACAGACACAGGTGAATTATGTACAAGTTATGCTGTTGTAAATGACACAGACATCATAGAAGCCAAACCTCTTGGTCCTCCTCACTCAGCCCAGGTGGCAGAGTTAGTAGCACTAACTAGAGCATGTGAACTGGCAGCAGGCAAATCTGCTAACATTTACACTGACTCGAGGTACGCGTTCAGGGTGGTGCACGATTTTGGGGCTCTATGGCATCTGAAAAATTTTATGACAGCAGCAGGCACACCAGTTGCACATTCCCGACATATAAATCATCTTTTAGAAGCAATCCAACTGCCAAAAGCGGTGGCAGTAATCAAGTGTAAAGACCATACATGTAAGGATGACCCGGTGACACTGGGCAACAACAGAGCCGATGAAGCTGCAAAATGGGCAGCAGGGTTAAAAAAAATTTCTCCCACTGAAAAAATAATGTCTTTCCAAACAATTGATATGCTGAAATTAATTGAGATGCAAAATGTGTGTTCAATCCAGGAAAAGTCCATTTGGAATTTCAAGGGATGTGGGCAAGAGTCCTCTGGGCTCTGGAGGGACGGACAAGGTAAACCAGTAGCCCCAAAGGCATATTACCCCAGCCTGGCTGAGGCAGCACACGGTCTGACTCATCTGGGAAAACAAGGTATGTGCAAGTTGGTGAGAGCATACTGGTGCGCACCAGGTTTTTCTTCACAAGCACAAAAGATAGCAATGTCCTGTCTGACCTGCTTGAGGAAGAACATAGGGAAATCGATTCCTACCGAACCGTCCCACATTCCACCGACTGATGGACCTTTCCAGGTGATACAAATTGATTTCATCCAATTACCACCCTGCAGGAATCTTAAGTATGTATTAGTGTGCACTGATGTATTTTCTAATTGGGTTGAGGCCTACCCCGCGGCCACTAATACTGCTGCATTTACTGCCAAGAAAATAGTTCAGGAATTTGTATGCAGATACGGTATCCCTAAAATCATCGAGAGTGACAGGGGTACTCATTTCACAGGTGATGTTTTTCAAAATATGTGTAAGCTGATGGGTATTACTAGCCGACTTCACACCCCCTACCGACCGCAAGCCAGTGCCAAGGTAGAGAGGATGAACGGGACTATTAAAAATAAGTTAAGTAAAATCATGGCAGAGACTGGACTAGGTTGGCCAGAAGCATTACTGTTGGTCCTGCATAGTATAAGGACCACTCCCAGACCCCCTCTAAATCTGTCTCCCTTTGAAATACTGTTCGGTAGACAACCTCATTTGATTATAAGTCCACAGGAAGACTTGAAAGGTAACAACGAGGTAACTGTAAAGTATCTTATATCAATGAGTAAGCAGTTAAAACAACAGCAGCAGAAACTGAAATTGTTGTCCAATGATATCCCTGAAACTAACTGTCATGATGTTGAACCAGGAGAATATGTTATGATCAGAAATTTCTTGCATTCAGGTTGTTTGACTGATCAGTGGGAAGGTCCGTACCAGGTGCTGATGACAAGTACTACATCATTGAAGGTGGCTGAGTGAGATACCTGGGTCCATTCCACTCACTGCAAAAAGGTCAATCAACCGGTGGAGAAACGAGTCAGGAACAAGGCTGATAGCGTGGACCTGTCGCTCGCGAACTTGTTTCGGGAGGATTGAAAAGGCTGTAGTGAGATACCTGAACTAAAAGAAATCTGCAGGTCTTTTTGTGGCAATGGACGGGCCTGCTGTGTTCATTTTCATGTTCTCTTTTAGAGTGTTCATCATCCTGGTCGGTTCGGGAATGTCCGGTTTCTGTGATGGGAGACCGATTGAGTTAATGGGAGCTGATGGCAGTGCTGATGGAGTGGAGTCAGAAGGAGTGCAATGCCAATCAGGGGAGTGTCTGACCAATCTTAGTACTGTTATTGTTAAGAGAGCTGTTATTCCGGATACTCGGGGACGGTGTGGAGGGTTATCGTCTGAAGATTCCTGTATTTGTGAGCTTTGTGGGTCCCTAGTTGATGAGAATTGTATCCAACGGTGCCAGCCTAACTATAACCCGTACTGGGGTGGGTATCCTTTAGAGGATTATCATAGCATGGTAGGCAAATTGTTAAATCAAACTGATTGCTGGGTGTGTTCACATGTGCCACAGGGACAGCATAATGTAGGGTTAGTGCAATTTCCGCTGAATATCACGGAAATTTTAGAATTAAAGAAAGGGAAAACATTGGATGGAAAATTCCTCTCATCCAAACCACCTCACTTCAAACTCTATCAATTCCAAGTAGATAGATCACTTTTGTGTTTAAACATAACCAACCCCAATAAACCCGGGAGTTGGGAAGTGACAGGGAATAATCACAAAGAGCTGATAATGAGTCCATAAACCATGATCTGTTACGCTCAATTAAATCTAGTGGGAGACATTTTAGGTACCGGTATGCATTGAGTTCCACCAAAGAAATTATTGGTAAGGTGCCAGATGGTTATTGTGCTAAAATAATACAAAAAGAAGAAAAAGAAACTCTTTTGGGTGAGCACTCTTGATCAATATAGACAAAGGGGCAACTAAAACATATATTTGCTCCTAAAATATAACTTTTAATAAGAGCAATTAAAACGATAGGTCATCTATTAATCATTGACCATATCTTACCCAACAGAGATACTCAAATTATAACATACAAAAACACATACAACATATAACAAAATGACACTTGCATCAAATATTGCAATGGTCTCTAATGGAGACAAAGATGCAAGTGTAATACCCTCCTCAGTGGCGAAATATAAAAAAATGTAGTACAGTCAATTTTTCAATAAAGAATTAATAAATCTACTGCATATTAGTTTGTGCCCTTTTTGTTACTCATTCATCTGACTTCTGTGTATGAAATCAAAATAGAAAAAGTCAGAGCATAGGGCTGCTACTCCTCATTCTACTTCTCTTCACCTCTGCTAAAAGCTATCTATGAAGAGTGAGAGATTACCGGAGAGCAGGTTGCCCTTAGAAACAACAGGTAAACGGGGACTTTACTCACATTTCATTTCTGCTTTTGGGTGTCATACGAACGCATTGGACACCCAATGAGAGAACTACTCTAATGAGATTGCCCGCAGTTTAATAGAGTGAAAGAAGCAATAACAAACAGTAATATTTATATGTGAAATTCAATAATAGAAAATTAATTAATAAAACACCCTATATAGCTCTCAGGTATCTCTGATAATTGCTAAACATACTATGGGAAATTCTGTATGTATATCTCTGTTATTTATGTATACATCTTATAAAGAATCATCTGTGAATACAGAGTAATACCAACAAGGAAATATAAGCACAATTATCGTCCTACTAACTACCTATTTAGGCAGCCAATAGTATTATAACATGAGTTTTGCGGGTTAGTACAATCGTATATGAACACAGAAAAAGCACACATATAACATTATTCATCTCACGGACAGGGTGAGAAACCATAAGGCATATAATTATCTTTTGCCGTCGTGTGGCCACTAAATTGAAGGCACAAAGTCTTATATCTGGAAGTATTATAATACCGTGGCTCTTATCTACGTATCACCAAGACATATATAGCTATACCTATAGATTAACTGATCTCATACAAAAGCCCATGGACTATTCAGATGAGATTGTCCGTAGTTTGATAAAGTGGAAGAAACAATAACAGACAGAAATACACATATATGAAATTCAATAAAGAATAATACTGAAACACCCTATATTGCTCTCAGGTCTCTCTAATAATCACATAACACAATATGGAAAATGCTGTGTGTATATATCTGTGTCACTCCGATAGAATGTCCTGTGATGAGTGCGGGAGAGTTCCCGCTGGGCACAAACTAATGGTGTGGATGCCTCGTGCCGTATAGCGGCGGGCACCCGTTGCTCCCCGACGCGCATTTCACCGTATGCTTGATCACAGCGGGAACTCTCCCGCACTCATCACAGGACATTCTATCGGAACCCGGGGATAGCAGTTCGCGAGCATCAGTCTCGCGCGGTGAGATTATCCGGACAGCAAGGATCACATTTGCTGTATGCCCACGTATGACCTACATACTATGCCCCTTATATCTATCTTACATCATCAGAGCACTTTTAATATATGATTCCACTACAATCGTGCTCACTGGCCTTAATATGAGATCTGCTAATTTATAGGTATAACTACATATGCTCTAGCGATACGTATATAAGAGCCACTGTGTTATAAATACTTTCAGATTTCAGGACTCTGTTCCTTTAACTTAGAGGCCACACTACGGCAGGAGATAATTATATGCCCTTGTGTTTTTCATTTTATCTGGGGGATGAATTATGTAACATATGTGCCCTTTCTGTGGTCTTATACAATTATACTAACCCGTAGAATTCTTGTTATAACAACATTGGCTGCATAAATAGGTAGCTAGCAGCATTCATAGATGAATATTCATAAGATGCATGCATAAGTGACATAGATATATACATACAGCATTTTCCATATTGTGTTATGTGATTATTAGAGAGACCTGAGAGCAATATAGGGTGTTTCAGTATTATTCTTTATTGAATGTCATATATGTGTATTTCTGTCTGTTATTGTTTCTTCCACTTTATCAAACTACAGACAATCTCATCTGAATAGTCCATGGGCTTTTGTATGAGATCAGTTAATCTATAGGTATAGCTATATATGTCTTGGTGATACGTAGAGCCACTGTTATAATACTTCCAGATATAAGACTTTGTGCCTTCAATTTAGTGGCCACACGACGGCAAAAGATAATTATATGCCTTATGGTTTCTCACCCTGTCCGTGAGATGAATAATGTTATATGTGTGCTTTTTCTGTGTTCGTATACGATTGTACTAACCCGCAAAACTCATGTTATAATACTATTGGCTGCCTAAATAGGTAGTTAGTAGGACAATAATTGTGCTTATATTTCCTTGTTGGTATTACTCTGTATTCACAGGTGATTCTTTATAAGATGTATACATAAATAACAGAGATATACATACAGAATTTCCCATAGTATGTTTAGCAATTATCAGAGATACCTGAGAGCTATATAGGGTGTTTTATTAATTAATTTTCTATTATTGAATTTCACATATAAATATTACTGTTTGTTATTGCTTCTTTCACTCTATTAAACTGCGGGCAATCTCATTAGAGTAGTTCTCTCATTGGGTGTCCAATGCGTTCGTATGACACCCAAAAGCAGAAATGAAATGTGAGTAAAGTCCCCGTTTACCTGTTGTTTCTAAGGGCAACCTGCTCTCCGGTAATCTCTCACTCTTCATAGATAGCTTTTAGCAGAGGTGAAGAGAAGTAGAATGAGGAGTAGCAGCCCTATGCTCTGACTTTTTCTATTTTGATTTCATACACAGAAGTCAGATGAATGATGTAACAAAAAGGGCACAAACTAATATGCAGTAGATTTATTAATTCTTTATTGAAAAATTGACTGTACTACATTTTTTTAGATTTCGCCACTGAGGAGGGTATTACACATGCGTCTTTGTCTCCATTAGAGACCATTGCAATATTTGATGCAAGTGTCATTTTGTTATATGTTGTATGTGTTTTTGTATGTTATAATTTGAGTATCTCTGTTGGGTAAGATATGGTCAATGATTAATAGATGACCTATCGTTTTAATTGCTCTTATTAAAAGTTATATTTTAGGGGCAAATATATGTTTTAGTTGCCCCTTTGTCTATATTGATCAAGAGTGCTCACCCAAAACAGTTTCTTTTTTTTCTTTTTGTTTATACTACATTGTATTTAACTCTAGTGAGCACCGCCACTTTATTTATCATAATAGTACTTTCAGTTAATATTATAGTGTACATAGTGGCTTCGAAATTTATTGTTTAACACAATACTATACTATAAATAGCCTGTGTGACGTATTTCCTTTTCCCCGCATCCCCTTCTATTGCTAAAATAATACAGTCAGAAACTTGCATGTACCAGATGGAAGACCCAGAAATAGGATTGTTTGCAAGGGAAATGTGCTTAATGATAATGATGCATACCATACCTTATGTTCTCCCTGATAATGTATATTTTATATGTGGAAGAAAAGCGTATAAGTGGCTCTCCCCGAGTTCCGAAGGTTTGTGTTACCTGGGAAGAGTAGTCCCAGAAGTTATGACCCTCACACATGTTGAAATGTTTGGTATACATAAAAACACACCATCACCATATCTTCACACACAATATGAACACGGAGGCAAACGAAATATGATACCTGGTGACGTGCACAAAGCCACTCTGTTAATTAGTGAGACAACTGGCTTTCAAGTTTTAGTCGCATTGGATCCCACCAGGATCGCTCGGGGTACATTAAACTTTAGATATATTCAGGAACTTGCTAAATTGATAGATAATATCTCCGAGATGTACGATGACACATTCAGGTATACAGGGAGAGAATTGCAAGCGTACAAGAAAGAACTGGTGCAACACAGGCTAGTGTTGAATTATTTAACTGCTGTTACTGGAGGGTATTGCGTAATGTTGGCCACCCAATTTGGAGTAAAATGTTGCACCTATGTCACCAATGATACCAGCGACCCTTAGGAAGTGATAGACCGGAAGATGGATGAAATTCTGCAGCTAAAATGGGAATTTCATAAGAACCATAATGCTTCAGTGGCTGAAGTAGGGGAGAAGTTAGAAGGATGGGTTTCATGGCTGAACCCAGTGAAATGGTTCTCAGGTCTAGGGGAATGGGTCCAGGAAGTGCTCGCCAGCATCGGCAAATTCTTAATCCTTATACTGATTGTCATCTTAATAATTGGCATATGTGTCCGGTGTGTTCCTATTGTGTTGAAGTGTGGAAAATGTAAAAATAGAGTAAAACGAAAGAACGAAATTATGATGGTGGTCAGTATGAATACCGAGGTAAATACAGAACTGCATTACAACCCTGAACTAGGAAATACCATCATTTAATGTATTATATTTATACATGCATTGAACGTATTATTGAAATGTTATTTTAAAACAGCTCAGATAATGTAAAGTCTCAAATTTCCCCTTCAAGACTGCCTTTATAGGACTGGTGTATCCCCACACCTTTCACATGATCTTCCAAGATCCGCGGTGTAATAGTAGTTTTATGTCCCCACTCAGAGACACATTATTGATGGATTAAGAACCACCTTGTGCCATCCCATAATAACACTAAATAGTATATAAATATAAGCCTAAATTATATTTTAAAATCAGATTGTGATAGCATGTTGTTCACTATCAAAGGGTGGACTGTCGAAGCTGGATAATTGGCTGAGACAAGATCAGTTTAAAATTGGATCGCAGCGACGACAGAGAGTGCTGCGTATGTATAATTGTACTTGGGACTGTATAATCTCTTTGCGCTAAGATTATATGAGGATCATAGCGTGTAACTGCTGTACTTTTAGTTGAATAATACTTTGCGCTTTGGAACCACAAGTTCTAGGTCTGGAGTCTTTATTTACTGTATGACTGCGTACGCAAATTAGCGTCATCCTTAGAGGTTTATAGGCAGGATATTAGAAGGTATAGGCAGGGGTATATAGAGGTTCAAAGGCAGTATCGTTAATTTTTATATGTGTGAACATCTGTTCAACAGGTGATACCTTCTGCATTTTACAGATAACGTAATTGTACAGCTTTGCCTTGAGCGTTAAACATGAGAAGTCAGAACAGCAAAAGCATAGCCTTAGCAGATGTATTATCCCCTATTTTATATTTGTGAGAGGTGGAGGGTTTAGAAAAAAAAAATAGCAGAAAAAGAAAAATATGGTTCCATTACAATTTACAAATGTTACATGGATTTCTATAATTGTGTCTGTTTATCCTAGATCTGTTTGCCACATGAGGCTGACCAGAGATGGACAATAGTGGACAGAAAAGCAAAAAGAAAGAGGACAGCTCAGTTGGTGACCTAAAGAAAACATGGCAAAACTGGGCAACAGAACATGTGGACTATCAGAGACAGAACCCTTTCAGCAGTGTCATACACCCTAGTAGTGGTACTGCCTGTCTTGACATACAGCATCCAGAGTATGGCAGGCCAAAAGCTGGCTCTCACACAGAGCAGAGGGGCAAAGATGCTCACAGGCACCTAGGAAAGGAAGTGGAAGAATTGTGTATGGTCATAAGGCAGATTGGGGTAACAGGAGAAGATGGACTAGTTACAGTCACATTTGGGAGGCTGTTTGATACCTATGTGACTATTTCTAACAAATTAGTAGGAGTGTTGCTGAGGGGCAGGAAGCATGGACTGCTGCAGTTTGAGGGAGAGATGCTTTGGCAAGGAAAAGATGACCAAGTTATTATTACATTGCTACAATAATATATCTTATTTCTGATTCATTAGTACCTGATGGCGACTACACTACGTGGAAATTGTGGTTGAAGTTGTTAAAGACAGCAGCTATAAAAAGTATTAACCTACTTCTGGGTTTTTTTTTATTTTATATTTTTATCATGGAAATAAATGTAAAAAAAAGATACACTTTTTGTTAATTACAAATGAAAAAACAAACCATGATTTCATATATTAGGACCCCATACATCAGGCGGGGTTTCAACGAATCTCCCATCTGATTGGAACCACCACCGATCAGCTGGTGGGAAATACCGATTGATGGCCTTTGATGATACTGCTCACCAGTTGTCCTCACCAAACTTGATGGGCCAATATATATCAACCTATATTAAAAGGAAAATGCAATGTACAGAATTGCTACCTGGCAAAGACAAATTAGTTTTAGCACAAGGAGGGTTAATACTTATGTAATAAATGATTGCCCATATCTAAACACGTAAAAGAGGAACACTTGCTGTTCATTAGACGTACTCTTTAAACTTAATCAGAAACTCAAAGAGTAAAAGAAACAGAGATACAGACTGAAGGTATATTACACACATATAAAAAAGAAAACAGACTACACATAAAAGTCTAATCTTCTGTAAGTGCGACTTTACACAAAATCAAAGTACTTACATAAAATAATACAGCAAGTGCAGGCTGGGGGAGACTGGCCCACCGGGTCAGTTGTGTAAGCAACTAAAGGATTTTTGTTATTTATAGCCGCAGTGATTCTTGCAATGCTTTCCAGATGCTGGCAATCCAGTAGCTCTTCTACATATACCACAGCGTGGGTGATTCATGGGAAATGCGAAAACTAGGCATCAAATTCAGATGAACTCATGTATTTGGCAAACTGAGATGAGGGTAAAGACAGGTGGATTCAAAAACAGTCCGGTTCATAAAGACAATTTTGGATGCAGTGCGTGTGTAATATTTGTATATCATTCTGACAAATAAAACCAACATATGTGTCACAGCCACATTTCACAACTTCTTACAATGAACACATTCAGGACTATATAACTCCTTCACTGCTGATGTTGTTTTTTCGACCCTGTGCATAACCAATTTGAATTTGCTCACATTATTATCATCATTCTTTATTTACATGATGCCACAAGGAGTCTGTAGTGCCGTACAACGTACATAAACAGGAACAGTATGAACACAAGACAGTACAAAACAATAGCATAGAACACCTACAAAGTTTATAAACATTGCTGCATCAGCAGTCATAAGATCCAAATCAGCAGCAAGCTGGCCGAACCCAAAGGTATGGTGCCATTGTTGGTAGTGAGGAAATGATGGTATAAGTGAGGGTAGGAAAAAGCACAAGAGGGAAGTATTTTAGCCCCAGGTTGCTGTGTTGTTGGGCAGGTTTTAGTATACTTATTCTTCATCACAAGAGGGAAGGGGGCCCTGCTCTTGAGAGCTTACAATCTAAATAATTGATTCTGTCCAGTACTACACAATCGCACCTTGCTTTTTTCAGTAGACTCTTGTATTTTACAAAAAATACCATAATATCTTCAGAACACCTGAACAGAAAAGAACATCTCCAGAAAATGGCAAAAAGTTATTATTTTGTTTTGCTATTTTTCATCATTTCTATTCAAATGCTTACAATGTGTAGCTATAAGATAGTAGCCCAACAATGCGGTCATATTATTTAAACTATAAAACCCTTGTCTGTCCACATACATCTTACTTCCATGCACTTCAAGTTGCGTTAACCATAATGCGTGAGTGCCGTAGAACACGGTAGTGCAGAGCATCTTTTTGGGCGACCTTTAACTTTAAATGCATCTCATTATAAGGTGATGTGAATAGGATGCGCAAACAGCTTCTGCTGATTAAAATTTGGGACCTGCCTATATTCTGTGTGTGACTGCGGCTGTATCTGCATGAGAAATTCTATGTTACAGTGTCAGTGGCTGTAATGTAGCATTTTGCAATGCAGATACACTCGCAGATGCACATAGAATATAGTCATGCTGCATATTATTTTAATCAGCAAAAGCTGCTTGTGCGTCCTATTCACATCGCTTTGAAAATGACACATTTGAAGGTAAAAAGTTGCACAAAAAGATAGGGATATAGGGCACAATGTGCCTTTCCTCATCAATGGGAAAAAAAAGTTTGTTTTTCAGTAGCGTAGTGTGATATTGTCTGTTGACAAGGGGCTGTCTAATTCGAAAGAGGGGACTCTATGAGGGTAATAGGGAATATAGGACCTGATTCAGACGCGCTCGCTAGGATGCGTTTGCTCGTAGCTGCCCGATTTCGCATTCTGCGCATGCGTACGCATCGCAGTGCGCGAACCACTGCGAGAGATCAGGAAGTGTTCACTCGCTGCGCATTGACAGCCCAGCAGAGTGAGTGACAGGATAAACCGTTTGTGGGTGGTGACAGGTGCTGGCCGGTAGAAACGGGGAATTGGAGGTGCGAACGCAGGCGTGCCTGAGAGTCTTAACGGCGTTTCAGAGGCGTGCATAATTAACAGGCAGCGTCATTGTACACATCACCTGGCTGGATTTTACACTGAAGTGATCGCAGTGCTTGCGGCAGGGTATGGTCAACCTCAAGCGATGCGAGCGCTTTCAATGGTAACCGAAGTGCCAATGGTTGCATACACTTCCAGGAGATGACGTGCGCAAGTGGGCATGTTTAGACTGGCTGGTGGGTGTCTGCATACACAATGCGATCGCACGGCAAGACATAGTGGGCGTGCTAATGCCTTGCCGTGCGATCGCCTGCATACACAAATTTGCATATGCTGGGTGCGAGCGAACGCATCTAGTGAGCAGGTCTGAATCAGGTCCATAGTGCCCTCCCACCCATATACATGTAACAAAGGGTGATATTGTCTAGTGATCACCAGACAATAAGTACTTAGGGGCCCTTCATTTCAAATAAGTCCCATCTTTCAATCTTCCTTCATTGTATGGTGGTGGAAATGGAAGGAATTAGAGTTCCCCCACTTATTTTCTATTCATTTTTTTTCTCGCTTACTAAAGTGTCATTGTTACATATGCACATAGAAGCGTCACTTGCGATGCTCTCGAGCCGGCAACTGTAATTTTGTTTTAACATAAAATGCATACTGTAAACTAAAATAAATAAAATGTGCAGGATTTATAGGTGTATACATACTGTATTGCCACTACAATCTAATTAGGGTCACTAACCTTTATACCCTATGACTGGAAAGCACAGTAGCTTCCAGAAGGTAGACTTGAGGAACCACAAATGCCAACATGCCCTGGCATCTAGGACAAAATGGAACCTGAGAAACACAAATCAAATAAAAAATATATACATGCACAAACACAACACGTACCCTTGTTCTCTTAAATCTTGGGGTGTTTTCTTCGCTCCATATTAACATCCATGGATTGTCAAAAAAACAAGCCATGATAATAATGACTAGTTCTGAGCCCCAATACCAGTGACCAAGAGCCTAATTCACTACCGATCACAAGCGCAACTACGGATGCAGATTGAGCGATTGCCATCACATACAAGTCGCACTGCATGTGCACACAGAGGAATCCATTGCAAAGTGAGTTATAGGCTGATAGCGTTTAGGGGTGGTGACGAGGGGGTGGTCGGAAGAACGCATGCGTGTATGTCCATTTGAACGCTGTTTCCTGGGAGTGCATAAATTAGCCACTGTAATTGCATACGCAGCATGAGAGCTATCTGCGTGCGACAATACTTGCAATATCTGCATTTGAACAGAAAAATCACAAGTGCACAACTCCAAATTACTAATTATATATAAATACATTATGCAATAAAATTTTGCAATCAATAGAGGTTTTTAGCATAATCATGGCCAAGGTTATGGGCCTACCCACCATATCCAGGTAACCTCTGTAGGGTAGGTCCTTAACATACCAGGGTTCAAATCCAGAGAGCGGGACACCCCTAAATCGGCGCAGCCGAGTCACCCCAGGGCATCGCTATAATGAGAAAAGTGAAGTGTGAAATAAGAAGTAAGAAAGGTAAAAGCAGCTGTGACTGCATAGAAAGGTGAAATACAAATATAATAAAAACAAAACAGTAAAGTGTTAAAATTGTGCAAAAAAGGAAGACTGTGTTATAATGCTATGCCCTGAAGCAGACCAACCAAAGCAATCCAGGGGACCCACGCCCCAAAAATCAACCCAAAGTTGCACTACAGTATATAACTTGTAGGACTTTCCTAAAATTGTGCCCAATACTAGTGTGTATATACATTACCAGGCTCCATGCTTTTAAACCAATGGGGAGAGGTGCTAGTCCAGGCTGAAGGCGTCTCCTATCCTTCAGGTGTGCAATGAAGCACATTAAATGGAGTGTATAGGAAAGATTCCTGTGCTGCACACCCTGAATATATATAATGGGAGGTGCTACCTGTTGAGACTTTACTCCAGGCACAGAAACAGACATATCACAAGTGCACAACTCCAAATTACTTATATATTATATATACATTATGCATAGGGTGTGCAGTCCAGGAATCTTTCCTATACAATATCTGTATTTGGTCAGACCTAATGTAAATGCAGCGTGACTGGCCAATGTGCATCAATGGTACAGATGTTTATGCAGAAGAGTTACATTGGACGGAGGTGAGAAAGAAGAAGTGGGCATCTTTATGCCGGCTGAGCTTAGGAAGCATTAGCATATTTTCGCAGCTGCGATCACAATTGTGATCGGTACTGAATCAGGGCCTGATTCAGAGCCGGACGCTATTTGCGCTCGCTCGTTCAGAAAAAGGGGCCGGCTATTTAAATTGAGCGCTCGCTCTTTGCGGTCTGATGACGCCTCTATGTCTGAACGAGCGAACGAAACATGCGCTGCTATTTTGTAAAGATGCCCCCTGGCCGCTCGCATCCTACGTCATCTCTGCTATTTATTAGATTAATCGAGTACATCGAAAGGCGTCTGAACTGCTCGCAGTGCTTGTGGTTGGATTTTCCTACCGCAATCATGCGAACAGTTCAGGCTAAGAAACAACCAAGTGACGTGGTCGATGACGCTGCTTTGTTAATTATGCACACCCTTAAAACGCCCGTCTTGACCGTTTGGCACGCCTGCGTTCGGATCTCCACTGCCCGTTTTCAAGCACCTTCCCCTGTTACCACCCACAAACGCCTCATCCTGTCACTCAAATTAGCAGGCACTCGCTATTTTGCGAGCGCTCGATTTCCGACCGCAATGACTGGTTGGCGCATGCGCAGTTGTGCGAACATTGCTCGGAGCGAACGAGCGGCCGCATACGAGCGGCTCTGAATCAGGCCCTCAGGCCCTATGTGCAATAACATGGGGATATCTCACCTTCTGAGGTTTGACTGGGGAATCCTCACTGTACACTTATGGTGCATACACATGGTACAACCTGCACAACCAACGATATCGCTGATAGATTTTCCTTCAACTTTCTGTAGTGCAGGGCAAACAATTTTGGCTGTACACACTGATAGATAGCTATGATCGATATTTCAGTGAAGTCATCTCTTAACATGCAAATCAAGTTGAAATCGTCCAAGTTGGCCTGCATGTACGGACAACTATAGATATCGTTATCGTCCATGCGGGAACGCGCATCGTCACTCGTTCGTTGATCGTTTGCTGTATAAAAATGAATGTTATGAACGATTTATCATTGAACTATATCGTTATCGTTCATTAAAATCATACCGTGTGTACGCAACATTAGAGAAACACAGATACACTATATAGACAAAAGTAATTGGACACTGACAGCAAATAGATCAACAATATTTTATTGACGTCAGTACTTTGTAGGTCCACCATGTGCAGTGATTACTGCAGACACCCTTCTTGGCAAACTGTCCGCAAGTTCCTGGACAACAACTGGCGGTATGTTTTACCATTCCGCCTTAAGTACAGTGACCAACTGTGAAACTGAAGACAGTCGAGTTGGCCTAGAACGCACTTGTCACTCCAATTCATCCCAGAGGTTCTCAATGGGGTTAAGATCTGGACTCTGAGTTGGCCAGTCCATCCAGATTACCAAATTTTCTGAATACCAGTCCAGCATCGCCCTGGAAACATGACAGGTGGTATTGTCATCCTGATAAAAACATCTGTTGTTTCCATAGAACCGCAAAATGCATGGGCCGCCCTACGAAGTGTTCTTGTCAAAACCGCCACATTAGTGGCCATTGGGAACTCGTGTGCACTGGTATGCATGGGTCCATTTCACTTGAGAGTGGTGTCCAATCACTTTTGTCTACATAGCGTAGTTTGAGTTACACTATAGTCTCTCTTACATTATTTCTGTAAAGTATAAAGAAAAATACACATTTTATGTAATATGCACAGACAATTGCTTAATTTTTTAGGAATGCAGTTTACGCCAGACTCTACAAGAGCCCTTAAGTGTCATAATTATTTAATTGATTCCACTTATAGTACTTCACATACAAAATGGCTGCCTCAGGTGATTATCATCCCTAGTGGGAGTGACAGGAAGCCTTTGGAGCAGGTAATAAAGTTAGAGTCCCACCACAAATGTTTTGGGCCACTCCTAACAGAGATAATACGGTATTTGGTGGGCAGACTGCAAAAGAGAGTATAAGGAAGGATGGTGGCAATAAAGGTAATGTGACGTTTACACCTTGCTGTTCATTTGTTTTAATCATCTTTCTATTACAAAAAATAAGTACCAAAAAAGAATTGAAGCATTTTAAAATTCTGTCAAATATGTACATTCCAAGGTCCATAAGTTAATATTTGGTGCGGTGAGTATACAGTGTTCTGTCTCATAAGCCATCATAAACCCTGTCGCAGTGCTGTAAAACAGTGTCAGTAGCACAGGTTTCAGGCTACTTAGATCTGCATTCATTGTGTTTACTAAAGGTGCCCATAACATGGTGCGATTCGTTTACAATGCAATCTCGTATACGATTTCCCTTGAAATTCTTTACGATTTGTGCCAACATATGGTACAATTGTACAAACGAGCATACAATTAGAAGTAATAAAACAATTGCAAATCGCTTACAATATATCGTATGCAGCAAACAACCTCACGATGCATCTGCTGGAATCTCAATAGGGGAGGGCTTATCTGGGGGTATAAAAGGCAGCATCCATTTTAGCTCTGGGCACACTCTGCTCTGTGACTAGTGAGGCTTGGTTTTATACCCTGCTGAATGCTGTACATTGCTATTGTGCTTTGTGAGTTCTATACTACATTTTGTGGTGATGGATTCCTATCGCTAGAAGCTTCTGCTAGCCTATGGCTATCTGAAGCTGAAAGGTGATATAGCTGAGGAGAGGCGGATGAAGTTTAGCTGGACCAAGGAATGGCTGATGAGGAGGGAAACTCGCTCCGATATGCCCGTTGATGGAGATTATGGAGAACAACCCGGACGATTACAGCAACTACTTGCATATGGATGATGCCACCTACCAGGAGTTGCTGCATCTGGGGACCCCCTATATCCAGAGATAGGACACCAGCATGAAGAGGGCCATTCCGGCTGAGGAGAGGCTTATTGCTACCCTGAGGTACCTGGCTACAGGAAGTCCTTTGAAGACCTGAAGTTTGGGATCCTCATTTCCTCCCAGACACCTGTGATGCCATTGTCAATGTCTTGAAGTCCCACTACTTGACGGTGAGTAAAAACACTACACATTTTTATTTCAGGAGAAGTTTTTCCAAACTGAGTGAAAAAAAAAAAAATCAACCAACATGGCTGTAAATATCAATAAACATATTTTTACTTAAAAGCAAAACCAACATGGTTGCTTTTTAATGTTTACCAAAACCAACATGGTTTTAAATTTATACAAAATGCTATATCAACAAGTTTCATCTCTCCCAATAGCTAGGCAGCTGCATGGAATACTGTGTGTCAGTCGACAGAATGAATAGGCCAAGAAGCACATGGCGCAAGTCCAGATTGAGGCCCCGGCATTCCCCAATCTGCGCCATGCATTTAGTGACCCTGTCCAATTCACGTCATCCGCACCGTATACCATGCAGTAGCTATTGGGAGATAAAACTTGTTGATATTTAAAAAAAAATATGAGATATGGTAAGAACTTACCCTTGTTATCTCTATTTCTACGAAGTCCATAGGGTTCCACAGGATACCTTGGGTATAGGTGTGATGTCAGTCATCGGGCACCATAGAGTTAAGCTTTTCAGCCTCCCAGGATGCACTAGGTCCCCCTCCTATACCCCGCCCCCGAGCCAAGGCACCTCAGTTAGTTACCAAGCCATAGGCCGGAGGAGGAGAAGGAAGAGAGAGAAAAAAGATCTGGACACACACAAGAATCACATTCTCACCAGAGGGAGACGGAAAAACCGGTGACCAGAGCAAAGCCCATCTGCAGCACAGGTGCGACAGGGCGGGAGTCCTGTGGAACCCTATGGACTTCGTAGAAATAGAGATAACAAGGGTAAGTTCTTACCATATCTCATATTTTCTACTTCAGGGTCCATAGGGTATCCACAGGATACCTTGGGGATGTCCCAAAGCAGTATCCTTTAAGGGTGGGGACGCTCCTCTGCAGAAAGGAGAATCCGCCACCCGAAGGAAGCATCCTGAGAGGCGAAGGTGTCAAACCTGTAATACCTCACGAAGGTATGGAAAGAGGACCACGTAGCAGCCTTGCAGATCTGAACTGCAGAGGCACCACGTCGAGCTGCCCACGAAGGACCCACAGACCTAGTGGAATGAGCCTTCAGAGAAGGAGGAACCGGTAGGCCTTCATGAAGATAAGCTTCAGAAATAGCCATACGGATCCAGGCTGCCAAAGTTTGCTTTGAGGCAGGCCAACCCTTTTTACGGAAGCCATAGAGGACAAACAAAGCGTCCGACTTCCTAAACGAAGAAGTGCGGTCAACATAAGTCCTTAAGGCCCGCACAACATCCAAAGAGGCCTCACCCATGGACAGACCCGGTGAGTTAAAGGCCGGAACAACGATTTCCTCGTTAACATGAAACTGGGAAACAACTTTGGGAAGAAACTCGGGCCGAGTGCGGAGCACTGCCCTGTTCCCATGAAAAACCAAGAAAGGGGGTCTACAAGAAAGAGCCCCTAACTCAGAAACACGTCTGGCCGAAGCAATAGCCAGAAGGAAAACAGTCTTGGCTGTTAACCATTTAAGATCCACTGAGCCCAGTGATTCAAACGTTGGTCCTTGGAGAGCCCTCAGGACCACAGCCAAATCCCAAGGCGCCACAGGTGGAACAAAGGGCGGCTGAATGCGGAGAACACCTTGCATAAAGGTGCGCACATCCGGGATTGTAGCAATCCTACGGTGAAACCAGACAGACAGGGCCGAAACCTGTACCTTCAAAGAAGCAAGGCGAAGCCCATGATCTAGTCCCGCTTGCAGGAAGGCGAGAATCCGAGACAGACGAAACACCCGCGGTGCATAACCTCTCGGTCGACACCACTGGAAGAACGTATGCCACACGCGATGGTATATCCTCGCGGAAGACGGTTTCCGAGCTCGCAACATGGTACGCACCACAGAGCTGGAAAACCCCCGGGACCTCAGCATGGCCGTCTCAACAGCCACGCCGTCAAAGACAGCCGAGTCAGGTCCGGGTGAAGACAAGGACCCTGAGACAGAAGGTCCGGTCATAGCGGCAACCGCAGAGGACTGTCCACGGACAGACCCTGAAGGTCTGAGAACCAGTGCCGCCTGGGCCACGCGGGAGCTATCAACAGGAGCGTCCCTCCTTCCTGTTTGAATTTCCGGATTACCCGTGGAAGAAGGGAGACCGGAGGGAACAGGTATGCGAACCGGAACGTCCACCGGACGGACAGAGCATCCACCAGAGACGCCCCTTCGTCTCTTGTGCGAGACCTGTACACCGGCAACTTGTTGTTGTGCTGGGACGCCATGAGGTCGATCTCTGGAAGACCCCATCTGTCCACCAGCAGTTGAAAAACGTCCGGGTGCAGGGACCATTCCCCCGGATGAACGTCCTGGCGACTTAGAAAGTCCGCCTCCCAATTTAGCACTCCCGGGATGAAGACCGCTGATATGGCCGGAAGATTGCGCTCCGCCCATACCAGGATCCGAGAGACCTCCACGAGAGCCGCCCGACTTCGGGTTCCTCCTTGCCTGTTTATGTAGGCCACGGTGGTAGCGTTGTCCGACTGGACCTGTACCGGACGACCCTGGAGAACCCAATGTACCTGCTGGAGAGCACTGAAGACCGCACGAAGTTCCAAGATATTGAATGGAAGCTCCGCTTCTGTCGGTGTCCACCTGCCCTGGAACAAGTGTGGACCTGAAACTGCTCCCCAGCCCCGAAGACTGGCGTCCGTTGTCAACAGGACCCAATTTGGAACCCAGAACGGACGTCCCCCGCTGAGATGGGTCGTCTGTAACCACCAGGTAAGGGACAGGCGAACCTCCGGGGTGAGCACAATTGTCTGCGACTTCAGAGACTGAGGCAGCCCGTTCCACTTGGACAGAATCAGGTGCTGCAGAGGTCTGGAGTGAAACTGGGAATATTCCACCATGTCGAACACCGACACCATGGAGCCCAGTAACCTCATCGCCGAGTGTAGAGACACCCGGCGGCTGAGCAGACAACTGCGCACCCTCGACTGTAAAGCAGAGATCTTTTCCTCCGTCACGAAGATCCTCTGCTGTTCCGAGTCCAATAAGGCTCCGAGGTGCAGAATCCTCCGAGACGGGATTAGAGTGGACTTCTGCCAGTTGATTATCCAGCCGTGCCGTTGCAGTAGCGCAATGGTCAGGTCCAAGTGGCGTAGAAGGAGCTCTGGAGATCCTGCCACCAATAAAAGGTTGTCCAAGTACGGCAACATGCGGACTCCCTGCAGCCGCAGAGAAGCCGCCATGACCGCCATCACCTTGGTGAAAACACGTGGTGCTGTCGCCAGGCCAAAAGGTAACGCCCGAAACTGGAAGTGGTCGCTGCGGATTGCAAACCTGAGGAACTGTTGATGGCGTAAAAGAATAGGGACATGCAGGTAAGGGTCCTGTATGTAAAAATGACACCATGTAGTCCCCAGGTTCCAGTGCCAGAATGATGGACCGTAGGGTCTCCATCCGAAACTTCGGAACCCGCAAAGACCTGTTGAGAGCTTTGAGGTTGAGAATCGGACGATATGACCCATTGGGTTTCTGTACCAAAAAAAGATTTGAATAGAAACCCTGGCCCCTTTGGGAGAATGGAACAGGCACTATAACTCCAGCCTGGAGCATAGTGTGCAATACCTTCCGCAGCTCCGTAGCCTTGTTCCGGTCTGATGGTAGACCCGTGGTGAAAAATCGAGCCGGGGGTCTGTGCCGGAAGGAGAGGGCGTACCCGTGGGAGACCACCTCGAGAACCCAAGTGTCTGTCGTAGTGACCGACCAACACTGGGCGAACTGCAGCAGGCGGCCTCCCACTTTGGGATCCCCCAAAGGGAGGCCCGGACCATCAGGCCGCAGGCTTGTCATCTGGCTTGGGGGCCGGACGTCTGGTACTCCATGCCTGCTTCCGGGGCTTGGCCGATTTCTTAGGGCCAGCCTGTCGAGGAAACGACTGTGGTTTGGGCCTGCCCTGGGCCCTAGATGACCGAAAGGATCATGGTCCAGAACCAGAAGGAGCAGCGGCCGACGGGAGACAAGCCGATTTGGCTGCCGCCAGCGTGGCTACAATCTTATCCAGATCCGGACCGAAGAGAACTTCTCCGGTAAATGGCAACGCCTCCAGACCCTTTGTGGAATCTGCGTCCGCCTTCCAGGATCGCAGCCACAAGGTGCGACGAGCAGCCACCGCTGCTGAAGAAATTCTAGACACCAGAGTACTAATGTCTAAGGCCGCCTCGTTGATATAAGTGGCCGAATCACGGAGATTACCAATCAACTCCGCCTGTTCGGCCGGACAGTCGGAATCAAAAGATGCCTCTAATGAATCCGCCCAGCGCTCCATCGCTCTGGCAACCCAGCAAATGGCCATAGCCGGCTGTGCTGCCCCCCCTGCAAGGGAATAAGCGGACTTCAGGCAGATCTCCACCTTGCGGTCCGTAGCATCCTTAAGGGAGGACATGGATGGCATCGGCAATGTGGCACTACGGACAAGACGGGTCACGTGAGAATCCACCTGTGGAGGGGATTCCCACTTTGCAAAATAATTATCCGCGAACGGATAAGCCACCGCCAGGCGCCTCTGCGGCTGGTATCTTTTGCCAGGCTGTTTCCACGCCTCCTCTAAATGGTCCACTAACTGACCCGAAAGAGGAAAGACTGTGGCATCGCCCTTCACATCCTTGAAAAAGGCATACTTAGATTTAGCCGCTGGGGGAACTTCGTCCTCAATCACCAAGGCTGTGCGGACCGCCCGAATAAGTCCAGGAATATATACTTTGGACTTGGCATCAGCGTCCTTAGTATGGAGAGGTTCCTGATCATAAGGATCCAGAATCTCCCCATCATCAGACGTCCCCTCGTCATCCTTATAAGGAGCCGACAGAGACGCCACCGGCCGTTTATGTGGCCGCATCACAGACTCCCCTTGTAACACATCCGACAAGTGCTGTACAGAACTCGTCAGGGAGTTAACCCACGCTGGCTCCTGAGAAACCGGGAGTGGGGAAATAGGGAGACTGTGGGGTACCACCAATTGTTGTGGGAAACCCTGCATGGGTGACGACACCACTGACTGCTGGGACAAACCCATCAGTGTAAACGCGGGCTGCGGAGCTAACTGGCCCACTAAGGCTGCAAGCGCCTGAGCGAAACAAGCCCAGGGCGGCTCCTGTACCGGTGCTGTAACCGTAAGAGGCCGCGCCATGGACAAACACTGCCGGCAGAGGCCCTCCGCGCTACCCTCCTCCTCCGCTAACGGTACTTTACACGTAGTACACTGTAGCCGGAGTGGAAAATCACTTTCAGACATGATGGCACCACGTATGTGACCCCTCTCACCAATTATATATTAAATAGGCGAGAGACCACCCTGCAGCACCGCACCGCAAGGGCTTAGCAGAAAGAACAGGGACAGTAATAAAGCTGACAGTTAGAAGAAAAGTTACAGGCAGCAGCGCTAGCACAGTCACATACAATGCAAAGAAATATCAATTCCTGCACTAACAGCGCTGATCACTCAACTACACAGACACAGGGCCTGGTAGGACACAGCGCAGCATACACAGACCTGACCCAAATCGGAGGAGAGGTATGCGGGGGGACCCAGACCACAATGTTTCCGTCCAGGCTTCCAGCAGCGTTCACCATGCGTTTCAGAGAAGATGGCCGCCGAGGAGCAGAGAGGAGGCTGGCCTGGGGGAGGAGCGCTGCCACAGGACCAGTCGGCAGCGTGCAGAGAGGGCTGTGTGCAGCGGGGGAGGCGCCGGCTGTGAGACAGGGAAGGCGCGCTCCCCTGGCATGCATTTATCCCCTGGGACGCCGCAGGGCTACCGCTCTGCTGCGGCCCGCTGTCCCAGGGGGTAGTGGAAGCGCAGGTTGGTCGCCTGGCTCCACGCTGCAGCCAGTCCCCAGGGAGCCCCCTGCCTGGGGACTTAGGACCATGTGACCAGCGGGGACCCACTGCGGGACCCCGCTGCTTACCTTTGTCCCCCTTGAATCCGGCCATGGTCCGGAACATCTGGGGTCACCGCTAGCTGTGACCCCAGATGCTCACCAGCATCCCCGGATCGGTACCGGCGTTCTGGTACCGGTGGGGGTGTAGAGAAGACAGCATGGACGTCAGGACTGACTGTCCATGCTGTACATCCAGATGTGCAGTCACAGCTGCATAGAAGAAAGCTTCAGGGGCTCTTCTAGCCCCCACTCCGACAGGTGCACCCGACTCCGGCCGGGCACCAAACTAAACTGAGGTGCCTTGGCTCGGGGGCGGGGTATAGGAGGGGGACCTAGTGCATCCTGGGAGGCTGAAAAGCTTAACTCTATGGTGCCCGAACACTGACGTCACACCTATACCCAAGGTATCCTGTGGATATCCTATGGACCCTGAAGTAGAAAATTCAAATTGGGGGGCGCCTCATCCTCCACCAACATGGCTCTGTAAAGAACCTCTGAGGAGGATGTGTAGGGGTTGGTGGGTTCGGGAGTAAGGTAAGTGGAATGGGGTGTAGTATGGGATTGGCCCCAGTTGTGTGGCCTGGTAGCTTGATGGCGGGTAGGAATGGGATGAGGATGACCCATAGCGTGGCTGCACCATTGTCAAGGGCTGAGGCTCATCGGTCAGCCTTGTTGTGGTGCCCAGCTGCTTCAATCTCCCCCGCATCACTGTCTCGTAGATGATCCTCTGGGCATGGATTTGTTGAGTCTTATCCATTTCCCGGAGACTACTGGCTATATATGAGTGCCCAGGTGATCGAACATGTCCGGGGGCTTTTGTAGGGCCTGCTCAACTTATTTAAGCAGCGGATCTGGCTGTGCCTGGTTCTTGCGCTGGTACCTATGCCGTCTTGAAGCAGGCTGAGTAAATTCGACCTCGCTCTTGCTTCAGGTGGCCATTTGCAGACTAGTGGTGAGGTCGATGTCTGGTGTTGTAGACTGTTGGAGAAGAGCGCATGCAACTAGGGGGGAATTAAATTGAATGTGATGTTGAATAGCGCCGGGAATGAGTGCCTGGATTGAAGAAAGTAGCCGTGCTGTTAACTCCTGAGGTGCGAGCAGAGATCCTACTAAACTAGTGCCACGATGCTGGTTTCAGGCTTATTGCGTGAGCTAACAGTATTGTGGCCAGATAATGCAGGTTATCGCGACTAAACACCCCGCATTAGGCGCCATAATCTGCTTCTCCCAATTTAAGTGCAGGGAGCGATGGGGACAATTGATTCGTTTTGGGAATTCATACCTGACACTATTCAACATGGCATTAAATTAAATCATCCTCTATGTCGCTAAAAAGTCGCACAGTGCATGCACCTTGTGGTGTTTAGGCACTCTTGCAATTAAGTTTACGGTATCAGAAATGAATTGGAAATGTGCTGAGCGTTCCCGGGTGGTGGATATTCAAATACACGAAGATGGTACATTTTATAGGCGTATTATGGGATTGTCACAGGCATGCCCCTGAACTGGTTACAAACTCAGATGCTTAATCGCTCAATTTGGATGCCATACTTGGATGGAGAATCTACACCTAGTTAAATCAAAACAGAGGGGGACATTTACAATGTGCACAATGTCCAATGCCCAGAGCAAAATCAGCTTTGGTCACAATAGGGCCTAGTTTCAAATCTCATTTTACAATGATGGAAAGCTACAGTTTTAGTGCCATACTTTACTTTGTAAATGGTAAGTAACAGGAAGTAATAAAAGCATAATTATGTGCATGCTATTTCCGTACAAGGGGCCTCATTCAGACTTGAACCAAACCTGAATAAAAAATAAGGTGTTTTGTGGAGTGCACCGAGCACGCTTCTACATTCAAGAAGACACATTTTGAGTTGAATAAATTAAGATTTAATTACATATTTTACAATGGGGTAACAAGGAAATGTGTGTCCATTCAAATTCAAAGTAATCCCATTTAAAATGGATTTGACACCAACTCACAAATCATTTTGGATGTATAGCAAGCAGTGTCCAACATACAAAGGACAGAATTGCTATAAAAATAAAATACATCATAAATGTATTGTATGTGTAGCTGAAAAATATTTTGTACAAATTGATGAGAAACACGGATTTGTATTCCTCAATAAACCACAGCCAAGTACGATACACTGCCTGTGAGCCTCAATGTAAATTGGTCTAATCAGTTGCTTATTCATGCTCACGTTACTGTGGATAGAATAGGTCACAGCAGCTGGGCAGGCAGATTACCCTCACAGACAGTGTGTAGTGTAGGTGGTACTTTATTAGGAAAGAGCTGTGACCAACTGATTCAGTTGTATCATCCTCTACACACACTGTGCAGTGGATGTGTATATCTTATTCATTTTAGAGCTGTATGTTCCTACAGTAATAGTGGCAATTACAACTGTAATCACTTAAAAGTTTTCTTTTTAAAGAAAGAAGCAAAAAGAAAAAAAGGAAACAAAATTAAAAAATAAATACAAAAATAAAAAATAATGTAAAACACTTTCATGTTTTACATAAACTGACATGTCCCCCTCATTTGCATTAATATATATATGTGCCCACAATTAAGATATATATGTTATGTTTATTAAAAATCTTAGTACTATTAATCTTTCCATTGCACTATAACCAATTCACAGATTATCTAATGTCAAACAGTTATGATCATGCTTAAATGCAGCGCTTCCAAAATTATTAGAATAAAGAAATGTTGATGAGACTTTACAATACTTATATTACAGTGTAGCCACTGCAATTAGATTTGATGGGTTAGCATACAATGCACAAGGTCACCAGTACAGTTCTCAGCCTCCGTTACATATATTTCTGACCATAAATGGGGATAAATATTTGTTCAGTTGTTT
Organism: Taudactylus pleione; assembly: GCA_031769625.1. Taxonomy (NCBI): domain Eukaryota; kingdom Metazoa; phylum Chordata; class Amphibia; order Anura; family Myobatrachidae; genus Taudactylus; species Taudactylus pleione. The sequence goes on along the minus strand of JAUIMM010000324.1, from coordinate 5,045,832 downwards.
CCTAATAAGAAAAGCATGTATTATATATTGTGTTACAGTTCTATATTACTTTTCATATTTTGCAAGTTGGATATCACTCAAACAATAAATAAATTGCATTCATTAATAAACATATCATACATTCCAGTTATCCAATTTCCAGACTGGTACCGCCTGTCCCAGCAGACCTGAATAGAGCCCACTAACAAATAAGACAGACTTCAGCTTGTAGGAGTGCTTGCTTGTAGACGCTCAATAAGCTGATCAGCCTGCAGAGAAAAATAAATGAGAGAATTATAAATATATATATTATATATATACATACACACACACATACATACATACATACATACATACATACACACACCTTACTGTGTTATCATGTGGAACTCATTTTCTGAGGTTTCTTTTTGTGAGTGTGTATCAAGGTTTACCGACAAAGTTATTATGAAAATACAATTATGGAACTGCACTAATACAGTATTAAGATAAACTGATATTAAAGATGAACAGATTGATATCTAGAAACGGTAATTCTATTTTGAATGTTTAATAAAAAAATATATCACATAGTATACATAAATATTACCATAACAAACAAAATATAATCTAAGAATTAAAGATCAAACAGGGTTTGAGGTTACCATAAGGTTAAAAAATGGGCAGACTAGATGAATCAAGTGGTTCTTCTCTACTGTCTATTTCTACGTACATAAATGAGTGTCACTTTAAAAATATGCACACCTGCTGGAGACTTATAGAATAGTCATTGATCTTATTTGCAGCTTTAGCAATGTCCAATATTTGTGACCCTGCACTGAGCTTATAATATAATAAATTGTACTTTCAAAAGCTCCTTCAAAAAAGGTATACGTGGAACTGAAAGTCGCAAATGGTCAAAACTGATATTACTGTGCAGCACCTGGCTCCTGGTCACTGAGGAGGCAGTGCAGGCAGAGTCTCTGGGAGCACAGCCCAGCAACTTCGGGAGTGCTGGGCATGACCTTTGTCTGTGTGCTTGCCATAAGGCCACTCCCCCTTTTTGGGTGTGCACCTTAGTTGCGCTCAGGAATCAACTTGGTGCACTGATCAATATTCCATAGACAAAAAAACCTTACGGTTTCATATGTCCAATTAAGGCTGCTTAGACATGATCTGAAAATTCACAAAACCTATTGATTTCCTGCCACTCAAACTCCAAAAAGCAATGAAATTACGATCATTAAGGCTGACGTCTTAATGGACGTGTTCCTTGCGCAACACAGATATGGTATGCCATCACACCCTGTGGTTAACGGTAGATTCAGCACTCTCACAGAATGAGATTGCTGTCACTCACAAAATGGTGGAGCTGCTAATTCACAGAATTGTGTGCTCATTGGAATACACACATGCAGTCTATGCAACTGACGTCAAAGCAGTTATGTGGCTCCCACATCCCACTCAGCGCCCACAATCTTCCCATTTGATCACCAAAACAATCTCACTGGCTTCCCACTGCATAAATTTCTCTCATTTAGAATACAGCTGGTCTCTCCAGCTCCCCGGCCGACTACTGAATGGACGGGGCTCGCACTGCTGGCTGTATTTAAGCCAGCCGAGGGGGCGGGGCGATGACATGGCGAGCCGTTTTTGGCTCGCGGTGGCCATCTTTGAATTTCAAAAATGGCGCTGAGGCGCCATTTGTGAAAAGGGCATGCTCGGTTCTCACCATTGAATTCAATGGTGAGAACCGCTCATTGGCTTAGAGGCGGAAGACTCGCCTCTCTCAGCCAATGAGCACTCCGCATCGGGATTTCTGTATTGAAATCCTGGGCAGAGCTGTCAATCGGGCAGCTCCGGTTATCTCTGTTTTTTTTTTTTGCCAAGACCCTGGATTGTGTGAAGAGGACCTGATCTACGCACAGGAGGAGGTGAGTATGGAATTTTTTTTCACAGGTAATCCATTGGATTGTCTACTGGAGAAGAGGACAGATTGGCTTCAGGGATACACAGGTGAGTATGTGAGATAGTGTGTATGCATGTGTGAGTACATGTATGTTTTAATAAAATTATACTTTTCTACGGGGGTGTGTGTGTTTTTTTCAATATTGCTTTTGCTGTGGAACTAAAAGTTACCAGTAAGCCCGTAATGCCATGCATGCTGATACTTGTGCAGGGGCAGGGGAGACTTGCTGGGAACTGTAGTTCCACAGCAAAAGCCAATATTTATATTTTCAAATGCACCACACTTTACCGGGGAGCTGGAGAGACCAGCTGAAGAATGAAGACGACGGGAAGCCCTGGATGTGCGGCGGCTGCGCAAAAGAGCTTACTGGCCACTGCGCTCCAGGTGAAGACACCACAGAAGCCCTGCATGTGCGGCGACCACGCAAAAGAGCTTACTGGCCGCCGCGCTCCAGGTGAAGGTCCCGGTAAATAGAAAATTTATAAGACTGTGTCTGTGTGTTTTATTTGAATATTTCTTTTGTAGGGATACTATAGGTGCCAGCAGGCCCTTAATACCCCGCCTTCTGGTACTTGTGGTTGTCAAAGTACCAGCATGCGGGGGATACCTGCTAGGACCTGTAGTACTATTGCAAAAGACAATATTTATATTTTCTTATGCACCACACTATACATAATCAACCCAGCACCCACCGCCCAAGGGTGCCGGGGATAGCCCCGGGCTATCAGCCTGGGGTGCTCTGAGGAGGGGGACCCCTTTATTGGGGGGGTCCCCAACTCCCCAGAGATCCCCGGCCAGGGCTGACTAGCGGTCAGGGGTGATGCTGCGGCTGGGGGTCCTGATGAAAGGGCTCCCCTGGCTGTGGCATCACCCCCCCCCCGCTAGACGGAGTCCGGTGCTGGTTCTGGGAAATACCCAGATACCCTATGCATTTTTTCCCCCTGTATTTCCAGAACCAGGACCGGCTCAGAGCCCTGTGCTGGTGGCGCTAAATACAGGGGACCCCTACCTCATTTGTCCCCAGTCTTTTGGCAACCAGGACAGGTTCTGAAAAACCTGGTGCTGGTTGCGCTTAAAACAGGGGACCCCTACGTTATTTGTCCCCTGTATTTAGCACAACCAGTACTGAGGCTCTAAAGCCCAGGGTTGGTTGTTTTTTTGGGGGTGGGACCACGCCATTTTTTTTTTAAACACAGGCAGCCAGTCATGGGTGTGCTTAAATGCAGGGCACAAATGACATAGGGTTCCCCCATATTTAAGCACAACCATCACCGGGCTAGTCAGAACCAGCACTGGTTGCCAAAATACTGGGGACAAATGACATAGGGGTCACCTGTAAGTTGTGCAACCAGCACTGGGCTCTGATCCGGTCCTGGTTCTGGAAATACAGGGGAAAAAAAAATATGAGTAGGGTCCCCCTGTATTCTCCAGGACCAGCACCGGACTATTTCTAATGGGGGGCTGATGCCATAGCCAGGGGAGCCCTTTCACCGGGCCCCCCAGCCGCAGCATCAACCCTGACCGCTAGTCAGTCCAGGCCTGGGATCCCTGAGGAGATGGGGACCCCCCCCAATAAAGCCCTGATAGCCAGGGGCTATCCCCAGCACCCCTGGGCTGTGGGTGCTGGGTTGATTGTGTTGTGTTGTGCATTTTAAAGAATATTTTCTTTTGCAGGTGAACTATAGGTCCCAGCAAGTCTCCCTGCATGCTGGTACTTGGAAAGCCACAATTAGCATTAGGGCCCACTGCCAACTGTAGTCCACCTGTAAAAAAAAAATATTAAAATAACAACACACTTTAATATTGTAATATTTTATTTTACAGGTATTCAGCTGGGCGGACAGCGGCCTTTAAGCTCTTTTGCATGGCCGCCGCCGCCACCCCAGGACTTGGGCATCTTCGCCTGGCGGGCACCAACCCACCAGGGCTTCGACATCTTCACCTAGTGGGCGGCAGCCTGTGATAGCTCTTCGTGGCTGCCGCCCACTAGGACTTCTGGCGTCTTCGCCCGGCAGGCGCCAACCCGCCAGGGCTTTGGCCTCCTACGTAGTGGGCGGCAGCCTGTCTCAGATCTTTTGCATGGCAGCCGGCCACTAGGACTTCCGGCGTCTTTGCCTGGCAGGCGCCCATCCGTCAGGGCTTCTGGCATCTTCACCTGGAGGGTGGCTGCCACTTCCCCAGGGCTTCTATGGTCCTCTGCAGGTGCCGCCACCTCCAATGACGTCACGAGTTGTGATTGGCTCGTGGCGGCCATCTTTGAAAATCAAAGATGGCCGCCGCAAGCCAATCACAGCTCGCAACGTCATCGCCGGCGGCAACTGCGGGACCGGCGCCTGTTCGGGTGTCAGCGACGGGCATGGATCCGAGGGGATCTAGTCCCCGACAGCCATTCTGCCGAGTACAGCAGCGGCGCCCATTTTAAAATTCAAAGATGGTCGCCACGAGCCGTGATTGGCTAGCGGCGGCCATCTTGGAATTTCAAAAATAGCGCTGAGCCGCCATTTTTGAAATGGGTGCCGCTGCTGTATTCGGCATAATGGCTGGCGGGGGGGACCGCGACTCGCCACCGAGGTCCCCACCGCCGCATCCGTGTCCTCGCCGCTGCTTTGCCTGCTACCGCCCGCAAACGACAGCCATCTTGCTGCACCCAAGTGAAGCCACTATGACTACACCTGCTGGAAGCTCCAACTGCGGCTGCGCAACAAGTTGAAAAGTCCTATCTTTATAATGGCGCTTTCTTGAGGTAATTGTTTAAAAACTGTGACTTTCTAATTTACCTGAACCCCAAAAGCACATACCCTGGCACAATAGCTACCTAATAAAACAAACCCAAAGTCTAAATTTGCCCCCTACCCAGAGTTTGGCCTTCCCAAAAATCCCCCATAGACTACTCCAGAAACGGGTTCCTAATTTACAATGTCAGAAAAAAGTGAAAGTTGGACCTTTAGATTACTCCCATGTCCTAATTTTTTATGTTTTTGCCCTGAAATTTGGCATGCAGCACAGAGCGACAGTTCTCCCCGGCCATGCCAAATTTCAGATCCGTACCTCCTATAGCTTTTGAGGTGTAGCCCCTTGAACACCCTGCCCCCCCTTCAGAATTCTCTATGGAGAAATCCGTTTTTTTTGGATGCAGCCTTAATATAAGGGCACGACTGTGCCCTTATAATTACCCTGCACTACAGCAAATAGACATTTTCCGTATACAGATGAGCAATCGCGTAGGAGGACACAAGTTTCGACAAATAGTCCCTGTAGCAGCAACCTGGCCAAGCATTTTTTTCGCTCAAAATTTGCATCTTATCGCATAAATAAAACAACTGGAAGCAACAAAAGTACTGTACTAGATTACTTTTATTGTTATCTTAAAAATAATCGTGTATTCATTTACAGTCCGTAAAATCTTAAAAGAAACAAGAAGAAATGTGATTTTAAGTTAGAAATAATGTATTAAAATAGATTATATGGCCAGTACAAGTCTGTATAAATATTCAGTAATGGGGGAATAGGATTGGAATTATATATTATATGGATGTCACATATATATTAGTTGATTTATTGACTACATCTATTCTTTTCCCATCAATATCATTAGTTATTCCACATAGTCAGATATTGTTGATATGTATTTATATGTATTGATCGGAGATAGTCTGTAGATGTAAATATTCCTCTCATATGGATACAATTGCATTTATTACTCGTAATATTTCACAGACTGTAAATAAATACAACATTATTTTTAAGATGACAATAAAACTTATATTTTAATGAATACTGTGCATAAACTAAGACAACCCTTTTCTGTCCTTCTCTCTGATAGCAACCCCCCAATACCCATAATTAAGAATCAATCATTCTGGGATAAATACTAGGGGCCTATAGAGATAATTCATATCTACCTAGACCTGTGCGGTAGGTCCTTTTGCACATGAATTGCAAGTTGCACTGTGCTTCATATGCTACTTTGTACATGTTTAGAACTAATTCATGTGCAGTTAGTCGGAGCCCAGCATCTCTAGTACACCGAGTGTTGTTTTGCTGCATTTGTGCTGCGATTAAGACACAAAATGAAGAAGAGGAAAACAAAACAAAACAAAAAAAAAAAGGAAGAAGAAGGACGGTACGCTAAGCCTCTCAGAGCATTGGGGAAATCAATATTTCAGCATACATAGGAAAAGCTGTCCAGGAAGAGTTTTCCATTGAGGCAGATTCAGGTTAGATTGCTCTTAGAGTTATCAGCAGCAGCGTACATCATACAGGAGAGAATAAAGGAGAGACTCCAACAGTTTAAAAATATTGGCGCTCAGGGGGCTACAACAAATCAGTGCATATACACGGGTGTGGTATACTAGCTCGACATTCATCATGTGGACAAACTGTCCCTGGCAGCGGCATCGTCAGCATTGGCTTCCTGCGGTCATGAAAGGAGCAGTTCTGGTGGAGTCATCTGATGCGCCAGCATTCCGGTGAGTGCAGTCATCTTAATCCTAACCCTAATCCTTGCCCCTCCCCGTAGTGTCTAACCCTAACTTCCCTTCCCCATAGCCTAACAGTAACCCTCCCTTCCCACAGCTTAACCCTAATGTCAACATTCTGAGAATGTCTACATTTTATATGACATTGTTGGAATCCTCAGAATTTGAGATGTTCATAATGTTGACATCACTGTAAACATTGTGGCGACTGAATCCCGTAAACACTTTTATATTAAAAAAAACAAAACGTAGAGGATACTCAATAGTTTTTTTTTCCAGTAATTATGCAGCTGTGGAGGTCAGCCTTTGCCCACTGGCTCACTTTTGTTGATGGGTTACTAAAGTGCAAAGCTAGATCTATGAGAACAAAAATAATGCCCTCAAATTTTGTAGTCTCTGGTATCCTGTCTGAACGGCAGTAATCCCTCCACTGTGGGTGCCGGGGTATGTGCAAATTTCACCTCATCTACTAGAAAACAGTGATGAATTATCTATGTAAATGTTGGTCTACTACTCTAGTAATTATTTTTGCTTATTTACCCTTATGTATGTCATGTATGTATGTCTTTTACAACCCAGTATAATGTTAATCTTGATTCAAATTGTAAAGCGCAACGGAATTTGCTGCGTTATATAAGAAACTGTTAATAAATAAATAATAAACGGTTAATAAATAAAGTTACAATTGCGACTTTAGAAGTCAGTAAAAAGGATGCAAACAAACAGCAGGATATTATTGCAACAGTATGGAGAATTTCTTCAGTTTAGTGCCTAAAAGTGTTGTGTACAAAACCAAAACAAGGAAATCAAACATCTAAAAATGTACTCCAGGTGAGGAAATGTATTAAAATGTAAATTTATGACTAAAGACACTATAGGGGAAAAAGCATATGTCTTTGTGTACTCAGTTTTAACTCCCACTTAAAGTAACACAATATACACAATGCAGTATATTTACACTACATGGCTAAAAGTATGTGGACACTGCTTCTAATTCAGTGTATTTGGCCCCTTCAGCCATACTTCTTGTTAATACAAACATGCAATCTCCATTGCTAAACATTCACAATAGAATGTGTTGTACTGAAGAACTCATGGACTTTCAGTGTGGCATGGCATGCCACCTTTCCATCTTATCAGATGTGTCAAGGCACATGCTGTAGAAAAAAAAATGGGTCAGTCATAGGGTAAAGGGGTTTTTTATTTTTTTAGTTATAGAAGTACAGGAGCAAAACAAACAGGAATAATAAGACTTAGTGTGATAGTCTGCTGGGGGAAGACAAGGCAATAGCATATCATCTAAATCATTATTTATGCTCAGTATTCACTGCAGCAAGAGAGTGAAAGGGGCCACAGTTACCTTACAAGAATATTCATAGACAGGAAGTAGATATCAGTATGTTAACAGAGGGCAAGGTCCTAACAGAACTCTCAAAACTGAAACTGGATAAATCAATGGGGCCAGATGGGATACATCCAAATCCAAGGATACTAACAGAACTTAATGGGGTGTTGGTAACACCATTAGCAGAATTATTCAACCAGTCGTTAGTTACAAGAGAAATTCCAGAGGACTGGAAAAGAGTGAATGTAGTCTCGCTGCAGAAAAGTGAAAGCATGGAAGAGGCAAGTAACTACCGACCAGTGAGCCTTACAGCAGTAGTAAGGATATTGATGGAAACACTCTTAAAAAGAAAGAGTTGTAGAACATCTCAAATCCAGCAAGTTACAGGATCCCAATCAGCATGGATTTACAGGCGGTAGATCATGCCAAACAAATCTTATTGACTGTTTTGACTTGGTTACTAAAGTAATAGATCAAGAAGGGGCCTTAGATGTAGTTTATATACACATTAGCAGGGGCGTATCTATAATGGGTGCAGGGTGTGTGGTGCGTATGGGTCCAGGGTGGGCCCGCACCACACACCCTGCACCCATAATATCTAAAGCTTACCTCTCCGAGGTCCCGTGTTGTGTCTCTCAGCGCTACTCAAAACGCTGGAAAATGGCGCCGCGGCCATTTTACTGCATTTTGCGCATACGCTGTGATGAAATTGCCGGGAAAATGACGGCAGCTCCATTTCGCCGGCGACATGCGCTTGTGCAGTAGACTGGCCACACTCTAGTGCCCAGAGTCTACTGATTCTGCGGTGGCCGGCCAGCCACGTTAGTCGGCTGTCGGCCGCCAGGCTGAGAGGACGGGGTCCCTGACGGGGGATGCACACGGGCCCCCTCCTCTCTAAAGATGCCCCAGTACATTAGTAAGGCTTTTGCCATGGTCCCACATCGCTGCTAAATAAACTCGAAAGTGTAGGATTGAATTGCAACATGGTTGAATGGATAGGATCTTGGTTGCAAAATAGGAAACAGAGAGTTGCGGTAAATGGAGTGCAATCACAGGAGGAAAAGGTTACCAGCGGAGTACCCCAGGAATCAGTACTTTTTAATATCTTTGTTGGTGACATTGCACATGGTGTCGAAGGGAGAGTATGCCTTTTTGCAGATGACACAAAGATATACAAACAGGGTAGACACACCAGGAGGAGCAAATGAAATGATTGATGATCTAGGTAGACTAGAGGAATGGTCAAGAGCTAAATATAGTAAGGGCACTGTAATGGAAACTACAGAGGAGGAAAGGGATCTAGGAGTCACTATTTCAGGACTTAAGCAGGTAAATAAGCAACGTAACAATGAAATGAGGAAGGCAAGTCAGGTGCTTGGTTGCATAGGGAGAGGAATCAGTAGCAGTAAAAAAGAAGCAATAATGCCACTGGATAGGTAATTGGTAAGGCCTCATCTAGAATACTGTGTTCAGTTCTGGAGGCCATGTCTCCAGAAGGCTAGAAATACATTAGAAACTTTACAAAGAAGAGCACTATAATCGTTCAAGCCTACATCACAAAACATACCCAGAAAGACCAAGAAAACTTAATATGTATAGTTTGGAGGAGAGAAGGGAAAGGGGAAGCATGATAAAAAACCTTGATATATCTGTAACATTCTGCAAATGAAGAGAAGTATTAGAACGCGAGTACATGTACTGAGATTGGAAGGCAGGAGGTTCAGAGGAAATTTGTGTAAAAAGGACTTCATCATGGCAGCGGCTAATACAGTAAAGCAATTTAAACATGCTTGATATAGACACAAGGATATCCTTACAAAGAACGAAGGATCATATAGGGTTGTAGTGTTCTCCCCAGAAATTATTTCCAGCTGGGTGGCATCAAGAAGTAGCCGGGTGGGGGCCTTTGCAATTATGCGCGCGCCGGGAAAAGGGGCATCTCCCTTACCATTCCAGCCCGACAGGTCTCAGGCTGCTCCCCCACTGGCTCTCAGTCAAAAGTGCCCATTATGCAGTGCCCCCTGTATTTGTGCCCTTTATACAGTGCCCCCTGTAGTTTTCCCCTTTATACACTACCCCCTCTAGTTTTCCCCTTCATACAATGCCCCCTGTAGTTTTGCTTTGCCCTTATGCAGTGCCCCCAGGCTGAAGTAGTGCCCCCAGACTGGCCCCTTATGCAATGCCCTCAGGCTTAAATAGTGTCCCTTATGCAGTGCCACCAGGCTTAAATAGTGTCCCTTAGGCAGTGCCCCCAGACTGGTCCCGGTCCCAGCCCAGAACTTACCTTAACTTGCTCGCCGCTCGCGCTCCCACTCCCTCGTTCTGACTGGATCTAACTAGATCCAGCAGGCGCACGGGACAGGCTCCTGACATTGTGACGTCACCCGCGTACTGCATCACTGGGAACGCTTGCTTCTGAAGCGATCTGAGGATTCTTTAGCCTCCGGTCACTTCAGAGGGCAGCGTTCCACAGCAGGGGTCGGCGGGGGAAAGTGCCGGGCGGAAGGCTGTTTCTGCCGGGCGATGCGCCCGCAGAAAACACTGGGGTTGAGTGATGATTCTTATCTGCAGTCAAATTTTATGTTTCTATAAGTCAGTGCGTAATCTTTCTAAATTGCCAGAGCTGCCCCAGACGACTGTAAGCGATATTGTTGTGAAGTGGAAATGTCTAGGTGTTCAAATGTGAAACCCAAGCCACACATGCTCAAAGAACAGGCCAACCAACTGCTGAAGCACATTGGGCTGTTTGTCTAGTACGCATGCGCACGAGGGAGCCGGCTCCTTTGTGCGCATGCGTGAGACCCGCTACGACCGACAGCGCCGGTCGTAGCGGGTCTCTTTCCAAAGGGGGCGAGCTGTCGATGTTGATTGACAGCTCGCCCCGTTTGGAAGACGGGCCGGGGGGGGGGGGGGGGTGGCAGCCCAAACGGAGGAATTCCCATGGGAACGCCTGCCGTTTGGGGGAGGCCCCACTGACATCACTAGTGATGCCAGTGGAGAGCTTCCGGCTCTGACAGAGCAAGAAGCTCTCCGGGGCTTACGACAAGTGAGACCCTACCCTAGGGTCTCGTCGTAAGCCCCGATGGTCGCGATGGTCAATGACCATCACCCTAGCGGTCGTTAGGCTGTGGGTGTTAACCAACAGCCTAACGACCGAAACAGAGGCGGCCGGTCAGGATGCAAGCGGCCGCCCAGTTTCTGAGCGACCGCTTGCATCCTCCGACCGCCTCTGAATGAGGGCCATAGTGTGTATAAATCATCTGTAAACGATTCTAACACTCACTATGGAACTCCAAACGATCTCTGGAAGAATCGTAAACAAAAGAACTGTTCGTCATGAGCTTTATGGATTGGGTGTCCATGACGGAGTAGCCACACAAGCAAGCTTCAGATTACAATGCCAAACGTTGTCTGGAGTAGTGTTAAGCACTCCTCCATTGCAGTGGCACTGCATGACAAATTACATTTCAACATCTGGCAGGCTGCCGAACAAATCCACTTTTAGAGGATTCCAGGAGAACGCTTCTTGTCTGAATGCCAACTATAAAGTTTGGAGGAGGAGAAATAATGGTTCCTTTGTTTCAGTGAAGGGAAATCTTAATGCTACGGCATACAATGACATTCTAGAGAATTGTGTGTTTCCAACCTTGTGACAACAGTTTGGGAATACCTTCTCCTGTTTCAGCACAACAATACTCCCATGCACAAAGTGTGTTCACTGGAAAATGGTTTGCAGAGTTTGGTGTGGAAAAACCTGACTGGCCTATACAGGACCCTGACTTCAAATCCATCAAAAACATTTGGGTTGAACTGGAATGCTATCGTGTGACCTCACTAATGCTCTTATGACTGAATGGATGTGAATCCCTGTAGCTGTGTTCTAAAATCTAGTAAAAACCCTTTACAGAAGAGTGGAGGCTGTGATAACAGCAATTGAGAAGCTCCATATTAATACCCTTGATTTTGGAATTGAATGTTCAACAAGCACATATTGGTGTGATGTTTGGGCATATTTTAGCCATGTAGACTTCAGATGCAACTATGCAGGACTTACCGTGATAAACCAGTAAGAATTGAGTCTGTAAATCATTCTGGAGAGAAATCCCAGCTGGCTGGCTGGAGCCAAGACGTGCAGATGTAAATGGGATATTGAGCAGAACGGAGGCCAGTGGAAACCCAACCTGACAGAAAAATAAACAATGGAAAAAAAAAAAAAATCAATACATACTTAACATTAGGAATCACTACACTCTATAGTGCAAGGCACTTTGTAGAGGATACTTTGAAAAGCACCAGCTAATGTTCAATATAAAATATTTATATGCAATCCCACAAAAAATATCTGCTGTGTACTTCATTAGTTCATTATTAGTTCTAGGCTTGCATGCGCATCCTTATTGTACATTACTTTTATAAAAAAAAACATTTTTAAAAATAGAATGCACAAGGTTAGTTCAAATACCAATAATCTGTAGTATTACCTATATATACACACACTAGCAATTTTGACCTTTTTTTGAATGGTGAACATACATGTTCTATCTCATATGCATTACTTGGATATTAATTTTGCAGTGTTCAATTTATCCATCATCTAAAATGTGCCGTACCTACAAACTGAAGAAGGGAACATGGATGACGATGCTTGTTGTAATGTTTGGGTTTATGATTTGTTAGTATACCATACAGATCAATGCTTCTCAAACAAGAGCTGGGTACACACCGACAGGACATATTTTGCCAGTTCCATTGAACGGGCAATATATACCGTATCTGTAGTGCATCGGCAGGTGTGTACACCCGATATGCCTGAACAACGTGGTTCACATAGATATCTGATCAGCCCTGCAGCAAAGCAGATATATGGTTTCATCTGGCTGTCTGTATGGCCGACCCACCGAGAGCTCGATATGTCTGCAGCAGAAGTAACTGAATATGATGTCACCAGTGAGCGGTCCTATTCAAATAGTTCTGCTGGCAGACATATCGCCGGAATAATTGGTAAGTGTATTTGCAGCCAGTTTAATGAGAGTGGCTTGCAATTAAATTTGATTGGTGTTAAAAACCTCCATACAAAATTAAATTTTTTTTTTTATGGCTGACATTTAAAACTTTAATTATGCAAGAACATTAAAAACAAACAAAAAAAAACTGTCCCAGGCTAGAAATGTATTTAGTATTTCCCACTAATAAAATGTATGGACATAATTTATGCTCAGATAAGTTACCTAATATCCTCCAAATCTGTGACATTGTTTCTCTGTAGCACACTCTTTCCAACTTCCACCATATTCTTAACTGGAAGAAATGAACAGGAAAATTATCTGGAGCTCATACTATTAGACACACAGTAGCAGGCACGCCCGGACTGTCATAAATAGATAAATGTATACTATAAGAAATAATTAATCTTTCTATATAAAAGGCAGTGGTTCTCAAACTTTCTGGAATCACGGCACCCTAGAGTATCAACATTCGGTTTCATGGCACCCCTAAGCCAAAAGTTTCTTACTGAGAGATTCAGAAAAATTATTAAATTAAGTCAGAGGTTCTCAAACTCAGTCCTCAGCTCACATTTTCTAGGTCACCTAAGAGGTGCACAGGTGTATTCATAACGCATTACTCACTGACACATTTTTAAACGTTCCACTGGTGGAGCTAATTATTTCACTCGGAATTCTGTAAGGAGACATGAAAAACATGCACTGTTTGGGGTCCTGAGGACAGAGTTTGAGAACCTGTGAATTAAGACATCCTTAGGAAAGTTATGTGGTGGTGGACAGGGTTGTGCTTCTGTTTGTCCACATATCTTATGATTGGCAGCCACCTATTGACCATAAGTGATTTTATTTGGTCCTGGACCACACGGTTTGGGAACCACTGATGTAAGGATTTCACTTTATCATCTGCATAAGAAGAAATGACATATAGCACTGTTGTATTAAGTGCAGTGGGAAGGTTTGTATCATACAGTGCCTCATCAGTTTCTGCATAGAAAGCTGGGGCTGAAATGGTATCCTTTTAACAAGCAATAAAAATATGAAGTTGGAGTAATACATAAATGAGTTATTTTATTATAGAATATACTGGTCTCACCTAACTGCACATGGTCACTTGTTAAAGTTTTACAGTTTCCAACATGCTTCTTTGGTACCACCAGAAAATGAAATGGTGCTCCAGGTCTTATATCTTTAAAGCAGACCAGGTCCTCCTGTGAACAAAGTCATGTTATTATTAATGTATTCATAATCTCAGATTCACCTGAACATCAATTCTCTGTAATGTGCCATCACAAAGACACACTATAGCAATGTATTTTTGCTTATTTTTCATCACGCTTAAGAGCAGATGTACTAAGCTCTGGAAACTGATACATTTGAGAGTGATAGGCCAGTTTCACATTTGCCGGTTTTGGCCGGCCCGGGAAGAACCTGGCGGTAGCCAGCCGGATTCTTTCAGGCACTGTGTGCCTTTCACAAGCAGCAGCTTTGAGCCGCTTTTTATATTTTGTTTTAAAAAAAAAAAAAAAAAACAATTGGGCATGCGCAGCAGTTGCTACTGCACAAGCCCGGCCGGCAGAAGCCAGTGTGTGTGATAGGAAACATGGTTTCCTTTACACCACTGGCATGCAGGAACCGCACGGACACGGCACGGCAGCCGTCCTGCACAGTAGATATTTCTGGCTGTAACACGGCGACCATGCAGTGCCCGTGTGAAAGGACCCAGCTGATTCCCTGCTTTACTATATTTCACAGCCGGCTAAAAATCGGGCGGCTTTTTGCCGCCCGGCCAAAACCGGCAAATGTGAAATAGCCCATAAACTACCAATTAGCTCCTGTCATTTTTCAAATACAGCCTGTAACATGACAGTTAGGAGCTGATTAAACGTTTCCTCAGCATATTAGCCATACTGATGAAAGAATGTACAACAATTTATCATGAAACAAAAAAAACCCAAAACATAATAATGTTCACCTGAATAAAACAAAAATGAGATCTAAACTGTCATAAGACTGATTGCAGGTGGATATAACCAGCTATCTGCAGAAGGCTGCATTTGCAACCATACATTATATTAGCCAAAAAAAACAAAAACAAACCATAAACTTACTAGGGGCGAGTCAGTTACCCCTTTCAGACATCTTGAGATTCCCGGGAATTTGGCCTGCCTCAGCCAAATTCCCGGGTAGCCGTGTCTGTCTGAAAGGTACCTACCCGGGAACACGTTAGACACTGTAGTGTGAAAGGGGGGTCTCGACCAAACACCCGGGAATTTGCACAGGAGAAATTCCCAGGTCTGAGCAGTAAATTTCCCGGGTTGTATATCTGAAAGGGGTACTACTGGTGATGTAATTCTGCATATCTTAACATTGCTCGGCTGTGGACATACGTATGAGCCAGTTTACAGACCCCAGAGGTTCCACTTACAGGTTATTTTCCTTTTTACAAGGAAATCTGATAATGTTACGGTATAATGTTTCCATTTTTGGATTGTATTTACTTATCACAGGGAAATTTGATTCTTGAAATGCCTTTATAAATCGGTTAAAATTACCTTTTCAGTTTTGAATTATTGTACCCAGTTTTTTTTTAGCCTTCATGTTATGTACTTACCACAGCATTAGCATTAAGTACAAATGTTGACAGGGAAGTTAACCAAGAAAAACCAACCAGGGAATCTGAAAACTACAATACGTCCAACAGCGCAAGTTTTTGTGAGCACCTCTACGGGAGAGTGAGACATGTGGATGGATGAGATGTGCTGTTCCAGAAGGGTACATCACCAGTAATTCAATCGCCCAAATACTGTCATAACTGAAGAGGCGAGTGAATGACGGTGCTACAGATGTGTCCTCAAACATCTAGCGTCAATATGCCACGCAGCCTCCAGGTCCCGTGCTACTCTGCAGGTGTCTTTTTTTTGCCAAAAATGCATCGAAGTCAAAATGCAATGCAACTAGGATGCACGAGCAGACTGTGCGGATTAATTTGATATGTGACACTTGTATATCTGTGTGCTCCTGAATCTGTATATTAACCACAACGGAACTTGGAATGAAAAAAGCTGCGTCCGCTACATTGTAGCACATTGTACACAAATTCGGGGACACGGTCAAACTCAGGTATACCAGTGTCACATATGAAATTAATCAGCAGTCTGCTAGTCGCAAAAAAGACGCACAGCATTAGCAAAATCTCACAGGACCTGGCGCACCGTGGGGCTTTTCAGCGTGATTGCAGCAAAGATGTAGAAGGACGCATCTGTAGGTAACAAGTTTCTGAAAAATTACTTTTTTTAATGGTTGACGGTGCTATGAGCTAGAGATAATAGTAAACATTTTATTTTAAATGTTGGTAGTCTATTTACTGATATATTTTGTGGATAAAAGTGCTATGCCCAATTCATGTTAACTCTATTGTAACATAACAGCTTCATCCACTCGCATCTTCAATTCATTTGCGAAACCACTGTAAAACTTTCATATTGTAAAATACAGCAAGGCATTAGAAGATCCCACCCTGCCGGCATCAGTGATCAGTGTATGCAGGTCAGAGGAGAAAAGCTAGTCAGTGGCAGTACACCTGCCCATGTAGGTCTCCACAGGACCCATCTTACACCGCACTACACCATTGGTGACGGCAGAGAGGGTGCATGGTTGTATGTGACGTCACATGGCGGCTTACTCACGTCACAGTGCAGCATTTCAGAGCCGCTCTCCGGCTCGTTGGAGATCTTGCAGAAGATGCACCTGCTGTCGTAGCTCTCTGAGCCCCGCTCCTCCGCCTGTGCAGACATCCCCGGCTCCGGCGCAGTAACAGCGGCCGCCTCCCCTGTACCTGGTACCCGGCACTGCTTTGTGTCTGCCAGCCAGCCAGCCCTGCCCTCTCCTGCTCTCCCGGCTTACTTCCTGCTCTGTGACGTCACGCGGAAAGATGGCGCTGCCCTGCTGCCGGAGCGGCGCTGCTCTGCGGAGATATCTGCTGCTCCTGGCGCAGGAGAACTGCGAGTTCCGGCTGCCGGTGAGTGAGTGTGGCTGAGGTCACATATTGCCTTGCATGGCTTCCCTGTGAGGGGCGAGGGCGTCTGGCAGGACAGCTGCATGCCTCCAGCATGGTGGAGTTATACCAGCTCCCTCCCCCGGACCTGGGCCGGGATGTCTGCAGCGTGCAGGGCAGGAGGAGGGGCAGTCAGGTGTTTGTAAGCAATGGGAAAACTGCACATTAGGGGTTATGTGAGAGCTAGATTTAGCAGTCTGTAAAACATGCTACAGTGCCTCTCTTTCTACATCCAGCACACTTTCATTCAGTATTCTTCTTTCTTATTAACCACTTAACTGACGATTTTTCCAGCAAAACCTGTCAGAACGGGTCCACAGGAAAGTCCATGGAGTCAGAGGAGATTCATTCTGCACATGTGTAGAACAAATGTCTTCTTCAAAAACATAGTGGTGCGGTTGCACCTTGTCAGCTAAAGCACAGCTGGCTGCGTTTGCACCATATATGGTTAAGAACACTCAGTCACAATATATATGTATTACATAGTATGTAAGGCACCATGAACCTGTAACACCAGACTGATCCAAGTGAAAAGAGTGGAGAAGTTGCCCATAGCAACCAATCAGCTTTGAGGTAGCGTTAATCAAGTACAGTCTATAAAACAATAGGTAGAAGCTGATTGGTTGTTATGAGCAACTTCACTATTGTCACTGCTTGATACATCAACAATAATGCCATCCAGAGATAGTGTTATGTTTTTGAGAGAAGCATTGCGTCTCTTATCTATTTATAGCGCCAGGAGGGAGCTATTCTTTTCAGCGTTCTGTTTAGGTTGACTAAAGTGCTGGGCGCGAGGCTGATTTCCAGCTTAGCGCGGTGCTAACAGCCTCGCGGCCGGCACTTGAATTGGAGGATACCGGTTCTTGCGACTAAAAAACCACTTTAAGTTGCAAGAGCCGGCATTCTCTGACTTCCTGTCGGAGAAATCATTGCGGTGAATTGAATAGCTTCCTCCTGTCTCTATTCAACTTCCGGTGAATTGAATCGCCCCACATGAAACTGGTGTGCAGACAAATGAAAGGGGGAGAAATAACTGGTTTCTCAACACTTTTCATTATATGAAATATAGAGGAATTATATTTTAGGCTTTCTTAAGCTAAAATGAAGAAGAAACACAGTGTTTTAGTTTATTAAATAGACCCAGTGATAATAAAAAGTACAAGTACAGATGAGGTTAATGTGAGAGGTGCACACATGAAACAAAGGTAAAGAAGACCTTACAGTCTACAGGGAGAGGGAAATACTGAGACAATATTAGCTAGTGCAGAGCTTCCCAAACTCTGCCATTACAGTCCAGGTTTTAAGGCCAGGTACACTTTAGACCATATATCGTTACGACGCAGATCAGAATGACATATCGTCTGATGTGTATGCACCATCACGCGTACATCAGCGACGTCGACCAATGGCATGCAGGTACTGTAAGTGAAGGATGAAAGACTATATCGTGCGGTCGTACACTGGATCGTGCAGTGTGTATGGCCAACCTCTATATCGGGCCTTGGATCCGCTGGGATACACATTGTTCTGATGTGTACACTGTCTAAGAGCACAGATGACTTAATTAGTACCTCCGTCAATTTGATTTAACCGTCTGGACTCAAGCATGGATATCCTTAAAACCTGGACTGTAATGGAGTTTGGGAACCTCTGAGCGTGTGCACATAATGAAGAACATGCAGAGGGAGTCCCTGCCGGCATTCTTTTCGTCCAGCCAAAAATCATTTTCTCTCCTCGCCTAATAATCTAATATTGTGTGTGTATATTCACCGTTGTTCACTTGAAGTGAATAACATTGATTATCTTATTACAGCATCACCTGTCAAGGGGTGTGATATATTAGGCAGCAAGTGAACACCAGGGGGTAAATTTACTAAAGTGGTGGCAGTGGCTGTCTGGTTGTTCAATAGATATGGTATAAGCTGTTTGTTAAATTGATTAGGACAAACAACTTATACCAAATCTATTGAACAACCAGACAGCCTGCCAGAATTACTCCAGCTGTATATAGAAATATATTCCTTGTGTGTACAAAAATAAAATAAGAAACATACACAATTTCAGAACAATTTATTTTATTATATTTAAAGTTGAAACACAATATCTTAACCTTATCTTAAATTAAAAGTTATGTTTTAATCTATTTATTAATACTGTAAAGGTAGTTACAAATAGAGCACCAATCCCGCACCAGCCATCTATTATGTAATTTATGTAACATACCTGCTGTGTGGGATTAAACCTTATAGCTAAGTGACTCAGAACTACAACATATATTTGTACATACTGCATAGCTAATAAATATTTACTATAAGCATTGCATGGCAATAAAGATAAGACATCTAAGCATAGGAAGAGAAGACAATCAGTTTGGAATACTGACTATACGTTACTGCATTGTTTGATACAATTTGCTACTTCTAGAAGCTGATGAAGGCATTTAGCCTTACAAAATAATTATTTGCAACATGAATAACAGAATAAACTATATAATAAGTAATGAACCACTGTGTTACTAAACACTGATCATATTGAAAGAATGACAAATTGACAACGGTTTTGTTTTGCATATTGTATTGTACACATTAATTTTCATCTCTTTTGCACAATTCTATCTTTTTATATTTCACTATCTTAACAAATTTAATACAGTGAGATATTTTAATGCATACCTATTAAAAATATAAAATTTTAAATTACCAACGTGGGTCCCAGTGCACCCATTAAAACTACTTACTTTTCTTCTTTGTATATGTGAATATTATAAAGGTGCCTACACACTAGACGATAATTTACACGATTCGCCCGACTTTGACGCATTGGAACGACAAATCGTGAGTGCCCACTCATGATCACAATGCCGATGCGCGTACCTGCTGGTCGTACATCGCATCTTCAGATCTTGCCTACTGCAGGCAAGATTTGCCAATCTCATACACGATTTTGTGCATGATAGATCTTAAGTCAGATTGGACACTTTTTAGCACCATATCGTGTCCTGGAGTGCCAGGGAGCTGCCGGGGAGAGTTCAAGGGAAATAGCGCATGATATCACATCGTGAGCACATAGTCTAGTGTGTAGGCACCTTAAGAGTGTCCCTAGCAAAGAGTCTTCTTTTTCTCCCACCTTTTGGATATAAATAAATTATACTGCTAAGATCTGGCACTCAAATCAGCTTTAAGCTCAATATTTACCAGGTTGCCTTCCACCATAAACCAGCTAGGTGTATAAGTGTTACATACACACAAACATTTATACTACTCACTACTTAGACTACAGCTGCCGCCATTCTGTGCTTGCCCTCCAGCCGTCAGTACCAGAAGATCTCAGTGGAAATCAGATGTCAGGGCTCATGGGCATCCCTGTGACCTACACATAGCTTGCTGACGTCACTCATTACCATAGAAACATATAAACATACATTTAACATTTAGAAACAGCTGGTTATTACATGTATAGCTTCAATGAACAAGTAAGGCATAGCTGCCCACTTTCAGTATAACACTGATAACTGTTTAAGCTAATGCAGTGTAACACATACTTGCTGCCAGGGCATGACAATACATAAACTACATATTTGCTTGTGCAGGTGAGATGATGTTTGATCCAAAATTGTTTGCCTGTATATGGATAGCAAAAGTATGTTCAAGCTTTCATATAGCGACAGGTAGCAAAATGGGATGTGTATTTAAAATATCCCATTTTCCTTCCTAGGAAATGGGTGGCTTGCTTAGGTGCCGAAACAGGGGCGGCTTGTGCCCCCCCCACTTAAACATTTCAGGGGCGCCAGTGGATGGTCAGGGGTGGTGCATTATAGCAATAGGCTGCACAGCCCCTGCACTGCATGGAGGAGTTGTTGTGCGGTCTTTTAATTTAAAAAGTATACATATTATACCTCTTCCTCCGTGCTGTGCAGCCTGTTGCTCCACTATGGTGCCGTGTACTCCTTCCTGGTGGTCCTGCCCTCCCCTTCCGTGGTGCTGGCCTTTCCCCCCCCCCCCATGCTACCGACCTGCCCCCACCCAGAACAGGTAAGTTGGAGGAAGGGGGGCGCCAAAATTAACTTATATCTTGCCCCCCCCAAACTTAAAATTGTTCTGACGCCCCTGGTGGGTTGTATCGTATTTATGTGGACACATCAGTTTTCACTATAAATATTTAACATTTTTTCCCTTGGTATAACAAGGCATAATTCTACTTGTTTTAAAAGCCGGCGGGTCCCTATCTGTTGCAATGATTGGCCAAAGATTGCTAATTGAAAACAATAATTGTGCCTGCACTTAAAATGATGAAATGGTTATCAGATAAATGAGTAAAGATGACTAGATGTAAATGTTAGGTAATTTTGTTTATTTATAAAGTGCAGATTTATAGTGGAGTTACAGTGCTCCTAATCTGCTGAACACTTATGCAGGAAGTGTGGGGGGAAATGGGTGGGAGAGGGGGATAATGAGGATGCCGGATTGAATCCGGAGGTCTCTAATGCCAATTGGGACTGGTAGTGGCTGTTAGAGGGGGCTGTGTGCATATAGCACAATGGATGTGGTCAGAGGGGGTAGGTGATGGTTACATGGAACATTCAAATAGATAGGTGAATGTACATGCAATTTAAAAGAAAAAATTATGATAGAAAAAAACATACATATAGGTACTGGCACTCTGGAGCGGCGACGTCCCGTGCCCTCCGGTCCGTCAGCTTACCCTGTGTCCTGTGAATCAACACGATCCTCCAATGTCCTTGATGGTAGTTGATCTGCTGTCTGCTGTTTCAGTGTGTGCCTTGTTATCACACTCTCGGTGGTTCCTTCCTGTTCACCGGCCACGGGGACGTCTGAGGAGCCCACGCTTCCTTGTGGTCCCGGCTGACTGATGACGCGGCCAGCCGCTCCACCTACCAGCCGGTGGGGAGACTTGGGAATTGTAGTTCTAATGTGCAGCTGTGGGTGTGCACATACGCTGTGTGCCAGACAAAGTCAGTGGATTCGTTGTTGGATTCACCGGCAGTATCAATAAAAAATGATGGTATGTAGTGTGGCTGTCTCTGTCCAACACGTAGCAGCTGGTTGGCCTTCTTCAGGGACTTGGTGTAAGTGATTCTTCATGATCTTCTGAAGAGCTGGTGCGTCACGACTGAATTGTGTCACCATGCATCAATTGTTGATGCGTATTAATCTACCTACCCATCGATTGATCACTACTCACACTCTACCTGTGTCCCCTTTACAGTATGAACTTGCAAGAGACAGTTTCAATACAAATACAGGTTCTTGCAAGCATACCATATAAGTCTATTCATTACATTGATTATAGTTAAGCTAACCGGATGTTTTATTAGTCACATCAGAGGTCAATGTAATATCAATGAGAAGGGTCTAATTCATCAACACAGAGTGATGGGAAGAGAAGAGAAGGAAAGGAACTGCTCATGATCCAAAAAATACCATCCTCAACAATGAAGCATGGTGGTGTTAGTGTCATGGTGTGGGCATGTATGGCTGCCAATGGAACTGGTTCCCTTGTATTTACTGATGATGTGACTGCTCACAAAATCAGCAGAATGAATTCTGAAGTGTTTCAGGCAATATTATATGCTCATATTCAGTCAAATGCTTCAGAACTCATTGGACGGCGCTTCACAGTGCAGATGGACAATGACCCGAAGCATTCTGCAAAAGCAACCAAAGAGTTTTTTAAGGCTAAAAAGTGGAATGTTATGCAATGGCCAAGTCAATCCCCTGACCTGAATCCGATTGAGCATGCATTTCACTTGATGAAGACAAAACTGAAGGGAAATTGCCCCAAGAACAAGCAGGAACTGAAGACATTTGCAGTAGAGGCCTGGCAGAGCATCACCAGGGATGAAACCCAGCGTCTGGTGATGTCTATGCGTTCCAGACTTCAGGCTGTAATTGCCTGCAAAGGATTTGCAACACAGTATTAAAAAGTGTAAGTTAGATTTAGGATTGTTTAGTTTGTCCCATTACTTTTGGCCCCTTAAAAAGTGGGAGGCAAATATGGAAACCATTGTAATTCCTACACCGTTCACCTGATTTGGATGTAATTACCCTCAAATTAAATCTGAAAGTCTGCAGTTAAATCACATCTTGTTTATTTCATTTCAAAGCCATTGTGGTGGTGAATAGAGGCCAAAATATGAAAATTCTGTCAATGTCCCAATATTTATGGACCTGACTATATCTGCAGATCGAGTGATCTGCAGATATATATGCAGATAATGGTCGTTCATACACGCTGAACGACCATCATTTGCATGCTGCAGCGGGTGCCGGGGAGCGTGGCCTAATCGCAGAAAGCGTGGCCACACCCCCTTTGAGAAAAAAAAACATTTGCGGCACTGGGGAGAGGGGTGCTGTGTGACCTTCAGCCCGCGCACAGCCAATGGGTGCGCGATCAGCGTGATAGGAGACTGCCAAAGGAGGGAGCGATCACGCTTTAGCAGCCACAGACAGTCTCTCAGTGCAGCCCAGCACACAGCAGCGTATGCTGGGCTGCTCTGGATGGGGAGCTGTGCCAGACCCGGTAAGTAGTACCCGCTCGCGGCTCCCCCCCCTCTCTGCACCCCTTTGTATGAGCGATCGGCTGATTGCCCGTGCACGCTTGCCAATGGAAAGATATGTCTGCATGACGACGTTGTTCACAGACATATCGCCTGTACACACTGGCCGACGGGGGCACGATATATTGGCCGATCAATTGATCGGCCGATATATTGGCCAGTGTGTACCCAGCATAAGATCACGTGGTAGTTGAGTACAATGAGACCACTCAATATGTGACTTTTCAATTTATATCTAATTCCAAAAACATTTTTAACTCTATTTATTCAAGAAAACAATAGAAAACAACATCAAAAAGTATACAAATTATATATCAGAATCTTTCTCAATCCCACTGAGAACTTGCGGTCAATCCTCAAGAGACGGGTGGACAAACAAAAACTCACAAATTCTGACAAACTCCAAGCATTGATTAGGTAAGAATGGGCGGCCATCAGACAGTATGTGGCGCAGAAGTTGATTGACGGCATGCCAGTGCGAATTGCAGAGGTCTTGCAAAAGAAGGATCAACACTGCATATATTGACTCTTTGGATAAACTTAATGTAATTGTCACTAAAAGCCTTTTCGGTCTATTTACTAAGCAATGTTAGGAGACAGAGTGAAAAGTGATAAGAAAGTGATAAGGTGCCAGCCAATCAGCTCCCAACTGTCATCTCACAAACTGTATTTGAAAAATGACAGTTGGGAGCTGATTGGCTGGCACCTTATCACTTTCTTATCACTTTTCACTCTGTCTCCTAACACTGCTTAGTAAATAGACCCCTTTGACACTTATGAAATGCTTGTAATTTTACTTCAGTATACCATAGTAACATCTGACAAAAAGGTCTAAAAACACTGAAGCGGCAAACTGTGTTCAACATTTTTTAAAATTTATCTAGACACTCATTCTTGCTGGGCTTTTTATTAACTTTAACTCCTGGTTCTTTGACTGTCATGTTTAATGAATTTTGTTTTACCAGGTATTTCAGAAATCAAATTTATATTTTTTGTTAGCCTCAAGCTGTTAAATAGTTTTGAGGGTTTTAGCTACTGCTTCAGGAACCAAGGGTACTGCAGCTACTGAAGGGACTCTGGCGGCTGACAGAGCTACTCGTTTCTTCAAGGTTTTATAAAAATTACATGGTAGATCTGTTCTTACCAGGATGGTGTATTTTATAATTGACCTCACCCATTATTTCTATGATTTCAAATAGCTTAACCACTTGGTCAAGAATTTACTTTCTACTGTGTGAACCAAAATAAGTACTCTGTCCCCAGGAAAAAAAGGTGCATAATTAGGCATTACGATTATACACCCTTTGTTCGGCCTGTTCCAAGGGCACTCTAGCTATCTGCACTACTACAGCTATTCTTTCCTACATCTGATAAAACGTGCTCAATAACTGTCTTGTAAGGACTGGCTTGCCCCTCCCATGTCTCTTCTGCTATATCCAGCAATCCCTTTGTTTTATAAGATTGTAGAACATCTCTAATGGGCAGCAATAAATAGGGTAGCAAATAATCCCAATCTTTACCATCTTTATCCTCAACTTTCTTTAGCATATTCTTTAAAGTATTGTTAGACCATTCAACTAAACCATCAGAATGAGGGTGATAATTGGAGGCTCTTAAATGAGTAACCTTAAACAGGTGGCACAACTCTTTCATGATTCTTGACATAAATGGGGTACACTGATCAGTTAGGATTTTCTTAGATATTACCACTCTGCTAAAGTCATGTAGTAGTTCCCTAGCAATTGTCTTTGTTAATGTAATGCGCTTCCAGGTATCTGGTAATGTAATCCGTTACTACAAAAATATTCTGATAACCCTGAGCAGACTTTATTAGAGGTCCAACCAAATACATAGCTATTCTCTCAAACTGGACCTAATTAATGGGTAATTGGACAAGCTGACTTCTATAATGTGAGCATGGTGCTGACACTCAGGGCAGAATGCAGAGTAGTCAGGTACATCTTTATGGATCCCTTGCCAGAACTGTTGCAAAAGTCTGAGTGCCTTAGAAACTATCAATTGTTCCACAGTATCTTCTCCCTTTTTGGACAAATCTTGAAGTACTGCCATATGAGAGTATGGCAACCTACTATCAAGCTCTACTGGGTTTCCATCGACCACTACTACATTCTCTCTAGCCTTTACCAGAGTATGGTCTTTTATCTGTTCTGGGACAAAAATATACTTTCTCAATTCAAGATCAGGCATACAGTCAACGGGTTCAACAACAGTTTCTACTTCAGTAGGGGTATATCATTCTGCACCTCACTGTAGCTCTCTTCTTTTTTTGGCTCCCCAATCATACTTGGAATGGTAGTCCTTCAGACTTGGGGAACATTGCCACTGTTTCAGTGTGTGTGGTATAAGAGAGAGACAGTAGTTAGACAATGTCTAGATAGACACCAGATGTTAGACAGGGAAGAAAGTTAGACGCAAACAAAAGTCAGACACATTAAAGTTAGACATGCCAAAAGTTTGACAGGGTCAAAAGTTCGACATGAAAATGGTCAACAATTTTTTTTTAATTTTGTGCCTAACCCTAACCGTCTGGGTAAGTGCCTAACCATAACCCTCCAGTAAGTGCCTAACCCTAATCCAAAAAATAAAAAAGTCGACCATTTTTGTGTCAATCTTTTTCATGTCGAACTTTTGACCCTGTCGATCTTTTGTACCTGTCGAACTTTTTACTTGTGTAACTTTAGTGTGTCTGACTTTTATCTGTGTCGAACTTTTATCCTTGTCTAACTATTAACTGTCTAAAATCTGGTGTCTATCTAGACATTGTCTAACTAATTACTGTCTGTCTAGAGTCCGGTACCCATTTCGGTAACAATATCAAAAGGATCTGGGTTATTTACTTCTGTAATTGGGATTTAGAAGTGGGAAAAACCTCTGCTCAATTTTCATCAAACAAGGAACTAATCCCACAGTGACTACATATCAACTGGGTACATACTGTATCTCTCAGTTGAACCCAGGGCCGGATTAAGAGGGGGGGGGGCGACAGGCCCCCACACAGGGTCATTGTGATCCTGCCAAGCTCAGATGTCCAGCTGCACCTGTTCCCGGGTGGAGGCTCAAGCAGACGAGGCTGTTCTACTGAATGCAGCAGCACAGTCAGTGCTGCTGTATCAGCTTTCTAGGAGGGAGATGGGCTGGCATTACACTTACATTAGCAGATGCAGGGGGGTTTCCCCACCGACACATTGATCCCCCCTACATTGACCATGTCAGGGACGGAGCCCATACAGCAAGCCTAATGAACAGAGGTGCCCGGCCCCTGGTGCAACCTATACCTGCAGCAGCTGCTGCATTACGTGTAAGTATGTATGTGTACTGTTTTCGTGTGTGTATATATGTGTTATGGTGTGTATGTATACCGTTTATGTGTGAGTGTATGAGAATATATATGTATATGTGTGTGTGTGTGTGTGTGTGTGTTTATATATGTATACTTATATTTAGAACTCCAAGAAAATCCTGAGTTTGCCCCTGTCTTCATGTGGCCTGGGGCCCACCACAAGCCTTAATCCAGCCCTGGTGTACCCCAGCTTTAGGGTATAGTAGCAATTAGTTTAAAGGCCTAGCGGCACACCATTTTAAGCTACAGGCAAGGAAAGTAAATCTGATAAAGGTAGAACACAGCTACTCTAGATTGGGGAGGTGGGTAGAAATTGTGTGGGAGAGGGCTTGTGATATTAGGGCCTGATTCAGAGATGTACGGTAATGCAATCACAGCTGCGAAAATATGCCAATGACTCACTTGCCGTCCAGTGCAAAGAGACTCCCACTGAAAGCATCTCACATCCGCCGCTCATGCACAAAACCGGGAACATGAAACACTGGGCCTGATTTAGACCCGCTCGCGAGCACACATCGCTCGCAGGCGGGTCGATAGTCCCCCACTGCGCAAGTGCACGCCGGAGCCAGCTCCGGCGTGCGCATGCGCAAGACCTGGCCAGCGACGGGCGCTCCGTTTGTACAGGTCTCGCACCAAAACAGGGCGGCTGTCGATTTATGATTGACAGCTCGCCCCGTTTTGGAGGCGGGCAGGGGGGGTGGCTACACAAACGGAGGCGTTCCCGAAGGAACGCCTGCCGTTTGTGGGAGACACCACTGACATCACCAGTGATGTCAGTGGTGAGCTTCCGGCTCTATTTAGAGCCGGAAGCTCACCGGGGCTTGCGGGAACGAGACCCTACCACAAGGGTCTCGTCGCAAGCCCCGATGGTCGTGACCATCGACCACCACCTGGCAGCTCGCAAAAGCTGTTGGTGGTCACCCACAGCTATGCGAGCGGCCAGAAGGCCGAGACAAAAAAAAACGCCCCGATTCAGAGCGAGCGCTCTGAAAGGGCATCCGGTTCTGAATCAGGCTCACATTCAGATGGCCATCAGCCTTCTGGGTAAGTGTAAGATGCTCATATAGAAAAAGGAAATTCCGCACAGAAAATAATTATAAGATATATGAGAAAAAACAAAAATAAAAACAATTAATGGGTAAATTACTCTACTATAAATGAATTTGGTGGTGGACCCCAGAAGTAAGAAATACTCAAATACGTTCACATTTTAATTACCCTGTGCAGCAGGACAATAAAGAAGACTCCTTTGTGGGGGCACTCTTATATAGAAATATTAAAACTTAACTTTTATTAATATATTACATATTGCAAAGCCACTTACAAAACATACTCACAAATAAACATATTAATACATATAATTCTAAGAGAGCGAAAAAAATCTCTATTCCCATAAAAATTTATGGGTGTAGTTCAAAGTCCAGTAGCTCCTTTCCCATGAAAAATTATGGGTAATAAGAGAATTTCGGCGAGATATCAAAAACAAAAATTTAATGGATATATTATATCAATATTCATATAATTTACAGGTTTATCCTGAGACAAAACTTAATTTTCAAATTCTGGCATCAGCAGAGTAAATAGTACATTGATTTGAGAATATCCAAAGTCATGACAACAGCTCTATATAGGGCAATTCTATTGACACAACCACATCTATGGTTTCTACATCGGGGTCCATAGGGTATCCACAGGATACATGGGGTTATAGGCGATGGCGGCAGACATCCAGGCACCACAGAGTTAAAAACTTCTCCATCCTCCCAGGATGCACTGGGGTCCCTCTCCTATACCCCGCCCCCGAGCCTCAGGCACTCAGTTTTCGTCGGTGCCTCGCCGAAGTCGGATGCACCGTACAGAGTGGGGGTCTGCAGGCCCCTGAAGTTCTTCAATGCAGCTGTGGCTGCACATCTAACGAGCAGACAACATGGACAGTCTGTACTGACGTCCATGTCATCGCTTCTACACCCCGCTGGTACCAGAACGCCGACACTGATCCGGGGATGCTGGTGGGTGACTGGGGTCACAGCTAGCAGTGGCCCCAGTTGCCCGGGCTGTGGCCGGATTTACGGGGGTTCAGGTAAGCGGCAAGGTCCCGTGGTGGGTCCCAGCCCTGGGGACTGGCTGCAGTGTGGAACCAGGCTACTGATCCCTGCGCTTTCCGCTACCCCCTGGGACTGAGGACTGGACAGAAACAGTAAATGTCCAGCGTCCCAGGGGTTAAATGCATGCCAGGGGAGCACGCTTTCCCTGCTAAGCAGCCTGCGCCTCCCCCGCTGCACACAGCCTCTCCACAAGGTGGTTAGGCATCTGCATGCGCTCCGCCTCCGGACCAGCCCTCCCTCTGCTCCTCGGTGGCCATTTTAATACATGTGGCAAACACTGCTGGAAGTTGTTAACGCGGGCATCGTGGTCTTGGGTCCCCCTGCATACCTATCCCCCGGTGCAAGGCCAGTGTATGCAGCTCTGTTTCCTACCAGGCTGAGGTCTGGTTAGTTGATGAAGCGCAGATACTGCAGGGTTTTCAATATTCTGCATTGTATGTGACTTTGGGCTAGCGCTGTTGTCTGTTACTTTCACATACTGTCAGCTATTTTCCCTATCCCTGTTTTTCTTCTCTGCTAACAAGCCCTTGCGGTGCGGTGTTGCAAGGAGGATTTATACCTCACTATACAACTTGTTGTGAAGTGCGGTGGTCACATACAGCTCCGGGTCACACACTCAGTATGTCTGACAGTGAGCATGATTTTCCCCATTCCGCCTCAGTGTACTGTATGCAAGGTACCACTGGCAGAGGGTGATGGTAACTCTGATGGATTATGTAAGGCCTGCCTGCGGTGGCACGGCCGATTTCTGTCACTACACCTGTGCAGGAGCTACCATGGGCTTGTTTTGCTACGGCATTTACTATCCTGGTGGGCCAGTTAATGACAACCTCTGCGTGTTCCCAGATGGGGGTCTCACAGCAGTCTATGGTGTCGTCCCCTATGCAGGGGTTTCCTAAACAGTTAATCGTACCTCAGAGTTTCCCGTTGTCGTCCCCTCAGGTCATCCATGAACCTGCGTGGGCTAATTCACTGTCTACCTCAGTACAACAGCTGTCAGAGGTGTTACAGGGCTAGTCGTCTGTGCGGGCGCAGAAGCATCTGCTGCAACCTCATCAAGATCAGGATGCTGTGACGACAGATGATGGCTCACACGTGCGGTGGCCTTGGTTATTGAGCATGTCGCTCCTCCTGTAGCTAAATCAAAATATGCCTTTTTCAAGGATATTAAAAGTGATACTACAGTGTTTCCCCTATCTGATCAGCTAGTGGATCATTTAGAGGAGGCGTGGAAAACGCCGGTTAAGCGTTACCAGCCCCCTAGACGGTTTGCGGTGGCATACCCTTTTGCAGATAATTATTTTGCAAAATGTAATAACCCGCCACAAGTGGATTTACACGTCTAGTAAAGAGTGCTACGTTGCCTATGCCCTCTATGTTCTGCTTAAAGGATCCAACGGATCGCAGGGTAGAAATATTCCCTTGCAGGAGGCGTGTCCAGACCGGCTTTGGCCGTGTGCTGGGTGGCAAGAGCTATGGAGCACTGGGCTGATACCTTGGAGGCATCCCTGGACCCAGACTCGTCACCTGAACAGGTGGAGTTGGTGGGTAATTTAAGGGACTCAGCTACCTACATTAATGAGGCAGCTTTAGATATGGGCCTCATGGCGTCCAAGATCTCCTCGGCAGCAGTGGCGGCTCATCGTATCCTGTGGCTGCGTTCTTGGAAGGCGGATGCTGATTCCAAAAAGGTTTGGAGGGGTTACCCTTCACTGGAGAAGTGCTGTTTGGCCCTGATCTAGACAAAATTGTGGCTACTTCGGCAACAGCTAAGTCGGCGTGTCTGTCTTCCACTACTGTCCCATCAGGAGCGGGTTTTTTGTCCTTTCTGCCCTATAGAACGCAGAACAGACCCAGGGTACAGTCCTTTCCTAGAAGGACTGCCACCAAGAAACCTGCAAAGCCCAGGACGCAGGCCTGGAGTACCAGATGTCCCACTCCCAAGTCCGATGACAAACCTTCGGCCTGACTTCAAAGTGGGAGGCAGACTTCTGAAATTCGCCCAAAAAGCTGGTGTTTGACCACTTCAGACACATGGGTCGGAGAAGTGGTCTCTCAGGGGTACGCCCTCTCCTTCCGCAGGAGGCCTTCCAGCCGGTTTTTCACCACGGGCCTTCCGTCCAATCAGGACAAGGCCCAGGAACTCAAGAAGGTAATGCACTCGATGCTCTTTATAGTGCCAGTTCCTTTGTCTCACAAGGGATTGGAGTATTACTCCAATCTTTTTCTGGTGCAGAAAACCAATGGGTCCTACCGGCCAATACTCAACCTCAAATCCCTCAACAAATTTCTGAGGGTTCCTTGGTTCAGGATGGAGACCCTGCGTTCCATTATTTTAGCAGTGGAACCTGGGGGATTTCATGGTGTCGCTGGATATTCAGGATGCTTACCTGCATATTCCTATTGTCCCAGCACACCAGTGCTTCCTCAGATTTGCAGTGGTCAAGGACCACTTCCAGTTTCAGGCTCTGCCCTTCGGTTTGGCTACAGCACCTCGGGTGTTCACCAAAGTTATGGCCGTTATGGCAGCTCACCTGCGGTTGCAGGGAGTCCGCCTGTTACCTTATCTGGACGATCTCCTGTTACTGGCTGAGTCCTCAGAGAAACTTCTGCGCCATCTGCAACTAACAGTCTCGATATTGCAGTCTCGCGGCTGGCTGATAAATTGGAAGAAGTCCTCCCTGGTACCATCTCAGAGGATGCTCCATCTATGAGCTCTGTTGGATTCCCAACATCAGAGGATCTTGGTGACGGGAGAAAAGATCTCTGTGTTACAGGCAAAGGTCCGTCTTTTCCTGCAGAGTTGCCGGGTGTCTATTCACTCGGCAATGAGGTTACTGGGACCCATGGTATCCATGTTCGACATGGTGGAGGTTGCCCAGTTTTACTCGAGACCTCTGCAGAAGTTGATCCTCTCCAGATGGAATGGGTCGCCCCAAAGGATAAAGACACAGACTATGGTGCTTTCCCCGGAGGTGCGATTATCTCTGGCCTGGTGGCTATAGACGGTTCACCTGAACAAGGGGCGTCCCTTTTAGATCGCAGACTGGGCCCTTCTGATGACGAATGCCAGTCTCCAGGGCTGGGGAGCGGTGATGGGTCCACACTTCTTTCAGGGAAGGTGGACATCGGTAGAAGCTGCTCTTCCAATAAACATATTGAAATGTGGGCAGTATTCAAGGCTCTCCAGCAAGCAAGATAGGTCTTGCAGGGAAAACCTTTGCAGGTACAGTCGGACAACGCCACCACGGTGGCATACATAAACCGCCAAGGAGGGACTCGGTCAGGCGGCTCTGACAGAGGTGTCCCGCATTCTAGTATGGGCGGAAAAGTATCTCACCGCAATATCAGCAGTGTTCATACCAGGAGTTCTCCACTGGGAAGCAGACTTTCTCAGCAGTCAAGACGTGCATCCAGGAGATTGGTCTCTTCACCAGGAAGTGTGTCAGCTACTGGTGAACAAGTGAGGCCTTCCAGAGATAGATCTCCATGGCCTCACGACACGACAACAAACTGCCGATGTTCGAGTCAAGAACAAGAGACGCAAAGGCTTGTCTAGTGGACGCTCTGGCGGTCAAGTGGACCTTCCAGTATGCATACCTCTTCCCTCCGTTCTCCCTTCTTCCTCGAGTGATACGCAAATTCATGCAAGAAGACGGCATGCTACTGCTGATTGATCCAGCGTGGCCCAGGCAGCACTGGTACACTGAACTTCAGGGTCTCTCAATGGACACTCCGCTGTTGTTGCCTCAACGTCAGGACCTGCTGTCTCAGGGTCCTTGCCTTCATCCGGACTTGAGTCGGCTGTCTTTGATGGCGGGGCTATTGATACTGCCCTCTCTCCAGCTCTGTGGTCAACACCATGCTGAGAGCTTGGAAGCCTTCATCTGAGAACATCTACCATAGAGTGTGGCGGGCTTTCTTCCAGTGGTGTCGCACTAGAGGTTATGCTCCTCAGGTGTTCAGATTGTCCAGGGTTCTGGCCTTCCTACAGGCGGGTTTAGACCAGGGTCTTCGCCTAGCTTCCCTGAAGGTACAGGTGTCTGCACTTTCAGTGTGGTTTCATCGTAGG
Organism: Taudactylus pleione; assembly: GCA_031769625.1. Taxonomy (NCBI): domain Eukaryota; kingdom Metazoa; phylum Chordata; class Amphibia; order Anura; family Myobatrachidae; genus Taudactylus; species Taudactylus pleione. The sequence continues at coordinate 5,012,910 of JAUIMM010000324.1, read as the reverse complement.
ATTGTTATGCTTCCTGATGTCCGCACCTTTATGCAAGGGGTGCTTCTCATTCAACCTCCCTTTATTCCACCTGTGGCACCATGGGATCTGGCTGTGGTCTTGAAGACTCTTCAAGGACCGCCATTTGAACCAGTGGGCTCAGTGGATTTGAAATGGCTACCCATTCAGACTGTATTCCTTCTGCCTATTGCTTTGAGCAGAAGGGTTTCAGAATTGGGAGCTCTCTCATGCAGACCTACATTTCTAATTTTTCATAGACACAGGGCTGTGCTGCGCACTCGTCCTGGGTTTCTTCCAAAGGTGGTATCTAGTTTCCATATCAACGAGGAAATTATTGTACCATAGTTTACTTCACTGGACCTTTCGGTTGGTGAGGCCACCTTGGCTGTGGTGCGGGCTTTGAAAATCTATGTGGACCGCACTTCTGTCTATAGGAAGTCAGACTCTTTGTTTGTCCTTTATGGCTTCCATAAAAGAGGTTGACCTGCCACTAAACAAACATTGGCAGGATGGATTCGACTGGCTATCTCTGAAGCTTTTGCTCACGAGGGCCTTCCTGTTCCATCTTCTGTTAAGGCTCATTCCACTAGGTCTGTGGGTCCTTCGTGGGCAGCTCTCGATGTGGCCCCTCAGCTGTTCAGCTTTGCAAGGCAGCCACGTGGTCATCTGTCCATACTTTCGTATGGTATTACGCTTTTGATACCTATGCCTCTCAGGATGCTTCCTTCGGGCGACGGATTCTCCTCAGCACAGGAGCGTCTTCACCCTTGAAGGATACTGCTTTGGGACATCCCCAAGGTATCCTGTGGATACCCTATGGATCCTGATGTAGAAAATATGAGATATGGTAAGAACTTACCTTTGTTATCTCTATTTCTACGAAGTCCATAGGGTTCCACAGGTCTCCCACCCTGTCGCACCTGTACTGCAGATGGGCTGTGGTTCTGGTCACCGGTTTTTCCGTCTCCCTCTGGTGAGAATGTGATTCTTATGTGTTCCAGACTTTCTTCTCTCTCTCTTTATCCTCCTCCGGCCTATGGCTTGTGACGAAACTGAGTGCCTGAGGCTCAGGGGCGGGGTATAGGAGAGGGACCCCAGTGCATCGTGGGAGGATGGAGAAGTTTTTAACTCTGTGGTGCCTGGATGTCTGCCGCCATCGCCTATACCCCCAAGGTATCCTGTGGAACCCTATGGACTTCGTAGAAATAGAGATAACAAAGGTAAGTTCTTACCATATCTCATATTATTTCTATTTTTATATCCCTTCTCTCTGCCTGCATTGAGTTTAAACCAATGTGCTGTATTATACATTGAAATCGTGATTTCTGCAGTTTAAACATTCATAAACACAATGTGGTAATTTTTTATCATCCACCATGGATAAGGTAAGTGAAAAATCGCAGCACCACTAACACCGCATCGCATCTGCTTTTCTGCAACTTGATTGAACATAGGTTGCACAATGAGAGTACAATTGGGTGTTCTAGTGCTAAGGAAGAAAGTAATGAATGCTTCTGCTGCAGACCGGGAAGCGGCAGGGCACGCTATTTACAACATAGCAGCGTATACCTAACAGACTACAGTGCTGTGAGAGAGCTTGGAAAAGAGGAATGTACCTGACCACTGACAAGATGTCAGCGGGGGATGTGTGAAGTGGTTAGAGCTTTCTGACGCCAGTGGGAGATCAGCCGTGCACAGCTGACAATCCCTCCTTCCTGTCCTGGACGTATAGAATTGCCCTATATAGAGCTGTTGTTATGAATTTGGATATTCTGAAATCGATGTGCTATTTACTCTGCTGAATTTGAAAATTATGGGCCTGATTCAGACCCGCTTGCGTGCGCATAGTGCTCGCAAGCGGGTCGATGGTCTGCCAGTGCGCACTCATGAGCCCGGAGCGAGTGAGAACTTCACTTGCTCCGGGGCTCGCTACAAAACGGGGCGGCTGTCGATGTTGATCGACAGCTCGCCCCGTTTTGTAGGCGGGGAGGGGGGGTGGCTGGACAAACGGAGGTGTTCCCGAAGGAACGCCTGCCGTTTGTGGGTGGCTCTACTGACATCATTTCAGGCGACGTGGGCTGAATTGGACTTGGACTGAACTGGACTTGGACTTAATAAGAATAGTACAGAGGATTTGCTGAACTGTGACCGCACAGGAACTGGGCGCAACATCCACTGTAAAGGACTCAGGAACAGGTATCTGAGGAGCACAGGTAGTCTGGACACAGGCAGGGCTGTGGAAGACATTGCACTGACAACCAGACTGTGAAGCAGGAAGTCTCTATAGAGTAGTGCCTGAGCACTGATTGGCTAACAGGTTCAGGTGTCTGCTGTAGTGAATGATTGGAGAAAGGGAACCAGGTGCTGAGTGGTGCATGGAATCATGTGACCGCTGCAGAAACAGAGACTGGAGGATCAGCGGTCAGCTGACTGAAAGTGTCATGGCGGCGCAACACAGACGTGCTGCAGCCTGCAGGCAATCTGGATATCCTGATCTGCAGAGCAGGTTGCAGAGGTAAGTCACAGGACTGTTAGTAAAACATAAGTGAGGATCGTGACACTGCGTTTTTGTAACCACCCCCATTACCTCCCCCGAACACTGACTACCTGTCACTTACTTTACAATTGAGTACTCTGCGTAATTGCAAAACAATTGTTGCACGTGAGCTGTGCGGATTACATGCAAGTGCAATGGCTAACAATCGCTCGATCTGCGTCAATATTGGCATTGCTTAAATCTCGGAATCAGGCCGTTAGTAAGATGGTAGAGGAGGAATTGGATAATGGTTGCTGAGTCAGACATTACAGGGCAGAGGAGATTAATAAGATTGCTAAACTGGGGTAACGAGGTATCTGAATGATGAAAGTGTAAAGTTTATGCTTAAACCATTGTAAATAAAAGAAAGTGAGCACTTGTGAGAGGTAGTTGTGAGGTACTGTAGCTGGCTAGTATGGGTTGAAGGTGAGGTCACATACAGTTACAAAACATTGTGATAAAACAGTTTTATGAGGCATGGTTTGCAAAGAGTTCATTGGGCAATGTCCAGGCAGTATGCAAATCAGGTGTATGAGGTGGTGTAGAGTAACGAGCTCACAGGAGTGTTGGATGATGTTTTTCTATAGCAGTGGTTCAATGTAGAATGCTCTCCTGTTTCTGAATTATATCTAAGGATTAATACACACACACTCGCTTGTAAAAAACACACTTAGCACAAAAACATTAGATAAGCAGTCAATACTGACTAAAGGGGTCTATCCATTAGGCGGCCTGAAAAACTGAACGACTAGCGTTCAGTCCTTCAGGACGTCTAGGTGCAGTGCCCGCACTGAATGTTATTCAGTGCAGGAGACCGACCTATCTGCGAACATGTGGAACCTGACGATTGTCATGAGGTTGACGAGCATGTTCCACAGATAGTCGGCAAGGACCCAGCGTGCACGCGCATCGCTGGTCCTTGCCGGCTATCCATTAGACGACTTTCTGACCGTTCCGACCAAAACCTGGTTTTGGTCGGATCGTTCAAAAACCCGTCTAATGGATAGGCCACTTATCTGTGCAGAACAACATACCATAGATTAAATAAAAAATAGCGCTTATTGCAGCCTCAAAAATTGGCAACTGCATTCATGCTTAAAAATAGATAACACCTTCTGTCTAGTTACAAGAATGGCAGGGGTCTGGTATTTAGGATAACAATCATTTATGAGATACTCGCTCCTTTGGCAATTCAGTAATGGCCATTTCTTGTGCCGTAGATGAATTTCACCATCCACACAGTGTTTTTAACACTGAAGCACAGTGGTATTAAGAGTGCAGAAGTTAAACATTCTCCACAAGAGACTGTTACTGAATCCCCAATGGGTGAGTATACTTAGTCCTGCTAGTTTGGAAAGTGAAGCGTGTCTTGCCAAGTTTTACATATATCTTTACTACTTTTTTTTGGAAAACAATTTTATTGTACACATGAGGGTGCAGGATGCCGATCATGACAGAGGGGACATTTGTGCGACGAAAAGGGGGCATGGTGTCGTGCCACACCCCCATTTCCATCACTCTAAGGGGTGTGCCCAGCACTCACGGAGATGCGCATGAATACGGCATTTATTCTCCCGGCAGTGAGTGTTCATCCCACAACAAGTAACAGAAAGAGACACGGCAGTACAGTGGGAGGAGCGTCGCTGGCATGTATTCAGCGTGTGATCAGCGGGCACCACACTGACACGGCCTAGCTGTGGGAATGTTATTTATCTAGTAACTGGGGGTGTTTAATCCTTCACTCACAGTGGAAATTATAATGCAAACGTGACTACAGGCAGAGTGTGTTAATATCTTCATTCACATAACAGGAATATTTGCCAATAAATAACCTAGTAATCCCTAGGCAACGTGTTGGTGCTATATAAACAAACAATGATAATAATAAAATAAAATTGCTAAGTGTAAATTGATATATTAGAGTCCTCCAGGGCAAATTATACGTACAGGTTGAGTCTCCCATATCCAAATATTCCATAATACGGAATATTTTTACCATGACTGATATAGTAAAACCTTTGCTTTTTGATGGTTCAATGTACACAAACTTGATTTAAGGCACAAAATTATTAAATATATTGTATAAAATTTACTTCAAGCTCTATGTATAAGGTGTATATGAAACATAAATGAATTTCATGTATGTACATAAACTTTCTTTGGGCTACAAAATTATTGAAAATATTGTATAAAATGACCTGCAGGCTGTGTGTATAAGGTGTATATAACACATAAATGCAGTCTGTGTTTAGCTTTGGGCCCTATTCCCAAGATATTTAATTATGGTATACAAATATTTCAAAATACGGAATATTCCGATATCCAAAATATCCCTGGTCCCAAGCACTTTGGATATGGGAGACTCAACCTGTAATTTTATTTTGTTTGTCCCAAACAAAATTGTTATTTACTTGCTTTCTGGCTGCAAAATGTTAAATTGTAAATATAAAACGTGCACCCCCAGCCCCATTATGTGGGTTAGCAAGTATTATAAATGTAATAACTGTATTTAAATCAAAGTGTGATGTATGTTTGAAAATGTTGCCTCTTTTTTGGCAGACCTAGACCGTTTAACTCCCTTTGCTGTGGATGACGAGTGGGACTTGTCATCCATATGTACTTTAAAAATGCGGACGATGAATCCAACTCATCTGCTTTGAGTGGGGCTCCCAAAGTGAAAAAAAAACCTTGAAAGAGGTGGCAGAGGGACTAAATTGCGAGTTTACAGAAGTGGAGGTGTTGCTCATGGCAAACAATCAGATTCTACTTAGTTATCTAGCACCTTCTAGAAGATAATAGCTAGAATCTGATTGGTTGCTATGGGCAACATCTCCACTTCTATAAACCCGCACTTTAGTAAATAGACCACCTAGACTGCATAAACACCTATTGGAAATATTTCCAGTAGGTTTTATTAGTTATTGGTTATGTTTGGACATAACTTGATAGATAGTAGTACATCTTTTTGTTTTTCATCACAGTGGTAATGGGGGTCATAAATGGTTCTACGCTTCAGTTGGTCTTTTAGTTGTAAGTAGGGATGTGCAGGCTCAGATAGGTTAGAATTTGCATGCCGAGTTCAGATTTTTCCCTCCAAAAATCGGGTCTCAGAAAGAGGCAAAACGTCATCTTTCATGGCCAAAAGTCCATGAAAGATGATGTTTTGCCTCTTTCTGAGACCCGATTTTTGGAGGGAAAAATCCGAACTCGGCATGCAAATTCGAACCTATCCGAGCCTGCACATCCCTAGTTGTAAGTTACCAGGAGAGGTGATTTACAACTGAGGACCTGATTCAGACCCGTTCCCTAGCAAGCGGCCGCTTGTTGCAGACGATGTTTGCTAATGTGCACATGTACATAGTTTGCAGTGCGCGTGTGCAAACTAGTACGAGCGATCGGGAGGCGCTTGTCTTGCCAGGACAGCCCAATGGAATGAGTGACAGGAGAGGCCGTTTGAGGATGGTAACGAGCAGGGAAGTAGTAACGGGGGAGTGGAGTTTCGGACGCAGGCGTGCCAGAGTGTTTAAACGCTGTTTCAGAGGCGTGCATAATTAACAGGCAGCGTCATAGTACTTGTCACCTGGTAGATTTTTACACAGAACTGCTCACAGTGCTTGCGGTAGGGTACAGTCAACTGCAAGCGCTGCTGTCTGATCCGATGGTTCCCAATGTACCGAAGGTTGTATATACTTCCTGGAGATGACGTACGCTAGTGGGTGGCTAAAGACAGGCTGTGGGTATCTATAAACATAAAGTGATCACTCGTCAAGACATAGTGGGCGTGCTTATGTCTTGCTGTGTGAGGGGATGCCTTGACGTCACTTAGCTGAATTTCCATATGCTGGGAGCGAGCAGTCGCAACTAGTGAACGGGTCTGAATCAGGTCCTGAATTCCAAAAGACTTGCACATCAAATTTGCTTGAGAACATTTGAAAAAAAAAATACCGCTAAAGTAGAAGATGTGAGGGGCTCTCCTAGATTATTCTTCTGATGGCTATGTTGTGTCTTTCATGATTTTAATTTCTTTGTACTTACAGTTGATAATTGCTTATATTTTATTTCCTCACACAGGAAATCCAGTCTTTGATCTCCCTTTATTGTGGCAGTTGCAATATAATTCAAGATAACCATGTAAAGGTATGGAGAAGTGTATTTAATAGGTATTGGATTTTTACTTTATAACCAATTTATGAAAGTATGAAATGAAAACTAGATATGCACCATGACAAAGTGTCGAAAATATGTAGAAAATAAAACTTGCACTGTGCAGTTGGCCACTGTAACAGGTCACAGTGACCATATTGGTGGGCACATGACAGATTCCCAGGTATGTCTAAAATTTTCCAGTTTTTCTCAGATCACTTTTAAGGTGCCAACACACTAGACGATGTGCTCACGATGCAATATCGTGAGCGAGTTTCATTGAATTCTCCACGACACAATGTGACACAAGATCTATCGAGCACGATTTACCGATCTTTAGATTGTGCGCGATGACAGAGGCTCAGTATTTCCAGGACCAGGACCAGCTCAGAGCTCAGTGATGGTTGTGCTAAATACAGGGGACCCTGACGTCTTTTGTCCCCTGTATTTACCTGTACTGGGTCTCAAAAGCCCAGGGCTGTTTGTGCTTTGGGGGGGGGGGGTTGCAGTTTTTTTTTTTCACTTGGTAATCAACATCGTATACGGATACAAACGACATATTGTTCAGGCATAAACACTGAACGATATGCCGCCGGATCGTGTACAAGATTGGCAGATCTTGTCTGCTGTAGCTGAGTCATGCATCAGCAAAATAAATCTCCTGCACATGAGCTGGCTCAGGTGTGCGCACATGGACTGAGATCGCTAGTGTGTACGGATTGAGCCATCCAGTTTTCGTGAAGTGGATGGTAACTGGGTGGTGACAATGCGATTGCACAGAACTCTTCTGTCTCACGGGAGTGTCGGGGGCATGTCGGCTGAATTCTTTGCTTGATCGTAGCGTAAAGAAGAAGATGCGACGTCTGTTTCAGATGGATCTTTTGCACCCAGCATGGGGCTGGTTTAAGTCCTGATACTAATGATGACAGCTGTGGATGTAGGAACAGTGGGCAGGGTAGGCTTCCACATGCAGTCACATGGAATTTTAGTATGCAACAAGCGGATTCTCGCGTTACTGTAGCATAAACCAGTAAGCAGGTTGCCCCAGTCGTACAGAAAGCAGATGCAGCCAACTCAGAATCAGTGCACTATAACCAGGAAACTGCTCAGTCAGTGCCTGAACTTAGTGGTGCTCAAGCCACACAATCTAGTGTCTTGGTCTTTGATTTTGGCTCTATGAGAGCTCTGGGCATGACTTGCTAAGGTATTGTGGTCTCCCCAATGGGGACAGAATTCAGTGTTTCTTTTTCAGGGTCCATAGGGATCCACAGGGATACCGTGGGGATATTATGGTTGGAGACCAGGCACCAAACAGTTAAAGTTTCAGCTCCCAGGATGCCCCTGGTCCTCCTCCATATATATCCCGCCCCTAGCCATAGGACTTCAGTTGTTCGTTTGGTGGAGCAGGATCAAGGCGCACCTTTGTAACGGGACTGCTCTGGCACACCTAAGCTTTTATTTTATGTTTTATTTTATTTCATTATGTTTGAGTCAGCAGTATTTGGCGTCTGTATTAAGACGCAGAAAATGCGACTCCATCAACCTCCGCCGGGCCGCAACATCAGTAACTGGACTGGTGATTTCGGCGGGTTGCGGCTGAGCTTGCTAGGAGCAATGCTGCAACGCGGACTGCAACCGGGCACACGGAGATTTCGGGTAGGGCAATTCCTCGCTTATGGGGAATCGCACGTGGCAGTCCTTGCTTCTGGAGTTAGAGACGCACTTGAAGCCGCTGCTGTCAGGGCCTGGTGATCGGCAGCAGACGTCTCTGCTGCCATGAGGCCAGTGTACCCGGCTGGTTAACGCAGCTTAGTGGAGGTAGGCGCTCCCCCGGCAGCTCCTACCCAGGCGCAGTCCTTCAGTATGGTCTCAGGAGGGTTTGGGTCAGCCTTCCTGCATTCCTCTCCCTTGGTTAAGGTATAATGTGCTCTTTATCCTACCATTCCTTTGTGCTTGTGTAGTTGATTTAGAGTCGATTGTAATTATATTACATATGCATTGTATGTAACTGTTTGCTAGCTGCTGCATTGACACTGTCTTTTAATTCTGTCTGTCAATTATAACTATCACTTTTTTTTTTCTCTCCATCCTTTTGGGAGTGGAGGTTTCTTCTGAGTACTTCACATTAATTTAAGATCTTGTGAAGGCTGTCACATAACATTGCAATTATTACCTTTATTGACCATGTCAACAGGGTAACAGGAGATGGAGCCACCTGTGCTGGTTTCATGTAAATCATGTATGGCCTATGTGTCCCCTCAGGATGTAAAGGATGGTTTATGTGTTGTCTGTTATAAAGTGCCACCTCACCAGTCCACTTTACCGGACTCTGGACAAGAGCCATCTTGGGTTTGCTCTTTGTCCCAGGTAATGAAGCAGGTGGTGGATCGTATGGCTGCTCCCACAATGCCTATATGGATGGGGAGTCTACAGTATGCTATGTTTGCACCGCCTATGCATCCTTCTTGGAAGGATGTTTATGGCCTTTCTAGTCAGAGTATGGCACCATCTAATGTTGATAGTAGACCGGTAGTTACTAAGTTAGCTTTTTTGATAAAAAGATTGAAGCATGTCTTAAAACAATTTTTTCATCATCTGGAGCTGTTACTTGTCCAGCTACGGCTGGAGCCTGGGTTGCCAAAGCTGTTGAAGAATGTATGGGAGCATTGGAAAATTCTTTACCAAATGCTACCAGAGAACAGATGATGTATATCTCCCATATACGGGAAGCAGCTTCCTATCTGGGAGGAGCTGCTGTAGATACTGGAATTTTAGCTTCTAAAGCATCAGCAGCTTCAATAGTGGCACGCAGGGCCTTTTGGTTAAGATCCTGGAAAGCTGATACAGGATCAAAGAAGACGCTGGAAGTTTTACCTTCTATGGAAAAGTACTTTTTGGAGCAGAGTTGGATAAAATAATAGCTACTCTGGTGGCTTCAAGATCAGCAGGTCTGCCATCTATGGCTACTATAAAATCTAGGCAGGTTTCTTTTAGGTCCTTCAGTTCTCAGAGACGAGAGCAAGGGAACAGCCTTCCTCTAAGATGTATAGTTTTTGCAAAATATCAAGGCGAAAAACTAAGAGGTCTGGGCCACCAAGACGTCCAGCTTCTAAGACCGACAACAAACCCTCCGCCTGATGGGCGAGCCTCCTCCTGGGAGATCCCAGGGTGAGAGGCTGACTTCTTCAGTTTGCAGATTATTGGCGTCAACAACAGATGCCTGTGTCTGAGAAGTGGTCTCTCGGGGGTATTTCCTCACTTTCAGTAGACATCTTCCCCAGAAGTGTTTTTGCACAGATCCCCCATCAGATTCTGTCAAGGCCTTGGCCTTTCAGGAAGCCATTCACTCCCTGCTGCAGGCAGGAGTAATGGTTCCGGTTCCTGTGTTGCAACAGGGAAGGGTTTATTATTACAATCTATTTCTGGTTCAGAAACTCAATGGGTCTTATCGCCCTATACTAAATCTAAAAACCCTCAACATGTTTATCCATGTACCCAAGTTTCGTATCGACTGTCTCCATTTCATTATTGTGGATATGGAGCCGGGAGATTACATGGTTTCCCTGGACATTCAGGATGCAAATCTGCATGTTCCTATTATACCATCCCACCAGCAATTTTTGTGGTTTTCTGACCTTTAGCAACATTACCAATTTCAGGCTCTACCCTTTGGCCTATCTACGGCCTCCTAGGTATTTACCAAAATAATGGCAGTCATGACTGCCTATCTCAGGTGTCAGGGATTCAGAATTCTTCCAAATGTGGACGACCCTCTAATAATGGCACAGACTCCGGTTGTTTTATGAGACCATCTTCCACTGACCATAGCTTGCTTACAAAAGCACGACAGGAACATCAATTGGAATAAATCATCACTTTCTCCATCACAGCAGATGGTACATGTGAGGATACGGGGTTCACTCAATCACCCAGACACCGAGCAGATGAAACCAACGTGATGGTTTATTTTTCCACAGCACACAGAAATAGATAATATGTCAGGACAAGCAGTAAATCCAGTGAACGGGCAATAAACAGGTAGCAGTCCAGACAGAGTCCCAGAACAATTCCACGAAATAGCTAGAGACCCTCAGTCCCCACAGTAGAAACTATCACTGATCACGCCGCAGTGCATAGCGTATGTCCACTCAATCACTTCCAGGACCCCACACATAGAAACTATCAGAGATCACACAGCAGTGATAGTCCCTGGGTACAATCAAGCATTTCCAGGACCCCACACATAGAAGCTAATCACAGAACACACAGCAATGAATAGCGTATAGGTCCTTGCAGAATTTCCAAGTATAAATCCACAGAACTGGTGATGCGTTCCACTAGCACCTTGGCAGAGCGAGGCCTCTTAGCCAAAGTCAGCGGCTAACATCTGGAGTTACCTTCAGTGACCTGTTTTAAAATATTCCAATTTCCCACGATATTGTGACCTCCCAGGGGGGGTTGCACCGTTTCCTGATTGGTGCGAGTCCCTTATGCTGTCACTTTCTCCTACCTCCTCTGGGTATTACTTCCCTGACGAACACCTGCTGGGATGGTTCCGTTCAGTCTACCAGGTTCACGTGAAGCACAAAACAGGCAAATGGAAGGAGGAGTAAATCCTGAGCGTCCCCTGGGGAGGTGGGAATTAACTTAGAGGGTCTTTTGTTTTGGGAGGTGTCACCTTGCTCTAACACAGACATATGGACCAGGCTAACATCAAGGCTTATCCAGTATTAAACATTTCAATAACTTACATTATTACAGTACATAATAGACATGCTAATGAAAATGTGTGTCCTGAGAATGTCACACATACACTAGGAGACGGATGGGGGACACAAAAGGACTAAAAAGTAAATTGATCTCTGCAATGACTGAGATGCTGCCAGTAAATTTGTAACACACATCCCATGTCCTCACATTCCTCTCCCACTTTTTAGGCCTTGTTCCCAGGGGTGATAAGGACACATTACTGACTGGGCGAGGCGGTGCTAGGTCTTCCAGTGTTGCGTAGAACTGGGTCTGGTTCCTGCTGACGGGACAAGCCATCCGCGTTTCCGTGATCTCTACCCTGTTTGTGGGAAATAGAGAAGTTGTACAGTTGCAGGGCCAAACTCCATCTTAGCAAGCGTCCATTGTCTCCTGCGGTACGTTGTAGCCAACTAAGGGGGTTATGATCTGTGACCACCGAAAACTCGCGCCCATACACGTATGGCTGCAGCTTCTTAAGGGCCCAGACTATAGCCAGACACTCCTTTTCAATAGTGGCGTAGGCTACCTCACGGTCGACAAGCTTCCGCGAGAGAAAAGCCACTGGGTGTTCACATCCATCTTCCCCTACCTGGCTCAACACAGCTCCTATTCCATAACCTGAGGCATCGGTTTGCACAATGAACCGCTTGCGAAAGTCGGGGGCTGCTAATACTGTGGATTGGGACAAAATTTCCTTAAGCTGGGAAAAAGCCCGTTCACACTCAGGGGTCCAGTGTATTTCTCGGGTGTACTTTTTGGTCGTCAGGTCAGTTAATGGCTTGGCAATGGTGCTGTACTGGGGCACAAACTTCCGATAGTACCCTGCCGTTCCAAGGAAGGCACGTATCTGTTTTTGGTTAGTGGGTTGAGGCCACTTCAAGATGGCCTCAATTTTTGCCGGCTCTGGACGAATTTGGCCTCCACCAACCCTGTGCCCGAGATACAACACCTCTGCCATCCCCATCTGACATTTGTCTGGTCTGATAGTCAACCCCGCCTGGCTAATCCGGGCTAGCACCTGGGCAACATGCTGCAGATGTTCCTCCCAGGTCTCACTAAAAATTGCTATGTCGTCCAGGTATGCCTGGGCGAACTCCTGACACCCTGTCAGCACGCGATCTACTGTACGCTGAAAGGTGGCTGGGGCATTCTTCATACCAAAGGGCATGGCTGCAAATTCAAATAGCCCAAATGGGGTGCTGAATGCAGACCTCTCCTGTGCCTCCCTGGTAAGGGGTATCTGCCAGTACCCCTTACTAAGGTCCACAGTGGATACATAGCGAGCTGCCCCCAACCTGTCTAGCAACTCATCTACCCGGGGCATGGGGTATGCATCCGTCACAGTCACCTCATTCAGCTTCCTATAGTCCACACAGAAGCGAGTGCTCCCATCCTTCTTAGGCACTAAGACTACACTGGCTGCCCAGGGACTAGTGGATGGTACAATGACCCCAAGTGCCAGCATTTCATCAACCTCTTTTTTGATCATGTCCAGCACCTCTGGACTCACCCGATATGCGGGTTGCCTAATGGGCCGAGCCGCCCCGGTGTCGACATGATGGGCCACTACATGGGTGCGCCCTGGTTTGCTTGTGAATTGAGGTCTCTCTACCTCCAACACCTCCCTCATCTTTCTGGCCTGGGTTGCTGTTAACTGTGAGCCTATGGGCACTGCCTCTACCCCTAGATCCTTTTTGGTTGCTGCTAAAATGTCAGGGATAGGGTCAGTCTCTGGGTCATCCATAGGTGGGCAGCAGATTGCCACACCCCCTATTTCTCTAGTGACATACTCCTTTAACCGATTTATGTGGTAGGTACCCACCCGCTTCCCTGTTGGACCTAGGGCAACAATATAATCTACCTGGCCCTGACGACCCATGATGGTATAGGGCCCTGCCCAGGTTGCCTGTAACTTGTGCTTTCGGGCAGGTACTAGAACCATCTCTTTCTGCCCAACATCTAGCTCCCTTTCATGTGCTCGCTGGTTGTAGTACTGGCTCTGCCGTTCCTGTGCCCCCAGCATGTGGTCATGCGAAAGCTGCATCAAACGCTGCAATCTCTCCCTCATTTGGACTACATACTCCAGGACAGGAACCTCAGGTTCCTGGAATGTCCCTTCCCAGCTTTCCCGGACTAGGTCTAGAGGCCCTCGTACCCTTCGTGCATATAATAACTCAAAAGGGGAGAATCCAGTGGAATCTTGCGGCACTTCGCGGTACGCGAATAATAGCTGCTGCAACGACTTCTCCCAATCCCCCCCCTCCGATTCAGCATATGCCCACAGCAACTGCTTTAGGGTCCCATTAAACCTCTCGCAGAGCCCATTCGTCTGTGGATGGTAGGCTGTCGTGCGGAAGGGATGGACCCCAAATTTGTCCCATACTGTTTGCAGCAAGTCCCCTTGAAATTGTGTACCCTGATCGGTAACTACTTCTTGGGGAAATCCTAAACGGCTAAAGATGTCCATGAGAGCCTGGGCAATATGCTCAGCATCTATGGATGCCAGGGCCACTGCCTCAGGGTATCTAGTCGCATAGTCAACTACGGTCAGTATGTATTTCTTCCCTGTTCGGCTCGGCTTCTTAAAAGGCCCAACAATGTCCATGGCCACTCTCTTAAATGGCTCGCTTATGACAGGCATGGGTTGTAGGGGAGCTCGACGTGGGGGCCCCCCGAGGCGTTGACATACCTCACAGGATTCCCTATACTGTTTTACTGCTTGGCTTATTCCAGGCCAGAAGAAGTGCCGTAATAGCCGGGCACGGGTTTTACGAACCCCTAAGTGGCCTGCTAAGGGAGTGTCATGGGCAAGTGCTAGCAACCGGGTACGGTACTGCTGGGGAACAATCAACTGTTTCCTTAGGACTTCAGGCTCTAAGGGGTCTGCTTTTGCAGGCACCCTGTACAGTCTCCCCTCCTCCCACTGGATGCGATCCCCCTGAGGTCCCCAATCTGCCCGTTCTGCCGCACTGCGGAGGCTAGCTAGGGAAGGGTCTGTCCGTTGGGCTTCCCTAAATGCCGTCCTGTCTAGCTCCCCCAGATTCCCATTACAGTCAAACAAGTCTGGTTCAGTGTTACTCACCGGTGAAAGGTCAGGGGTTGTGGCCATTGATCCCACCAAGACCCCCGATGCTGGCCCGAGAGGGTCCTCGGGTGCTGTCGCCAACAACTGCGCTTGACTCCGGGTGATAGCTCCCACAAAATAACTAGCCAAACCACTGCCCAGATCATTTCCCAGGATAACATGGGTGGGTAACCCACCCAAAAGTCCCACCTCCACTTCCCCTGAGTCCAGGCCCCAATCCAAGTGTACCCGGGCCATGGGGATAACAGTGATCTGCCCTCCGGCCATGGAGATTTTAATTTTCCGTTTCTCCAATAGTTGGCAGGGGGGGATTAACTCCGGTCGGACCAGGGTAATGGAGGCCCCGGAGTCTCTCAATCCTTGCAGTTCCTGTCCATTGACTTTAACAGGCTGTACGTGGGTTTTCATGTTATCCGGGGTAGCTTTCCCAATAGCTGCTACTACCTCCACTTGATATGCTACTTCCTCCGCCTCTGGCACATCAGGAATGCAGTTCCCCTCCCCACCCCCAAATGTTGTTTCCTGGCACACAGCTACCCTGGGCACAGCTGGTCGGGCACCTGGAAATTGTCCTCTTCCCCGCGGACAGTCTCGCTGCACATGCCCTACCTGGTGACAGTTGAAACACCGCCGAGGCTCTGGAAGTGCAGGGCCCCGCGGCCTTGCATTGGCCGTTTGCAGAGCTGGGGTGTGTAGTGGGGCCGGGCGCTGGGTTGCCAGGTAGGGATTCTGGTCTTGTTGGGGCCGTCGGGGGGCTGACCTCTCTACTGGGTTGGCTCCTCTCCACCGGGGCCTGTTAGCTGTGAACTCGTCAGCTAGGTGTGCTGCATTCTCCGGAGTGGTGGGGTTCCGATCCGCCACCCACTCTCGAATTTCCGGGGGCATCTTGTTAAGCAACTGTTCCAGGATAATAACGTTTTTAACCTCCACTACAGTGCGTGCCTGCTTTCCGGCCAACCATCTGTCACAGTTCCGCCGCAACAGGTTCTTAAACTCTGTAAATGAGGTATCCCCTTTCCATGACATTGACCGGAACTTGGCGCGGTATGATTCAGCAGTCACCGCATATCTGGCAAGCAGCACCCCCCGGACCTCCTCATAGGACAATGTCTGTTCTGGACTCAAAGCCTGGCACGCTTCCAGCGCCCGTCCTCTCAGACTGGGTAACAAATATAGAGGCCATTCTGCTGCCTCAATTTTATGCAGAGACATCATTGATTCAAACGTCTGCAAATGGTTATCAATGTCCGCGCTGGCCTCATCAAAAGGCGGTATGTCCCGATATCGCAGCCTGGCTGGCTGACTTACTGATACTGGTGGGACAGGGGTGTAGGTCTGTGCTCCCAGTGCGGCCCCCAGTACCGTTGCTCCTTGTCCTAACGCTGCCAGCAACTCCCGCAATTGATCTACCCCTCCCATGGTAGGCATTGCCCCGGAAACCGTTGTCGCCGTGGTTCCCTGACCCTCGGTCTGCTCCGGTACATCGTCCTCATCGTCCTCCTCCGCTGGATGATCTTGGTCCCACTGGGCTAGTTTTGCCATTAATTTTTTCCTGGTGTCCTCCGCATAAAACTCAATCTGTTTTATTCGGCAGAGATCCTGCAGGGGGCCCTTCTTGAGGTATCGGTAGCATAGTGGTTCTGGATCCATTCCCTGCTGTATTTTATGACTTTATGCTTGAAAGCTGGTGTCTGAATGATCCCACTGTCGCTGCCGCCAAATGTGAGGATACGGGGTTCACTCAATCACCCAGACACCGAGCAGATGAAACCAACGTGACGGTTTATTTTTCCACAGCACACAGAAATAGATAATATGTCAGGACAAGCAGTAAATCCAGTGAACGGGCAATAAACAGGTAGCAGTCCAGACAGAGGCAGTCCCAGTAGAGTATAATGTCCCAGAACAATTCCACGAAATAGCTAGAGACCCTCAGTCCCCACAGTAGAAACTATCACTGATCACGCCGCAGTGCATAGCGTATGTCCACTCAATCACTTCCAGGACCCCACACGTAGAAACTATCAGAGATCACACAGCAGTGATAGTCCCTGGGTACAATCAAGCATTTCCAGGACCCCACACATAGAAGCTAATCACAGAACACACAGCAATGAATAGCGTATAGGTCCTTGCAGAATTTCCAAGTATAAATCCACAGAACTGGTGATGCGTTCCACTAGCACCTTGGCAGAGCGAGGCCTCTTAGCCAAAGTCAGCGACTAACATCTGGAGTTACCTTCAGTGACCTGTTTTAAAATATTCCAATTTCCCACGATATTGTGACCTCCCAGGGGGGGTTGCACCGTTTCCTGATTGGTGCGAGTCCCTTATGCTGTCACTTTCTCCTACCTCCTCTGGGTATTACTTCCCTGACGAACACCTGCTGGGATGGTTCCGTTCAGTCTACCAGGTTCACGTGAAGCACAAAACAGGCAAATGGAAGGAGGAGTAAATCCTGAGCGTCCCCTGGGGAGGTGGGAATTAACTTAGAGGGTCTTTTGTTTTGGGAGGTGTCACCTTGCTCTAACACAGACATATGGACCAGGCTAACATCAAGGCTTATCCAGTATTAAACATTTCAATAACTTACATTATTACAGTACATAATAGACATGCTAATGAAAATGTGTGTCCTGAGAATGTCACACATACACTAGGAGACGGATGGGGGACACAAAAGGACTAAAAAGTAAATTGATCTCTGCAATGACTGAGATGCTGCCAGTAAATTTGTAACACACATCCCATGTCCTCACAGTACATCTGGAGCTCTTCTGGATTCTCGGGCACAGACAGTGTTTCTGCTAGAGGACAAGATTGTGGCACTATTGTTGCGAAAACGTAAGCTGCTTCAAGGGTATCCATTCTGAAATTGGGAAGCAGACTTCCTAAGTCACCAGGATATACACGCCGGAGAGTGGTCTCTCCATCCGAGAATGTTTCAACGCCTGGTATACAAATGGGGTCTGCCAGAGGTAGAACTCATGGCGTCATGTCACAACCACAAGGTCCCCAGGTACGGGTCCAGGTCCAGAGACCCATTAGCAACCTTCGCGGATGTACTGGCAGTAAGATGGGACTTCAAGCTGGCGTATCTATTTTCCTCCGATCTCCCTCCTTCCAAGAGTTCTCAGGAAATTCAAGCAGTAAGGTGGAACAGTAATGCTAGTGGCTCCGAGCTTGGCCCAGACATCATTGGTTTACCGATAAACTGAATCTGTCAATAGACAGTCCGTATCCTCTTCCTCTATGGCAGGATCTGCTAACGCAGGCCCCTGCCGGCATCTGGACTTACCTTGTCTAGCTTTGACGGCATGTCTCTTGAATCTTCCATCCTAAGATCAAAAGGTTTTTCCAATTCTGTAATTCAGACGATGCTGAGGGCACGGAAGCCTCCCTCTGCCTGCATCTATTACAGAGTTTGGCATTCTTTTGCCCAACGGTATTCCCACAGAAAGTATGATCCTAAGGTGTTTAGGATTTCCAGGGTACTGGCTTTTCTTCAGGCGGGTTTAGATCGTGGTCTCCGCCTGGCTACTTTGAGAGTGCAGGTTTCTGCACTGTCAGTCTGGTTTCCGAGGAAGATTTCCACATTACCAGATGTTAATTTTTTTCCAAGGAGTTCGGCGAGTTCAGCCTCCTTTTGTTCCACCAGTAGCACCGATGGAATGTCTTTTGGCTCTTAAGGACTACAGGCTCACCCATTTGAACCTCTAGACTTTATAGACTTCAAGTGGTTGATAGTGAAGACACTTTTTTTCTTCTTTCAACCTCTTTTGCTCATAGAGTCTCTGATTTGGCAGCGCTTTCTTGTCGCTCTCCATTTTTGATTTTTCACCAGTATAAAGCTGTTCTTCATACAACGGAGGGTTACCTTCCTAAGATAGTGTCCCATTTTATGTTTATTAAGAAATTGTAGTTCCAGTTTGTCAGACTCCAGATCTTTCTGTAGGTGAAGCCTCCCTGGATGTAATTCATGCTCTCCGTATCTATGTGGAGCGTAGAAACTCTGTTAGAAAATCAGATGCTCTATTTGTATTATATGGTTTTCACAAACAAGGATGGCCAGCTAATAAGCAGACTCTCCCTGTTCCAAGCACGGTGACAGCACATTCTACTCGGTTTGAAGGGCCATCGTGGGCATTTAGTCATGGTGCCTCTGCTGAACAATTGTGCAAGACAGCCACGTGGTATTTTGTCCACACTTTTCTTAGGTTTTATGCCTTTGATACTTTTGCTTCGCAGGATGCTTCCTTTGGGCGGCGAGTTCTCCTTTCTCTTCCGGAGCGTCCCCCACCCTAGGGGAACTGCTTTAGGACATCCCCATGGTATCCCTGTGGATCCCTATGGACCTTGAGAAAGAAAATAAGAGTAATGGTCGACTTACCTAGATAACTCCTTTTCTTTGAGGTCCATAGGGCACCCACCCTGACGCACCTGGCCGCATGGATACATTTCTTTATTTTGGGCACAGATTCTCTCATTTTGTGAGTGTTTCTGTTGTACGATTGCTCTTCCTTCTCTTTCCTCCTCCTGCCTTGAGGCTTATTAACTAAACTGAAGTCCTATAGTTAGGGGAAGCAGGATAAATGGAGGTGGACCGGGGGCATCCTGGGAGCTGAAGCTTTAATTGTTTGGTGCCTGGTCTCCAACCATAATATCCCCATGGTATCCCTGTGGACCCTATGGACCTTGAAGAAAAGGAGTTATCTAGGTAAGTCTACCATAACTCTTATTTTTCTCTGACAATGTGATGGAGAGGAGTTAAAATATACATTTGAGTATTACTTTAACCACTTAACTGGCAATTTTTTTTTTTACGAAAACCGCTCAACAATTGTTGTTGTTTTTTTTATGATTGAATTAGGTCAAGAACATATTTTAAAAACTTATCCTACACAATTTTTATTTTTTTTTTTAACACAGTATACCTTTAAAAATAGCAATTTTGATGGTATACTGTAATGATAGCTATTGACAGGTGTACCATCAATGGTCAATGGGGAAACCATTGAAAAAAAGTAATTGATTATTTGAGTCCTCTTATGCATACCTGCTTTATTAACTTTGTGTCATCCTGTAAACAAGTTCTGACTTATTAATAAACCTAAATCTGGTTAAGTAACCTACCGTGTGGACTTACCTCCATCACACCACCGCTGCCACCTATACCATCTATAGATTCTGCCAATAAGTCTTGTGTGCAAGTGACATGTACTGTATGCTGTTATGTATCTAATGGAAATCACAGAATAATCAACCCCCTAGCTTTGTACTATCGGTGCCAAATACCCACTTGAAAAAAAGTACATCATGTTTCAGAGCCCTTACTTACTAATTTGTCTGTAACATTATGCAAGTTTTATTTGTTTGGTGGTAATAAAAACTTAGCTCTATTTCTATTATTGGTGGGTGCATACTGTCTGTTTCTACTTTTGTATTTTTGAAAATTTGTCAGTTATGATTTTTTTTTTTAAATCCCCAATTGTCAGCTACATAATGTGTTACTTAATGTGGAAACATCATTCTAATGAGCACGGTATTATTAGGTAGCATACATACAAATTAGCAAAATAATAATTTGCAAATCATCTTATCATCTGGTGGTTTTAAAAATAGGATCAGGCCTTTTTAAATGATCCTTCATGTAATGATTTGAGATGCCATAATCTTCATATCTCTATTTACAGTTATTTAATTTGGTGTTGTGTATGTTTTTTTGTTTCACAGTCCCCCTTCTGTGTTCTTAGCATCCCATGCGAGGAAATGGCAAGGAAAGTAATGAAGCGGACGGTGTGTGCAAAGTAAGGCTTCCTATGTAACTCTGTGCATTACTATTTTGCAGCTTTATGTTCATTTTCTTATCGTTAGAGGATCACTCCAATGTCCACTTTAATACTAGAACAAACTTTTTAAGGGCTTCCCTGGGCATGGCAGTACTGACTTGTCTCAACTTCCTTTCACCACATATTGCGACCGTCACTGAATGGGTTAATTTTCTTTTATTGCAGGTAGAATTAAAAATAAAAATACAAAATGTAATCCCATTTTCAGGCAAGTCATATAAGAATGACCACAAGGCGTACAGTCAGTATTTTAGAAGAGCAGATGTAATAATTAGTGTTACTCTGCACAATACCATAACTAGCACTCCTATTACTTTATTTTTGGAAAGTGTCTTTAACCAATCTCATATTTTTGGTGCATGATCTTGTTTAGATGGATATTTGGAAATCTCCCAATCGGTACTGTTTTATGTTGTAACATCCTGCAGATCGGGTAAAACCTTTGTTTCCTCCAAATTGCATGAAACCCTTTAGAGACTACAGTTGTGGAAGTTCCAAGAGATCAAGTTTTCATAGTTCAAATGCTTTTTTAGATAAGGGTTTTTTTAGATAAGCGTAACAAAAGAACCTTTTAACCAAATTTGTGCAGTCAAGCTGAAAACCTAGGTAATATTTAAAATGGCTACCTTACATTCTGTCGTAAATGCTGTAGAAGCAGGGATTTGTATGTCAAAGATCACAGTTTTCACAATCCTAATTGCAGGGGATCCCCACCATATGCTTCAGTTTTTTCTATTAGTTTGTAGCTATTTCTGTGTGATCCATTATCATTTTCAAGGTAACTGATGATGACTTTTGACTGATTTGTTTACTTCTTCATTGCCAATTCTTTTTTTCCCTGTGCTGATTTGGGGATTTTTGGGCTGGTCACAGTCCAACGTCAATGGTGGTCATTTTTCTATGCAGTGCCCACACAGATGTTGTTTCAGAGGACTTTGTATTTTCTACAAATACCAATTGCCTTTTAGAACCCAAGAATGGAATGCACAGTAGTTTACATAATGTGGTGAAATAGAGGAAAGTTTTTGATTCAGCTAACAAATTGTTGTAACAAAATGCATAATATGAATTGCCATAACTTGCTGAATAATTTATGGTGAAAAAATAGTATACATTTTAATGTTTTTTTTTTTTTTTTTGTGTGGACATTTTCATGTATGCTGGATAATTTTTATATTTGCTGTAGTGTAGTTTGATATATTGGGGAGATGTAGTAAGCCTTGGAGACTGATAAAGTACCAACCAATCAGCTCCTAACTGTCATTCTTCAAACACAGCCTGTAAAGTGACAGTTGGGAGCCGATTGGTTGGTACTTTATCACTCTCCAAGGCTTAGTGCATCTCCCCTATTGTCTGATGATAAAAGTGGCCACAACAATATATTCTAAAGGATGCAGCTACTGTTAGAAAACGAGGACT
Organism: Taudactylus pleione; assembly: GCA_031769625.1. Taxonomy (NCBI): domain Eukaryota; kingdom Metazoa; phylum Chordata; class Amphibia; order Anura; family Myobatrachidae; genus Taudactylus; species Taudactylus pleione. The sequence continues at coordinate 4,991,129 of JAUIMM010000324.1, read as the reverse complement.
CTCTACTTTGAAACAAAAGTTCCCGCATGTCTGCAGGAGCCAGGATAATGGAAGAGCAGACACTGCATCTTTTAGAGACTTCTGCCTATCACTTCGGGTGGTGTGCTGGACTATGACATTAACACAGTGAATTAACGGACTCTTCCCTCTGACAGCAGAGTAAGGAAATACACACTGATCCAGTGTTTAGTGATGTCTTCCCCAGAATACTGTGCACTGCTGAGAACAAGTGGTACCAGTGAGGGTGTTAATCAAGTCAGCTACTAGGCCATTAAATATTATGCATCAACATGTCCATTACATAGTATTTTCTTAATATTGGTCTAGTTAGGAGATCGTATAATTCTACTAGTTAGGATTGTGTTTGGTGACATTTCAGTCCACAAGGATTACTGTTAGTACTTATAAGGTATTTAATAGTTCAGTTTGGTGGTATTGAAAAAATACACCTGAACTGGGATGGATGAGAGTCCTGGAAACTGCCTAGAGTGTGTTTCCTATGCATACAGTGTTCCTTTACACAAGGAAATGTTAGTGTGATACACAAAATGTCAGTGTAGTTTTAAAAACAATTCAGTGCATTTTAATACTATGTGACTCTGGCTTTACTAGACATTGTTTTAATAATAATAAATAAACAGAGTAACTGACACATAGGGAATAGTAAATGGCACATAATATACATTTGCAATTTAGTATAGAAGACCGTTTTGTTGCAGTAACATCATTGTTCAACAGAGTGTATTTCTATGGGATGCGGTCAAAATCCTTTCGTGTGGGATACCGGCACATCTCGTACCCAAACAATTTCTATGGTGCAAGTCTGCCAAGCTGTCAGTCTGTTTAGTTAGCAGCCTGCTGCAAAGGCATAAGAAAGAGCATGATGGACATATTTAGTCAACTATAAACCCTCCAATTGTTGATGACACCTTTATTGAGGTATGTATTAGAAAACCTTTGAGATAGGCTTTTACCTTTTTTAAATAACTTATGTTTTCCTATTTAGATCCTTGTTTGAGTTGTGGGGTCATGGAAGAAATCTGGCAGAGCTGCAGCAATCCATTCAGGACTACCCATTGGATAAGCTGGTATGACTATATTTGAGATTTGGAAACATTTATATGGCTCATTCCTATTGGAGCATACACACGGTCAGATTTGTCAGATCTGTCAGATGAACGATTTGAACGATTTTACCAAAGATTTGTGCGATTTGAACGATTGAACGATTTTTGACTGCATTAAAATGAATGGAATCGTCCAAGTCTGACTGCAAACACATCAGATGTCAGATATCGTTATCTGACCATCGGGAAAGCGCATCGTTCAAATCGTTCATCTGACAGATATGTCAGATTTTCCTTCAGATATGAACGATTGAACGATTTTTTAAATCGTTATCGTTCAGTTCTGAAGAAAAATCTGACCGTGTTTATGAACCATAAGTCTTACTAATCAGTGATTCTCCTTTTCTTTCAGGTTTCTTATCTTCAGCCTAACTCCACATACAAAATAAACATTCATAGCTTCAATAAAGCCTTGACACAGAAAGAAAAGCTTGTAAAGATAGATGTGAGTAGCCCTTTAGTTATGTGAGAGGCATTTACTGCACAATGTAAATGGACAGAGTTGAGCTTAAAGGATCAGATGGCACAGTTTGGTCGCCACTTCCTTTGCTGCAACTTAATGGTTATTGTATGAATTCCACAGTTAGACTTCTCAATCACTGGATAACACACAGTATTGGTTTAATTTTTATTGCAGGACAGGGGATCTACAGCATAAAGGTGCCTATCCACTAGAACGGGGGTCTTCAACCTTGGCCCTCCAGCTGCTGTGAAACTACACATCCCAGCATGCACTGCCATAGGTTTAGCATGCTGTTATATCAAAAAGATGGCAGTGCAAGCTGGGATGTGTAGTTCCACAGCACCTGGAGAGCCAAGGTTGAAGACCCCTGCACTAGACTATTAAAATGAGCGATTGATATCGATATCGTTCTATAATCGTTTGCAGATTGTTTAAAAAATTGGTCTTTAGACATCTATCATCGTGCAAACAGGCTGGTCAATAACGTCAGGTTCAGCATGTTTGCAGATGATTGATTGTGCCTACACTGGACGACTGCTCAATCAGTGTAGGCACATCACAGACTGACAAACGACTGCACGATTACAATGTCTTTGCCTGTCTTCTAGTGGATGGGCACCTTAAAGGTCGGGATTGAGGAGGAGAGAACAATCTGTATCCTAAATTGTTACTTTTTTTTTGAATGCAGGTGGCACCATGACCCATACTGTAGGGAAGTTATTATTCAACACAGTATCTGTGAAGGGTGTGGTGAAAAAGGACAAATACATTTACAAGCAAGGGGGAATAAAACAAAACGTTATGATATAATTTTGTGTTGTATCTATTTATTTCCAGTAATACTGTTTAGCAAATACAATGTTGACTGGTAAACAACTAGACAGTAGCACTATATTTTTGTAATGTCATTCTGTTCATTCCAGCGTGTACATGTCATCTACAGAACACAAATGTAGATCAGAGTTTTCCCTCTTTGTATTCTAGATAGTCAAAATTATTCGTTTTGGAGAAATATTAGTTTTTTTATTAGAACAAAAATTTTCACTATGTAAAATTGTCAGTAAAAATATTTACAGAGGTTGTCAACACTGGTAGTATGTTGACCTGCTGCCATAAATATTGCATACCCCAAACTGTTTGGTCAGCAGATGTTAAAAACTGAATGCGTTCCAAATCAGTGGAAACGCCTGGTTTTGTATTTAACTGAAAGTATTATTTTGGGTTCTGCTTCAATCATTTATTTTCACACTTGCTGTGAAGTAACATGCTCATGGCAGCATTTGAGTTTTGGTTGTAATAAATATTTAACAGCTGTGAATACATTTCTAAGTATTGTTCTCATATGATATAAACAGGCAATGGAGTTCCTGCCATTTAAAGGGAAAGTGAGTTTACAGAATGCGGAGCATATATTCTATGTGCTGGAAGATTATGGTCCAGATCCAAATAAGGCACCTAAAGAACCTCTACAGATCTACTTTGGCCGGTGGGTGAGTACTACAGTGTGTTCATTTTATACAGTACATACTAGGTGCTCATATATTATGTTCAGCCTTTTCAGTCTAGGTTATTTGCTTCATCTAAGCCACTCCAAAGACTGGAATTCATCTTTTAGCTTTGTACACCTGGACTAGTTGACGAACAACACTAAGTTTGAACCCAGATATTTGGTCTTATCACATTGGTAATGTAACAGTGATTGTATGATTGTAAAAATATCACTTTCAGCAAGTAAGGAATGTGAAATAAAATGTCTTCCCCTTGGATTGTTAAAATACTAAGGAGGGTAGACTTTTTCTTCCTTCATCACTTGTAGAGCAAGTATTGTACACAAAACTAAATTGCGTTGTGATATTCCCATATCCTGACTACCAGAGCCACTTATTCTAATACCCTTGACTGCACCACTTATCAGTTACTTACCCCACTGTGACATCATTATTCAAAAGGCAGGAGATTGAAGTGACTCTAAATCTTAGTACCTTTTTGTGTCTTAATTGGTAAGTAAATTGCTGGTCAACTGACACGTGCTCATTGTGATGAGGTGTTACACCCTTTGAATTTCAAAAATATTCTTCCCCAAACCAGACAGGTAACTGCTGGCTAGGTGTCAGGATTTACCCATCTCACAAAGGGCCACGGACACTGTAGTTCTGAAGTTTTGCTAGATAGTTATACTACCACTTTATTTGTGGATTAACTTCTATAATAATATATGGACTGTTATTTTTTGTTTGTAGCAAACAGTGGCGGCTCCAGGGGTGGGGATGCAGTACAGTCCAAATTCAAATAGGGGAGCCACACCAACTGCCAGTGAGTCCCAGCCATCTATGTTTGGCAGCGTCTGAAGCCGCCTCTGGTAGCAACTATAAACAAGTACTGGTATATGAATGGTGACACATATTGTGGTCTAGCAATAAATAACCAATTTCTCTTAAACATGGGTCATACCATGTCAAGTGGGCCAGTTTTGAAGCTTGTCCCCTCCTGACCATCTTCAATTTTGATACAATTTTACATCATACTTGCTGACAAACAGCTCTCTCCTTCAGGAAAGGAAGCTGATTGTCAGTTAACAGCAGGGGGCGTGTCTGGACATTTGTTGTTGCGCTGGGGGCGGGGCCAAGTGATCACGTCATCGTGGCCCTGCCCCCTCTTCACAATGCCGTTATTTTCGGCATTGTGAAGAAGGGGGCGGGGCCACGATGACGTGATTCAGCGCAAATCACGTCGCTGCCGCCCCCTGCTGCGGGAGTTTCTAGTTTATTCTGAGGGCAGGTTGGAAGGGTTGATGGCTTCCGGGAGGCTTGCCTGCCTTTCCGGGGGGCCGGGAGCGGCACCCGAAAATCGGGAGGCTCCCGGCCAAATCAGGAGGGTAGGCAAGCCTGTTTTACATGAAGGCTTGCTTGTTGGCCTATATGTCAGACTAACTTTGGGAAAAGATGACTTCACAATATACAGTAGTAGCAAAACTATGGGGTCTATTTACTAAGCAGTGTTAGGAGACAGAGTGAAAAGTGATAAGGTGCCAGCCAATCCGCTCCTAACTGTCATGTCACAGGCTGTGTTTGAAAAATTACAGGAGCTGATTGGCTGGCACCTTATCACTTTTCACTCTGACTCCTAACACTGCTTAGTAAATAGACCCCTATGTCTCTCAAAGTGGGGGTGGGAGAAACTGTCACCGACTCCACAGTGCGCAATCGGCTATGTTCCGGTTATTGCTGTGGCGAATCTAGTAGAGTAAAAGCTGTGTAAGTGGACATGCCTATACAAGTTTTGGTGCTGATTTCTTGACAGTCCTAAAGCTGGCCACACACTAGACCAACTTTCATCCAACCAGCTAACTAGTTGATTGGTTGGAATGAAAATCTGGTAACGTATGGGAGTAAATGGTGATCAGCAATTTGCTCCTAAATGCCAGAAAACAGATGAAAATGGTCGACAGACAAGTTTGTTGAATGTTTGATCAAAACAATTTGTTCAAACAACAGTTTTTAGTCCATTTTCCGGCATTTGGGAGCAAATTGCTGATTGTCATTTGCTTTCATACCTTACCAGATTTTCATTCCAACCAATCAACTAGTTGGTCTAGTGTGTGGCCAGCTTAAGACTTACATGCTTTTAATTTTTTCACAGTATGAAATTCAGCTGCGTATATCGCCAAAGGATAATTATTTTAGTATGACATCTGTGTAGCTAACTACCCAAGTGGACACCATCACAAGCTTGTTAAAAAGAGCAGATTTAAAACTGCAACATATATTTTCTCTTGATAGGCATTTTATCATTGAAGGGAGAAAACAGGCCTTAAGGTCTCTTGGGGACCCCTGGTCCGCTTGCCATGGAATGATCCCAGTGGCATTAGTTCATCCCAAACGCCCGGAAGCAAGTTATAATTTGGAGCCCCCCTTAAAAAAAAAAAAGGGAGAATAAATATGGTATCTACCTATCTACCTACCTACCTATCTATCTATCTATCTATCTATCTATCTATCTATCTATCTATCTATCTATCTATCTATCTATCTATCTATCATATATGCACAAAAACACTAATATAGAATAACCTTAAGTGGGGTGAATATATTGTGGGCAATAGAGGAGGTGCCCCTTTAGTGCTGGCGCCCGGCGGCAGACGCCTCCATTGTCTCCCATAGATCTGCCCCTGAATGATCCACTTGGTAGTCCCTGGACTTGAGCTGCTTTGTTCCTTGAAAATACCAGCTCAACATGTTTTGCTGGAGAATTAAATCACCGTCATATTTGTTACTGTCCTTACACTTGAGAAATTATTCAAGTTGAGTATACTTACATGATGCTTATAATAAACAGTACATCTGTAATAAATAAACTCAATGTAGTAAATATTTGTCTTTTTAAGATTGCTGATGGACAGAGGGAACTTATTGATTCCTATAGCGTAAAAAAGAGACACTTTATTGGGAACACCAGTATGGATGCTGGTCTGTCCTTCATCATGGCAAACCATGCAAGAGTTAAACCTAATGATGTGGTGTTTGATCCTTTTGTTGGCACTGGTAAGTATCTCCTGCAGCTTTCCAATGTAATTGCATTCCAGTTAAATAGATATACCTTTTTTACTTTATTTTTTTTCTCCAAGTCATTTTTATTTAATAATCCTCAATCTTCTCCTAGCCACAAACCAATGCAGGATCCTGTAGTTCCAGGAAAAGCAAGACTAAGGGATTTATTTTCTCAGTGGTGGCTTTTCAAATACATCAATTTTCAGCATTTTTGCTTGCAGAATTTAAAATATTGTTAAGTGCACACATGGTTTTGCATTTAATAGTATTGATGTTTTAAATTCTGCGCACAAAAGCGCAGTTAATGGAGCATACACACGGTCAGATTTGTCAGATGAACGACTGAACGATTTTACCAAAGTTTTGAACGATTGAACGATTTTTGACTGCATTAAAATGGATGGAATCGTCCAAGTCAGACTGCAAACACATCAGATGTCAGATATCGTTATCTGACAAACGGGAACGCGCATCGTTCATCGTCCATCGTTCAGGCATGTCAGATATGTCAGATTTTCCTTCAGATATGAACGACTGAACGATTTTTAAATCGTTATCGTTCAGATCTGAAGGAAAAATCTTACCGTGTGTATGCACCATAAGACATCAGAGCCTAACCAGAGGTGTAAGGTGTCCAAGCATCTAGCTAAAACTACTTTCTAGTTATTTTTCTGGGAAGTAGCGATAAAAACAAAGACAGAAAAATTTTACTTTTGTTGAGTTACGCTTGCACTGCATTCTTTAAAAAAATGTATACGTGTGGTTTTCGTTAGGTTCCTTTTTATTTTAGTTATAGATTAAATTTGTGCTATAGACATATAATTCTCAAAAAATAAGATTGTTGACTTGCCTGCTAACGAGAGCAGTTAACTTGTTTATTTGTAAGTTGTACAGTATATAACAGAATATAAGTAAACAGTAAAAAACTTTTAATACGAGGGTGCGGCCTGGTTGAGCATGGAGTAGTTTGCAGAGGTCTGCGCTCTCCAGCCGTTTTAATCCTGCTTACCTCTCTTGTTGTCGTCTCTGATCTCCGCTACTTCTGGCCCGGCCGGCTGTTGTTGTCTGCGTCATGGGCCACCTTCTCCCATCTCGCTGTGCCAGGTGGTATTCCTCTTGCCGCTGGTGAAGTCCTGGCCTGTACGGTCTCCCTCGCCGTGGGCTTGGTGCGCCTGGAGCCACACTGAAGCTATCATCCTTGGGCAGCTGTGCCTGCATGCTTCTGCTGTACCTGCCTGGGGAGTTATCCATCCTCCTGGCAGTGTCCTTCACCGGGAGACCTTGCTTCTCCAGTCCTTGGCATTGAGGTATTAGCGGCTGCCATATTGGATATCAGCTCCTCAGTGTTAGGAGCTCCGGAATCCGGCTTACAGCAATTTACCTATTTCTCTTTCCTCCTGTGTGACGGTGAGGTCACAGTCACTACACGAAGAACTATAAGTAACAACTATAATAATAATTTTAGATAATTAGTTGTTTTATTTGTTAGTTTTTAGGGACTTATACTGGGTACACACTGACAGATACATTAGCCCATCACTTGATCGACTAATATATCTGCTGCCCGTAGGCCAGTGTGTGTACCTGCAATATGTCGGTGAAGTCGGCATTCACGACTTATCGCATTGGCTGTGCTGCACAGCCGATGGACAGAAATGTCTGCAGACATATCTGTCCATCGGCAAGTGTGTACGGGTGGTCTGCAGAACACCCATACACACACAGCGGCAGCCGCTAGGAGGGGGGCGGGAACGGCCGCCGAGTCCCGCCCACCAGCCGCCGGGACCCGAGGTCACAAGCATATGATGTCCATTCAGTGTGTATGAACGAGACATCATCTGCAGATACTGTATATCTGCAGATCACTCGTTCTGCAGATATATCTGTCAGGTGTGTACCCACCTTTAGGTGGACCTTATTCGGGTTGGTATGCAGGGTGTTGGGATTGTTTTGGTTCTTAATTTTGTATATTTCTGTTTTATTATTTTTCTTACTATTGTTTGTCTGTTGCACTTGAGATCATGTATTCTGTATTTTAGGCTGATGTAGTGCCTGTATTCTTTTTACTGTTATCTTGATATTACTGGGAGTTTTACGGCCTCTACATCTCTTGATTATTAATTTTCTTTGATATGTTAAAAGTACTCTCTTGGAATGTCCATGGACTAAACGATAAGAACAAGTTGGTCCTACATCAACTTAAGGCTTAGTCCCCTGGAATAGTTTGTTTGTTGCAAACTTACTTGGCGAGCAGTAGAGTGTTGTCTGGGGCATTATAGATATTGGTGGCGCCACTAGATCAGGGGAACACTGGGCTCCCGGACTATCATCACCACGGAAGGGAGCCTAAGGACCTGTGCACCAGAACCTCTGCTTGTTAGACACCGTTTTGGCATTATCCGGATTGCCAGCGGTGCATACACAATGCCTCTTTACATCTTGATTCCGGTATGCAGGCCTATGGTTACTACATATTTTTGGCCATTTAATTTGCTATGTTTTTTCATGTTTTTATATGCTGGCTTATATCTGTGCCTAATTACATAATACATTTATTCATATGTGTTACAATATTATGCTATATTGTGCCTTCTGCTTTTTCCTACATGAAACTTCATTTAAAAAAAACGCTCTGCAAGAGAAGTAATGTTTTTTTTTTCTATGTTTGTTTATATAGTGAGCAGATTTAGCGCCATCGGGAGGTTACACATTTTTCCATAGGATCATAGGACTTCAGTTGTTCGTTTGGTGCGACTGAATCAAGATGCACCTTTGTAACAGGAGGACTGCTCAAAGCAGTCCTAAGCTTTTATTTTATGTTTTTATTTTATGATTTCTGAGTTGGCAGTACCAAGCGTCTGAATTAAGACGCACGTACTGCGACTCTATCTACCTTCACCGAGCCGCAACATCAATAATTGTGCTGGTGATTTCGGCGGGTCGCGGCTGAGCTTAGCTAGCAGCAATGCTGCGACTTGGACTTCACCAGATCCTCAGAGAGGTCAGGTATAGCGGGTTCCTCGCTTAAGAGGGCCTTGACACCAGAAGCCGCTGCTGTCAAGGCCCAGGATTGTCCACGTCCTCACTACACCATCCAGGGCCTTATCGTCTGACGCCAGGGATCAACAGAAGACACTATCTGCTACCATGAGGCCAGCGTACCCGGCTGGTTAACGCAGCTTAGGGGAGGTAGGCGCTCCTCCTCCAACTCAGACGCAGTCCCTACAAAGGATTTCACGTGTCTGGGTTGCTCCGCCTACCCTCCATGTGTGTATGAGTCGCTCACGGTCCACGCTCGTTGCGCCCTGTAGCTGTTGAACTCAGGAGGGCCTGGGTCTGTCTCCATGTATACCTCTCCCTTGGTTAAGGTATACCATTCCTTTTGTGTTGCTGTAGTTTATTTAGAGACGATTTGTAATTATATTACATATGCATTGTATGTGACTGTTTGCTAGATGCTGAATTGACACTGTCTTTAATTTCTGTCTGTCAATTATAACTATCACTGTTTTCTCTCCATCCACTTGGGGTGGGGGCTTCTTCTGAGTACTTCACATTCATTAAGATATTTGTGAAGGTGGTCACAATGCATTGTTACCTTTTATACATATATATGCTAAGCGTAAAGAGAAACAGAAGTTCTGGCAGGTTTTATTTCTGACTGTCAGTTATAACTATCACTGCTACAGTACTGCTCCATTTGACCCTCAACTACCAGGATGTGTAGGGGTTAAATTGTACTTCACATTTACTTGTGAAGGCTGAGCTGCAATTTCCTAACCCCCCACAGCTACCTGGTGTATAGGGGTTAGAGAGTACTTCACATTTATTTTTATCTGTGAAAAGGGTCACATTGCATTGTTAACACTACACTGGTTGTAGGTTACTTGCAAGTATTTGCCATGTCTCAGGATAAGGATAAACAGGAGACTGTACAGGATGGACTGTGTATTGATTGTTATACACCACAACAGTCCGCACTTGCCAGCACCTCTTCAGGAATCACCTTGAATGTCCTCCTGGTCTCAGGTTATGACGCAGTTAGTGGACCGCTTATCAGCCCCCATACTGCCTCCCACTTTGGATTACCCACATTGATTACAGCCTGCTATGTTTCCTCTTCCCATACATCCTTCCTGGATGGAGGGTTATATCCACTCAATTCAGAATCTGGCTTTTAGCATCTACCTATCTGCAGATGTTACAGGCGAATAAGGCATCAGCTGTCTAAGCATTTAGATGGATTGCACCATCCTCTCAGTCCACCCTGCTTTCAGATTCTGATGTATCACCTGAGGAGGCATAGGATCCACAGGTTTCTCCCTCTGGGCCTATCTCAGAGAGGAGGAGTGTCATTCATCAGTGGATGTTCCGCTCTAGCAGGGGCGGTCAATTCAATCCTCATTATAGAAGATGAAGTACCGGCTCCTAAAGCCTAATAAACCTGGTGTTCAAACACCAGAAAGTGATTTAGGCTGGATTTCCTCAATCTGAACACCTCACTGAGCTTTATGGGGGAAGCATGGAACACTCCAGGCAAACTGTTACAGATTCCAAAAAGACTAGTGTTTTTTTACCCTCTCCCACAGGATGAGTGCTTTTGGTGGGATATCCCCCTCCCTACTGGGGATTCTTACGTGACACTTTCCTAAAGGGTTACTCCCCAGAAGGTTGTTTGCACAACTCCCTCATCAGATCCTATCAAGACCATCCATGTCCTGCTAAATTCAGGGGTGATAATCCCAGATTCCTTTAGCTAACAAAGAAGGAGTTATTACTCAGATTTGTTTTTGATTCAGATGGTCTCATCACTCTATTCTGAATCTGAAATCTCTCTACAGGTTCATCCATGTGCCCAAGTTCTGTATGGAGACCCTACGGTCAATTATGCTGGCAATGGAACCTGGGGATTTCATGGTTCCCTGGACATACAGAATGCATATCTGCATGTACCTATTGCACTATTCCACCAAGGGTTTCTGAGTTTTGCTGTTCGTCAGCAACATTATCATTGCCCTTTGGTCTGTCCACAGTCCCTCGGATGTTTACCAAGATAATGGCGGTCATGACTGCTCATCTCAGAAGGAGTCAGGATACTGCCATACTTGGATGACCTCCTGATATTGCCAGTCTACGGAGGTTTTACAACATCATCTCCAGCTGACCATTGCCTGTCTACAGGAGCAGGGCTGGATAATCAATTGGAAAAAGTCTTCCCTTTCTCCAACACAGCAGATGGCATCATCTGGGGAAGCTACTGGATTCCCTGGCACAAAGGATCTTTCTACCAGTGGACAAGTTTTCGCAATCGAAGGGTATCCATTCACTCAGCAATGCAGGTCCTGGAGTCCATGGTATCCACTTTCACTATAGTGGAATTTGCCCAGTTCCATTCCAGGCCTCTACAAAAATTTATTCTCTTCAGGTTTAACGGACAGCATCATCTTATAAGGTCTCAGAGGATCCGTCTCACTCCAGAGGTTCGCCACTCCCTCCTGTATGGCTGAGAAAGGATAATCTAAACAAAGGGCGCCAGTTCTGGATTCCAAATTGGGTTCTTCTCACCACGGACCCCAGCCTTCGCGGATAGGGGGCAGTGACGGGTCATCACATATTTCAGGGAAGATTAACAAATCAAGAAAGTCATCTGCCAATAAACATTCTGGATCTGTGAGCAGTATACAGAGCACTGATCATGGCACAGGACTTGCTCCAGGGCAGGCCGGTCCAGATCCAGTCCAACAATGCGACTACAGTGGCCTACCTTCAATCATCAGGGAGGCACAAGAAGTTATGCAGCCATGAAATAAGTGACAAAGGTTCTGATTTGGGCAGAATGTCATATTCCGGCCATCTCGCCAATATTCATACCGGGAGTGCTAAATTGGGAAGCAGACTTCCTAAGTCGCCAGGACATACACGACGGAGAGTGGTCTCTCCATCCGGGAGTGTTTCAGCTCCTGGTAAACAAATGGGATCTACCGGTGATAGATCTCATGGCATCACGCCACAACCACAAGGTCCCCAAGTATGGGTCCAGAGAACCGTCAGCAGTATTCGTGGATGCACTGGCAGTAAGATGGGACTTCAAGCTTCAAGAGCAAAAGGTTTTTCTAGTTCTGAAATTCAAACAATGCTTAGGGCACGGAAGCCTGCCTGGGCCCGCATCCATTACAGAGTATTGTGTACCCATAAGAAATTTGATCCGAAGATATTCAGGATTTACAGGGGTACTGGCTTTTCTTCAGGCGGGAATAGACAAGGGTCTCGACCTGGCAACTTTGAGTCTGGTACCAGAAGAAGATTGCTTTAACACCAGATGTTAGAATTTTTTTTCCAAGGAGTTCTTCGAGTTCAGTCTCCTTTTTGTTCCACCGGTAGCACCTTGGGATTTGTCTTTGGTTCTTAAGGGGCTACAGGCACCCCCATTTGAACCTTTGGACTCTGTGGATTTGAAGTGGTTAACAGCGAAGACACTTTTTCTTCTAGCTATGTCTCCTGTTCAGAGTCTCTGATTTGGCAGTGCTATCTTGTTGCTCCCCAAGTTAGATTTTTCACCTGGATAAAGCCTTTCTTCGTACAAGGGAGGGTTACCGTTCTAAGGTAGTGTCCCGTTTTCATGTGAATGAAGAAATTATTGTTCCAGCTTTTTAGGCTCCAGACCTTTCTGTAGGTGAAGTCTCCCTGGATGTAGTTCGTGCTCTCCAGATTTATGTGGAGAGTACAAACTCTGGCCCTCATTCAGAGCCGTACGCTCTGAGCAGAGCGCACGCTCTGAATGAGGGCCGCCCTCCATGAAAATGGAGCGTCCTCCTGGACGCTCGTATAGCTGTGGGTGACCACCCACAGGCTATACGAGCGTGCAGTTTGATGGCCGCGATGGTCTTGACCATCGCGACCATCGAAACTGCGAGCCGGAGCCTGCGGTTGAGGTTTTCAACCGCAAGCTCCGGAGTGATTTTGGCTCTATCAGAGCCAAAATCACTCCCACTGACATCACTAGTGATGTCAGTGGGCCGGCTTCTGACGGGAGGCGTTCCCGTGGGAACGCCCCCGTCAGGGAGGCACGCCCCTGGCACGCCCACCAAAGGGGGCGTGCTGTCAATCAACATCGACAGCACGCCCCCTTTGATCAGACACAACGAGCGAAGGACTTTCCTTCGCTCGTCGCGTCTGGCGCATGCGCACAACGGAGCTCCCTCCGTCGTGCGCATGCTCAGTGCAGAACATCGACCCACTTGCGAGCGGACAGCCGCTTGCGAGTGGGTCTGAATCAGGCCCTCTGTTAGAAAATCAGATGCTCTTTTTGTATTGTATGGTTTTCACAAACAAGCATGGCCAGCTAACAAGTAGACACTGACTCGATGGTTATGTATGACTATCTCTCAGATGTACACATAGGCTGATCTTCCAGTCCCAAGCACGGTGACAGCACATTCTACTTGGTCTGTAGGGCCATCCTGGGCATTTAGTCTGCTGAGCAATTGTGCAAGGCAGCCATGTGGTCTTCTATCAACACTTTTCTTAGGTTTTATGCCTTTGATACTTTTGCCTCAGGATGCTTCCTTTGGGTGACGAGTTCTCCTTTCTGCTCAGGAGCGTCCCCCACCCTAGGGGAACTGCTTTAGGACATCCCCATGGTATCCCTGTGGATTCCTATGGACCCTGAAGAAGAAAATTAGAGTTATGGTACACTTACTTAGATAACTCCTTTTTATTCGAGGTCCACAGGGCACCCACCCTGACGCACCTGGCTTCATTGGGTGATTTTTCTTTCAGTCACAGATTCCCTCATTTTGTGTAGGAGTGTTTCTGGTGTACGATTATTCTTCCTTCTCCTGCCTTGAGGCTTGTTATCTAAACTGAAGTCCTATGGCTAGGGGCGGGGTATAGATGGAGGAGGACCCGGGGCATCCTGGGAACTGAAGCTTTAACTGTTTGGTGGAGCCTGGTCTTCCAACCATAATATCCCCCCATGGTATCCCTGTGGATCCTATGGACCTCGCAGAAAAGGAGTTATCTAGGTAAGTCTACCATAACTCTAATTTCTACTTCAGGGTCCATAGGGTATCCACAGGATACCTTGGGGTATAGGTGTGACGTCAGTCGCAGGGCACCAAAGAGTTAAGCTTTCAGCCTCCCAGGATGCACTAGGTCCCCCTCCTATACCCCGCCCCCGAGCCAAGGCACCTCAGTTTAGTTTGGTGCCCGGCCGGAGTCGGGTGCACCTGTTGGAGTGGGGGCTAGAAGAGCCCCTGAAGCTTATTCTTCATGCAGCTGTGGCTGCACAACTGGATGAACAGCATGGACAGTCAGTCCTGACGTCCATGCTGTCTTCCCTACACCCCGCCGGTACCAGAACGCCGGTACTGATCCGGGGATGCTGGTGGGCGTCTGGGGTCACAGCTAGCGGTGACCCCAGATGCTCCGGACCATGGCCGGATTCAAGGGGGACAGAGGTAAGCAGCGGGGTCCCGCGGTGGGTCCCCGCTGATCACATGGTCCTAAGTCCCCAGGCAGGGGGCTCCCTGGGGACTGGCTGCAGCGTGGAGCCAGGCGACCAACCTGCGCTTCCACTACCCCCTGGGACAGCGGACCGCAGCAGAGCGGTAGCGCTGCGGCGTCCCAGGGGTTAAATGCATGCCAGGGGAGCGCGCCTTCCCTGTCTCACAGCCGGCGCCTCCCCCGCTGCACACAGCCCTCTCTGCATGCTGCCGACTGGTCCTGTGGCAGCGCTCCTCCCCCAGGCCAGCCTCCTCTCTGCTCCTCGGCGGCCATCTTCTCCAGAACGCATGGTGAACGCTGCTGGAAGCGCTGGAAGGAAGCATCGTGGTCTGGGTCCCCCCGCATACCTCTCCTCCGCTGTGGTCAGGTCTGTGTATGCAGCGCTGTGTCCTACCAGGCCCTGTGTCTGTGTAGTTGAGTGATCAGCGCTGTTAGTGCAGGAATTGTTATTTTTCTGCATTGTATGTGACTGTGCTAGCGCTGCTGCCTGTAATCTTTTCTCTCTAAACTGTCAGCTTTATTACTGTCCCTGTTCTTTCTGCTAAAGCCCTTGCGGTGCGGTGCTGCAGGGTGGTCTCTCGCCTATTTAATACTTAATTGGTGAGAGAGGTCACATACGTGGTGCCATCATGTCTGAAAGTGATTTTCCCCTCCGGCTACAGTGTACCACGTGCAAAGTACCGTTAGCGGAGGGGGAGGGTAGCGCGGAGGGCCTTTGCCGGCAGTGTTTGTCCATGGCGCGGCCTATTACGGTTACAGCACCGGTACAGGAGCCGCCCTGGGCTTGTTTCGCTCAGGCGTTAACAGCTTTAGTGGGCCAGTTAGCTCCGCAGCCCGCGTTTACTCCGATGGGTTTGTCCCAGCAGTCTGTGGTGTCGTCACCCATGCAGGGGTTCCCACGACAATTGGTGGTACCCCACAGTCTCCCTATTTCCCCGCTCCCGGGTTCTCAGGAGCCAGCGTGGGTTAACTCCCTGACGAGTTCTGTACAGCACTTGTCGGATGTGTTGCAAGGGGAGTCTGTGATGCGGTCTCATAAAAGGCCGGTGGCGTCTCTGTCCGCTCCTTATGAGGATGACGAAGGGACGTCTGATGATGGGGAGATTCTAGATCCTTACGATCAGGAACCTCTCCATACTAAGGACGCTGATGCTAAGTCCAAAGTATATATTCCTGGACTTATTCGGGCGGTCCGCACAGCCTTGGTGATTGAGGACGAAGTTCCCCCAGCGGCTAAATCTAAGTATGCCTTTTTCAAAGATGTGAAGGGCGATGCCACAGTCTTTCCTCTTTCGGGTCAGTTGGTGGACCATTTAGAGGAGGCGTGGAAACAACCTGGCAAAAGATACCAGCCGCAGAGACGCCTGGCGGTGGCTTATCCGTTCGCGGATAATTATTTTGCGAAGTGGGAATCCCCTCCACAGGTGGATTCTCACGTGACCCGTCTTGTCCGTAGTGCCACATTGCCGATGCCATCCATGTCCTCCCTTAAGGATGCTACGGACCGCAAGGTAGAAATCTGCCTGAAGTCCGCTTATTCCCTTGCAGGGGGGGCAGCACGGCCGGCTATGGCCATTTGCTGGGTTGCCAGAGCGATGGAGCGCTGGGCGGATTCATTAGAGGCTTCTTTTGAATCCGACTGTCCGGCCGATCAGGCGGAGTTGATTGGCAATCTCCGTGATTCGGCCACCTACATCAACGAGGCGGCTCTAGACATTAGTACTCTGGTGTCTAGAATTTCTTCAGCAGCGGTAGCTGCTCGTCGCACCTTGTGGCTGCGATCCTGGAAGGCGGACGCAGATTCCAAGAAAGGTCTGGAAGCGTTGCCGTTTACCGGAGAAGTTCTCTTCGGTCCGGATCTGGATAAGATTGTGGCCACGCTGGCGGCAGCCAAATCTGCCTGTCTCCCGTCGGCCGCTGCTCCTTCTGGTTCGGGACCATCGTCCTTTCGGTCATCTAGGGCCCAGGGCAGGCCCAAACCACAGTCGTTTCCTCGACAGGCTGGCCCTAAGAAATCGGTCAAGCCCCGGAAGCAGGCATGGAGTACCAGACGTCCGGCCCCCAAGCCAGATGGCAAGCCTGCGGCCTGACGGTCCGGGCCTCCCTTTGGGGGATCCCAGGGTGGGAGGCCGCCTGCTACAGTTCGCCCAGTGTTGGTCGACTACTACGACAGACACTTGGGTTCTGGAGGTGGTTTCCCACGGATACGCCCTCTCCTTCCGGCACAGACCCCCGGCTCGCTTCTTCACCACGGGTCTCCCATCAGACCGGAACAAGGCTACGGAGCTGCGGAAGGTATTGCACACTATGCTCCAGGCTGGAGTTATAGTGGCGGTTCCATTCTCCCAGAGGGGCCAGGGTTTCTATTCAAATCTATTTTTGGTACAGAAACCCAATGGGTCATATCGTCCGATTCTCAACCTCAAAGCACTCAACAAGTCTTTGCGGGTCCCGAAGTTTCGGATGGAGACCCTACGGTCCATCATTCTGGCGCTGGAACCTGGGGACTACTTGGTGTCATTGGACATACAGGACGCTTACCTGCATGTCCCTATTCTTTGGCGCCATCAACAGTTCCTCAGGTTTGCAATCAGCAGCGACCACTTCCAGTTTCGGGCGTTACCTTTTGGCCTGGCAACAGCACCACGTGTTTTCACCAAGGTGATGGCGGTCATGGCGGCTTCTCTGCGGCTGCAGGGAGTCCGCATGTTGCCGTATTTGGACGACCTGTTATTGGTGGCAGGATCTCCAGAGCTCCTGTTACGCCACTTGGACCTGACCATTGCACTGCTGCAACGGCACGGCTGGCTAATCAACTGGCAGAAGTCCACTCTAATCCCGTCTCGGAGGATTCTGCATCTTGGAGCCTTATTGGACTCGGGACAGCAAAGGATCTTCGTGACGGAGGACAAGATCTCTGCTTTACAGTCAAGGGTGCGCAGTTGTCTGCACAGCCGCCGGGTGTCCTTACACTCGGCGATGAGGTTACTGGGCTCCATGGTGTCGGTGTTCGACATGGTGGAATACGCCCAGTTTCACTCCAGACCTCTGCAGCACCTGATCCTGTCCAAGTGGAACGGGCTGACTCAGTCTCTGAAGTCCCAGACGATTGTGCTCACCCAGGAGGTTCGCCTGTCCCTTACGTGGTGGTTACAGACGACCCACCTCAACAAGGGACGTCCGTTCTGGGTTCCAAATTGGGTCCTGTTGACAACGGACGCCAGTCTTCGGGGCTGGGGAGCAGTTTCGGGTCCACACTTGTTCCAGGGCAGGTGGACGCCGACAGAAGCGGAGCTTCCAATAAATATCTTGGAACTCCGTGCGGTCTTCAATGCTCTCCAGCAGGCACAGCGGTTTCTCCAGGGTCGCCCGGTGCAGGTCCAGTCGGACAACGCTACCACCGTGGCCTACATAAACAGGCAAGGAGGAACTCGCAGTCGGGCGGCTCTCGTAGAGGTCTCTCGGATCCTGGTTTGGGCGGAGCGCAATCTTCCGGCCATATCAGCGGTTTTCATCCCGGGAGTGCTCAATTGGGAGGCGGACTTTCTAAGTCGCCAGGACGTTCATCCGGGGGAATGGTCCCTGCACCCGGACGTTTTTCAACTACTGGTGGACAGGTGGGGTCTTCCAGAAATCGACCTCATGGCGTCCCGGCACAACAACAAGTTGCCGGTGTACGGGTCTCGCACAAGAGACGAAGGGGCGTCTCTGGTGGATGCTCTGTCCGTCCGGTGGACGTTCCGGTTCGCATACCTGTTCCCTCCGGTCTCCCTTCTTCCACGGGTAATCCGGAAATTCAAACAGGAAGGAGGGACGCTCCTGTTGATAGCTCCCGCGTGGCCCAGACGGCACTGGTTCTCAGACCTTCAGGGTCTGTCCGTGGACATTCCTCTGCGGTTGCCGCTACGACCGGACCTTCTGTCTCAGGGTCCTTGCCTTCACCCGGACCTAACTCGGCTGTCTTTGACGGCGTGGCTGTTGAGACGGCCATGCTGAGGTCCCGGGGGTTTTCCAGCTCTGTGGTGCGTACCATGTTACGAGCTCGGAAACCGTCTTCCGCGAGGATATACCATCGCGTGTGGCATACGTTCTTCCAGTGGTGTCGACCGAGAGGTTATGCACCGCGGGAGTTTCGTCTGTCTCGGATTCTCGCCTTCCTGCAAGCGGGACTAGATCATGGGCTTCGCCTTGCTTCTTTGAAGGTACAGGTTTCGGCCCTATCTCTCTGGTTTCACCGTAGGATTGCTACAATCCCGGATGTGCGCACCTTTATGCAGGGTGTTCTCCGCATTCAGCCGCCCTTTGTTCCACCTGTGGCGCCTTGGGATTTGGCTGTGGTCCTGAGGGCTCTCCAAGGACCGCCGTTTGAACCACTGGGCTCAGTGGATCTTAAATGGCTAACAGCTAAGACTGTTTTCCTTCTGGCCATTGCTTCGGCCAGACGTGTTTCTGAGTTAGGGGCTCTTTCTTGTAGACCCCCTTTCTTGGTTTTTTATGGGAACAGGGCAGTGCTCCGCACTCGGCCCGAGTTTCTTCCCAAAGTTGTTTCCCAGTTTCATATTAACGAGGAAATAGTTGTTCCGGCCTTTAACTCACCGGGTCTTTCCGTGGGTGAGGCCTCTTTGGATGTTGTGCGGGCCTTAAGGACTTATGTTGACCGCACTTCTTCGTTTAGGAAGTCGGACGCTTTGTTTGTCCTCTTTGGCTTCCGTAAAAAGGGTTGGCCTGCTTCAAAGCAAACTTTGGCAGCCTGGATCCGTATGGCTATTTCTGAAGCTTATCTTCATGAAGGCCTACCGGTCCCTCCTTCTCTGAAGGCTCATTCCACTAGGTCTGTGGGTCCTTCGTGGGCAGCTCGACGTGGTGCCTCGGCAGTTCAGATCTGCAAGGCTGCTACGTGGTCTTCTGTCCATACCTTCGTGAGGTATTACAGGTTTGACACCTTCGCCTCTCAGGATGCTTCCTTCGGGCGGCGGATTCTCCTTTCTGCACAGGAGCGTCCCCACCCTTAAAGGATACTGCTTTGGGACATCCCCAAGGTATCCTGTGGATACCCTATGGACCCTGAAGTAGAAAATATGAGATATGGTAAGAACTTACCCTTGTTATCTCTATTTCTACGAAGTCCATAGGGTTCCACAGGACTCCCGCCCTGTCGCACCTGTGCTGCAGATGGGCTTTGCTCTGGTCACCGGTTTTCCGTCTCCCTCTGGTGAGAATGTGATTCTTGTATGTGTCCAGATCTTTGTTCTCTCTCTTCCTTCTCCTCCTCCGGCCTATGGCTTGGTAACTAACTGAGGTGCCTTGGCTCGGGGGCGGGGTATAGGAGGGGGACCTAGTGCATCCTGGGAGGCTGAAAGCTTAACTCTTTGGTGCCCTGCGACTGACGTCACACCTATACCCCAAGGTATCCTGTGGAACCCTATGGACTTCGTAGAAATAGAGATAACAAGGGTAAGTTCTTACCATATCTCATATTTTTTTTATTTGCCATGAGGTACAGATGTATCCTTAGAGCGTTTTGTTTTTATCAGTTGGTCGATCCATGCCTCTTCTTTTTGTTTTACATTTACATTCAGGCTATAATTTTATATCTGAATTCTCTATGGTTCCTATTATTTGAGTGGGCAATTTTAAAACGGTCCTGGATGATGAGTTGGATAGATGGCGGGAAGGCCTGCGCCATGTTTGTGGGGGGTCCCCCTTTTTCCCATCTTATTTCTGAGATGGGATTAGTGCAGTGGTTCCCAAACTGTGTGCCGTGGCACCCTGGGGTGCCTCAGGACACTTGCAGGGGTGCCTCAGGTTGGTGGTCAATGTAATGTTATTATGCGGACAATGAGAAGGACAACCCTGTCCACCACCACATAACTGACCCTAAGGATGACAGGATAACAGATAAGCAAAGTTTACATCACTTTACTATTTTACTACATTTTCTTCTGAATTTCTCAATAGCAAACTATTGGCTTAGGGGTGCCGTAAATACAAAGCTGATACTCTAGGGTGCCGTGATTCAAAAAAGTTTGGGAACAACTGGATTAGTGGATGGTTGGTGATTCAAATATCCTCAGGTGTGGTGTTACTCTTGCTTCTACTCCTCTCATCATATGTTTTCCTGCATAGATATGGGTTTATTATGCAATTCTTTACTCCCTGCTGTCTAGTCAGTGGCTTATTTATCTTCTGGTGTTTCGAACCAGAAGATAAATATGGAGGTTGAGGTTAGGTTTAGGCACCACTAAGTTAGGGTTAGGGGGGGAGAGTTAGGGTACTTAATCAGTCCCAGTCGGGGTCTTCAGCGTTCGGCCTTGCAGCGTCGGGTTTTAGTCAGATGGCTTCCCTGCTGTCGGCATTTCATACCCAACCCCTCAGACATGCATTGTGTGCACAGCAGGATGGAGCACTCCTGCTTTTATGCAATCACCTGCGCCCACTATGTTGCATACTTTCTTAAAAAAAACGTAGTTCATGTACGTATTACTCCTTAATCTCAGCCTTGGGTGTAGATTGCCTGCCGGTATTCAAATCTAAATGGGAGGAGAACGTGGGTCCTCTTACAGATGAGGAGTGGGCCATTGTTCTTGGTTCACCTCGTGTTGGTATGGCATATGCCATATTTAAGCAGATAAAATTATATATACTCCATACAGTGTATTGGACTCCAGTACATCTTAGCAAGATTGGGGGTTCTGCTTCTAATTCCTGTCTTAAATGTGAAAAGACGGCTGCTGATTCCTGGTATCTGCTTTTGGTCCTGTCCTCTATTACTGAGTTTTGGTCTCAAGTCTTGGAATGTGTGGCTTTCTCTGGGATTAGAATACACCTCACTGATCTGCCTGTTTGGACATGGATTCAGTGATGTTCTCAACCGGTTTTTAAAAACCTATATTATTATAGTGTTTATTGCCAGGAAGTGGATGGCTTTTCAGACCCCTACTCTTTATTCATGGATTGGTCTAATTAGTTCCATTGTTTCTCATGAGAGATTTATGTACATGAAACGGGAGTATCCGATGAAGTTTGTCTGTTTCCGTCACCTTATTACAATTTATTTCTGGATTTTAAGACGTATTCTCAATCGTTCATTATTGTTTTTTTTTACTTATTGATATTTTTTTTTTTTTCAGGTATTAGTCCTGTTGCTTAAACAAAGAATTTTAATTCTAAGCACAGGTTATGAATTCAGTACATATACATCTATCACCTAGTACATTCAATGAAAAAGGGCAAGTACTCTGTAGAGAGGCACTCACTGTATGCAGATATTGGATTAAAATATAACATTTATTACAGGATTATGCCAAAAAACACCAGATATCGACTGACACACAAAATAAATGAAATTTAAATAAAAATATCAGGATATAGTCCTGATAGGATACATTTCTTAGAATTTAAAAAAAGGGATCATACCGTGTATAACGTGCTATTCAGGCATTATTGTGTATTAATAACAAAACTGTAGAGAGGCACTCACTGTATGCAGATATTGGATTAAAATATAACATTTATTACAGGATTATGCCAAAAAACACCAGATATCGACTGACACACAAAATAAATGAAATTGAAATAAAAATATCAGGATATAGTCCTGATAGGATACATTTCTTAGAATTTAAAAAAAGGGATCATACCGTGTATAACGTGCTATTCAGGCATTATTGTGTATTAATAACAAAACTGTAGAGAGGCACTCACTGTATGCAGATATTGGATTAAAATATAACATTTATTACAGGATTATGCCAAAAAACACCAGATATCGACTGACACACAAAATAAATGAAATTTAAATAAAAATATCAGGATATAGTCCTGATAGGATACATTTCTTAGAATTTAAAAAAAGGGATCATACCGTGTATAACGTGCTATCCAGGCATTATTGTGTATTAATAACAAAACTGTAGAGAGGCACTCACTGTATGCAGATATTGGATTAAAATATAACATTTATTACAGGATTATGCCAAAAAACACCAGATATCGACTGACACACAAAATAAATGAAATTTAAATAAAAATATCAGGATATAGTCCTGATAGGATACATTTCTTAGAATTTAAAAAAAGGGATCATACCGTGTATAACGTGCTATTCAGGCATTATTGTGTATTAATAACAAAACTGTAGAGAGGCACTCACTGTATGCAGATATTGGATTAAAATATAACATTTATTACAGGATTATGCCAAAAAACACCAGATATCGACTGACACACAAAATAAATGAAATTTAAATAAAAATATCAGGATATAGTCCTGATAGGATACATTTCTTAGAATTTAAAAATAGGGATCATACCGTGTATAACGTGCTATTCAGGCATTATTGTGTATTAATAACAAAACCCTTAAATAGGTGCAGCAGTTGTGAAATATAGTACAAAAATAGAGCGGTATGGGAGTAAAGGTTAAAATGCGGCACACTTGCAGGAATTATAATAAATATATTTCATATAAGCATAACAAAAAATCCTCTGTAATTTGTGAGCTCTACTAAGAAAAAGGATCATCATACCATCAGTCATAGAGTGACAGACAAAATTACTTAGCTTTGGAGAAATACAGAGTAAGGTAATCTTAATGTCCAACATAGAAAAAACAATAATAAAGATTGTTGTATAATCTATAAGGATAAATATTTGTAATCAATTGTCCAGGTGATATATATGGCACATACTTAGAGCCGTATTCAATTTGAGCCAAGCCGCGATACTTTTTCGCGGCCCGGGCTTTTCGCCTGTTTTGCAGGCGGAAAAGTATCGCGCGCATGCCCGCTTATCCCCGTTTTCAATTTGAAAGTATGCGAAAACTGGACCCGGCGAAACTTAAACAGGCGAAAAGTTCTGTCAGAAATGAGGAAATCAGCCTGACACCCCCCAAAAGATGCTCTGACATGGGGGTTCCCTATGGTTCCCCCCCGATTTGGCTTGCTGAAGGTATTTGGTGTTTTCAAATGGGCTCAATAGCTGCTAAATAGCGTTTTTCTATACGTGGTGCAGAATAGTATTCTGGAGTATTTTTTCAAGAAAATAACTTATCCCAGCAAATTTGGGGTACTTGAAAATGGGAGCCAGCATATTTAAAAGTTGCTAAAGTGAAGTTGGAAAAATCGTGAAAAATCCACCTTCTGCAAGCACCTGCAATCAAAAAAACACTTGGGGCATACTTGTGGACCCCCCCAGAGTCAAGTTCGCTAGTTTTTAACTTTGTACCCCAACTCCCCCCCCCCCCCCCTTTTTCTGTAATTTTTTGGGGTGTCCTTCACATTTTTTTTACAATTTATTTGACACAGTTTACCTTTGGGAGACTGTCTGAAGGCTGCACGGGGATTCTCGCAACATTGCACCCCAAAACCCCAATTCTGCACTTTTTCCACCTGCTATTCATAGGCGAAACTTTTCCGCCTATTACATTGCATTGACTTTCCGCCTAGGCGAAAAGTCTTTCAAATTGAATACGGGGTAAAAGCAAAACAGGCGAAAATGACATCATTGGCGAAAAAGTATCGCGGATCCAGACTTTTCGCCTCAAATTGAATACATGCCTTAGACCAGCGATTCCCAACCTCAGTCCTCAAGGCACACTAACAGTCCTGGTTTTAGTGATATCCATGATTGTGCACAGATGGTTAAATCAATATAACTGAGGTACTAATTAAGTCACTTGTGCTCAAGTATGGCTATCCCTAAAACCTGGACTGTTAGTGTGCCTTGAGGACCGTGGTTGGGAACCCCTGCCTTAGACGGTAAATCCAATCCAACGGATTTCACAGCCACTTCCTTGCGACTGTGCAATATGTCCATATCTGAAACAGGCCCTAGGTTCAAGACTGAGGATTTAAATGATCAACTTCCAGGCATATGTACCCAGGGATCTGTAGCACTTGAGAAGGATATTCAAATGAGTCCTATCATTTTGGAACATAAAACAAGGATACACCAGTGATCTGTAGTTTGCTAAGGTCATAACATTTTCCTTATACTTCCTTATTGAGTAAAACACTTACAGGAAGGAACGACCACTCGACTGTTAAATCAGGAATCTAAAATAAGGGAAAATTGTACCAAGATTTCTGACGATAAAACCGAGACACACGGTAGCCCAACAATTTTTAGCAAGTGGCCATCTCCTTTAAATGTTTTTAATGTGCTTCATAGAATCTCAACATCAATATAGAGTACATTACCATGTAACTGTGGCACAGATAATAAGGTTTTTCAGCTGCTGTCTTCTCTCTTCCAAGAAAAGATTTAAAACCTATATTTTATTGGTAACTCGACTGCAACCAAACTGACATTGATTATAATATTAATAATTGTACTCCAACAAACTGTGATCTTGTAATTTATGTATTTTGTTCTGAGCATAATATGTTGCTTATTTGTTTTTGGATATTATTGTTTTTTTATTTATTGTGTTTTAAATGGAGTGGAGTGGAGAATCAACATGTTGGCCACAAGAGGGCACTCTTGTATAGGATTTGTTGGAAGACTCATGAGCAAAGTGTTCTATTAGGTATCTACATGACTTCAATACAACTACAACATTTTCTTTTTAATACTCTTGCAGTAAGCAATTGTTGAGAGCTGCCATTAACTATTCATAAAATAATACAGTCAAAATAGGTGTATTCCAAGAGCTTATGCCATACTGACCAGCAATGAATCCTGCTACGTTGTGTACATTTATACCAGTGATGTGCGGTGAGGTAAATAGCTGGGGAGGCACTGGCTAGTATCAGAGCCAGATTTACACACACATATATGAACCTGAGGGTTCATGTGGACATTATACAAAGGTGCAGCATTATATAGTGCTGGAAATTTGCTGTGTTTTGATCAGGGATGTGCAGGAAAGGTAGACAGGGGAGGCAGTGCCTCACCTGCCATACACTTTTTACTCCACTATAAAAATCATTAGACTAATACAAAGATATTTATACTATTTTCTTTACATTTTTCTTATAATTTTTATAGTAAAAACTGTGGAGTATACTGAAGTATGACAGGGAAGGCTCTGCCTCACCTGACTGCACATCACTGATTAATACCCTTGTGCCCACATAATCTATAAAGCTCTGGTCACATTAGGAAACTGCACATTACACAAGCGTGTCCCATGTATCAAGAATTTAGGGCCAAAAGCTATGTATTACTGTTCAGCTATCCTATTAGGCAATATAGGGATAGCAATGTAACTTTGTTACAGTTTTTAGAGGTCATTCTTAATCTTCATTTTTATTTGTATGCACACAGGCAAACGTCTTAGGTGCAGGTTGCCATGTTGGCTAGAATTGTGGCTATATATTTATTTAGTAGCTTTAAATGTCCTTTTTCATAAATGCAGTTTTACAGTTCTTAACAAATGAAGGCTAAATCTGGGGAAGTTTACACTTATATGTCTGTCCATCTTTCAAGTGTTGCCCTCATCAGCTCATTATATCCTTTTATTTCCCTATACAAAAATATATATAAACATGTTTGTCGGCACCTACATCCTTACGTATTAATCACAGAGACAATGTTATGAGTGTATCTGGGTGGGCCTCCCTTTTTTTGTATTTGCAAAAATGAGCAGTGGAGTTGAAGACTGGATGAAATTAGATGAACTACCAAGTAACTTTAAGGAGTAGCAAATGCAGTGAGCATCATCTAGCAGAAAGGAATATTTAAGGTTTGCAAAATATAGCATTTTTAAGATTATTCAGCGGCTCATTATTATTTGTAAATAAAGAATATCAATCCTCCCATGATTTCTGCAGTTAATCTAGTACATATATTATTTTATATAATTATCAATATATTCTATTATTAATTTTGCTTTTAACTGATTGTTAATTTTACCCATTTTTTAAGTGAACCCCAATCCAACCCAGCTCACTTGGAAAATTTTAAGAAAGTCAGCTGACTGCATTCACTATAGATACCAAAAAACAATCATTGTGTTCACACTTTATATCAACCTTATTCACAATACCTGTCTTGTTTCCTGCCATGTATAGTCTGATAGCAAATCTATATACACTGAAGTGCCAAAAGTAATGGTAGAGATGCCCATTATTGTGTAGGATTCCCTCTAGCCTGGCGAAGTGCACCAAATCAACGTGGCATCGATGGAAGACCTCTTGAGAGATGTTGACCCATGCCACCTGGATAGCTTCCTATAGTTCCCTGATATTTCTAGGTGCAGGATCTTGGGTCTGGGTGAACGTGGTGGCTACATCATTTGTCAGAACTTTCCAAAATGCTCCTCGAACCAATTCTGGACAACTTGGGAGCGATGACACAGTGCAATATCCTGCTGGAATATTCCATCATTGTGGGTTTACATGAAGTGCTATAAATGGTCATTAAGCAATGCAACGTACTGGTTACTAGTCAATAACATGTTCAGGTGTACCAGCATGTACCATACCACCAGAACATACCCCACACCATTATGAAACCACTACCAGCCTGCACTGTGCCTTGCTGACAACTGGGGTCCATGGCCTCATGGGGTCTGCGCCACACACAAACCCTACCATCAACCCGAAAAAACTGGAGCCATGGATCATCATACCACACCACATGTATCCAGTCCTCCAGTGTCCAATTAGCGACGTCACAAGCCCAGGTGAGGTGCTATGTTGAGTGTCGTAGTGTTAACAGGCACTCTGGTGTGTCTTCTGCGCCCATATCCCATGGAAGCTAAAGAACGCTCTACTGACCTGCTGGATATGCGTCTGGTACCTCCTGTATTGAATGTGGATGTGATTTGAGCCAGTGTTTGTCTGACTATGGATACTTCTGGCCAGACACCGCTGATCACAATCATTAAGCACCCGTGGTCTGCCACTGCACTGTCCACGATGAGTGGTAATGCCTTCCATGAGGTATTCCTGGTACACATGTGATATTGTAGATCAGTGGTCTCCAACCTGTTGCTCGCGAGACACCAGTAGCTCTTGGTCTTAATTTTGGTAGCTCACCTAGCTGCAGTACTGGCGAGTAAACTTGGAGGAAATGGTGTCGATGCCGTGGGTGGAACTACAGGGAAGCATGTCAAGTGATTGCTATAGAGGCTGCAGCAATCACCAGACATGCTTCCCTGTGGTTCCACCCACGGCGTCTACGCTACGGCAGAACAAGTGACTCCTGCCCAGCCATGCCAGAAAATCACACAGCAGCCCTGCCTATACAATATCTTTTGCTCCTCTACTGTACGTACCTTGGAGCCAGTATTTAACAGTGAAATGTGCCAGTGCTTAAATTTTATTTACAAACTACAACAATATCACTAATAATTAAATGCATTGATGTTTTCTATTAAACATTTTTTTTTTAATTTTCATTAAATGACCTTCAATTGTTCGGTTATTAGCCAGATATGTTTTCTCCAATTTTAGTAACTCTTCAGGAAGTTTAAGTTTACTAAAGTAGCTCTACACCTCAATTAAGGTTGGAGACCACTGCCTTTGATCGAGGTATGTAGAATGTCCGCACAACTTCGGAACTTCGCCCCATTCGAATGCCGATAATTCACATAGCCTTCCCATAAACAGCCTAGCCGATGTTCAAACTGACTCACAGTAAGTCACATTACAACTGATGCAGGTCTGGGCATTTCCTGTCACAGTACGGTGATCCCACCTACCATTACCTCTGCATACTGCAATCAGTTGACTTTTGGAACTTCAGTGTATTTAGTCAATGCTACCCACCGTATATGGGCCAATACTATTTGCAAAAGAAACTAGCGTAATTCTGCAAATGTTTATTTTTCTTTGAAATGTTTGATAAATGTAGATATTTATTTCCTTCATTCTCAGATGAATGAAATGGAGCGATTGATAGTTTTTGTCAGTAATATTTTTATTCCATGTAGCCAATGGAAAATTATTTTTGCTGCCTATTACAGCATTGTGTGTTTTGTACTATGGGTTTCATTTGCAAATAATTGTATTTTGGACTTTTTGTGTTCTGAGATTTCTGAAGGTATGGTGGTAGCATACAGTATCAATTTGCATAGAGGATTACCTCACTCACAGCTAAAACAATTTACTGTGGTTGGACACATGGGATATTACTAATGGAAAAAGAAACAGTGCACCAAGAATCTATTATGGTTCGAGCCAGAGGTTCTTTCTCTTGCTTAGGGCTGGCCTTATTCTAACTTCCATGCAGTCCCCTCTCCTGTAAGTTCCTCATGCAGATGAATGGGGTGGGACACTTTGTCTCTTGAGTAAGATATAGGATTGTTACCATTATATGCATTGTGGTACCGGAACATCAGAGTAGCCCAGGTGAATAAGCGTTCCTTCTTTTATATATCTCCCATTAATTCCACCTGACTCTAAATTTATGTTAGGTGGTGTTTAAATTGTTGCCTGCTCATGTGCCTTGTACATTGTGTGTCAGAGCACACTTTCCCACAGCTATTTATTTTTTTAGATATAATACCAAGGGCAGGTGTGTGCATTTTCATGCCAAAGCTTTTTAAGTAGTGTTACTGTGTTAAGATGCAGCAATTGTACCTAGTGATGGTACTTGAAAAATACCACTGGTGTTAGGGTTAGACACTCCCCAGGGAGGTTAGGGTTAGGCACCAATAAGGGAAGGTTAGGGGGGAGAGGTGTAGAGATAGAGGACCTCATTCAGAGTCGGTCGCAAGCGCCGATGCGCTCATAACCGACTCGATGGTTAGTCCTGCGCACGCGCAGCGGCCGCACTGCATTTGCGCAATCCCCGAACCGACAGAGAAACTCTCTCGCTCCGGAGTGTGTTACCAAAGGGGTGGCTGTCGATGTTGATCGACAGCTCGCCCCTTTTGGTAGGCGGGCCGGGGGGGGTGGTTTTGGTAACGAATGCCTACCGTTTTGTGGTCGGCCACACTGACATCATCAGTGATGTCAGTGGGGAGCTTCCTGCTCCATCAGAGCAGAAAGCTCCCTGGGGCTTGCGGTTGCCGAGACACAACCTTAGGGTCTCGTCGTAAGCCCCGATGGGATGTGATCACCATCGCGACCATCAACCTGGTCGGTCGTTAAGCTATGGGTGGTAACCCACAGCTTAACTAACGACCAGGAAGCCGCACTTCAAAAATGAAGCAGCCGCCCTCATTCAGAGAGAGCAATCGCTTCTTGCGACCGCCTCTGAATGAGGGCCAGAATGCTTACAGCCGCCGTCGGGATTCTGACTGTTCGGGCTGCCACTGTCGGGATTTGAACCGGCAGGTAGTGAGGGGCGGTATTTCATACACATCCCCTCTATCACAGCTGAACATTTACCATTACCACCGTTACCTTACACAATTGTTATATCATAGGCAGGGAACCGGCAGTACGTAGGTGACTTTGGAGTGTTTTCTCCTACAGGTGGTCTTTTGGTACCATGTGCACACTTTGGGGCTTATGTGTGCGGCACTGAGATTGATTACAACACAGTCCATGGTCGAGGTGAGTGACGGCTGTCTACTTATAGCTACACCTAGCAAACTCTTGACTGTTTCTAAACTAATTGTGCTATTGATAAGTCTTTTAGCTGCATGTAAATACTAGGATGTAATCTAATGGCCATACAGAGTTGTGTTACGTGTGACAGATCTATGCTGCTTTCTGTTATATGTGGCTGAATTACATTGTTGGACACATGATTTTCTAAGAGGCCCACAGTTAAATCACTTTTTCATTGTTTGTGTAATGCATGATAAGAAAAGAAAAACTTCTGTTCAATTTTCAGTCTTAAAGTGTTTGTCATGAAACACACTCAATAATTATTACCAGAACTATGCAACTGTTCGCTGGAACCATTTATTACATTAAAGCTTTTAAGAACTGGGTTGAATGATTCATGCTAAACTGGTATTAACAAACACAGCTAATTTTGTACAACTGATTCTAGAAAACAGGTTGTTTCAAGTTCTTCCTGCAGCTGTTGGTTTGTTCCTTTCAGTTTTGATTTCCTCAATCTCCAGCAATATCCTTTTTCCAGATTTATGAAATGTCCTTTGTCCACCAGGTAAAGCAACCAGGATGAACCAGAAGTGGAGAGGGCCTGATGAGAATATTCGGGCCAATCTGCGTCAGTACGGATTGGAAACGCACTACCTCGACGTCCTGGTGTCTGATGCATCCAAACCCATCTGGAGAAAAGGGCCACTATTTGATGCAATCATAACAGACCGTAAGCTGATTAGATGGCATTTTGTAGATAATGGAGGACAGATGAAGAGAGGTGTAAAAGATTCAATGTAGTCTGAAAATGGTGCATTTGTAATATATATATATAATATATATATATATATATATATATATATTTATGTGTGTGTGTGTTTTACATTGTTCAGTAGATAATGAAAGTCTGCAGCATTAAATTAGAATTAAGGGTGTTTTATAACCTGACAACAACAGGTGTAGGACGTCACATCTCTGGCCTTCAGTTATGCACTAGAACCTGTAATGGATAATGTTAATGGAACAAAACTAACTTTTCCCAGTACTGTTAGCCAAGTATTGGTGTTAAGAACAGTCACCATAAAATATTGTATTGTGTGCTTGAATAGCAAGTAATATTTTTTATTAGAAATATAAAGGTGTCACACAGTTAAGCATATAACCATATGTTCCTGTAAAACAATCTAGACGTCATTCTATCCAAAGCTACACAAATGAGTTGTATGCACACCTGCTATGAGCCAAGCTATATCTGTGGTGGATGACGAGTTTATCTGATGAAGTCACAAGTATTAAATGCTGTTGGTGGGAGACATAATAGGCATAAGTCTGTATAACAGCTGGGGCTGCACCAATTGAAAAGCCTGTGTCTGGTGGGGGCTGCTATCTGGCCGAGTCATGACCTTGTCTTCTTAAGCCGACAGAAAATCATAAACAAGAATTGTCTTCCAATCAGGAAAGAGAAGAGAAATGGGAGTTGTAGGATGTGACAGGAATCAAGATTGCGCTGAGTTTTCTAAGTAAACCATTCACATGCTATTGGTAGAATGACCAGAATTCTTTTTCATTATGTAGCCCCTTATGGTATTCGCGAGTCAACTAGAAAAACCGGCACACAGAAAGAAATCATGAAGACGGACCAGTTGTAAGTTACTTCATTAACTTGTACCCATGTGCAAGCTTTCACTAGCCGTATTTGTATGGTGGACAAGGGTGTTAGTCTCGCTGGTAAAATGATCACAGTTTGTGCGGTAACAATTACTTAACATATACCTGGATGGGTTACTTCAATTAATTATTAAAAGTGCAGCTATTCATGGCAGACTAATTAACCATTTGACTTAATTTAAGATTAACCTTCCATGAAAAGCTGCAGCCATGTGCAATCAACACAAAATGATTTAGCCTAAAACAACTCTTTTATAACTGTTACTGCACGATGCCAAGTTTCAGCTTCAAATGACCTCCATTTTTACTGTAGTGAAACAAGAAAATATTATATTTAACTAAAGTTGTCCAGCATGTGATCTGTTTTTTTTCGCTTTGCACGATGTAAATGTGTTTAAAGAGCACCAGTCACACAGAGGAAGCAGCTATTTTGTGTGCTGAACCAATATATAATTTTACTACAGTAGGAGCCAAGTGCCTTTTCCATATCGATCATAAAGTGCAGTGATTATGTTTGTGCCTGGAAATAGCTGCCTCCTTGTGTATAGATGTTCTTGGTAAATAATTATTTAGGTGCACAGTATGTATACCCTTTTGGGGCAGGTCAGAAGGCAGAGTGACTAGTTTGCAGGTAACAAATGCTCTCTGTACAAAGTGGGGGATTCATACAAAGATTCATAACCAATGAGCAGACATATCCTATGAGACAAAACAGGCGCATATTGGCTCACCGTCTTTGTTTTAGAGAACTTTTGTGTTTTTATACTTGAGTACAGTTGGTGAAGGAAGTAAGAAAACATTGTACAATGTATTTTGCCTCTGTGCTTCACATAGGAACATGTACGTTTTTCATCTAGTTGTTTCTTTTGACCACAGTACACTAGTATTGATTAAGTTGTCCTGTTTAAAAATTGGCTAAAAAGTAACATTAAAAGTAACATTTCCAGCGCGAATACTATATGAACATTACAGTTACCACACCTTTTCAAACCAATCATTTATTTAGATCAGGGGTTCTCAAACTCGGTCCTCAGGACCCCACACAGGTCACATTTTCCATGTCTCCTAGCAGGTGCACAGGTGTAATCATTACTCACTGACACATTTTAAAAGACTCATAGGTGGAGCTTATTATTTCACTTGTGATTCTGTGAGACCTGGAAAACATGCACTGTTTGGGGTCCTGAGGACCAAGTTTGAGAACCTGTGATTTAGATTAAAAAACATATCTAGTTTCTTATTTTGGTCATCTTTCATTAAAATGTGCTTTGTGGATTTGATTTAGGATAAGAAAGTACACAACTTAATGACTTTGTTTTTTTTCTTTTCTTTCAGTCCAGAGAGTCACGTTCCTGTCCAGCTAACATATCATTTAAGTGATATCTTCTTAGATCTTTTGAATTTTGCGGCAGAGTTTCTGGTTGTAGGAGGCAGGCTAGTCTACTGGTTACCCGTTTACAGGCCAGAGTACGTATACATTTACGACGATAATCCCACACATTTAAATCATGTGTCCAATGACTTAAAGTATTATATAGGTGTGTTATACTAGTGTTTGTTATTGTAACATTATTCAGGCCACTGATGCTTGTTCGGAATGTAAATGCACAAGGATTTACACATGAAAACAGCAGAAGCATTTGTGAGCTTTAGGTGCATTAATATCTTCAGCAGAACTTCATTCAGCTATGCACATCATTCAATTAAATTGTTGTGCATTTGTCAGAGCCACCACTGGCTTCTAGAATACCTTTGTTTTAACAGATCCCCTGGTCTTGGCAGGAGTCAAAATGTTAACTACTGATGTGTCCACATACATACATCTTACCCTCGTGCGCTACAAATCTAGTTATACATAACACGTGAGTCCCGTGCGATTAGGTAGCGCCGAGTGTCTCTTCGTCTGAATTTTTACCGTCAAATGTGTCTTACTCACAAAGTGATGTGAATAGGACACACAAGCTTATGCTGAATAAAATGATATGCCTATATTCTGTGTGCAACTGCGAGTGTATCTGCATGCAAAATGCTACGTTACAGTGTCACTGCCACTCACATGTAGCATTTCACATGCTTTTTCCACCAGGGTGTCATCATGTAGCTTACCCCACCTTTCTGCCAGCTGAAGAACAACCATTGGGTAAAAGGTCCATTCCCCGGGATGAAAGTCTGCTTCTCAGTTTATTCTTGGAATGAAAACTACCATAGCAGTGTGTAACATTCCACTCAGTCCAATGAGAAATCCTGCAAGCTTCTCTGATCGTTAGAGGAATGTTAGTGCCTTTCTGATGAGTGAGGTATGCCACAACAGTTGCATTGTCTAAAAAAAACAAAGCCATCACTTCTAGTACATTGATTGGCCGTTAAGTCTATTTAAATGTCTATAGACGTGCAAATACACATCCTTAATATACATAGACACCATGACGTAATCTTTCTCAATACTATGAATGACAGATCTCAGTAACTCCATCTTGAATCTGTCCACCTTGAGCTGAGTGTTCAAAGATTCCAAGTTCAGAATGGGACAGAAATATCTGTGTGCCTTCTGTGCAAGGGAGACATTGTATTAAAACCCCAACCTCTGCTGTCTCATATTAAACTGGTGCAACAAATACTGAGGAGAGTAAGATTGGATAGCTTCCCGCAGAGCTAGTTGCTTTGTTGTTTCTCTGGGAAAACCTGTAGTGTGATGGTAGCCTAGGAAATCTAAAATATATCCACGCCTCACAGTGCCTCTGTCTCAATCAACATAGTGGATTTAAATCAATGATCCCAGCAGCGAAAAACAGATATTCCTCAACCACAGAAGGGCCTGAATGGAATTATTGCCCATCATGCTGACTATTCGGTTTCTTAGACGCTGGACTATCATAGTTTGTTTACCGCACTGTTGACATCCTCAAAGGACTGTCTGCTTGCACTAGATTTGGAAGCCCTAGATTGAAGGACATTAACTGGTAAGAGGGAACTTTCACTCCCTGACACCTCAGAAATAATTTTATGTAGCTGTGGGTTCAATAAGGCCTCACCTGTCTTCTTGGCCTCTGTACCCACATCACAGGATGTGAGCCACAGGGAACAGCTAACAGCGAATGCCGCAACACCAATAGTCCAAAATGCCCCAAGCATGCTCTACTAAAGTGAGTAACTCTACTGTGGGATGATTAGCATGTCAACCATCCACTTGTCTGCTGCCTTAATGACCTATGCTGAAGCCATGCTAGGCTTCATGGAAGCTCAGCAGGGACAAAAATATATTTAAGAAAGCTCTCAACCCAATCATCTGCTCAGTCCTTTAGAGATACAGCACCGGGGAAAGGAATAGTTATGTAATTGGATAACTTCTAAATGGAGGCATTCTCAAGCAGAGGAGATTTCTATCTAGCTATATTCTCACTGAGGAGAGGATAATTAGCCAGAATTCTGCGGTGGACCTGGAACCTACGGTCTGTCTGAACCCAAGTCTATGCAACCAGATCTACTAGATCCAGAGAGGAGTGAAAAGGAAACAAGACTTTTCACTCTACACTTAAAAAGGGAGGTGTTGTTTGCCTCCAGAAACTCTGATTGTGTGATGTCCAGGTTTCTTCTATAAGCGCGGTAATCCTTTTCTTTCTCTATATTTCACTGGTTTGCAACCATTAATACTGCAGCTGAAATAATTACCGGCAGGTTTCTCCTATAAGCACGGTAATCCTTTTCTTTCTCTGTGTGATGTCCACTAACTTGCCTTGGGAAGAGACAGCATTGGACACCTCATCCCAGGGGGAAAGGCTGTTTTTCCTAAACTAAAGCGTCAATAGCCCACTGTACAGAGGACGCAAAGTTGTTAACCCAGTTGGCACCATGTGTGTGGTTGCCATGGATTCCACAGGTTCCTGGCCAACCAAAATGCTCACTTGGAATAATTTGGAATAATTTGGAATAAAAGTACCTCAACTAAACCCACGAGAGCAAGAAAATAGTTGAACAAGCTTATTTAGGAAGAGCCATTGACTTGGTTCAAGCAGAAAATGATGGCAACAATAATGTTTGACTGAGTTTGCTTCTGCATTTACATAGGGAAGATTTTAGATAAACCTTTATTGTGATCAGAACTGGTGAAACACGACAAAGAATTAACCATAGAGATTTAAGAGAGTTGTCACGGTGTGATTATTTTGTAAATCTGACTTGGGACCTCTGGCCGACATGCTTGTGAAACAAGATGGTTTGATCCAGCTCTGGCTCATGCGCAAACAGGAGGCTAGACACTATTGCAAGTGTAGGAACCACAGACTTTAAACCGGAACTGGGGTGATTACCCAGGTAACTGGGCACTCCCTCGTCTAGTGACAACTGAGGCCTACCAGACCAGGAACATGCTCCAACCACAAGGGTGACCCCGGAACTCAGAATAGCATAGTACTGGTAGATCTGAACATAGACCAGGAATTTGAGTCTTATGTATCCAGGATACAACTTGAGAAAGCTGTAACCCTGGCATAACTCTGATGCAAGACCTGGAACTGGAACCAGTGCAGAACTCAAACTGAATGTTAGTAATACAGTATCTGAAAACCTCAGTGCACAGACTGTATACCTCACACTGAATCACAGCCCTGGAACAAGCACCCTTCTCTAAACCATCCCAATACAACAGCACGCAGCGCAAGGAAACCAATACCACTGGCATGGTAGTATACTATATATCTGGATAACTACTAAGTACAGAGCAGAACAGAACAACAAGCAATGTCCCAGCGGTATGATGGTATAGACTGAGGATGTATACAGTTCACAGGTAAATAGCAGAGTATACCTGCAGGCTGGAGTGCGATGGTAAGGATGACTTGTATGCTGTATGAGAACAGCAGGCCTGGCAGGTAACGGAGCACTGTGGTGGATGTTTCCAAGATGGTGAGTAGCCTGGACGCTGTAATGCTGGAGGAACTACAAACACAGCGGCAGGTGAATAATGGATCTGTGCACAGCGTTGAGGCTGCAGCGCTGACAGGATAGGAATACAGCGGTAGATGGAACGCGGCATATCAGTGTGAATGCTGTGATGCTGGTCTGTAGCAGTGTGAAGAAGCTGACAGGTGAGCAATATTCAGCGAAGGATGGTAACTTGCTGGGATCGATGAGGCAATGTGGAGGCAACGGAGTACACAATACAGGATACAGAGAACTCCTGAAGCCTTGAACTGTCCAGGTATGAACTCATTGTTCAGGCAGTGGTTTGAACACTGCAGCTATTTTAAATAGGGAGTGGTCTCTAGCCATTGGACCAGCAGATCAGCTGAGTGAACAGGTGTAATCATAGGGAGACGTCCCTGTGTTGTTTTGAAACAGCCATGGATGAAAGTCTGCACCTGTCAGCAATGCTAAGACCCAGATTCGTGACACTAGTGATAGCTTGAAACAAAGTGCTGCATATTGTCCTTCCATAAAGAGTGTTGGAGTAAAGCAACTGTATAGTCATTCTAGTATACTGAGCCTGCAGCTGTTGCTGTACTCCAACACCACTTCTCATCAGCTGATGTTTAGTCCACTCAGTCTTCCTAGGATGTAGGTACATTTATGTTATTGCACTTTATTTGTAAAAGAGATGGGCAGGTTTACCTTGTTTTCCCTTGTTTGACTGCTTTACTCTGTCCTCTGTTTTTGATTGTGTGCTCTCATCCATGGTGTCCAAGCCTAAAATGAACTCAATCATATATTCAAAAGTTGTGGTTAGTTTAGTTTTTTCCTCAGTATTTAAAACTGTCATCTAGAATGCATCCCACATGCCCTTTGTGTTACTCTCATATCTTAAGTGAATACATTGGTTAACTTATGTTTTTCCTTGCCTGTCTATCTTTCTTATTCCATACTTGGTTAATAATCTCTCGTACTTGTATGTCTGTAGTAATAACCTCCAACAGGTCATGTCTGGATAGTAGTGTCTCAACCTTAAATTTACAGAGATAATTGCCATTAACATGCAGGTAAAGATTGTGGGATAAACTGTAGTGTGACCAGAACAGGTGAACTAGAGAATTAACCAGAGAGATGGTGCACTTCCAAAATAGAGAGGCTACACAGTGATAGCTTAGAACACAGCACCTCCTATGGTCTCCCGAGTATATTGAGCCGGCAGCTGTTGCTGTTCTCTAACATAATGAAGTTAATAGCATAAAAATGGTTGTGAAAATCGGGTGGACCCATCCGAGAGATTTGATATGTCTGCATTTTCTTGAACAATACAAGTTAATAATAGTACGTAGTAAATCAAGGTTTAAGATACAATGTATACATACGCACCCCTCCAGATGCACCTAATGGTATGTAGACTATCTGAGAGAGGGGATTAAATAGCCTATATTTCTACTTCAGGGTCCATAGGGGGTCCACAGGGTTGACCTTGGGGTATAGCTGGATCTGGATCCATGGGCACCACGCAGTTAAAGCTTTAGCTGCTCCCAGGATGCACTTGGGTCCGTCCTCCTCTATACCCCGCCCCCGGCCACAGCACCTCAGTTTGAGTTGGTGCCCGGCCGGAGTCGGGTCACCTGCGCAGGGGGGCTGCAGGAGCAGCCCCCAAAAGCTTTCTATTTTTATTAAAAAAAAAAAAAAAAAGAGCCTGTTAGATTTTTATTTTAAAACAGAGGCTCTAGTGTGACAGCGACGGGCTGTCTATGCAGACGCCAACGCTGCCGCTCTCCTTCCCCGCTGGCGCCGCGACGCCAGTACTGCACTGGGGATCGCGGCGGGAGGCCAGAGTCCGTACTAGCCGGACTCTGGGTCCCTCCCTGGACTGCTGCCGGAGTCGCCGGGGACAAGGTAAGCCGCGAGTCGCCGATTAGCGGCGGCTCGCGGGTTTTGCCTG
This sequence comes from Taudactylus pleione, assembly GCA_031769625.1. Classification (NCBI taxonomy): domain Eukaryota; kingdom Metazoa; phylum Chordata; class Amphibia; order Anura; family Myobatrachidae; genus Taudactylus; species Taudactylus pleione. The sequence goes on along the minus strand of JAUIMM010000324.1, from coordinate 4,952,520 downwards.
CAAATGCAGTCCTTTGCCCCCGGTCCTAGGGGACAGACCGGGGGCCGCTAGCGGTGGCGGCGGGCTCCCCCTCTGAGGAGGAATAACCCGTGGGACCACTAGACCACCAGGGATATATGGCAAGCGGGATGCCGGCAAGCCCTGGGGTTAATATGCTAGCCAGGGGAGGAAGCCTTCCCTGTTTAGCGGCTCCTCCCCTCAGCTCAGCGCGCCTTTCAGCACGGAGTCTGGCGTCGCTGAGCTGCAGATTACTCGGGCCACTCCTCCTCTGAGGTCTCCAGCGGCCATTTTCTCACAGTGGCAGCGCAGATCTTCAGGGAGCACGCGGACCGGTCCCCCTGTGTACCTCTCCCCTGATTAAGGACAGCGTACACAGCACTATAGCCCTCCCAGACACTGAATCTGGGAGGTTGATTGTAGTGTAAAGGTGCAGTGAGTATATCTGTCTGTGCTTATTTTCCGCTTACTGTCAGCTTATACCTATCCCTTTACTTCTCCTACAAGCCCTACAGGTGTGTGGGGGAGGGGCGTTTCTACTGACCTCACTTATATAGATCACGTATTTCTGAGGTCCGTCACATACAGTTGTGTGCTACACAGTGCCGTATTGTGGGCTGTTGTTTAGCACACCGGTGAGTGCGTTTTCTTCTGCCCTGTTGCCAGATATATTTTTTGACTATATAATATATTCTGTCATGTCAGACGAGGAGGTTGAGCGCTCAGTGGCTCCGGTGTTGGCCTCCTGCGGACGCTGTTCTGCAGGAGTAGATAGGGAGGATTTGTCACAGGATGGCCTGTGTAGTCGATGCCAGGTGGCTCCTGGCCCATCCAGACCTTCTCTGGCGCAGGAACCACCGTGGGCGATGTTTTCTCAAGTGCTGGTGTCTATTGCGGACCGTCTGTCGGTCCCGACTGCTCTCCAGCCGACCATCCCCCATTCCCCGGGTGTCCCGCAGTTATTGCGGAGTCCTCCTGGGTCTCAGTCGGTGGGTCCCTATGCGGGGTTGCCTATGTATATACAGGCTTCCCCTGTGCCGCAGCAGCCTGTGGTACCTTTTCAGGCCCCTATGGTGACTCCTCCACCCTGGGTGGATGTGCTCTCCAACTCCGTGCAAAATTTGGCGGCCGCTTCCTCGGCTTTTCAGTCAATGTTGCAGACTGACATGCCTTCTAGGATTTCAAAACGCCCACTCATGACACGGGCTGCTCAGGTATCGGACTCAGAGGGTTCCTCAGATGATGGGGAGGACCCTGATGACACTGACTCGGACGCCTCGGTCCAGGAAATGGATACCAAGTCGTCCATTAATGGGCGAGCACTAGTTAGGGCGGTGCGAGCTATTCTTCTTATAGAGGATGAGGCACCGGTTCCTAAGTCGAAGTTTCCTAGTTTCAAAAAAACTAAGGTGGCTTCTGCTGTGTTTCCCCTGTCGGATCAGTTGACGGATCATATGGCGGTAGCTTGGCAGACGCCCAGTAAGAGATTCCTTCCTCAGAAGCGGTTGGCTTCTAATTACCCCTTCCCTGAGGCACATTGTAAAAAATGGGAAACTCCACCGGCGGTGGATTCCCATGTCACCCGTTTAACTCGGGGCGCCACCTTACCATTACCGTCGATATCCTCGCTGAAGGATCCCACGGACAGGAAAGTTGAGACTTGCTTAAAGTCTATTTACTCCCTCTCCGGGGCGGTGGCCCGACCGTCCATGGCCATCTCCTGGGTGGCCAAGGCCATTGAGGGGTGGGCCAATGCATTGGAAGATACCTTCCCGGACGACGCTCCGGATGTCCAGCGGGCGTTGTTGGGACAAATGAGGGACGCTGCTTCTTACATTGGAGAAGCTTCTTTAGATGCTAGTCTGCTGACCTCGCGGGTATCGGCTGCAGCGGTGTCTGCCCGCCGATCCTTATGGTTGCGGTCCTGGAGAGCGGACTCTGATTCAAAGAAAGGTCTGGAGGCCTTACCTTTCAATGGGGAATTACTATTTGGTCCGGACTTGGACAAAATAGTGGACACCCTGGCTAAATCCAAGTCGGCCTTCCTCCCTTCGGCGGCACTGCCTGCTAAGGTTCGGAGTTCGGCTTTTCGTTCCTTTCGGGTTCAGGGTAAGGCGAAAGGTCAGTCCTTCCCGAGACAGTCTGCGAGTAAGACGGCCTCTAAACCCAAGAAGCAAGCCTGGAGTGCTCGGCGCCCTTCTTCCAAGCAGGAAGATAAACCTGCGGCCTGATGGGACGGGCCTCCCTCTGGGGGACCTCAGAGTGGGAGGCCGACTTCTTCTATTTGCCCAGTGCTGGCACAATACCACCACGGATGCCTGGGTTCGAGAAGTGGTCTCCCAGGGGTACGCCCTGTCTTTTCGGCACAGACCACCCCACCAGTTTTTCTGCACAAGTCCTTCTCAGGACAAGACCAAGGCGTTACAGGTTCAGGAGGCTATAGAGTCCTTGCTGAAAGCAGGGGTCATTGTTCCCGTTCCTCTATCACAACGAGGGACGGGGTATTATTCGTCTCTGTTTCTGGTGCAGAAACCCAATGGTTCTCATCGCCCTATCCTCAACTTGAAGTCTCTGAACAAATTCCTCAGAGTTCCCAAGTTCAGGATGGAACCGGGGGATTACATGGTGTCCCTGGACATCCAGGACGCCTACCTCCATGTTCCGATAGCATCTTCACACCAGCGGTATCTGAGGTTCGCTATCCTTCAACACCACTATCAGTTCCGGGCGCTACCCTTTGGTCTCTCCACGGCACCGAGGGTGTTCACGAAGATTATGGCGGTCATGGCCGCACATCTTCGGAACCAGAATGTACGGCTGCTGCCGTACCTGGACGACCTCCTGTTGCTGGCGAGCTCTCCGGAGGTACTGCTTCAACATCTCCACCTGACGATCGCTTGCCTGCAAGCACACGGGTGGTTGATAAATTGGAAAAAGTCCTCCCTGATTCCATCACAGCGGATGGTTCATTTGGGAGCCCTGCTGGATTCGCGTCAGCAAAGGATCTTCCTGACTCCGGAGAAGGTCGCCTCCCTACAGCTGCGGATACGCAGTTGCCTGAGCCGTTGCCGCCTGTCGGCCCATTCGGCTATGAGAGTTCTGGGGTCCATGGTGTCGACATTCGACATGGTGGAATTTGCCCAGTTCCATTCCCGGCCCCTGCAGGGGCTGATTCTATCAGAATGGAACGGGTTACCTCACCGGATCCGCTCTCAGGTGCTGGTGTTGTCTCCGGACGTTCGGCTATCTTTGGCTTGGTGGCTTCAGACAGCTCATCTGGTCGAGGGGCGCCCATTTTGGATCCCGGACTGGGTCCTGCTCACGACGGATGCCAGTCTCCGGGGTTGGGGGGCAGTGACCGGCTCTTTGTCGCTTCAGGGTCGTTGGTCAGCGGAAGAAGCACTTCTCCCCATCAACATCCTGGAACTGCGGCAATATACAGGGCCCTGCAGTCGTCCGGCCCCGCTCTTCACGGAAGGGCGGTACAGGTGCAGTCCGACAACGCCACCACGGTGGCGTATATCAACCACCAAGGCGGAACTCGCAGTCAGGCAGCGATGTCGGAGGTGTCTCGTATCCTGACTTGGGCGGAGGGTCACATTCCAGCGATCTCGGCGGTCTTCATCCCCGGAGTCCTCAATTGGGAGGCGGACTTCCTCAGCCGTCACGACATGCATCCCGGGGAATGGTCGCTTCACCCAGAGGTGTTTCAGCTACTCGTGGACAGGTGGGGACTGCCGGAGCTGGACTTGATGGCCTCCCGTCACAATCACAAGTTGCCCGTTTACGGGTCAAGGACAAGAGACGCAGGTGCAAGTCTGGTGGACGCGCTGTCGGTGAAATGGACGTTTCACCTGGCATATCTGTTTCCTCCGATATCCCTGCTTCCTCGGGTTCTGCGGAAATTCAAGCAGGACGGCGGCATGCTCGTGCTGGTAGCTCCGGCGTGGCCCAGACGTCCTTGGTACTCCGATCTCAGGAGCCTCTCCATCGACGCTCCGTACCTTCTTCCTCAGCGTCGGGACCTGTTGTCTCAGGGGCCCTGCCTTTACCCGGATCTGGGTCGGCTGTCTTTGACGGCGTGGCTCTTGAGACAGCCGTCTTGAGGTCTCGGGGCTTCTCCAGTTCGGTTATTGGTACCATGCTCAGGGCACGCAAGCCTGCTTCAGCACGGATTTATCACAGAGTGTGGCACACTTACTTTCAGTGGTGTGAGTCCAGACATTATGATCCTCAGGTGTTCCGAGTTTCTAGGATCTTGGAATTTCTTCAGTCAGGATTGGATCTCGGCTTACGCCTTGCATCTCTGAAGGTTCATGTGTCCGCCTTGTCCGTGTGGTTTCAACGGCGGATTGCAATACTACCAGACGTTCACACCTTTTTCCAAGGTGTTCTCAGGATCCAGCCTCCCTTTGTGCCTCCTGTGGCTCCTTGGGACTTGGCGGTGGTGCTACGGGTCCTGCAGGGTCCTCCGTTTGAGCCTCTTGAGGCGGTGGAGCTCAAGTGGCTGACATTTAAGACGGTTTTTCTCCTGGCAATTGCTTCGGCCAGGAGGGTGTCTGAATTGGGGACGCTTTCCTGTCGCCCTCCTTTCCTGATTTTTCACCAGGACAGAGCGGTGCTCCGCACTCGTCCTGAGTTTTTGCCCAAAGTGGTCTCGAAGTTCCATATTAATCAGGAACTTGTTGTGCCAGCTTTTCAGTCCCCTGATCTTTCAGCTGGTGAGACTTCCTTAGATGTGGTCCGGGCGCTTAGAATTTATGTAGACCGGACGGCTTCGGTTAGGAAGTCTGATTCCTTGTTTATCCTCTTTGGTTTTCACAAGAGGGGTTGGCCTGCCAACAAACAAACGTTAGCCCGTTGGCTTCGTTCCGTTATTTGTGAGGCTTATGCACAGGAGGGCTTACCTGTGCCAGCCTCTGTTAAGGCTCATTCCACTCGTTCTGTGGGTCCCTCTTGGGCTGCTAGACGTGGCGCTTCTGCTTTTCAGCTGTGTAAGGCGGCCACTTGGTCTTCAATTCAAACGTTTTTGAGGTTCTATGCGTTTGACACCTTTGCCTCTCAGGATGCATCCTTTGGGCGCCGGGTACTCCTTTCAGCACAGGAGCGTCCCCGCCCTTAGTTGTACTGCTTTGGGACATCCCCAAGGTCAACCCTGTGGACCCCCTATGGGACCCTGAAGTAGAAAACAAGAGATATGGTAAGAACTTACCTTTGTTATCTCTGTTTCTACGAAGTCCATAGGGTCCACAGGGCGCCCGCCCTGATGCACCTGGCTTCAAATGGGCTGTGTGGCTGGTCACCGGTTTTCCGTCTCCCATTTCTGTGAGTATGGTTTCTTGTGTGTTCCAGTCTTCCTTTTCTCTGTTTAGTCTCCTCCTCCGGCCTTGGCTGCTTACCAACTGAGGTGCTGTGGCCGGGGGCGGGGTATAGAGGAGGACGGACCCAAGTGCATCCTGGGAGCAGCTAAAGCTTTAACTGCGTGGTGCCCATGGATCCAGATCCAGCTATACCCCAAGGTCAACCCTGTGGACCCTATGGACTTCGTAGAAACAGAGATAACAAAGGTAAGTTCTTACCATATCTCTTGTTTTTGTTATATTATATGTAATTGCTAATAGTTATCTCTGTATTACAAGCCTAAAAAGTAATGACTAGAAATGGTTTTCCCACAAGATTATTTCTAGGATAAAGTGATAGCAGTGACTTACATTCCTAATGTACTGGAACATTTGGTGTCCCCTGCATAGAATTTATTCACCTATGGATAAAAAAATTTTCCCGCAGCTCAATAATCATTTGGTTTACTAACTAGGTGAATAAACATTAGCATTAAAAACCTTAAACATTAACACACAGGGCCGTATTCAATTAGTTTCGCACCCGCAATACTTTTTCGCATGCCATACTTTTCGCCTACATTGCGTGTTTTGCATGCTGAAAAGTATCGGGCGCGCTCCCGCTATTCGCCGTATTCAATTAGGACACAAAAACGGCACCCGGCAAAACTGAAACAGGCGATAAGTCGTGTCAAAAATGGGAAACTCAGCCTGACACCCCCCAAAAGAAGCACTAACATTGGAGATCACTATAGATGCTCCCGATTAGCCCTAATGAAGGTATTTAGGGTACTTAAGTTGTGACAATTGATACCAATCAGCGCATTAACACAAGTAGTGAAGAATAGCATTAAGCAGTTTTTTGTGTGAAAATAACTACTCCCAGCTAATTTGGGGTACTTGAAAATGGGTGCTAGCATATTTTTAAGTTGCTAAAGTGAAGTTTTAAATCACGTGTAAAAACCACCTGCCGCAAGCACCTGCTTTAAAAAGAACACCTGTCCCGTACTTGGGGACCCCCCAGAAGTCTATTTCGCTAGTTTTCAAGATTGTGCCCCAACTTTGCACTTTTTCGCCCCCAAAATGACAGTACTTTTTTGGGGTGTTCTAAAGTATTTTTCTTTATTTTTTTACACAGTTTATCTTTGGGGGGTTTCCTGAAGTTTGCACCCCAAAATCGCAATTCTGCACTTTTTTCCGCCTGCTATTAATGGGCCAAACTTTTCCGTCGATTACATTGCATTGACTTTTTGCGTACGCGAAAGTCTTTGGAATTGAATATGGAGGAAACTTTCCGCCTGGCGAAATGACGTCATCCACGATACTTTTTTGCGGATTCTAACTTTTCGCCTCTAATTGAATACAGGCCATAGTGATAATAAGGTGTAAAATAAACTTTACTGTTTAATATGTAGTTTGTTTTGTTTTCTTAATTGAGTCGTTGTGTTTCATATACAAAAGGCAGCTCCACTAAACTAATCATATAAGTAAAATCCATCTTATTAATACACCATATAAAGAGATATACATAAACAGGTTTTTTTTTTGGGGGGGGGGTGGCATTTCAGGGCCACTTGCATGCTATTCTATCAATGCCCAGTCCTGTGATCATTGTGACTGGCAATATTTGAAATGAAAATATTGAGAGGGAATAAGCTGTGCCTCATGAAACTTCCAGCCATGCCTCCATGTGCAAAGCATAGGCGACACCACGTTGATGGAGCCAAAGTACAGGATTGTTCTGCCGTATCATATTGGGGCATATTTGTTCCAGTATTGATCCCAATGTTTGGCCATATATCACATCATCACATGAGAGGTGACTGGGGTGAAGCATTACACATCTTATTATGTCTATTACAAGGTAACAGACCCTTGTTTATGTTCTCTATACAATGATGCCAGTTCCATACTCCTCGGTTATTCTCAAACATCGAAATATTTTTGCAAAATGGGTTTCAGATCTCAACCTCCATAAGTGTAAATCTTGTTCCTGATAATGTGCAACTCACAAAGGTGGCTGCTGAAATTCTAATAAACATCTATGATAGGATATGTTTGAGATGCAAATTTTATTTAAGTTGATTCCCATTAACGTGGGAAACACAGGACAAGTGAAAGGAGTAAAATCTACATATTCGTAATTGCGAGGGCGAAGCAAGAAGTCTGCTCAGTGACTGTGTTAGGTGCTTACATTTACAAAAGAAAGTGTCTTACCGTAGGTGATAAGGAAATGTAAACAATTAGCAGGTAAAGGGCACTCACACAGGCAGACCGTGCGGTTTAATGGGGAAAAAAACTATTAAAACGCTATGTAAAATCTAAAGATAAATCACTGCATTGATTTTGAAAGGTTCTGTATTAATATATGAAGGTGTGATCCAAGTCACGTGGCACATTTTAAAAATGTTCCATGGTGAAATATAAAGCTGTTAGCGCTCCTTGCTATGAACATCACCCCATTCATTCACTCTTATCACAAGCTGAAGAGAAATGTCCTTACAATGGCCTTTTGGTGCATGACAGCTATTCCCAGTGCACCTGCACATTTTTTTCTTCCTTTTTAAACATATCCTTTAGGACTTTCACCAGGCCAACCTCATTACTTGTGAAGACCAGTATATATTCAGCATCGGCGAAAGACAGGCAAAGCTTTAACGAGAAGCAATAACCATCTCTGTCTGAAAGATAACATCAAGCTACAGAGATTATTTGTTTAATCTTACATTGACATCACTGTTGTGTCTGAATTTCTAACATTCTTCTAGCTGTAACCCTTGTGCAGTTAACGAGACGTTTATTAGCGTATGTGCGCCGATTTTTGCATAGCAAAATGTTTGTCAGTTTGTTTTTCCTGTCCACCTGTCTATACTAAACCTTTTGTCAGACAACATGGTTTCACAAACACGGTAGCTGGAAAGACACAAGAAACATACATGTCAAAAAAGGCCACTGTCCTAAATTAATCACACTCCATGATTAAGGACATAGAACGCTGCGATGTCTATTCAGTCTGTGTGTACCCATGCGGCTTGTGACTTTTTGTGGTTTTTTTTTCTGTTCTGAAGATACATTTATGAGACAATCCCCTGACTTTCCTACAAGGAACAGAGGGTCTGATTCAGACCCGCTCGCAAGCGGGTCGATGGTGGCCCAGTGCGCACGCGCAAAAAGCACTTGCTCCGGCGCTCGCATCCAAAAGGGGCAGCTGTCGATGTTGATCGACAGCTGCCCTGTTTGGAAGGCGGGGAAGGGTGGTGGCTGAGCAAACGGAGGCGTTCCTGCAGGAACGCCTCCGTTTGTGGGCGGCCCTACTGACATCACTAGTGATGTGAGTAGGTGGACTTTCTGCTCTAATAGTGCAGGAAGTCCACTGGGGCTTGCGGCAACGAGACGTCACAGCTATGCGAGCGGCAAAGAGGCCGCAACAAAAAATAAAACACACACGCCCTGATTCAGAGCGAGCGCTCGCTTTTTGCGAGCAGCTCTGAATCAGGCCCAGAGCCTCTTGGTCTTATAGCTCCTGGCACGGCTCTGCCTTTAATGTAAAAGTATATGTTAACATGCTATAAATATCAGTTTGATTATAATTCAGATCTAATTTATAGTACATTAATTGGTGTTTTTTGTTTTTTTTGGTACAAATCATTCAAAGCAAACATCACTGTTTTATTAAAGTAAAAAATAAAATTGGAATTGAAAAAAAACCCAATAGATGATTCAACCCAAAACTTTAAATTCTGTTTTGGATGGATAGTATAAATAAAACCCAATACCTTGGCTCCAGGATTCAAACTGCTCATTGCCTCTAACATAGTCCAGCCTGCGTCTGTGATGTCCGCATTGCACTCTTCGCTCCTTATTTCCCATGCTTGTGTCATACAGGCATTGAGAACACATTGCCTTAAGGAGGAAGGGAGGCAGTGGCAGGCGTGTTTATGATAGGGGGAGACATGGTAAAGAGCTTCAACAATAGATAGACCATAGGTAAGTAACCTTTAAGAGTATTTGAGCGAAAATTGAATTTTCAGTTGTGTGTGAAACTCTCTTTTAATAACAAATATATCTAAAAAATCTGCATATTTAGCATTATTCATGTTAGAAGTCGTGGATTAAATTCAGGTGTATGGTTTGGGGTTACACTAAGTATGTTGAAATAAATGCATGAATCATGGCAAATTATAGGGTTTTTTTCCTTATACAATTAGCTCGTTCTGACCTATTGTCTGCTTATAGCATCTTCAGAATTTAATTTATATCTCTAAATGGTCAATTTAAAAGGCCATTAAAGATAATGGATAATCTCTGCCAAGTATGCCGCCATCACCAAATACTCCACTCTCCATAACAGCCCATTCCAAGCATGAACCCTGTAAGTCATTAAATTCCCTTATGCTACCAAAACAGACCTTACTCGCCTTGGAAGAAAAAAAAATATTTAACATTCACTAGGATAGAGTAAAAAATAAAATAAGGAATTCACAACAAACCTAACACATTGCAAAACAGTTTTTTTAGGTTTGTGTTTGGGAATGCTATATTTTTGCAGGCCACAAACAATCCTTCTCTCTTCCTTTGCAACCCTTTATTACTCTTAGCAGTTACATGTATAGGCCACATTTTTATTTATTTATATATATACTACAACAACTCGTTCAATCCACACATGCAGAGAAATCAAACCATAGATGTCCATAAATTTAGTTATGTGTAATAATGTGAAATGACACAGGGAAAAATTGAACACATTAAGAAAGGGAGGTGCAAAAAGGAATGGAAAGCCAAGACACTAGCTGAAATCTATCAGTAATTAGAAAGCAATCCTGCCCCTTTTCAGTGCAAATTATTATAACCTGGTTCAGTCCCAAATGATGGCCTATGAAAAGGTGTCTCATTACCAAAGTGTCACACAAGAAACATCTCCTGATGGGTAAAAGCAAAGAGCTCTCTCAAGACCTTCACAACCTTATTGTTGCAAAACATACTGATGGCTTTGGTTACAGAAGGATTTCTAAACTTCTGAATGTTGCAGTGAGCACTGTTGGGGTCATAATCCGGAAGTGGAAGGAACATCATTTCACCATAAACCGGCTACTACCAGGTGCTCCTCGCAAGATCTCTGACAGAGGAGTGAAAGAATTATCAGAAGAGTTATCCAAGAGCCAAGGACCACTTGTGGAGAGTTTCAGATAGACCTGGAATTAGCAGGTACAATTGTTTCATAGAAAACAATAAGTAATGCACTCATCAGCCATGGCTTGTATGCGCGCTCACCACGCAAGACTCCACTGCTGAAGAAAAAGAATGTTGAAGCTTGTTTAAAGTTTGCTGCACAACATTTGGACAAGCCTGTGAACTACTGGGAGAATATAGTCTGGTCAGATGAGACCAAAATTGAAGTCTTTGGATGTCATAATACACACCATGTTTGGAGGAGAGATGTCACTGCCCATCACCCCAAAAACACCATACCAACAGTGAAGTTTGGAGGTGGGAACATCATGGTGTGGGGCTGTTTTTCAGCATACAGTACTGGTATACTTCATTTGTTTGAAGGAAGGTTGAATGGAAAAATGTCCCAAGACATTCTTGATAAAAGTCTGCTTCCATCTACCGGGATGCAGGAGATAAAATGAGGGTGGACATTTCAGCAAGACAATGATCCCAAACACACAGCCAAGGACACTCTCAATTGGTTTCAGAGAGAGAAAATAAAGCTGCTAGAATGGCCCAGTCAGTCACCTGACTTGAATCCAATTGAAAATCTAAGGAAAGAACTAAAGATTAGAGTTCATAGAAGAGGCCCACAGAGCCTTCAAGTTTTGAAGAATGACTGTGTGGAAGAATGGGCCAAAATCACACCTGAGCAATGCATGCGACCAGTTTCTCCATACAGGAGACATCTTGAAGCTGTCATTACCAATAAAGGCTTTTGTACAAAGTATTAAATAAATTTCAGTAAGCGTGTTCAATACTTTTTCCCTGTGTCATTTCATATTATTACAAATAACTTAATTTATGGACATCTATGGTTTGATTTCTTTGCATGTGTGGATTGCAGGGGTTGTTGCTGATATAGCAAAGTAAGTTGGTACTAAAGTAAGTTCCTGGGGTTTGCAGTTTTTTTAACTATATAATAACGATAAAGTAAAATCTTTATTCCATGAAAGCTGTATCCCTCCTGAAATACATTTAGATTTTAGTTACTTAGACTTTGAAATTAATTTAAAAAAAAAAAAGTTACTCCTGGAGAAGCCACCAGCAAATAAAGCTTTTGGTCATTGAGGTTCAAATTACTTTTGGTATTTATTAAAAGGAGAAATTGATTTGGAGAACTGCTAAAGACCCTTTCCTATGAAACTGTATACAACCAGTTTTAATGACTCCCTTAATTTTAATAGCTCACATTAGAGGAAAAATAATGTAATGGTTTACATTTTTAATAGTAATGTTCCATTTAAATGTCAGGGTTTTTTCAGTTAAGAATATACATAATATGCATTTTATGTTATTTTTCCTGGAATGGTGGAAATGTGACATCAAAATATTGGCTAAGCTACAGTAACAATTACAAAGAAAAGGTAAAAATTGCTTTACTTTTGGTATTCTCCAGACTGAGGGCTTGATCCAGTAAGGTGTGAGTTCCTTGCACCCGCAAGTAAGTGCGGCTGTATGCCACACTTACAGTACCTCCGGACTCGCACACATTTCTGTTAGCAGCCCCATGGATAGTTCTGGAGTTAAGTGAACAAACCTTCTGCGGTGCTTGCCTTCGTTGCGCGTGCTCAGGAACCAAGCGTAAAAGTACAGGTGACGCAGAGCCATCTGCATTTTGAGTGCCTCTCCACTTACTACTGAAGAGGTGTCCTCTCTGCAAAGCTCAGTGAAGGCATGTCAGTACATCTACAGGCCATGTAGAATTGGACATAATCCTGTTTTTCGCCAAGTACAGTATACTCTGGTGCAAGTGCACACTAATGAAGATGACAAGTACAAAACCAAGTTTACAGATAGGGGATGGGTGCATTGTTAAGATGCGTACAACTTTTTCTTGCAGTGAATATACACATTTTCTTCTATGCACGCGATGCAGAATCATTTGAACTTACCAGCATCAGGCTGATAATGCATAGTCACTCATATCCCTTTCAGACATTTCGAGATTCCCGGGAATTTGGCCTGCCTCAACCAAATTCCCGGGTAGCCGCGTCTGTCTGAAAGGTATCTACCCGGGAACACGTTCCCGGGTAGCCGCCCCTTCCATCGACCAGGGTTTTTCCCGGGACTTAAGTCCCGGGAAATTACCCTGCTTCTGTCTGAATGGTGCTACCCGGGCAGCACCAAGCAGCTTTTACATGGAGGTGACAGCGCAGACCGTCCTATAGGACGCTCAGCGCTGCTGCTCACCACCCCCAGCGCCGGCCGGCTATGTACACAGAGAACCCCAGCCGGACGGTGGGGACACCCGCCGGCGGGTCTCTGCAACAGTGGGCCGCCCGCCACGCCGGTCACTGTGTCAGTGACACAGGACCCCAGCCGGACGCCGGGGACACCCGCGCTGGAGACTGCCGACTGGTCTCAGCCATAGCGGGCCACCCGCACTCCCGCTGGACCACCAGGGAATTAAAAGAAATAATAATAATAAAAAGTCTGCATTATGATTGGCATTATGATGACATCATCAGCAGCAGCAGCAGCCAGAAAGGGGATAGGCTAGGAGGAGCAGACGGCAGAGAAGAGGCAGGTAAGTAGAAAAACCCTGCTCTTGTCTGAAAGGTCTACCTGGGAATTTCCTGGGTAGACACTGTAGTGTGAAAGGGGGGTCTTGACCGAATACCCGGGAATTTGCACAGGAGAAATTCCCGGTTCTGATCAGGAAATTTCCCGGGTTATATATCTAAAAGGGGTATTACACCTTACTGTGGCAATGATACATATCTGTGAAAGAGGTTTAGTAACAATGTGTTGTCTAAAAGCATCGGTTTACAGTTTCTGGACTCCTGTTTTCCTGTAATGCATTGCATGTATATTGAGAAGTGGCTTGTTTGGGTGCCCAGAACAAAGTTGCATTTGGTGACATAAAGCTAAAAAAAAAAAAAAAAAAAAACGCAAACACCCATCTAACCTATCTCCATGTGAGACAAAATTTGTCAACATTTGTTTTATTTTAAACAGTATTTGTGTTCAATAAACAAAAATATCTTCAACCTGCTCTTAGGCAGCAGCCTGGTTCACATCTGAAGTACATAAAGTCTCCATTTGGGCGTGTTCCAAACGGCGCTGTGCTAGATAGGGATCTTATTATTTTCCTGGGTGTCTTGGTGTGTGGAGAATGTATATTCCTTCCAATAGTCATACATGTGGACAACAAGAATAAAGGAGAAACAATTGTGTAATCCTGATATATCCATTGTGCCTTTATATAGGTCCTCTCAAACACATGAAAGTAAGAAGAAACTATCCATGGTGCAGTTTTCTGCTACTATAATAAGATCACACACTCGCTAGTTGTTACACTAACCTAATAAAGGTGGTCATCTTGCATCAATAAGTATCTATGGATGATCTGACTGCACTAACCACAATGGAAACTCATGTACGAATTTCCCAAAAAGATAAAAGATGGACTTGGAAGGCACACTAATAGTGCTTTACCAAAGGTAACATTTATTCAGGACTGCTTTATATACCCAAAATAAATGATAATAATAATGTAGCTGAAAATAATATAATGGATTTTTTCATGTGAAATGAACAAGACCACATGTAAAACACCATCTATTTTTTCACTTTGTGGTTGTATCGCAATGCCACATACGCTTTCTAATAATACATTAAGAAAAAAACTGACCTTTGACAGAGGTGATATAACAAATGTAATTAACTCTAGTGTCATCTGCACAATGTCTCATATCCTCCTCAAAATATGTTCATTCCCCATTATAATTATTGTGACTCTCTGTGTTTAACCTATTAAACTTATCCTTCCATGACATTAGTTAAACACATTGGCGAATTTTAATCCCCGGTAAAATCCTACACCGCAGGGACTGAGTAACCGTAGCAGTGACCTCTCATTTAAAGCGCTTCCTGCTAAATCACAGCTGGACATACAGTCCCAGGGGAGGTTGCAGTCTGAACTGCAATTAGCAGAGAGAGCACCTCCAGTGGGATGCCACTCCCCTGCTATAACGGCAGCCCTGCCTGACTTCTAGGTGCTGTAGCCGATGCAATCCCTAGGGGTCTGGTTTGTGATTTGTGCACATGCGGGGGATTATACCGTGTCTGCACACATTTCTGACTGGCAGACCCCCCCCCCCCCCATTCCCGGTAATAGAGTGTAGGAACCCTTGATTGTTTGACATGTGATCACAGTGAATTGCATTATTCTTATTAGTACAGGTTGAGTCTCTCATATCCAAATATTCCGAAATATGGAATTTTTTTTTTTAGCATGACTGAGATGGTAAAACCTTTGCTTTTTAATGGTTCAATGTACATAAAACTTTGTATAAGGCACAAAATTATCACAAATATTGTAGAAAATTACCTATAAGCTGTGTGTATAAATCATATTAATCATAAATTAATTTCATGTATGTACACATACTTTGTTTAAGCTACAAACTTATTGAATATATTGTATAAAATGACCTGCAGGCTGTGTGTATAAGGTGTATATAATACATAAAAGCATTCTGTGTTTAGGTTTGGGTCCCATTCCCAAGATATCTCATTATTGTATGCAATTATTCCAAAATACGGAATATTCCGATATCCAAAATACCTCTGGTCCCAAGCTTTCTGGATATGGGAGAGTTGACCTGTATACTGAAGAGATGACATCACTAAATAATGTCCATAACTATGTGTGTGTGATATATATATATATATATATATATACACACATACACACACGCACACACGATGATGATACCCAAATCTACCTCTCCTCCCCTGACCTATCTCCGTCCATCCTTTCAGGTGTCTCCAACTGCCTATCTGCCATCTCCGGGATGTCCCAGAGCTTCCTGAAGCTTAACATAGTCAAGACAGAATTGTGTTTTCCCCTTCCAGGGTTCTTCCATCTCTCTTCCTCTTTTTATTGATAACCTCCTCCTTTCTTCTGTACCTTAATTCTGCTGCCTCCGTGTTAGCCTTGACTCCACTCTCCTTCACTCTCCACGTTAAGGCTACCCCTCAATCTTTCCATTTACAGCTCTGGAACATCGCCAGAATCCAACCCTTCCTTACCCCCGGTGCCACCAAACCTCTAATTCACGCTCCTAGAATTTCCTATTGTACCTCCTCCTCTCTGATCTCACTCTCCCTTGCCTCTCCATACTTCAGTCTATTCTCAACAATGCTGCTCATCTGGTTTTTCTATTTGCCGCCTTGTGTTTGCAACCTGCTTCACTGGCTCCCTAGTGAAGTATATTAAAATCTGTATTTTTTTTTTATTATGTCACTCTTTTTATAACTCCGCCCATGCTTTAATACCAGTTTTGGTCTTTATTCTAGCCTGGCAGTATTACAATGGAACATCTTATAAAGGTGTGCCTGCAGACTTACTGCTGATTTAGCTATTACTGCTATTGCTATTACTTGTATGGATGGTAAACTGAGCTTACATTGCAAATCTAACCCTGAACACTGAATTCAGGAGCAGCTATATGACAGTGACAGAATGTCATTATTCCATAGACTTATAAAGGGCAGATATTTGCTCCCTTAATTCGAAACCTGGCAGCGGTTTTATTTTTTTCCATGAAGTTCACCCTATGACAAGTTGCCATATTTTAAAACCAAACACTCATTTTCAACAGCTTTTAGAAGTTAATATTGTTTGACAAGTATTGGATAAAGGGATTAGGTGCTTGTTCTGGTTTATTGCTGAGAGTAAGAAATCAGTCTGGATGTGGGATGCTTAGAACGTGCAGTGAGCAAATCCAGCAAGCAGACAACGTTATAACAGAGCAAGGAAAGGCCACAAACATGGCTGAATAAGACATATTTTACACTTCTCAGAAACAGAAAATCCTAGACTTGAGATGTAAAATTAATTAGAAGTCTAATATTTCTCCTACCCCAACAAATGTCATTCCAAAATATCTCTGTTTTGTTTAGGCTTGAAACGAATGAATAAGTGTATTTAAACTGAGGTAATGTTTGTGGAATAGAAGATAAATCCATCTAAAAGTAGTACTTAAAATATCGCAGCATCAGCAAGTGAATATTTTGCGAGAAAGCATTAATACGGTTTTATTTTTTATACTCTTAAATGGGATCCATATGCGATGAAACAACTACATCAGACATGATTATTAATTACTTTAACCAGCAATTTACAATTCTTATTTCTGATTTTATCAAATCGTTCACCAGCAACCGATTTATCACCATTCTAAAGCCAAATATGTAGTATATTGATTCAGTATAGTTCCTTTATGTATTATTTAGCTGAATCGATTTGATCTATTTTATCACTATAGCATTCTGTTTTTCTTTGTCATAACAATTAGTTTAATAGTTTATAGAGTACTGGAATATAAACCAAAAGTAGATGGTGTTTGTGTCCAAGCGTTTTTAAACCTAAAATGCAACGTGATTTAAAACTTGGTAGCCTTCAAATATAAAATACCCTACTGTACTTGCAAGTTTTAATCTATAACTGATACATTTTGGCTCCTGGAAGTGTAATTATTTATTAACCACACCCAAAACAAAACAATTGACTTTAGTGCATTAAAATAATCTACATTTTACTATTTTCTGATGTTTATAATGGTCCAAGCAGGAGATCCTCCCGCCTACTCAGTTAGACCTTGTTTTGTTGCCAAAGCCCGATATCAGCAGATCGCCCCGATAATTGTAGTGTGTGGCCGACTGAGGGCTAAATATTGATCGGTCGGGCATGCTGGATCATCCAGCATGCCCATATGATGTGAGATCTGCAAGTTAAAATGTTGGCGGCATCAGGCAGTATTTGCCCATGTGACGTGTACTATGACGCTGCGTCTTAATTATGCACACCTCTGAAACACCGTTAAGACGCTCAGGCACGCCTGTGTTCGCACTACAACTCCCCCGTTTCCCCCGACCATCCCGTTACCACCCACAAACTGCTTCTCCTGTCACTCATTCTAGCCAGGTTACTGCGCAGCGAGCGAACGCTTCCCGATCACATGGACTAGTTCGCGCACTGCGATGCATGCGCAGATTGCAAACATCGGCAGGCTGCGTGCGAACACAATCGGGCGCACAATCCTAACTGCATATTTCCAGTTTGTCTCTTGTTGCAGCCATGTGACCTGTAATTTGTTTTTGGTTTTTTTCAGTCTTTTGCAAAATGTTTTGTGCGCAATAAATCTTCATTTTGCTACTTTTACTACTAAGATTTGTTATTAAAGTGGACAGGATCTGCAATGCTTTGAATAAACTAATTTCTTATGGTTCACTTCATGATTTTAGATACTCAGAGGAGGTTGTACCTCGGCACCCATGCCTGAAACTTATTAGCAACTGTGAACAGATGCTTTCCAGCCACACATCTCGTCGCCTGATAACAATGGAAAAGGTGAAGGAGTTTGAGGTAAGAGTACTGTGACAGGGCTGGAGCTGGTGAAGGGACGAAGTTTCACATTTTCATCTTACAGAACTGCTGAAAGTAAGCATGTTTATTTCTGTCCTATTTTTTTCATTCTGCTTCAAACTATAGGCAGTATTCAGTTAGTTTCGCAACCGCGGAAAAGTTGCGCCTGCCGGACTTTTCGCCGACATCGCGTGTTTTGGACATGGAAATTTATCGTGCTCGTCCCCACTTTCTGCTCTATTCAATTCCAAAACAGGCGCAAGCGGCAAATGCAGAACAGGCGGAAAGTACTGTCAGACTTGGGGAAATCAGCCTTACCCCCCAAAAAGATGCACTAACATTGGAGATGAATGTAGAAGTGTTCCAATAGCCCTAATGAAACTAATTGGGGTACTGAAGTTGTTTAAAATCCTTGTTATTGGCGTCCTTGCAAAAATGGTGAAGAATGGCATTAAGCAGTATTTTTAGGTGAAAATAAGTAGTCCCATCAAGTTTGGGGCGCTTGACAATGGGTACTAGCATATTTTAATGTCTCTAACATGACGTTTTATAAAAGTGAAATTCCTATATCATACAAGCACCTGCAATCCCCAAAACACTTGGCCCCTTCTTAGAGCACCCCCAGAAGCTTATTTCGCTAGTTTTTGAAGTTGTCCCCCCACTTTTGTCTTTTTTGCCCCCAATTTCAAAGGCGTTGTTTGGGGGATCCTGGAATTTTTTCATTTTTGTTTGGGAGAATTGTCCTTTGGGGGGGTGTACCAAGGGTTTTGAGTGGTTTCCCAACATCTGCACCCCAAAATAATATAGATTTTACACTTTTTTTTTCACCTACTATTCTGTGGAGAAAAAGTATTGCCTGTTTCAGTGCATTGACTTTCTGCATAGACGAAAACGGAATGTATTTGAATACGGAGTAAAAAAAGGAGAAATTATCGCTAAAAACCACGCAAAAACGGCTTCTAATTTAATACGGCCCTATGCCTCATTTTGTCAGATGAGATCATAAATTCACACCTCTCCTCCACTGACAGCGTACCATAGCTTATACAGACAACATTGCATCTCTGTACCTCTACTATGAAACAGTCTATGTGGTTGGCTCAATCAGTAACGATGTGCTGCAGAATATTCGACTGCACACATATTTGTCCATTATGTTTGGAGGAACATCGCTAGTTTTCCTGCCCACCTATATGGGATGTGCTTAAAAGCCGGCTACAGATGTATCCACATACACCTATCCTCATATCGCACCCAGTAGCCCTGTTTGATGCACCGCGGACTTTGTGATGCATCTACGTCATGTGATTTACCCTTTCATATATGCGTCTTCCTCTGCTGCTTTCTATCAATTATTTAGCAACAAAAATACTAATCCTAAATACTTAATACACTACTAGCAAATTAAGACACAATTTTCAGGAGAAAGTAGTAATCTGGGTAAATAGGAAAAATATAGTTATTCCACACATTGGTATGCTTACTCTGCTACCTTTATATCCATTGCTTTGTACTTTGCACACTATTACCTACTTATAAGCAAATTAATCTACAAAATTCAGGAGAAAGTACTTATAATGAAAGAGTGTGTATTAGAAAAATGTTTATTTCGAGCAGTCTGTCTTCTCTCATACACGGCAAAAATCCACCCCCCACCCCAACACTTTAACTGATGAAACCATTACCATTGGTAACAAGCACAGTGACGTTTAATCAATACGGTCAGTGGTAACATTTACCCAACACCGTTTTGCTTCATTTCACACGCCTAAGGCAGCGGTTCTCAAACTGGGGGTCACGACCATCTCAGCATGAGGTCGCAACTCACCCACAGCAAGTTAAAATGCCTGGACCAGTCCCACTCCCTGGCGGTCGGTGCAATGTTAATTCTCAGAGGTACGCCTGCATCAGCAGTCCCCCGCCAGCTCCTCCTCCGCGCACTGTGATTGACACCCATGAGATGCGAAGGGTGTCGGGAGGGATCTGATTGGCGTTAGCACTTGGACGTTATCTGAAGATGGCGTTATCCACCACTTGGTACATACAGTATGAGAAGTGCGGTCAGAACCCCGAAAACAGCATTTTTGGGAGTTTGAACGCATTTCTCTCATTGCTGCATACCGCCCCAGATCGTAAAAGGAAAAAAAAAAAAAGCGTGTTACCTATAAATATATATAGGGCATTGTTCTGCGGTAACTTGCTGGGGTCCTGTAAAAAAAAAAAAAAATTTGTCAGACAGGGTCCCAGAGCAAAATAGTTTGAGAACCCCTGGCCTAAGGAATAGCTACATGGATTCTGTTATCTGAACAAACATGATTACAGCAGTGGATTTAACATTACTTTTAGATTAATGCCATGACTATCTCTATCAAAGAGCTGCTTTTTGTGCAGAGTATTTGGTTTATACACACTTTGCAACTGCCCTTTAAGCTAAACTCTGACAAGGCTCTTTGAGGGCTCCAATTGTGAACTGCTGACAGGTAGAGATGAAACTGATATATAGGTCAAGAAGTTTATCAATATGGATTTTTTTTCCTCCTGGATATCTGAAAGGCTACATTTCTGGCAAGTATTTGAAACCTGTTCCGTATACAAAGATTTGGCCATCTGTGGTTTATATTTAATTTGTCAAAACATCACATCTTGAGGGAACCCACTGCAAGGTCACCAACATCTATGATGTACGCAACAAGCAACCACTTCTCAGTCAGGGCTAGGATAAAACAAGACTAGAAATGATAAATAGCCATAGCATTAACATAACAAATTGTGCTTGTTACGTCTCAGATCATCAGTGTTGACTTTGGCACAAACAAAGAGCTTGCTGTGTTTTTCTCCACTTTAAACCCTTGGTGCTTGTTTATTTTCTTTCTGTTTTTTGTTTGTAATTCATGAGCAGGTTTCTAATCCGAACGCCTTTATAGGACTATAACATTCAGTAGTTTATTTCACATTAACCCCTTGAGAGCCACACGTGGTTTCTGTATTAATTTCAGTCTAATATTTTGTGTTTGCGTTTGTTTTTATTGTTTTGTTGGCTGTTTAGCTGAGCAACCTTTGTGGGTTTAAGTGTTTGGATTACAGCACCTGATCTTGGCTCTAAGACAAATAACTTTCTGCTCTTTGGCAGGCGAGCAGGCAGGTGCTTCTAATTCACAGACCAGATGGTTTGCAGATACTTTGCACATTGACACCAGAACTTTACATTGCACGCTCTCTGCTCAAGGGTACTTGGAGCTATGAATGATTTCCTCTTTATCATGGCTGTCCTCTGTTGTACAAGGATTAAGCTATCTTATATATAGTTATTGAGTACCGGATGCTTTCTCATTAGACACCCAAATATAAATATGAACATATAAACTATACTAAATATCACAATGGTGTAACTCTTATAAAGTAATGTACTAGTAACATTGTGTGTGTGTATATATGTGTGTATATATATATATGTCATCACATCAAATATCATTATATATACACATACTAGTAAAGCTCACCTTAGTCTGCCCAAGCCCTGCACCCCACTGTAACTACTGTCTTCTGTCCGCCCCCCAATCTCTGTCCCTTCACGGCCTCTCAATCCGCTCTGTTACCTACCCCTGATGACTGGCCAGGTCCTGTGGCGTCAGGTCTGTCATGTCTCACTTGCAGTAGGAGCCGTTGGGTCACTCGTCTCTACTTTCATTGCATGCACAATTAGGAGAAGGGACAGACCTCCTTATTAATATAATAAATATGAGAAATCACTGCGCTGATAGAAGCTTAAAAATACCTCTATAAAGACAAGTAGGCATATGTTACTAAATAATTACTTATTAAAAAAAAGTATAACAATTATACCAGAAATAAAAACCAAAAGCAACATACAAAATTATTACATTCAATATAGATATTGTTAGAAGTAGTATTACTTATTGAGCAGAAAAATAAATAATTAGTTGGTAACCTAGCATATTCCTATTGATCTTCATAGAGGCATTTTTTAAGGTTATATCATCATATTTATGTGAGGTTGGCAATCACCTCTTTACACACTGCTGCAGATGTATAACCTTCATCACTAGTGTCTAGCAAGCACTTGGTTACTTATTTATTTGGCTTTACCATATTAATATACCCAGAATGCTAGTGTAAAGTGTGGTCAAATTGCCTATATTTCCTATAACAAATAATTCACTATGAAATAAGCGCGCCAATACAATGGTGCTGCAGGAAATGCTTGGGTGGCCACTTACACCCTGTTAACGTCAATATACACAGTACTTGCAGTTCCCGCACTCCTCTGGGATAGGTATCAAGTTTTGAAAAGTTAATAAATGAGAAAGATTTTCCCAGGATGGATTCCTATAATATTCCTTTTCACCGTCTTTCTTATATTCAAACGATTCAAATAGAAGATATGCCCAAGTTCCCCCCAAAAATTAAAAAGAAGTATATAGTGAAGTACAGTTTATTAAAACATAAAAACTTCCATAAAACACATACAGGTAGCAGCATACCAGATATACTGGGGTGTAGGACAACTCACACCCAGAATAGCATAAACAGGGATATAAACAGTCACCTCCCGGGATGGGTTCGTGTGGTCTCCCTGATGCCTATATTGCGGTGGTTCGTCCTCTGACCCCTACTCCTGGTGTACACCTTGAGAAAGGCTCTGTATGAGCAGAAACGCATTGGTGAGGGAGGAGCGGCATTGAAATACACCAGGAGTAGGGGTCAGAGGACGAACCACCGCAATATAGGCATCAGGGAAACCACACGAACCCATCCCGGGAGGTGACTGTTTATATCCCTGTATATGCTATTCTGGGTGTGAGTTGTCCTACACCCCAGTATATCTGGTACGCTGCTACCTGTATGTGTTTTATGGAAGTTTTTATTTTTTAATAAACTGTACTTCACTATATACTACTTTTTAATTTTTTTGAGGAACTTGGGCATATCTTCTATTTGAATCGTTTGAATATAAGAAAGACGGTGAAAAGGAATATTATAGGAATCCATCCTGGGAAAATCTTTCTCATTTATTAACTTTTCAAAACTTGATACCTATCCCAGAGGAGCGCGGGAACTGCAAGTACTGTGTATATTGCCTATATTTCCTACCCAACTAAAATAATGTTTATGCTAAAGTTTATTAGCACGCTGTGTGTACCATGGTCTGCTACTATTACTTTTTGCAATTAAACCTCATTTCTTATGTCACAACGTTCCATGGCATTTTAGATCATTTTTGTAGGTCAGTACGCTGGGAGGCAATAACCTTCTTTATATTGTCAGAGCCTAATTTGGCTGTGAAAGAAGTTAGATTTGTATGACCCTCTTGGTAATTGACTGTACTACTTAACTGCAGTAGATTTAAACATTTGTTTGCACCAGATTGTTTGGAAACCATTCACTTAGTATAGAAACTTTCTTTTCTGCTTTATGTCAAGATCCAAATCTTTAGACACACTTTGGAATTGGCTCTCAACAGTGATCCTCCCTCATACTCTCTAATTTCATAGTTGTTGATTTCACTGCAGGATAAAACTGTTAGTCAGGACTTCATTTCCAGCTCTCCTGCTAATACACTAAATGGGGAATTATGTCAGCTGTGCTCTAAGAGGCTCTTTTGAGTCTGAAAGCAATGGTGTTTGCTCTCAATTATACTACATGTTTACAAGGTATCTTGTATATTTCTGTCTGCTTTAGATTGTTAACTGTAGTGGTTCCTGTCTCCTATCACCTGGTACTTATTTTCCATCCACAGGCAGAGATTATGATCTTATTTATTGAACACCAATTCCATTGTATAATTGGGGGGGTGGATTAAGATATAAACAGTAAAAAGGTCAACAGTGTCTTGATAGACATCAGATGTTTGACAGTCAAAAGGTCGACTGGGATAAAAGGTCGACACACTAAAAGTCAACAGGTACAAATGGTCGATAGGGTCAAAATTTGAAACACAAAAATAGTCAACACAGGATTTGTTTTGTTTTCTAGCCCTAATCTTCACCCTAACCCTCCCATTGGTGCCTAACGCTCCCTCCTGGTGCCTGACCCTACCAGTCGGGTCAGGCAATTTTTGTGTCGACCATTGGTGTCTCCCCTTTTGATCATGTCAACCATTTGTACCTGTCGACCTTCTAAGATGTCGACATTTAGTGTGTTGCACTTTTGTCCCTGTCAACCTTTTGTCCCAGTCGACCTATTGACTGTCTAACATCTGGTGTCTATCTAGACATTGTCACCCTTTTTATTGTATATCTATAGTCCGGAACTCGTATAATTGGCAGAATGGTTGTCACCCGCAGAATAACAAATAGAAGAAAACTAAAAAAGCAAAGCACTTTTCTAGTCTTCAAGGTGTTTACTACGAATGACCAGCTAAACATATTATTCAGATATTAGTAAACATTTCTGCTAACACCCACCCTCTTCCACACACATACTGTACACCCACCTATATATCAGCTTTATATGCATCCGGTATGGACGTAGTGCAGGATTAGAGAGAGCTTCTCTTTGTCTGCAAATGAAAAGTACAACTTCCGGCATAGAGCTAAAAGCTGGAATTCTCTCGCCAGCACCACCCAAGCTGTGTCATTCACCCAATGTGACTGGATTCAATGTCTTGGCATGCAGATTTGGGACTTTAAAGTAGACGATGCCATGTGACACAAAATCCAGTATGTGTGTGTAATCCTTTATAAACCTTCCTCTAAAGCATTGTGAACTTTATATTTAATAGCATGGTAAAAGTGGTGTTATTATTTGAGGTCAGGACAATTTTCAAGAAGTGATATATTTAGTGTTACACTGAGGAGACAAAATGGGGTGTGGTATGACATGTCGAATTTCTTTATGTCGACAGTAATGTCGATGTTCTGAATGTTGACATTTTACATGTCACCACTGACGTAAAGTCGATTTGTTCATTGTGTCAACATTATGAATGTCGACAGTCATAATGTCAGCACTCCTATTTTAGCCTAACTCCAACTGCAGCCTAATGCTGGATACACATTAGGATGATCGACCGGTCAGCAGAACGTTCCACCGTCCTAGCGGCCAATTGGTAAGCTGTACACACTTGCCAATTGGCCGATCGATGTGTCTGGTCTGACATCACAACTGGATGGGCATTTAAATTTACCCGCCCATTTGAGTTGTCGATGTCGACGAGTCCCTTCGACAAGTGTACGGGTGGTTGGTGGCCGTACACATAGCCAGATGCACTGATATATCTTTCAGATATATCGGTAGTATCTGCTGTGCTGCAGGGCTGACCTGATATGTCTGAGAATGATGCCATTCACAGACATATCTGGTGTACACACCTACCGATGCACTGGCGATATATTACTTGTCGATAGAACAAGTGATATATTGCCAAGTGTTTACCCAGCCTAGCTTAACCCTAATTTAATATGTAGAATTTCATAATGTTGACATTTTGTCAGTGGCGACATTCTGAACATGTCAACATTACAGTGTCCACATTTTGGATGTCGACATTCTGACTACATGCCATGAAAAATGTGTAAACCCCCCCCCCCAACTAGTCTTATTTTCTGCTTTTACCAAATATTATAACCCATTCTCTAGTTTACCAGCAATGGGAGATCTATAGTTTCTATACTTGCTCTTGTGTATGCATTATGTAAAACACCTGAATGAAGCACATTTACATTCTTTCTCCTTCAGATTGAGTGCACTTAGCCAAAACATGTTCAGTAATTTTGTTTTATTTGTCTCTCCCCCCACTGCACTGTTTAACAGGACAAGGACCAATATGCTCATCTAGAGGACGGACAGTATTTACCATACCAAGGTCACAACTGTTTTCGTGAGAAGTATTTTAGTGGCCTAACCAAAAGAATTGCCAGAGAAGAGAGAGCCAGAGCCGGGGAGGAGAACTCCAAAGACTAGACAGCCCAGAGGAGTGCAGCATGATGTCTGATACCACCAAGCCATGATGGATGCCTAATAAATACAGTGCAGCTTGGTATTGGAGCAGGAGTTTGCAGCTCCCTTTTGCATTCCTGATGAACTATAAAGACTTTGCACAGCATCAGCATATGTAATGTCATAAGAGACACAATCCTACATCAAAAAAGTAATAAGCCGCTCCCTTGATACTTTCCAAATATTTTTATAGTCATGTTGCAATCAAATAAGTATTGCTTAACAGGTCTCAAACTCTTAAAAGACACAGTCACGTTATAAATGTATTTCCATGTCATGTTATATAACTGGCAGGTGTGTGTCAGGCCCACACGCAGAAAGCACATGCTGAGCTCCCATTGTACAGAAGATTAGTTGCATGCAAAGGGAAACTTAATTACAGTTACATTGACCATCATTAGCAGGAGGACCTGGGCCAGCAGGAATAAGCGTGCTCTGTGTAATTATGTGTAGTCACATGCTGGCTGTAGAAGTGATACAAAATGGCTGATGAGTTTAAACAAGAGTTTTCTCATTGGTATTTTTGAAAGGACTCATAACCTGCATTTGACCCTGTGGGCTGTACCTCCAATCACAGACTTTATGAAAGAGTTAAACTAACAGCAAGAATAGACTCATGTTCGTTTGGAGAGCTGCAAGGGTTCTGGTTTACATTCTCCTATTTTATTATATATAAACCGGTGCTCTGTATTTATGGACTTTTTAATGGGAATTAGCACTGCTAAGTGGCCACAGAGCTCCGGCTGACTGGCTGCTGCGTCTGTCTTTCACAGAAGGAAGTTGTACTGTTTGCTTTTCAGTCTCAAACCTCTGGAATTTGTTCTTAACATGTATGGGTGATGAAGTGTCCCTCATTAGGAAGATTGCTTTCATTTGTTATTGTTTGTAATTGATACACATTAAACACACACACAGTCTTGCTTTGTCTTCTTACAGCAGTGTAGCAAGCAAAGGCCCTTTGTGGTTTGTTATTGGTCTAACCCTGGCCAGTTATGCTAAGCCCAAAGGAGCTGACTGGTTTGGAAGGCTATTGCGTTCTGTTGAGCCTGTCCACATCTGAAGCTCGTCTGTTCCTTTTCATTTGTTTTACATTCCTAAAATCCTCCCTCTCTTAAGACAACGGAGTGGGTTGTTTTTTTCTTTTTCTTTCATTACTCGCCACTAAAAAGATTTTTTCTCTTGGAGCCATAACAAATAGGTGTGTGACTACACTTGCGTCTGCACTGAAGGGCTGTCTTTGAAATTGAAACTGTGTTTAGACTTTGCGTTTCTTTATTTTTATGCAGGGGTAACGCTTTGCTGTTTTCTGCTCTCCACACTTGGGTGGCTAACCGTAAAGCTGAATCACTAATAGGTGGTTGAGTGGTCAGCAAGATATTGTTTCCTTGTATGCTAACCTAGCACACTGTCGGTAAAAAGGACATGCCGTGTGGGACTACTGTGAACTAATGACTCCACTATTACTTCACCAAATATAGCACACATGCTGACAAAAGTGTAAGCATTGGAGGAATACAAGAAACAATAAATCCCTTTCTGGGACTGGCTGGATGGGCTGTGCGATTGCTGGGTATCATTCACTTATAATAAGCTTTAAAACTCATTGCATATGATAAAACTTGTTGATGAATGGGCCCCTCAGTATGGAAATACTTTGCACATACTCCTTGTCTGAGTGTAATAAAAATGAGTTGCTGTTTTCTAAAACGGTATATATATTCTATATATACCCCACCCCTAGCCACAGGCCTTTAGTTGTTCGTTTGGTGCTGCAGGATTAAGACACACCTTTGTAACAGGGGACTGCTCAGGCATTCCTAAGCTTTTATTTTATGTTTTTGGGTTGGCAGTAGTAAGCCTCTGAATTAAGACGCGTATACTGCGACTCCATCTATCTCCGCCGGGCCGCAACACCAGTAACAGGGCTAGTGATTCCGGCAGGTCTCGGCTGAGCGTGCTAGCTGCGATGCTGGGACCCGGGTGCATGGAGAATGTTAGGTAAGGTGATTCCTTGCTTACAAGGAATCGCGCGCGGAAGTCCTTTCTTGCGGCGCCAGAGAAGCAGCTGCAGTCAGGGCCTGGGGGCGTCCGCACTAGACCACCAGTGCCTAATCATCTGACGCTGGGGATTGGCAGCAGCCGCATCTGCTGCCATGAGCCCAGCGTACCCGGCCGGTTGATGCAGCTTAGGGGAGGTAGGCGTTCCCCTGGCAGCTCCTCCCCCGACTTAGACGCAGAACCATTAAAGGTTTCCGCGCGTCTGGGTTGCTCCGCCTACCCTCTATGTGTATATGAGATGCTCACAGTCCACTATCGGTACGCTACTGTAGCTGTTGGTCTCAGGAGGGGTTGGGTCAGTCTCACTGTATACCTCTCCCTTGGTTAAGGTATATAGTGCTCTATAGCCTTACCATTCCAGGTGTTTGTGTAGTTGATTTAGAGTCTATTATATTACATATGCATTGTATGTGACTGTTTGCTAGCTGCTGCATTGATACTTTCTTTATTTCTATATGCCAATTATAGCTATCACTGTTTTTCTCTCCATCCCTGCGGGGTGGAGGTTTTCTTTGGGTACTTCACGTTCACTAAGTATTTGTGAAGGCCATCATAACATTGCATTTATTGGCTTTATTTTGAACTTATGCAGATGTAAGTGGCTGGCGCTATGTTCCCTGTGAAGTCTAACAATAGACCCAGAATGCAGCTAGGAACAGCAGGAGCTTTCAACAAAGACCCTCAAAAAGATAATTTTATTGTGAAGTGGTTCCGGCACTTCCTGTGATCTAATGAAAACCTTTTCTTTTTGGTATTTTTCTCCAAAAAATATATGAAAAAAAAATTGAAAATATATAGTGTAAAATCGTAACAATGTTTTATAAATCGTGAAAGGTTGATATAAACTCATCCTTTAGAAGTGAGCTGTAGACGTTGGACCCAATGTTCACCATGGTCCTGCGGTGGTTGCAAAATGCAACGCTGGCCTTGAAGGTGAAGTCTTCAATTCCTCCCACATGTAGTGTTGTAAATGGGGAAATAAATACAACAAGCCTCCATGGTACAGATCAATTTACCCAATCCAAGATTGAACATTGGGTCTGGGTGAGTTTATATCAACCTTTCACAATCATCATTTATAAAACATTGTTACAGTTTTACACTATATATTTTCTATTTTTCATATATTTTTTGGAGAAAAATACCAAAAAGAAAAGATTTTCATTAGATCACAGGTAGCGCCAGAACCACTTCACAATACATTTATTCTGAACATGTCAAAAGATAAAGGTAAACAGGAGAGGAAGGCCCCTGTGTTGATTTCATGTAAATTCTCTATGACTTGTTTGTCCTCTCAGGATGTAAAGGATAGTTTGTGTGCTGTCTGTTATAAAGAGCCACCTCACCAGTCCAGTTTACCTGTCCCTGGATAAGAGCCATCTTGGGTATCCTCTTTGTCCCAGGTAATGAAGCAGTTTGTGGATCGTATGGCTGCTCCCACTATGCTTTCTTGGATGGGGTGTCCACAGCATGCCATGTTTGTACCTCCTATGCATCCTTCCTGGAAGGGTATTTGTGGCCATTCTAGTCAGAGTATGGCACCATCTAATGCTGAAAACAGACCAGTAGTTACTGAGGCGCCTAAGCACAAATTATCTTTTATCAGTCTGCTCAACATATGTATTCAGACGCATTATCAGAGGAATAAGATGATGCGCAGGGTCTAGCTCGGGGGAGGAAGACCATCCGTCCACAGTGGATGTTCCTCCTTTGGTGAGGGTGGTTAAATCAATCCTAGATATTCAGGATGATGAACCATTTCATAGTAAGAAGGCTCCAGTGTTTAATCACCATCACAAGGTGGCCAAAACTGAGTTTCCTATATCTGACCAGCTTACTGAGTTTATGGTAGAGGCATGGGGTAAAACAGGCAAATGGTTCTATGTGAATTAAAGAATAACATTGCATTTTATTTCCAGCTTCTGTATGTACTAAGTTGGAGGTACCCCCTACTGTGGACATGTGACTCATTTAATCAGAAATGCTACATTGCCTATTCCGTCAGCATCTTCTCTGAAGGATTCCACAGATATTTACATCATCTGGAGCTGTTACTCGCCCAGCTATGGCTGGAGCCTGGGTAGCCAAAGCTGTTGAAGAATGGATGGGGGCATTGGAAGAATCTCTACCAGAGAACAGATGATGTATATCTCCCATATACGGGAAGCAGCTTTCTATTTGGAAGGAGCTGCAGTAGACGCTGGAATTTTAGCTTCTAATGCATCAGCAGCTTGAATAGTGGCATGCACGGCCCTTTGATTAAGATCCTGGAAAGCTGATGCAGGTTCAAAGAAGGCTCTGGAAGTCTTCCCTTCCTGTGGAAAGGTACTTTTTGGAGCAGAGTTAGATAAGATAATAGCTACTCTGGCGGCTTCAAAGTCAGCAGGCCTGCCATATACGGCTACAATAAAGTCTAGGCAGGTTTCTTTTCTGTCCTCAGGGACGAGCAGGCGAACAGTCTTCCTCTAAGCCAGTGTTGGCTAACCTTGACACTCCAGCTGTTATGGAACTACATAACCCAGCATGCACTGCTACAGTTTTGCTATTAGGGCATGCTAAATCTGTGGCAGGGCATGCTGGGATATATAGTTCCACAACAGCTGGAGTGTCAAGGTTAGCCAACACTGCTCTAAGCCGTCTAGTTTTCACAAGACAACAAGGCGACAAACTAAGAGGTCTGGGCCGGCAAGATGTCCAGCTTCTAAACCGGATGACAAACCCTTGGCCTGATGGAGCGGGACTCCTCCTAGGGGATCCCAGGGTGGGAGGCTGACTTCAGTTTGCGGGTTACTGTCATCAGACAACAACCGATGCCTGGGTCCAAGAACTGGTCTCTCGGGTATGCTCTCACTTTTTCAGGAGGCATCCTCCCCAGAAGTTTTTTTGCACATCTCCTCCATCAGATACGGTCAAGGCCTTGGCCCTTCACAAAGCCATTCACTCCCTGCTGCTTAAGCGAGGTTAATAATCCCGATTCCTGTGTCGCAACAAGGAAAGGGTTATTATTCCAATCTATTCTTGGTTCAGAAACAGAATGGGGCTCATCGCCTTATTCTAAATCTAAAAACCCTCAACAGATTTATCCATGTACCCAAGTTTCATACAGTTAATTATTTTGGCAATGGAGCCTGGGGATTATATGGTGTCTTTGGACATTCAGGATGCATAGCTGCCTGTTTATATTATGCCATCCCACTAACAATTTTTACACTTTGCTGTCCTTCAGCAACATTACCAATTTCAGGCACTACCCTTTTTGCTATATACTGCTTCCCGGATATTTACCAAAATAATGGCGGTTATGATGGCCTATATCAGGCGTCAGAGCATCCAGATCCAGTCCGACAACACAACTACAGAGGCCTATCTCAACCGTCAGGGAGGCACAAGAAGTTATGCAGCCATGAAAGAAGTGACAAAGGTCCTAATTTGGGCAGAACGTCATCTTCCGGCCATCTTGGCAATATTCATACCAGGGGTACTCAATTGGGAAGCAGACTTCCTAAGTCGCTAGGACATACACATCGGAGAGTGGTCTCTCCATCCAGGAGTGTTTCAGCTCCTGGTAAACAAATAGGGTCTACCAGAAATAGATCTCATGATGTCACAACCACAAGGTCACCAGGTACGGGTCCAGGTCCAGAGACCCATCAGCAGTCTTTGTGGACGCACTGGCAGTAAGATGGGACTTCAAGCTGGCGTACTGTATCTCTTTCCTCCGATTTCCCTCCTCCCAAGAGTTCTCAGGAAATTCAAGCAGGAAGGCGGAACAGTAACACTGGTGGCTCTGGCTTGGCCCGGACATCATTGGTTCACCGACATACAGAATGTATCCATAGACAGGCCATACCCTCTTCCTCTATGGCAGGATCTGCTAACGCAGGGTCCCTGCCGGTATCCGGACTTATCTCGTCTGGCTTTTATGGTGTGGCTCTTGAATCTTCCATCTTAAGAGCAAAGGGTTTTTCCAGTTCTGTAATCCAGATGCTTAAGGCAAAGAAGCCTGCCTCTGTCCGCATCTATTGCAGGGTTTGGAATTCTTTTGGTCATTGGTGTTCCCACAGAAAATATGATCCTAAGGTGTTTAGGATTTCCAGGGTACTGGCTTTTCTCCAGGCAGGTTTAGACCGGGGTCTACGCCTGGACACTTTGAGAGTGCAGAGTTTCTGCACTAGCAGTCTGGTTCCAGAGGAAGATTGCCTCATTACCAGATAGTAGATTTTTTTTTCAAAGAGTTCTGCGAGTTCAGCCTCCTTTTGTTCCACCAGTAGCACCGTGGGATTTGTCTTTGGTTCTTAAGGAGCTGCAAGCTCCCCCATTTGAACCCCCTCCTCGCTATCTCTTCTGCACGCAGAGTCCAATTTGGCAGCGCTCTTGTCGCCCCGCATTTTTTATTTTTTACCAGGATAGAGCTGTTCTTCGTACAAGGGAGGGTTACCTTCCTAAGGTAGTGTCCTGTTTTCATGTAAATGAAGAAATTGTAGTTCCAGCTTTTCAGGCTCCAGATCTTTCTGTAGGTGTCTCCTCTCCGGATGTAGTTTGTGCCTTCTGTATCTATGTGAAGCGTACAAACTCTGTTAAAAAAATCAGATGCTCCTTTTTGTATTATATGGTTATCACAAACGAAGATGTCCAGCTTAACAAGCAGACTCTGGCAAGATGGCTCTGCATGACTATATCTCAGGTGTACACACAGGCTGATCTCCCTGTCCCAAACATGGTGACCGCGCATTCTACTCGGTCTGTAGGGGATGCAATCGGGAAGCCTGCTGACGTAAGCCCGACAGCCGGCTTCCCAACTGCTTTATCCCGGCGAGGGTTAAATGACAGGTGTTTAGGTTTAGGGCTCCTGGGGAGATTTAGGGTTAGGCTCCCCCATGGGGGACTTAGGGTTAGGCAATGGGGATGGGGGGGGTTAGGTTTAGGCACAGGGGGGAGGTTAGGGTTAGGCACCTCTAAGGAGGGTTAGGGAGGTTAGGGTTAGTAAGTACTTACCTAGGGACGATCGGGATTTCCAGCGCTGTTGGGCTGCCGCTGCCGGGATCTCTCCAGCTGTCTGACTCACGCTGCTGGGATTCGAACTCACGGCCATGCGGTCAGCGGTATTTCATACCGCTTCCGTCTGTAGGGCCATCATGGGCATTTAGTCGGGGTGCCTCTGCTGAACAGTTGGCAAGGCAGCCATGTGTTCCTCTGTCCACACTTTTCTTAGGTTCTGTGCCTTTGATAATTTTGCCTCTCAGGATGCTTCCTTTGGGCGACGAGTTTTCCTTTCTGCTCAGTGGCGTCCCCTACCCTAGGGATACTGCTTTAGGACATCCCTGTGGATCCCTATGGACCCTGAAGAAGAAAATTAGAGTTATGGTAGACTTACCTTGATAACTCCTTTTCTTCAAGTTCCATTTGGTCCAAGGGCACCCACCCTGATGCACCTGGCTGCATGGATATTATTTTTCTTCGGTCACGGATTCCCTCATCTTGTGTGTTTCTGGTGTATGATTGCTCTTCCTTCTCTTTCCTTCTCCTGCCTTGAGGCTTGTTAACAAAACTGAAGGCCTGTGGCTAGTGGTGGGGTATACAGTCAGGTGCATAAATATTGGGACATTGACAGAATTTTCAAATTTCGGCCTCTATTCATGACCACAATGGCTTTGAAATGAAACAAACAAGATGTGCTTTAACTGCAGACTTTCAGATTTAATTTGAGGGTAATTACATCCAAATCAGGTGAACGGTGTAGGAATTATAACGGTTTCTATATGTGACTCCCACTTTTTAAGGGGCCAAAAGTTATGGGATTATCAACTCAAAAGCTATTTCATAGACAGGTGTGGGCTATTCCCTTGTTATTTCATTTTCAATTAAGCAGGTAAAAGGTCTGGAGTTGATTCTAGGTGTGACATTTGCATTTGGAATCAGTTGCTATCGACTCTCAATATGAGATCCAAAGAGCTGTCACTATCAGTGAAGCAAGCCATCATTAGGCTGAAAATTCAAAACAAACCCATCAGAGAGATAGCAAAAACATTAGGTGTGGCCAAATCAACTGTTTGGAACATTCTTAAAAAGAAAGAACACACCGGAGAGCTCAGCAACACCAAAAGACTCGGAAGACCATGGAAAACAACTGTGGTGGATGACAGAAGAATTATTTCCCTGGTGAAGAAAAACCCCTTCACAACAGTTGGCCAAATCAAAAACACACTCCAGGAGGTAGGTGTATATGTGTCAAAGTCAACAATCAAGAGGATACTTCACAAGAGTAAATATAGAGGGTTCACCACAAGATGTAATCCATTGGTGAGCCTCAAAAACAGGAAGGCTAGATTAGAGTTTGCCAAACAACATCTAAAAGAGCCATTACAGTTCTGGAACAACATCCTATGGACAGATGAGACAAAGATCAACTTGTACCAGAGTGATGGGAAGAGAAGAGTATGGAGAAGGAAAGGAACTGCTCATGATCCAAAACATACCACCTCATCAGTGAAGCATGGTGGTGGTAGTGTCATGACATGGGCATGTATGGCTGCCAATGGAACTGGTTCCCTTGTATTTATTGATGATGTGACTGCTGACAAAAGCAGCAGAATGAATTCTGAAGTGTTTCAGGCAATATTATATGCTCATATTCAGTCAAATGCTTCAGAACTCATTGGACGGCGCTTCACGGTGCAGATGGACAATGACCTGAAGCATACTGCAAAAGCAACCAAAGAGTTTTTTAAGGCTAAAAAGTGGAATGTTATGCAATGGCCAAGTCAATCCCCTGACCTGAATCCGATTGAGCATGCATTTCATTTGATGAAGACAAAACTGAAGGGAAAATGCCTAAAGAAAAAGCAGGAACTGAAGACATTTGCAGTAGAGGCCTGGCAGAGCATCACCAGGGATGAAACCCAGCGTCTGGTGATGTCTATGCGTTCCAGACTTCAGGCTGTAATTGCCTGCAAAGGATTTGCAACAAAGTATTATAAAGTGAAAGTTAGATTTAGGATTGTTTAGTTGGTCCCATTACTTTTGGCCCCTTAAAAAGTGGGAGTCACATATAGAAACCGTTGTAATTCCTACACCGTTCACCTAATTTGGATATAATTACCCTCAAATTAAATCTGAAAGTCTGCAGTTAAAGCACATCTTGTTTGTTTCATTTCAAAGCCATTGTGGTGGTGAATAGAGGCCAAAATATGAAACTCCTGTCAATGTCACAATATTTATGCTCCTGACTGTATATGGAAGAGGACCCGAGGCATCCTGGGAGCTGAAAGCTTTAACTGTTTGGTGTCTGGATCTCTCCAACCACATTATTCCCATGGTATCCCTATGGACCTCGAAGAAAAGGAGTTATTAAGGTAAGTCTATCATAACACTAATTTTTTAAAGCAATTGC
The DNA here is from genome assembly GCA_031769625.1 of Taudactylus pleione. Taxonomy (NCBI): domain Eukaryota; kingdom Metazoa; phylum Chordata; class Amphibia; order Anura; family Myobatrachidae; genus Taudactylus; species Taudactylus pleione. The sequence continues at coordinate 4,917,185 of JAUIMM010000324.1, read as the reverse complement.
ATTTAATTGTACATAATGTATCTGCTACAGTATGATTTGAATTATTTGTTATTTGTGTCACTACTGTGGTATGTTTTGCTATGTTTCTAGCCATTACTACTGCTTTACATTAGCATTAGGCTTACTACTGGCCATTGCTGCAGCTTGTACTGGGCATTGTTACAGTGATAAACGATCATCCATAGTTCAATGTGTGCACTAGGAACCTCAATTTTATTTCAGATATTATATGGGACAGAGTTTATACATATAGTACCTGCTGCAGAGTTGGCTGGAAAGTGGGCATTTGTGTTTCTGCATTATGTGCACAGATAGAATGTGTATATTCTATAATCAGTAAATGTAGGTTCAGCAACGCTATAATCCATATTCATTTTCCACAACAGTTTCTCTTCACTCAAATTTATGCACAAAAACTTCCAAATTGAAAAGGAAATGTTCCAATATCATTGTTGATCACACTATGGAAACTTCTTTCTTCAAAGTCCCAAATCAGACATATAATTCAAACAGGCACCAATCTCCTATATTGAATATTAAATACAGTACCCAAAACAGAACCTTGTAATAAAAATCGATGGAGCATGTAATAAAACTGTAATCTCTTTTTAAAAAAAAAACAAAGTTAGAAACTCATCAGCAGCAGGTGGATCAGGTCAACTGCAGAGAAATACCTCTTCTTGCTATTAGGTGGGGACCAAGCCGGCGGCGCATTGTATGCGCCAGGAGAACGGATACAGGGAGGGGAAGACCTAGCAGACAATGTTCAGTCCCTGGACATTACCATCTGCGAGTCTGCATTATAGCTGGTTCCCACTGGTCTGGTGAGCTCCACTATTACCATCTTGTTCAGCTGGTTACTGGTTTATATTGTAAGTCATAAGAGGGACACTCTGAAGCAATACATTTTTTAGTGAACTTTGGTTTTTTAAATAAAGAGAATACCATTTTTATTTTTATATACTCCATTGATTTTTATTACAAGGTTCAGTTTTGGGAACTATTTAATCTATATATTAGAAGTTTGTTTGTTGGTGAATATCTTCCACAGCTCTCAAGGTAAGCTTTTAGACCACAGAGCGACAAATCTTATATATAGAATTCATTGGTCTGTCTGTTTGTCTGTCCTGACCTCCCCGGTTAGTGTACGCTGGGCAGAACTTTGACCCAGGGAGCCTGTTCTGAGCCTTCCACTGGATGGATTTGGATGAAAACTTCACAGAGGGGTGGCAAATGGTCTGGGATGCATAAAGGAGTGGTTGCGTTCCCGGTCGGACCCCAATGGCAGGGTGCATTGGGCAGAACTGTGACCCAGGGAGCCTGTTCTGGGCCTTCCCGTAGATGGATCTGCATGTACTTGCGGAGGATCCCAACATCAAAGGTTCCACAAGTACTCGCATCTCCTTAGACCATATATCAGTGGTCAGTGGTTGTCCACATCCTTTAGTAGAAGGATTTGCCTAGCCAATGATATCATGAGTCCAGGTGCTGGCAGATACTACATTGTGGGTGGCCACTCCTTTCATGTCAATTGGACCAATTTTGAAGATTGCCCCATCTGCTGATTGCACTGCGGAGTCTGTCTGTTGCACTCACCCCCACTCCATAGTTTTGCTACTGTTGCAAAAATTTCCCAAAGTTAGTCTGACATACAGTGCATCTGGAAAGTATTCACAGCGCTATACTTTTTCCACATTTTATGATGTTACAGCCTTATTCCAAAATGGAATAAATAAATTTTTGTCCTCAAAATTCTACACACAAAACCCCATAATGACAACGTGTGAAAAAAATTTTTAAGAGATTTTTGCAAATTTAATAAAAGAAAAAAAAAAGCTAAGAAATTAAACGTACATAAGTATTCACAGTCTTTGTTCAATACTTTGATGCACCTTTGGCAGCAATTATAGCCTAAAGTCTTTTTGAATATGATGCAACAAGCTTAGCACACCTATCTTTGGGCAGTTTCGCTCATTCCTCTTTGCAGTTTCGCCCATTCCTCTCAAGCTCCATCAGGTTGGATGGGAAGCGTCGGTGCACAGCCATTTTCAGATCTCTCCAGAGATGTTCAATCGGATTCAAGTCTGGGCTCTGGCTGCGCCACTCAAGGACATTCACAGAGTTGTCCTGAAGCCACTCCTTTGATATCTTGGCTGCGTGCTTAGGTTCGTTGTCCTGCTGAAAGAAGAACCGTCTCACCAGTCTGAGGTCAAGAGCGCTCTGGAGCAGGTTTTCATCCAGGATGTCTCTGTACATTGCTGCATTCAACTTTCCTTCTATCCTGACTAGTCTCCCAGTATCTGCCGCTGAAAAACATCCCCACAGCATGATGTTGCCCCACCATGCTTCACTGTAGGGATGGTATTAGCCTGGTGATGAGCAGTGTCTGGTTTCCCCCAAACATAACGCCTGGCATTCACACCAAAGAGTTCAATCTTTGTCTCATCAGACCAGAGAATTTTGTTTATCATGGTCTGAGAGTCTTTCAGGTGCATTTTGGCAAACTCCAGACGGGCTGCCATGTGCTTTTTACTAAGGAGTAGCTTCCATCTGGCCACTTGACCATACAGGCCTGATTGGTGGATTGCTGCAGAGATGGTTGTCCTTCTGGAAGGTTCTCTTCTCTCCACAGAGGAATGCTGTAGCTCTGACAGAGTGACCATCAGGTTCTTGGTCACCTCCCTGACTAGGGCCCTTCTCCCCCCGATCGCTCAGTTTAGATGGCCGGCCGACTCTAGGAAGAGTCCTGGTGGTTCCAAACTTTTTCAATTTACGGATGATGGAGGCCACTGTGCTCATTGGGACCTTCAAAGCTGCAGATATTTTTCTGTACCCTTCCCCAGATTTGTGCCTCGAGACAATCCTGTCTCGGAGGTCTACAGACAATTCCTTCGACTTCATGCTTGGTTTGTGCTCTGACATTCACTGTCAAGTGTGCGACCTTTTATAGACAGGTGTATGCCTTTCAAAATCATGTCCAATCAACTGAGTTTACCACAGGTGGACTCCAATTAAGCTGTAGGAACATCTCAAGGATGATCAGTGGAAACAGGATGCACCAGAGCTCAATTTTGAGCATCATGGCAAAGGCTGTGAATACTTATGTACATGTGATTTCTTAGTTGTTTTTTTATTTATTAAATTTGCAAAAATCGCAAAAAAACTTTACATGTTGTCTTTTATGGGGTATTGTGTGTAGAATTTTGAGGACAAAAATGAATTTATTCCATTTTGGAATAAGGCTGTAACATGACAAAATGTGGAAAAGGTGAAGCACTGTGAATACTTTCCAGATGCGCTGTATATCCAAACCTTAATGTAAAATCCTAACAAAATTGCAGATGGTCAGGTGGGGACCCCTGGTCCCCTTGACATGGAATAACCATTCTGCAAGACGCAAGTTAAGAGTTTGCCTTGAACTGGTTTGTTTTTCTTGTGTACCATCCTAATGTGACATAGTGGTATCATTGGATAGCACTACACCACATTAGGATGTAAAGATACAATGTTGATACCACTATAACATATTAGGACACTACACACAGCCTGTTACCTTCTCCAAGAGCATACTCAATACTGCCAAACATGCTGAACAAACGACATAAGCTTCAGCATTTGTCTATTTGAACCACAAAACACAGAGAGGTGCACAATAGGAAGGAGCATGGGGCTTCAACTAATGTAACAATTGGTATCTTGTTCATAGAACTTTCTGAAACAACTGCACTGTGTTGCACCTTATGTGTATTGAATTTCCATCCACTGATGACTGGACGTTCTTCTAAAAATTATCTGGTACCAGATTCCCCTGTGTATAACAATATATCTATCATTGTAGGATTTTAAATTATATGATGTCTATGGACTCTAGAAATTCAGAGCAAAGTGTGGATTGTTAGAAGGCACCGCACAATAGAATCTGAAAGAAAAGTATCAGAAACTCCTTTTTTTTCTATCCAGTGTGGGAAACATCACCCTTTAATTCTGGTGTATAGTACCATACCTCCTATCATACAGCAGCAACACTGAACTCCGCTCTTCTACTGCAGCTAGGCCTGGAGGGGATCATACAGCAAGCCCATAGACAAGAGTAGCATCTGAGCACCGCTATGTGACTAAGGTAAGTGGAAAGGATAGAAGGAAATCAGGGAGGACAGGAGGGGGAGATTGATATCAAAGAGGAGAGGAAGGCTGAGATGGGTGGCAGGGTGGAATGGAGGGGTGAGATGGATGGCTTTTTGGAAAGGAAGGGTGAGATGGATGGCAGGGAGGAAAGGAAGGGTGATATGGATGGCAGGGAGGAATGGAAGGGTGAGATGGATGGCAGGGAGGAAAGGAAGGGTGAGATGGATGGCAGGGAGGAATGGAAGGGTGAGATGGATGGCAGAGAGGAAAGGAGGGGTGAGATGGATGGCAGGGAGGAAAGGAAGGGTGAGATGGGTGGCAGGGTGGAAAGGAGGGGTGAGATGGATGGCAGGGAGGAAAGGAAGGGTGAGATTGGTGGCAGGGTGGAAAGGAGGGGTGAGATGGATGGCAGGGAGGAATGGAGGGGTGAGATGGATGGCAGGGAGGAATGGAGGGATGAGATGGATGGCAGGGAGGAAAGGAGGGGTGAGATGGATGGCAGGGAGGAGAGGGGAGATGGATGGTAGAGAAGACGAAGAGGGAGATGTATAGCAGAGAGGACAGTATGGTGGATATATGTATAGGGGAGATGTATAGTAGCGAGGACAGAAGGCGGGAGATGTATAGCAGAGAGGACGGAATGGGGGTTATATGTATAGCAGGGAGGACAGGAGGAGGGAGATGTGTAGTTGGAGAACAGGAGGGGGAAGTTGAATTTAAGGGTGGTCAAGAGGTGGGATGGATAGCAGACAGGTCAGAAGGGGGGAGAGATATAGAAGGGAGAAGTAGTAGATAGCACCTTGAAAACAGATTAGGAAAAGCCTTAAACCCAGTGGTTCCCAAACTTTTGAATCACGGCGCCCAGAGTATCAGCATTGTTTTTACGGCACCCTAAGCCAAAAGTTTGACATTGAGAAATTCAGACAAAAAAATAGTAAAGTGAAGTAAATTGTGCTTAATTGTCATCCTTATGTTCAGTTATGTGGTGGTGTCACTAGAGCATGCTCTAATGCTCTGTACAAATTGGTTGATTCACACAAATACTAGTATGGTGTCCCAGCGAGTTTGAGAGGAAAAAAATCCCATACTGTAGTTTGCGATTTTATCTTGATGGCATATCTCAGGAGTTTTGTAGTTTTAGCCACAAACTGTGTATAATAAATAATCCATCAAGTTTTACTGTTTAAAAGACCTACACGCTAAAGTTAAGGTAAGACTGAATAATTTAATGTGACTTACAATAGCTGTTTCATTTTACTATGTTATCAGGTGTAAAGGCATAAACAGAGTTTTATTTTTTGTTGCCAGGAATTTGTCAGATACTGTGATGGTAGAGGAATGCTCACTACCTCAGACTACCAGATCATCCTGGCTTTTTTTCTTGATATTGTTTTAATAATAGTACAATATTGTAAGATCTCAAGAGCTAATCCTACTTTCCTAATGTTTTCTTGTCTCATCAAAATTACCATCCTTGTATTTGTTTCTTGTATGTTCCGTAGTATTCTTTGTTTGTCCATCTTTTTGGTTATTTACTTCAGGATTTTGCTTGCTGTTCAGCTATGTTTTACTTAAAATGCATAATTCCAAGGCATCCGGAATATTGTACCACCCTGTGGTGGTGGTGGTGGTGATAATAATTTGTGCAAGTGTGCCTTCTTACCTGCCTAGACTACTTCATTGTCTTTGGAGGAACACCCATAAAATCCACATATTACATTGATGTTCCGACCTCGTGCTACTCTAGGACCATCCCCCTTCATTAATTTTAATCTTTATGTTGCTCCTAAAATACTGTTCTGTTTAACTTCATTAATATTTTTTATTTATCATGAGATTGAGAGGACATGGGAACTGTCTATTAGTGTCACTGTTGTCATGTGTTTGAAGCTTTTTGTTATTGCATTGGTTAAAGTGTGCCTCGAGAGGCACGTTTCATTCTACGTGCAGGGGAAATGTCAATATGTCTCAAAGACATGGGGGTTGATCATAGCAACCAATCAGCTTTGAGAAAGCATTTATCAAGTACATTCTATAAAATTATAGGTAGATGCTGATTGGTTGTTATTGGCAACTTGTCCACTTCTCCACTTTTTTTTCATTGCTTGGTACATCAACCCAATCTTCTCTTCAAGATCTTAAAGATGCCAAGACACCCCAGTCCTTTCGGGGAGAAACCAGTTGTGCTCTCTCACACAGTGGTCTCTAGAAACACAGCCTGTAAAATGATAGGAGCTGATTGGTTGGTACTTTAATCTCTCTCCAAGGCTTAGTACAGAGGGGTCTATTTACTAAACCTTGGATGGAGGTAATGTGAAATTAGATAAATTCCCAGCCAATCCGCTCCTAGTTGTAATTTTTCAACAACAGCCTGTGACCTGGCAGTTATGAGCTCATTGGTTGGGACTTTATCTACGTTCACTTTATCTTGATCCAAGGCTTAGTAAATAGACCCCATAGAACCCTAAATGCACCATTACCACTACACCCACAAAAAGAAATATAATGTCTTCATTTCAATGAGCCTACTCCCCACACTCATCCAATACACCCAAGTCCTTCTGTGCACTGGTACAAACTTTCGCACACAGAATTGCATTTGTGCTGAGGGTTTAGACTTGTGACGGTTCATAAGTGAGCCTTAATAATTTATCCTGATTAGTATGTAGTAAATATTTCATATTTAGTCTAGTGCACTGAAGCACCTACTAAAAGGGAAAAAAAAAAAGGTTTAAAGTAAGTACAGGTTAGGTGCTCCAAGTGGTACTGATCTGCTCATGTGCTTGCTTAAAGTATTGCTAGAACAATGAGGGAGATGTATTATAGCGGCACGTTAAGTGCTGCTATATCGCTACCTGCTTCGCCTCTTTACCGAGGCGAAGCAGGAAGCACTACAGATGAGATGTATGAACATCTCATCGGCCGGAGTGGGGGAGCGTTAACTCCGCCCTCCGGCGACCACTGCCTGAGTACACAGCGCATCAGCCTAGTGCTGATGCGCTGTCTCAGTCCCGGCCGGCTCCACCGAGCATGCGCGGGATCTCGCAAGTATTGCGAGATCCCACATGCAGCCTGGAGCCGGCAGCCATGGCAGCAGGGACAGCGCTGTCCCGGCTGTGGGAATAGGGCATCGCCAGACTGTAGCTGTCGATAGCGTCAGCAACAGCGGGTGGAACGGTCAGGCGAACTGACCGTTCATACATTGCCCAGGCTATCGCCACTGCTAGCGCCTCTGTCATTTACTGCCAAACCCCCTGATCATACATTGGGGAGAAGCAGTATCAGCGCACATAACGTGCGCTGATACCATTTTGGCGCTTCTTACATCTCCCCCAATGTCTGTAAATGTACAATCTTCAGATCGTGTAGTATTGTGTACATCAACTGTTATCTTTTGAGCTTCAGTTCACTCTGTTAAACCTAAACATTCGGCAGGAAAACTCACCATGAACCTGACACAGTGTTTCTGTTGCCTCATAGAAATGACCTGCCAAAAATTCAGTTTGACATCCATGATCAAAGGTTCACTTAGAAGAAATAATGTCCTTATTTGACCAGTTGCAAATAAGCATTCTCTAGTAATGGCACGCACACAGCTTTTCAGTGATCCATCACAGAGCATTAATGCATATGAAGGCCTACATTACAGACCATATTACAATGCACAAAATGATTTATTCATCAAATCCTAATTAAATTGTAATTCTCAAGGCTAAAATAAGATTTGAATACAGTGACCAATGAATATCATATAGCTAAATATACATTGCCAAGATAATTCATATGCCTTAAAGTATATGTTTCAAAGATAATGAGTACTACATTAGCAGTAAATTACATTGTTTTAATGCAAATTAATATCAGTGAATCTATGTGGGAAAGGCAAGTAACATTAGTCATACCAATGTCTGGTTACATTTCCTGAGATACTGATTTCCAGGTCATTGGTGAACACACCTTTTGCCAATGAGTTGCCAAACGCAGTGGCTTACATGGTGATCACATCTCATCACGTGATTACATTAGTGGTAGATGTACTAAGCTCTGGAAAGTGATACATTTTAAAGTAATAAACTACCAACTAATCAGCTCTTAACTGTCATTATTCAAACAGCCTGTAACGTCAATCTGAAATGTATTTGGTCTTCCCTACTTGTGTATATGTAATGGCATAGTTACTTGAACTAGGGGGAGGCATGAGAAGAGAAAGGAGGAACCTGCACATGAGAGCTTATATACAAAAGTGGAGAGGAAGCAATGGAGTGGTGCTACTAAGGAGACATGAATTAGCTAAGGCAACAGGTGGGTGTATAGAGTTTCTGGGAACAGTCTTTAAAAAGTTAAGTTCTAAATTGAGTCTAAAAAAAATATGTAATTGTGTAAATAAATCAGGATTTTTCCAATTAAAAAAAAGAAAAAACAGATGGGGTTGCCATCAGGGAAGTATAGTCTATATCAGAGGTTCCCAAACTCCACCATTACAGTCCAGGTTTTAAGGATATCCATGCTTGAGCACAGGTGACTTAATTAGTACCTCAGTGAATTTGAATTTTAACCATCTGGACTCAAGTATGGATATCCGTAAAACCTTGTCTTTAAGATGCAAATTTTACTAGATTTATTTATCTTCTCCAACTTAATGTATACCCAGTTTTTTGGAGGGAGACCGCTGCCCATGTCTGTAGGGAGGGGGGGGGGGCAGTCTACATAATGTCTTGGTCTTGCTCCATGTGCACCCCTGTTATGGAGACTGTGTGGTTCATTTGTTGGATTGTTATTGTTAGCAACAGGGGCAGAACTATGGGAGACAATGGAGGTGCCTGCCGCCGGGCTCCGGCTCTGAAGGAGCACATCCTCCATTGCCCACAATATATTCACCCCACTTAGGGCTGTAATTATGTACCTGGTGTGTGCCGTCACGGCCGCCCAATACATGGCACCTCTTCCCGGCACCTGAGAAGCCACCATACACTAGTGGAGAGCTCCATGTCAGACCACCAGCTGCCGTCTGCCTCTATACTCATTGGTGTTGCTGCTCCTCAGCAGCTTCTTTTGTCAGTGTGACACGTCCGGCGGCCCCCTCCCCCACAACTCTCTGTCTCACTCCTCCATGGCATGCCTATAGTCTGTGTGCAACTACGGGTGTATCTATGTGCGAAATGCTACATTACAGTGTCAGCGGCTGTGACGGGAGGGGGGGAACAAATTATAACTTGCCTCCGGGCATCTGGGATTAATTTCTGCCACTGGTTAGCAACAAGCTATTGTTACTGTAAACAATTATAAATTTTACTTTGAGATATGATGTACTATGTTTTTGCTCTGATGAATAAAGATATATATATATATATATATATATATAAAAAATAAAAAAACCTTGCCTGTAATGGAGGAGTTTGGGAAACTCTGGTCTATATTCTGTCAACTATATTCTTTCCTTTCTTGTTGGAGCATCGCTCAACCTCCCCATATCCATCTCATTCACACCTTTCATATTACAGTGAGAAATGACTAGTAGTTACAAGTCAGGTGACAGGTCACTAGGCAGAGACTTGGTATTGGCAAAATAAAAAAGCCATAGTACTTGCATTTTTCAATGGAGTCTTCTAAGTGCCTGTGTCCACCTCTAAACTTAAAGACTCTGTAAACTTTGTTGGCTATACCAATTATTGGTCGGTGTATAGTGAAAACATTGATGCCGGAAGTTGACCACACATGTGTGAAACAGAACATCCAGTAGTAAGGTACTTCACAACCAACTAAGAAACTCCAAGTAAAAAAAAAAAGAAATAATTCAAAATGTGTTGTTGTTTTTTTTTGTTTAATTTTCTTTTTGTAGAATACTGAAACAAACATGTTTTGCTAACATATTTCTTTTACATCTCCCATATAAAAACAAAATAATATTGCCTAAAGGGGAAGTGTGTTTCCACTTATCACCAGTGTCTTCAGTATAATGCAGGAATGTTTCTGAAGAACGGTAAAATAACATTTAATGGGTATTGGTATAGTCATTTGTGTAGGAGTTTAATATTGTACAGCAACTGTTTGCTTTATGTCCATATTAATACACCCACTGAATCATCGCCTAGTGTCGTGTGTAATAAAAAAATTACAACAAATAATGTGGTTTCCTGGTAGGATGTGGGCATGAATCAGTATAGACTCTACTGCCAGACATGAAGATCACTTCTCTATGACATTTGACATATAGTTGACACTGGAAAAGTCTGTGTTTTGTATAATTTTCTGAAGTGATCATCTAAAAGGGCTTCATATAATTGTGTACTCTACTAACCAGTATTCTCTTGCACAATATAGCAACCTATTGGTGATTTGCTTTCTCTAGGCTTGTTTGACAATGCATGAAGCTTGTGTTTGGGCAGATTTGCCACTGAAGTAAATGAGCTGGTAAGATGAATAAGGGAAACATTGCCAGTTTTATGGTTGCTCATACAGCATTTTCTCCCCATTTACCACCAGCTCACTTCGTAGCTCAGGCCTTGTCCTATACATTAAAATGGGTTGGGTTGGGGATCCCATTTGTTGGGTTGTCAGCTGTCAGAATAAGCTAACCCTACCCCTCCCTCCCCGATACCTGAACCTAACCTCCCCCTCTCCGCACTCTAAACCTAACCTTCCCCCCTTAGTGTCTAACCCTCCCCTTAGTGCCTAACCCTAAAACTAACCTTCCCCTAACCCCCGATACTTACCTTTGGGATACCGGCGGTCGAGATTCTGGAGCCGGGATCCCAACTGCTGTCAGGATTCCGGCGTCGGTATTTAGACCGTCTGCATCCCATCTGCCTGGATGCTGACTATATCCCCTTTAAAATATGACAAAAATTACACATGTAATAAACAGTGTAAATGTCAAATGTCTTTAAATAATTTAAGATGAAAATTAGGCTAAACTAAACCGTATTTTAGGAGAAAATTTTAATTTAATGAAGGGTACAGTCCTAAACTAGAAGGATGCTTAGTTACTAACATTGGATCCTACTAACCTTATTGGATTGGATTGAGACTACTAATTACTACTAATTGGATTGGCCATTATTGGCAACAGATACTAATTATTAATAATAAAAGATTGCGGGTAAAGTGGCTAAGTGGTATATATTGAATATATTGGTTTTAATTAGACTAATATTCATTATGTGATAAATGTATGTATGTATGTGCATGTCTATTATATGGCCTTTTGGATTTAAACAATAGAAAGGATTATTAACTTATTTATATTTGAACAGCGCCTCTTATTATTATTGTTTCTAAACTAGGAGGAGTTTGGTTGTACTTACTGTTTCCCCTATATGCTACTATTATTTTTTCAAATAATTTGATGCACATTAGACTCCAGGGGCTAAATGTAATAGCATGCGAACTTCCGACGCTACATGGATTTATGCGAGTCTCCCCGTATTTTTAAAGTGACAATCATTTTAAAGGCTGAACCAAGCTGGTTTATCCTTTAAAATGTTTGTCACTTTAAAAATATGGGGACAGCGTCTGAAGTTAGCAAGCTATATTACATTCAGCCCCAGATCCCAAATTAGCCGAATGCCAACCAGTCTTTGGATGCAGCAGTGATGCAAAAGAATGCTAATGCCGCAGGAGGTGTCTGAAGGCAAAAGACACCCATTGCAGATCCGAGTACTGCGTCCGAAGATGCAGGGTCAGATCACCTTCGGCCATCTGAGTAAGCCTAAAGCTGGGTACATACTAGGACGATATGTAATTTCTGGCCAAATCGGAACAGTATATTGGCCGGATCGTCAGTGTGTACGGATTGTATGCACGCTCCCGGGGTCACATGCAATATCGTCCAGGCAGCTGTGCTGCATGGGTAACAGGACGATAATTCATGCGGCGCAATTGCAGGTAATGAAGAACTGTACAAGGGATCGTTCCATCTTAAATGACATCACTCAATGTGTACCTGTCCCCTTATATAATATATTTAATGACTGTATGCCACCTTTCCACTCCCCTCATATTATATACTAGATGGAATACCCGGCGTTGCCCAGGTTAAAGAATGGACATTGAAGTCCATCTGCAGCCTTCATTTTCTTCTTTATGGTCCATAGCGATCCACAGGGATACAATGGGATAATGTGGGTGGAGTGATCCAGGCACAAAACAGTTAAGCTTTCAGCTCCCAGGATGCCCCAGATCCTCCACATATACCCAGTCCCTGGCCAAAGTCATTCAGTTGTTTGTTTGGTGCGGCAGGATTCAGACGTACCTTTGTAACGGGACTGCTAAGGCAGTCCCAAGCTTTTCTTTTATGTTTTATTTTATTTCTATGTTTTTGAGTTAGCAGTGCTGAGCGTCTGAATTAAGACGCCTGCACTGTTACTGTCTACATCCGCCGGGCCGCAACACCAGTAACGTCTCTGGTGATTTCAGCGGGTCACGGCAGAGCTTGCTAGCAGTGAACCTGGGGCCAGGACTGCAACCGGACACATGGAGATTTCAGGTAAAGCAGGGAATTGCGAGTGGCAGTCCTTGCTGCCGGCACTGGAGACGCATCGGAAGCTGCTGCAGTGAGGTCCCGGGGCCGTCCACTCCCTCACTAGACACCAGGGCCTTATCGTCTGATGTCGGGGATCAGCAGCAGACTCTTCTGCTGCCATGAAGCCAGCGTACCCGGCCAGTTGATGCAGCTTAGGGGTAGGTAGATTCTCCCACGGCAGCTTCTCCCCCGAACCCATCGCAGATCCATCAAAGGTTTTACTGCATCTACGTCGCTCCTCCTACCCTCCTCTTGCATATGAGATGGTACACTATCGGTGCTCTGCTGAAGCTGTTTGGTCTCAGGAGGTTTTGGGTCAGTCTCCCTGTATGCCTTTCCTCTGGATCTGGTATATAGTGCTCTATATCCTACCAAACCTCGTGTTTGAGTAGTTGATTCAGAGTCTATTGCAATTCATTTACATATGCATTGTAAGTGACTGTTTGCTAGTGTTGTGTTGACACTGCCATTTATTTCTGACTGTCAGTTATAACTATCACTGTGTTTTCTCCTCATCCCTCTGATTCAGGTTGGTGGGGGGTTTTCATTTGTACTTCGCATTTACTGTTTTTTTGTGAAGGCTGTCACATTACATTACATTGCATTGTTACATTTTATAATTGATATGTCAAAAGAAAAAGGGAAACAGGAGGTTGAATCCTCTGTGCTGGTTTCAGGTAAATCCTGTTTGGTGGGCTTGTCCCCTCAGGAATTTATACAGGATGCTTGTGTGCTGTCTGTTATAAAGAGCCACCTCACGAGTCCAGTTTACCAGCCCCTGTAGAGGAGCCGTCTTGGGTGTCCTCCTTGTCTCAGGTGATGATGCAGCTACTGGATCGTTTGGCTACTCCCATGCTGCCTCCTTTAATGGGATACCCACAGCTTTCTATGTTTGTCCCCCCTATACATCCTTCCTGGATGGATGTTTTGACCACTCAAGTCAGAGTATGGCTCAGTCGGATGTTGCATACAGTCCACTAGTCACTAAGCGTACGTTATCTTTTTATCAGTCTGCTCAGCATGTAGAATCAAACGCATCATCAGAGAAATCAGATGATGCGCTGGATTCTTCTCCAGGGTATATCTCAGGAGAGGAGGACCATCCTTCTACAGTGGATGTCTCTTCTTTGGTGGTGGCGGTCAAATCAATCCTAAATATACAGGATGTTGAGCCGGCTCCTAGACAGAAGGCTGTAGTGTTTAAACACCAGAAGGTGATAAAAGCTGAGTTTCCTAAATCCTAAATCTGAGTAGCTCACTGAATTTATGGAAAAGACATGGAGTAACGGGTCCATGTTACGAAAACATTAGCATCTTTGTAACCTTTCCCAACTACTGAATGTACTAAATGGGAAATCCCTCTTACTATAAATGCTCATGTGACACATTTAGTCAAGAGTGCTACATTGCCTATTCCATCAGCATCTTCTCTTAAAGATCCTACAGATAGAAAAATTTAAACATGTCTAAAAGCAGTATTTTCAATGTCTGGAGCCATTACTCGACCAGCTATGGCGGGGGCTTTGGTATCTAAGGCTGTTGAAGAATGGACGGGGACATTGGAAGATACTCTACCAAATGCTAACAGAGAATAACTAACATATCTTCTACATACGGGAATCGGCCTTCTATCTGTGAGAAGCTGCAATAGATGCTGGGCTCCTAGCTTCTAAAGCATCGGTAGCCTCTGTTGTGGCTCATAGAGCCCTTTTTGGTTAAGGTCCTGGTAAACAGATATGGGGTCAAGAGGGCTCTGAAATCTTTACCTTTTTTTACGGAAACATACTTTTTGGAGCAGAATTGGATAAGATGGTGGCTACTCTGGTAGCCTCAGGTCTTTTTGCCCTCAGAGAAGAGCAAAAGGACATTCTTCATCCAGACCATCTAGTTCCCGCAGAACCACCAAGCAGCAAGCTAAGAGGTCTGGGGGTCTGTTCAGAAACTGAATGGGTCTCATGGTCCTATTGTAAATTTGAAAACCCTAAACAAGTGTATTTGTGACCCTAGTTTCATATGGAAACTCTTCGTTCAATTATTTTGGGGATGGAACCTAGGGATTTTATGGCTTCCCTGGACATTCAGAATGCATATCTGCACATGCTTATAACGCCATCACACCAACAATTTATATGGTTTGCTGTCTGACAACAACATTACCAATTTCAGGCATTGCCTTTTGGTCTAGCAACGGCCCCTTGGGTCTTCACCAAAAGAATGGCTGTTATGATGGCCTACTGCAGGTGTCAGGGAATCAGAATACTACCATACCTGGATGACCTTCTGATATTGGCACAGTCTCCAGTTGTTCTACACCACCACCTCCAACTGACCATTGCCTGCCTACAGATGCATGTCTGGATAATCAATTGGAAGAAATCCTCTTTCTCCAACACAGCAGATGATACATCTGGGGGCACTTCTCAGACACAAAGGGTGTTTCTGCCAGGGGACAAGATTGCAGCCTTATCCATTGCAAATACACAATCGAAGGGTATCCATTTTATCAGTGATGTAAGTCCTGGGGTCAGTGGTATCCACCTTCGACATGGTGGAATATGCTCAGTTCCACTCCATGCCTCTGCAACAATTGATTCTTTCCCGATAGAACAGGCAGTATCATCTAATAAGGTCCCAGAGGATCCTTCTCACTCTGGAGGTTCGTCCCTCTAGCTTGTGGTGGCTACAAAAGGATCATATGGAAAAAGGTCACCCATTCTGGATTCCAATTTTGGTGCTTTCAAAACACGGACACCAGTCTTCGCGGATGGGGGGCGGTGACAGGTCATCACACCATTCAGGGAAGATGAACAAATCAGGAAAGTCATCTGCCCATATACATTCTGGAGCTTCGAGCTGTATACAAAGCACATATCATGGCACAGGACCTGCTCTAGGGAAGGCCAGTCCAGATCCAATCCGACAACGCAACTACAGTAGCCTATCTCAATCATCATGGAGGCATGCTGTCGGGTTGGTTTTTTAGTGGACCCGGGGTGGATACAGACGGGGACACAGAATCATAACTGTAGAAAAACTTGGGTTGTTTAATGAATGGAATGGTAGACATGAAATAACCAAGTCCAGGGCAAAAGTGTAGATGGGTCAGAGTCAAATAATAAGTCCAGCAACAAGTAATAAAATCTGGATTGAAGGTAACAGGAGTGAAGCGATAATGTTTAGGTATGTCCAGAGGGAAACAAACTGTAGACAGGGGTAAATGCAGTAAGAATATAGTCTGGCTGGTGAGTGGGATTACAACAGTAGTGGGAGGAGGTGTTGCTGGTAGGTGCTGGGAATCCTGTGGCTACCTGAAACTACCAGGGAGCTAAGCTGTACCGAAGTCAGCTGCATAGAGGAGCTCAGATAAATGCGACCAGACTCGTCTGATACACGTTGCTCTGGCAAAGTAAGGAAGCTGTGAACTCCCTTAAATCCTTAACAGCAGAGCATGATTGGCCGGACAGACTAGCTGATTTTTAGGGGATTGGTTCCTTAGGTCACATGGCCCAATGCAATATGGCAGCGCCCATAGAGCTACAGCTTGGGAACGCTGTGCAACACTTCCATGCTGGCACGGCCTACCAACAAGGAACCACCAGATGCACCCTGTGCCAGTCTCCATACTCCAGCACCGCCACCGGAAAGCCCATGCCAGAGCACCCTAATGGGCAAAGACCACAGACTTACCAGTAAGGAAGCCCTGGTCATGACACTTGCGAAGTCACGCAGCAATGAGGGAAGTGACAAACATTCTGATCTGTGCAGAAGGTCATCTTCCAGCTATCTTGGCAATATCCATCCCCGGAGTCCTCAACTGGGAAGCGGACTTCCTAAGTCATCAGGATATGCACGCCGGAGAGTGGGCTCTCCACCTGACAATTGTTTCAAATCCTGGTGATCAAATGGGGCCTACCAGATGTAAACGTCATGGCCTCACATCACAATCACAAGGTCCCCAGGTAGAGGTCTAGAACCAGATACCCCTCAGCCGCATTTGGGGACATACTGGCACTGAGATGGGATTTCAAGCCGGCGTATCGCTTTACTCCGATTTCCCTCCTCCCAAGGGTCTTCAGGAAATTCAAGCAGGAAGGCATAGCAGTGATACTAGTAGTGCCTGCTTGGCCCAGACGCCATTGGTTTTCCGGCATACAGAACCTATCCATAGACACTCAGTTTCCTCTTCCTCTATGTCCGGATCTGTTAGCACAGGGTCCCCTGCCTGCATCCAGATTTACCAAGTCTCTTTGATGGCGTGGCTCTTGAGTCTTCCATCTTAAGAGCAAAATGTTTCTCCAGCTCTGTGATTCAAATGATGCTTAGGGCACGAAGACCTTCCTCTGCCCGCATCTATTACAGAGTTTGGCATTATTTTGTCAATTGTGTTGCCACAGAAAGTATGACCCTAAGGTTTTTAAGGTTTCCCGGGTACTTGCCTTTCTCCAGACTGGATGAGACCTCGGTGTCTGCCTGGCCACCCTGAGAGGTTTCTGCGTTGTCAGCTTGGTTCCAGCGAAGGATTACTTCTTTGCCGGATGTAAAAAATTTTTTTTAGGGGATTTTCTGAGTTCAGCCACTCTTTATCCCACTGGTAGCACCGTGAAATTTGTCTTTGGTTCTCAAGGGGCTACAAGCTCCCCCATTTGAACCTCTGGACTCTGTAGATTTGAAATGGTTGGCAGCGAAGACACTTTTTCTCCTTGCTATCCCTTCTGCATGCAGAGTCTCTGATTTGGCAGCATTCTCTTGTCACTCCCCATTATTTATTTTTCACCATGATAGAGCTGTTCTCCGTACAAGGGAGGGTTACCTTCCTAAGGTAGTGTCCCGTTTTCATGTGAATGAAGAGATTGTGGTTCCATCTTTTCAGTCTTCAGACCTTTCTGTAGGTGAAGCCTCCCTGTATGTGGTTTGTGCTCTCTGTATCTATGTGGAATGTACAAACTCTGTTAGAAAATCAGATGCTATTTTTGTGCTATATGGTTTTCACAAATGAGGTTGGCCTGCTAGCAAACAAACTGGCTCAATGGTTACGTATGACTATCTCTCAGGTTTACACACAGGCTGATAACCCTATTCCAAACACGGCGACAGCACATTCTAACCGGTTTGTGGGACCATCATGGGTGTTTAGTCGTGGTGCCTCTGTTGAACAATTGTGCAAGACAGCCACGTGGTCTACTGTCCACACTTTTCTTAGGTTCTACACCTTTGATACTTTTGCGCCTCAGGATGCTTCCTTTGGGCGATGAGTTCTCCTTTCTGCTCAGGAGCATCCCCACCCTTAGGGGAACTGCTTGAGGACATCCCCATGGTATCCCTATGGATCCCTATGAACCCTGAAGGAGAAAATAAGAGTTATGGTAGACTTACATTTGATGACTCTTTCTTTTTCTTCAAGGTCCACAGGGCACCCACCCTGACGCACCTGGCTGCATTGGGTAATTTTTCTTTCAATCACGGATTCCCTCTTTTTCTGTGAGTTTTTCTGGTGCACGATTGTTTTTCCTTCCTTCTCCTTTTTCCTTCTCCTGCCTTAGGCTTGTTTACAAAACTGAAGACCTGTGGCTGGGGTGGGGTATATATGGAGGAAGACCTGTGGCATCCTGGGAGTTGAAAGCTTTAACTGTTTGGTGCCTGCATCTCTCCAACCACATTACCCCCATGTTATCCCTGTGGACCTCGAAGAAAAAGAGTTATCAATGGAAAGTCTACCATAACTTAATTTTTACATTGTTCTCGGCCCCATTCCTTTGATCCTGAAAAATGACCCCACTGTTTGCTAACATGGTTTTAGCCTTGAAAAGGACCTAGCAATCAATTTATATAGAGTATTTAGACACTGTTACCTCAGGATCAATGTTACCTCAACAATGAGGTATAAACAATGTTGTTTAAGCAATGTTGCTGCAATACCTGAGGAGGCAACTGCAATTGCAATCTGCTTTGGCGATGAACTTTGGCCAAGATTAGATTTAGAAGGAATGTTTTTCCTGTTCCCCCTGGAGCATCTAGAAAGACAATACTTCCAGTTTTTCTTCTTACCATAGAACTAATTTTGTTATATGCAACTTTTTGATTTGACACCAGCCTGGGCTCATTTTCTGACACAAATCTCTGCAACTGTGCAACATTATAGCTTGTTTCATGTAACATATCTTTACTAAGACTGGCAGTGTTCCTTCTGTCAGGAGTTGGAAGCCCTAGCTGATGCAGACTCTTGCCTACCATCTGTTGAATTGTGTCCTCCAGGCAGATGAGAGCTTGATTGAACATTGCATTAGTGTATTGTAACCTTAGCTCAGGATTGGCTCATCTTGCTTTTATAATGAATGTCTTCACTCATATTAGGGTCTATTTACTAAGCCTTGGATGGAAATAAAGTACCAGCCAATCAGCTTCTAACTGCCATGTCACAAGCTGTGTTTGAAAAATGACAGGAGCTGATTGGCTGGTACTATACCTCTGTCCACTTTCTCTCTTTCCAAGCCTTAGTACATAGACGGTCAAGATCGGGACGTCGCATTTTACGTACTGTTTAATATTTCTCGGTTCGACCTCCTGATCCCATAGAAGCCTGTACACACTGTACTATGTCTGCACAGTGTGTATGCAGCTGACGGGGGTTCACACTGGGGACAGACTGCATGGCTGATCGGGACAGCTTTACCCGATCAGCCTGCAATCGAAAAAGTCTGTACCCAGCTTTAGTAACTGTCTGTGCAGGTACAGTGTGACAGTTGATCCTCTGACTCACTGCTCTCCCATTCAAGCTCTACATGCCCCCCCTGCCCCCTCCCACTGGTACACATCAGTCTGTGCTTCAGATCAGTGCAGTTTTAGGCACTGGAAGACATCCTGAGCGAACTTGCTTACACAAAACTTTCAAATCGTAGACTCCGCGGCCTACTTGCTGGGCACCATGTAGACATCCAGGTCCCTGATGAACTTCAAACATAGCCACAAACCTAAAAATCTAATCCCGGTCAAACTACACCACCATGCAAATCTGGTGGAGCTAGGTAAAAATTTCTAGCCATGCATAAAGGACAGACAGACAGACAGACACTTTCTCGCTTATTACAGAGATTTAATATACATTATTTTATGCCAACTGCCCCCTTAATATAATTAATAAATGTACAGTATGCCACCTTTTTACCTGCTTTTTTTATATCATATATTTAAAGAATATACAGTTTGCACACTGGCTGTCTGTTCACCCCCTTTTTAATAATATAATTAATTTATGCCACATCCCCCAATATATTAAATCTATGCCACCTGCCACATTCCCCAATATATTTAATATGTTTAGTTAATTCATGCCACCTTCCCCAATCCCTCCACTTTTTCGCTTTATTTACATTGCTCCTCCTCACTCCACTGTTGAGTCCTCTTCTGTTTGGGCAGCTGGACTCCTTTGGCCATCCAACTGCTCTTTTTGGGCTGCACTTCGTCTTCTCGGGAGATGACGTCTTATTTTAGCGAGACATTAGCTGTGCAGTGAGTTTGTTGTTGCGGAGGGGAGCCAGTGACGATGACAACAGGCACACTGCTCACATATTAACCATTGCGATGGGCATCCAGCAATTTGTTTAAGCATAGGGACCTTAGCATGGTTTAGTGGGTTTGGGCAGTGGTTGTGCCACCCCTAGGGCATTGCACCCTGGGCAACAACACTGGCTGCACCACTCTTGCTTCCAGTGGCGGGCTGGGCCGGGGGGCAGGGTGCCATGTGCCTCCCGGGCCGCAGCGCCATGCCGGCCGTGGGCAGTCTGTGTCTGTGTAACACGGCTGCACCATGCATGTAGCGCTGACCGGATGGAGTTCGGTCAGCGCTACACAGTTACAAACACACAGCCGCCGTCTCCGGCAGCTGTGTGTTTGTTTTGAGTGGCAGCCAATGAGAGTCTGTCACTCTCACTGACTGCTGCTGCTCCCTCTGCAGGAGCCGCTCCATCGTCCGGCTCCTGCAGTGGGTAATGGGAGAGACGTCATGACGTCATATGACGGCTCTCCCATAATGCAGAGCGGCCCAGGAGGACAGACGGAGGAGCGGATGGCGGCGGCGGGAGCGGGGATTCAGGTAAGTGTTTTTTTAAATTATTTATTACGTGTGTGTGTGTACTGTGGGAGGAGGTGGGACTACTACTGGGGACACTACAAGGGGGAGAACACTACTGGGGGCACTACAAGGAGAAGAGCACTACTGGGGAAACTACAGTCAGGTCCATAAATATTGGGACATTTACAGAATTTTCATATTTTGGCCTCTATTCACCACCACAATGGCTTTGAAATGAAACAAACAAGATGTGCTTTAACTGCAGACTTTCAGATTTAATTTGAGGGTAATTACATCCAAATCAGGTGAACGGTGTAGCAATTACACTGGTTTCTATATGTGCCTCCCACTTTTTAAGGGGCCAAAAGTAATGGGACAAACTAAACAATCCTAAATCTAACTTTCACTTTTTAATACTTTGTTGCAAATCCTTTGCAGGCAATTACAGCCTGAAGTCTGGAACGCATAGACATCACCAGACGCTGGGTTTCATCCCCGGTGATGCTCTTCCAGGCCTCTTCTGCAAATGTCTTCAGTTCCTGCTTGTTCTTGGGGCATTTTCCCTTCAGTTTTGTCTTCATCAAGTGAAATGCATGCTCAATCGGATTCAGGTCAGGGGATTGACTTGGCCATTGCATAACATTCCACTTTTTAGCCTTAAAAAACTCTTTGGTTGCTTTTGCAGTATGCTTCGGGTCATTGTCCATCTGCACTGTGAAGCGCCGTCCAATGAGTTCTGAAGCATTTGACTGAATGTGAGCATATATTGCCCGAAACATTTCAGAATTCATTCTGCTGCTTTTGTCAGCAGTCACATCATCAATAAATACAAGGGAACCAGTTCCATTGGTAGGCCTACATGCCCACGCCATGACACTACCACCACCATGCTTCACTGATGAGGTGGTATGTTTTGGATCATGAGCAGTTCCTTTCCTTCTCTCCTCTTCCCATCACTCTGGTACAAGTTGATCTTTGTCTCATCTGTCCATAGGATGTTGTTCCAGAACTGTAATGGCTTTTTTATATGTTGTTTGGCAAACTCTAATCTGGGCTTCCTGTTTTTGTGGCTCACCAATGGTTTGCATCTTGTTGTGAACCCTCTATATTCACTCTTGTGAAGTCTTCTCTTGATTGTTGACTTTGACACATATACATCTACCTTTTGGAGAGTGTTCTTGATTTGGCCAACTGTTGTGAAGGGGTTTTTCTTCACCAGGGAAATAATTCTTTTGTCATCCACCACAGTTGTTTTCCGTGGTCTTCCGGGTCTTTTGGTGTTGCTGAGCTCTCCGGTGCGTTCTTTCTTTTTAAGAATGTTCCAGACAGTTGATTTGGCCACACCTAATGTTTGTGCTATCTCTCTGATGGGTTTGTTTTGATTTTTCAGCCTAATGATGGCTTGCTTCACTGATAGTGACAGCTCTTTGGATCTCATATTGAGAGTTGACAGCAACTGATTCCAAATGCAAATGTCACACCTAGAATCAACTCCAGACCTTTTACCTGCTTAATTGATAATGAAATAACGAGGGAATAGCCCACACCTGTCCATGAAATAGCTTTTGAGTTGATAATCCCATTACTTTTGGCCCCTTAAAAAGTGGGAGGCACATATTGAAACTGTTGTAATTCCTACACCGTTCACCCGATTTCAATGTAATTACCCTCAAATTAAATCTGAAAGTCTGCAGTTAAACCACATCTTGTTTGTTTCATTTCAAAACCATTGTGGTGGTGAATAGAGGCCAAAATCTGAAAATTCTGTCAATGTCCCAATATTTATGGACCTGACTGTATAAGGGGGATTACTACTGGGGGCATTACAAGGGGGCGATTACTACTGGGGGCATTACAAGGGGGGGACTACTACTGGGGGCACTAGAAGGGGGAGAGCACTACTGGGGGCACTACAAGGGGGGGGCGCTACTGGGGGAACTACAAGGGGCGAGACTACTACTGGGGGCACTACAAGGGTGGGGAGACTACTACTGGGGGCACTACAAGGGGGAGAGCACTACTGGGGGCACTACAAGGGGGGGGACTACTACTGGGGGCACTACAAGGGGGAGTGCACTACTGGGGGCTCTACAAGGAGCGTTACTACTGGGGGCACAAGGGGGGCTACTATTGGGAGCATTACAAAGGGGGGACTACTACTGGGGGCACTACAAGGTGGAGAGCACTACTGGGGGGGCTACAAGGGGGGGACTGCTACTGGGGGCACTGCATAGGGGGTACCACTACTGGGGACACTATATAAGAAGCTTACTACTGGGGGCACAGGGGGGACCACTACTGGGGACACTATATAAGAAGCTTACTACTGGGGGCACAGGGGGGACCACTACTGGGGACACTATATAAGAAGCTTACTACTGGGGGCACAAGGGGCACTGCACAGGGGGGACCACTACTGGGGACACTATATAAGAAGCTTATTACTGGGGGCACAGGGGCAACCACTACTGGGGACACTATATAAGAAGCTTACAACTGGGGGCACAAGGGGCACTGCACAGGGGGGACCACTACTGGGGGCACTGTATAAGGGGCACTGCATAGGAGGATCACTACTGGTGGCCTGTATAAGGGGGTCCTCTCCTGGGGCACAGGGGGCACTGCATATGGGCACCACTACAGGGGGCTGCCCCATATCTTTTACATTAATTCCATATGGACCCGCCTCCTCCCTGGAACACTTGAGGGGGGGGGTGGCCTAAGCACGCACGTGCTCCGGGCACCCTGGCTACACGCTACTCCTCTGCCAGGGCCACCTTCATGCATTTGCCTCCAGGCTAAAAGTTGCCAGCCAGCACCTGTTTGCAATGACCCGGGCACCTGAACCATGCTAGTGAAATGCACCTAACAACACTGTACAGTCACCACAATCAGGGCCGTAGCTAGGGTAGTGCGGCCGGTGCCATCGCACAAGGAACCACAGGTCAGGGGGCGCTGTTTGGGCCTGTCAAATTTCTGTTTATTATCATTCTTGCTTGTAGCTTCCTCTTATTTCATCCCCAGCATCTTCCTGGCCTCTCCTATCTCTTCCCTGGCCCTTCCCCATGAGGCCATGGCTCTTTTTTGGGTGCATTATGTCCCTTTGACAAATGAGGGGGGCGCCAATGCTCTTTCTGGCACAGGGCACCAAAAAGTCTAGTTACGGCTCTGACCACAATGCCTCACTGTTTTAAATAATCACTCAAAGCTGTGGAGCTAGTCTGTTTGTTGCACTCACAGCAGGCTTTCACCCATGCAGAGCCGCACTCACAGCAGGCTTTCACCCATGCAGAGCCGCACTCACAGCAGGCTTTCACCCATGCAGAGCCGCACTCACAGCAGGATCTCGCACATGCAGAACCGCACTCACAGCAGGCTTTCACCCATGCAGAGCCGCACTCACAGCAGGCTTTCACCCATGCAGAGCCGCACTCACAGCAGGCTTTCACCCATGCAGAGCCGCACTCACAGCAGGCTTTCACCCATGCAGAGCCGCACTCACAGCAGGCTTTCACCCATGCAGAGCCGCACTCACAGCAGGCTTTCACCCATGCAGAGCCGCACTCACAGCAGGCTTTCACCCATGCAGAGCCGCACTCACAGCAGGCTTTCACCCATGCAGAGCCGCACTCACAGCAGACTTTCACCCATGCAGAGCCGCACTCACAGCAGGATCTCGCACATGCAGAGCCGCACTCACAGTAGGCTCTCGCACATTCAGAGACGCACATACATTGGGGCACACAATATAGTGTCACCCCCTCCCATTTACCTTAGACTGAGTACTGGTCACCCTGCAGCAGCTCCTTCCTCAACCTATCTCCCAGGTGCAGACAGGGGCTAGGGCTATTTTCTGTGCTGTGTAGCCCCAGTCCCCTGCTTAGGTTCACCCCCCCCCTCTCTACCACTATCTGCATAGCAGTTCAGCCTCAACTCTGTAGTTGGTACTAATGGACGAGGGGGTGGTGTGGGGGAGGAATCTGAGGCTTTCTTCCTGTTGGTGCTTTTCGTTACAAATTTTATGTTAGGGGGAAACTTTACTCCCCCTGGCTATGCCACTGGTCACAGTATTTGTTTAATTAGGTGCCACCAGAACTCAACCATTTCATTTGCCAACATTTGAATAGTACTATCTGCTCTCTCAGGTACATCCAGTCTCTATGTATGGAAAGGAAATGGGATTATTTGTGACTGGGAATCAGCAATATTAAAATTTGTCACCATGGGAGAACTGGCAAAATTTTACTTGGGGTGACAAATACGAGTAAGTGCTCCTTGCTCTTCCTCCGCAAGAAGACAGAAGAGGGGAAATTCAGTATATAGCGCACATGCGCAAGTATAATTTTATACATTTTTGGAAATCTCTGTCCTATTCTGAGTCAGATGTATCTTTGCTGTATCTGTCTTTTTGTGGGGTGGGAACTTGGTGACAACAATGAGATCGCATAAAGCTGTTCTGTCTTGTGGGGCTGTCATGGGATTGTGTCGTGGACATAAAACTAATGTGGTGAGTTCCCTGCTCCTGTATTCTGAGTCTTATGTACGGGGAAGGGAAGTCTGTGTCAGATTGATTTCTTGTACCTAGCATTGGGCTGATGCAAGTGGCGATACTAAATGACAATGTTTGCGGCTGTGGATAGAAAACACTGGGCAAGAGTGGCTTTCTAATTGTAATCGCTTGGATCCCCGCATTAGCTCAATGGAAACTTGCATTAGCATAAAGTAGTAATCATGCTTCCATGGTATCATGCAAGCACAGCCACTTTACGTCTGACTCAGGAACAGCCCCTATATGGTTTTCTGAACATAGCAAGAGTACTTCAATGACTGAGAGATGTTTTATTCAACGTAAATGCCAGGCAAATATTAAGCATTTTGTCAGTTATTTGGCCACTAGGGGGCAGTGATACATCCCATGTTAATAAATGTAAATTGTAATATCACCATTTTACCTTAGCAAAACAAATAACATACTCTAGTTAACAATCTTATTTTTCCATTCAACTCTTCTCAGATATTGGTGTTATGAATGATTTACTGCATGTTTACAAAAGAAGAAAGTTAAAATAAAGCCTATTATATACCTTCCTGTCCTGTATCTCTGTGATACGTGGGGGTTTCTTATGCAAATTCTGAATTGACAGTATTTATTCTGTAGCAATTTATAGGCTGACTGCTTTAGTAAATTGTCTAGGATGAAATATTTTCTGCTGATAGTTATTTCTGGTCTTTGGAAAATGTAATAAAAAATAGGGATGTACTTTGTTTTCATTATTAAGTAATATGAATAGTATAATGACTGTGCTAATGTGTTATACAGTCCTAGTAACCAAAGGCGCTTTTGTTTAGTGAATATAAATTATCAAACAAGTGAGGAGAGGTTTTAGTTTAATAAAAGAGTTTTATAGCAGCTGGGGGCTGTTAAAGTGGACCGCCCACAGTCTGAGTTTTCTTTTTACAAGCAGGAACCACCTGGAAATCTGTGAAGCCAAGCCCAAAAAGAGCTCATGTTTACAACATGGAACACCACTGATAATAATAGCTGTTTAAAAAACCTCTGGGGTCTGTCATCAGGGACATATATTACTATTTTTTGTCGAAGGTCAATGTTTAGCAAAGAGGCTATTAAAATATGCTCTTGGATCCATAACATAGCTATATTGCAGTACTCACTTCTAACTGCGCTTGGTGCACTGACGTTTAAATGTCTGCTATACATGTAACACTGTTGGATCATTATCACATGGCAAGTGCTTTGATTGTGCATATAAATGCATTTCTTTCATCAGTGTGACGGCTGGCTTCCTATAAAAACAAAGTGGGCATTTTATAACTGTTTCAACAATAGGAGTGTTTAAGCCTCCAGTTTGCAGTTGGCTGAAACGTGGAAGTAGACTGGGTAATGTCAGCTGTACATTTGATAATGAACCTCTGGGATGACTGCTGATATTCCCTGTGAGGAAAGACCCCAAAATGTGCTCAGGAGTTTTTCATTTAGTAGATTATTATTCCTGTTCCTGTGCTTGGCTGATAAATGATGTGATGAATTGTGTTATTTGAAGAGCGATATATATTTGTCAGTAAAGAAAACATTGTGGATAGGTGTTATAATGCTTCACGTTTCACTTAGGGAACATGTATGTGGATTTGTATTTTATTTGGTGTTTTGCTACACATTATTTCAATTACATGAAATAGTTACCTGTATGTGAGTGCCAACACTGTTTGTAATATACAGATATGTTCTCCCTTATACACAACCCCCTCATGTACCTGGCTGGATCTGTAGAATCTACTGTGATATCTACCAACTACATTAACCATGTGGTATACTGCAACTCATTAGCAACCTGGTCAAGTTTCTCATTGTATGGGCTGACCTCCATTAAACATCGCTGGCACCTATATAAACACCTATAGGATCTGCCAATAGTTACCGCTGGGCAGAGTTAGAGGTCTATTTATCAAAGGGACAGGACACCTACACCCAACAATTTCACTGAAGATAGGGCTTAACGAGTGACAAAGCCACTAAATGTTTTCAACTGTACTGCCATAACGCTCTTATAGCTATCGACATTTTTTTTTTTTCAATTTTAATTTTTAGTTGTTGAAGCTGTGTCCAGATGCCCAAGTCCAGTCTTATAGTGCAGTGTACATGTGTGACCTAGCAATGCAACGTCACATACAAGCAGAGGGGACCGGTGAAGTGGTTAGTCTCTTCTTCCTGATGTCAGACAAAATCGTCAGCTAGCTAGCTGATCATCATTCAGCTGCCCCGGTGACCTGTTCTAGTTAAATTGTGATAACAGACTGCATAATGATAAATAGATCCTATTTTATAGCTTTGGGTAGATTCTGACTATTAGTGTGTATGTGCATATGATGACACAACACTATGCTCTTAATTTTATATCATAGGTAGGACCCTCAAAGTCCAGTTCTGCAACTCATGACTGCTTGGGCATATTGTCTCCTATAGTACATTTTGCTGTGATATTTCTGCAAACATGCCTTTACTCCACTAGAACTTAATTTTGAAAAGATGCAAAATCAGATGACAGCTACCGGAATTATAGAAGCTCCTGCAATAGATATGTCTGGGGTCACAATAATAAAACACACTTTTTGGGCACTGCTTTTAGTTGTAGAGGACTAAGGGCCTGATTCAGACCCACTCGCGAGCGGCTGTCCGCTCGCAAGTGGGTCGATGGTCTGCACTGCGCATGCGCACGACGGAGGGAGCTCAGTCGTGCGCATGCGTGAGACGCGACGAGCGAAGGACTTTCCTTCGCTCGTCGTGTCTGATCAAAGGGGGCGTGCTGTCGATGTTGATTGACAGCACGCCCCCTTTGGTGGGCGTGCCTGCCAGACGGAGGCGTTCCCAAGGGAACGCCTACCATCAGAAGCCGGCCCCACTGACATCACTAGTGATGTCAGTGGGAGTGATTTTGGCAGGACCCCCCCACCTTCCCCTGCTACATTATTCCTAAAAAAACAAACATTTTGGCCAAGAAATATCAAACCTGGCCTCTTCTGCGCCCAGCCAGGCCCCCCTTATGTGCGCCCAGCCAGGCCCCCCCTTATGTGCGCCCAGCCAGGCCCCCCCTTATGTGAGCCCAGCCAGGCCCCCCCTTATGTGCGCCCAGCCAGGCCCCCTCTTATGTGCGCCCAGCCAGGCCCCCTCTTATGTGCGCCCAGCCAGGCCCCCCTTATGTGCGCCCAGCCAGGCCCCCCCTTATGTGCGCCCAGCCAGGCCCCCCCTTATGTGCACCCAGCCAGGCCCCCCCTTATGTGCGTCCAGCCAAGACCCCCTTATGTGCGTCCAGCCAGGCCCCCCTTATGTGCGTCCAGCCAGGCCCCTTTCAGTGTGTTGAGCCTCCACCTCTCTTTCACAGGCACAGCACAGCTTGCAGGCAGCATTTTAAAATTTACTGGCTTCGCGTGACACTGTCTTCTCCTCTTCTGAGTCCTGGACATTGATGCACCTGCGTAGTCATGTTACCTGACGAACTGGGGCTGTTAGGGCCATGGCAAGTCCTAGTGCTGCTCTAGGTAAAAAAAAATTGTAATGCCAGAAACTTCATGGGGATCGTGGTAGGTGCGCTCCCCCCCCCCCCTTTTTGCCAAGTGTCCGGCCTGGGACCCCAGTCCCAGCAGTCCCCCCGATGGCGGCCCTATACACAGTACTCCATATATGATTATAACTGATTTTGTTAAGAAAATGTACGAATTAAATAAGAAAATTGAGCAATCAGTCAAATATTCAAGTAAATTTTTCCAACATAATTCTTGTAATTAAACCGCAAATCTTCGGTATATTATAAAGTTGGGGGTCACAGAATGTCTTGATACTCCAAGGGTCCCAGAATGTATTTATTTTGTTTTAAGTCCCCTGATTGTCAGATGATTGTTAACACATTCTCTTTGGAACTGCCTCTTTGGGGTTCTATAACAATGGCGCCATGGGAATAACTAGCGTAGGTGCAAGGGGTGCAGCTGCTATGGGTCCCAGAGCTGAGGGGGGCCCATTCTCCTTGTCAAAGTTACATGTGTTACACTATATAAATTTTTCTCCAATGGGTTACAATACATAGGGGCCCTTACAAACTTTTGCTATGTGGCCTTCAAATACCTAGTTATGCCCCTGAGTGGCTCACTAACACTTGGTGGCCTTCCTAAAAGAATAAAAAGACTGTGTGCCACTGTACTAATTTGTTAACGACTGTCACTACAAAGTACTGCATATGTGCCAATGATGTGCAGTGTCTATCCTGAGGTTTGAGGATCACAAATGCTAATATCAAGTTAAACATTTTGCTAGGCTAGATTATTTTTCTACAAGTCTAGCCAATTCTGAAATCTGGAAACATGTTGACACTACATTTGTGTAGAGATAACGGCCTATTCACAGCCTGGCCTGTCACTCAATGAAACTGTGACAAGGTGAGGATAAAGGAATCACAACATTTCTAGCAGGCAGCTAAGCCGTGCTTACAGGATGCAGCTTCACAGCGTGGGAAATGGATGGGGATGTATGGGAAGCTCCTGCACAGGGCCAGCAGGATTCCTTCAGTATCACCTTGTTCTTTCTAAAGATAAATGTCCACTTATTGTTGATAGAACTTTTCAGTTACTTTAATGGTAAAAGGTCAAGTTCTGTATCGGATTCCCGACTGCTCGCTGTGTCTGAACACTGGAACACGACCATGGTTATGTAAAGGCATTCATCTTAGAAAATGTAATCACAGGTATGGGTAATAAACAAATGTATGCAATATAACAACACAAAATGTAAACAACAATAGCACAGGACTGATTGATTAACATAGACCCTGAGGAATAATCCTGAGAGCGATCTCCTGAAGACGTTACATTACAATACACTCTTGTGCAGATAATCCTTACGAATATAGTTTCAAAACTGGTTAACTCAATGTCACACAGTATGTGGCCACACAAATGAGTATTCTGAGTGATCAAAATTAATATAATTTTTTATTTATAAACATAATATGCAATATGGTACATGAGGATCTTGACATAAACAAATTACGTTAAACGAGGTAATCATATGATCCTGTCCAAATGGGTTTATAATATAAGTGGTGTGGGGCATACTTGATGCATAAGGTAGCGTAGTAACAAGTATAATTACTGGGGGAGGGTGGGGTGTTCCAGACATGAACAAGTCACTGTACAAATCTTCACTCTTTATTCCAATTGAACCCCAATTAGACAATTTACTATTAGCAGCAGGGTGTAGGTTGGCACCTTTATAAATGTGGCCAGAAGCTATTGGGCTCGACTAACTCGTCTCAAACTCTTATCTCTGGTGCCATTCGTGGTTGGGAAGTCTAATCTTTAGTTCTCCTGTTCAAAGTTTACCAGGGTACCATCTCTGAGATTAATTCAACTCCATAACTTTGGGAGTTTGGTCCAAGGGATATAGACAAGAAGCATGTTCTGCTCTGGAACGTAGAGATGGTCCTTTTAGGTTTATTAGAATCATTCCAGAGCTCCTGAGAGGGGCTACGGTGCTTTTGATTTCTGCTGCTCACACTCTGGATTGTAGGCCCAGCTGCCTAATATCAATGCTTCACAATGACCCCCCACTAGACCAGCAGGTATATCACTGTTCACAATAATTTACTAGGAAAAAACATCTGTAATATTTAATTCACTAGTTAGGGAGAAAGGGTATAAGCCACTAGTCTTATTTTATTATGTATATGAGAGAAAAAATGTTTCTTTCAGGCTCTTTACAATTTAAATACATTGGGGATCATTAAGTATCTTACAAGAACCCACTTTTATTTGTAAACAGGAATGTCTTAGTAATACTAATAATAATGCTATATGTATATAATTACCTGAATGTTTTTAAATAAATGTTTATTTTAATAAAAAAAGGATGTTGTGATGCCAAAACTGTGCATCTAGAAGCTGCTGCATTTAATTCACATTTGTATGTTTTTCTCCCCAAATTTAACAACATCTGTTAATGTAATTTGAAGGAATTCCTATGATGGAGGAGTTCCTATATATCCACATGCATCCTCAAAAACATGTTTGAGATTATTTTAAGAAGGTTGATCATCTCCACAAATTAATAGATGCAAAATCTTGTATTAGAACTTTAATATTCAGTTACTGTGTATGTTTGTGTTCAATGGAAAGTAGTGCAAGGCTGTTCGCTAAAAGCAAACAGATTAAGGCCAATTTGTTAAGGGCTTGTTCCATGAAAGAAAGTAAAAGAATGGCAAAACAATTCTGATAGCAATGCAATGTGCGTCTTATATGATGCGTTATATATTTTTTTAATATATTAATGTTCTCTTAAAGATGGCGTAAGATTTTGATTGGAGTAGTTGGAGACCAAAGCTACAGCCAGTTCTTATGCTAGCATAGTTCTTGTTTTTAAAATTAGTGCAAATATGAAACATTTTCCATCAACTGATAATACTGGTTCAACCCACTAATGGTGAATTCAAGTGCCACATACAACTCACCTGTAGAATGACATTTCAGTATCTTCTACTTCATGAGACAGATGTCCTCCACTGTGCATCACCTTCATTATTTACTAATGTGTTTTGGTCCTTTGGCTTTTTCATACAGTTAGTGTTGTCTCAGATAGTAGAACAGGTCACTTTTCCCAAAGTGATTAAATTTTTAGAGAAAATACACTTTATAATTGCTGTTCTTTCATTTCCGAAAGTTGATCTTGGTTGAAAAATTGTCTTCTGCTTTTTAAAAGTTTACAGGATCATGATCAGGGGAAGCCTTGCAACTTTTGTGGTTATCTATTGTGGTTGTGGTATTATACAGCCAAGGAAATATATGAAAAGCTTGTTATATCAAAGTGCTATAATCAAGTGTACACCTAAAAGCATCCTCTGACAAAGCATAAACTATTCTAGCAATAATTATACAATACAGAGAACATTATGGTGACTTGTATACAAATTAGAGTGCATCCATGTAACCAACATACTGACCAACATAATTTTAATAACAAAGTACTATAGGGAGAACATTGTACCCACCTCTATACAATACTCAAAAATTGTAATGATATTTCTACAATACAGAGAACATTGTAGTGACCGATGTACACTACAGACATTTTCTTAATAAGCAATATACAATACAGGGAACATTCATGTGACAGCATGCTTGTAACTGATTATACAATCCAGAGAACCTCTTAATGACCAATATACAATATAGATAGGCTTCTTTTGACCACTAATCAAAACACAACGCATAGTAGTGACTGATATTCAATTACAACTATATTTCTTCTTCATCCACTAGGGGACACTGGAGGCTTCAAGACAGTGGGGTATAGACGGTGCTAAGTGGAGGTGGCACTTCAAAAGCCTCTATACCCCCCTACAAGCCCAGTTTAAGTTTGTGCCCGAGGGGAGCTGGACGTGTATTACACTCTTCCTCAGGGTTAAGGAACTCAAAGATCACTGCTGCGCTGAAGACATTGAGGACAGACAGGCAGTAGCTGCACTGCCTACCTGCACCGCGGGAGCTACTGGGGGGACCCGCTCGCAAGTGCACGTACTTTGCCTTGGGTCCCTGACTTCAGAGACCTCAGTCTCCATATAGGGGGTACCGCATGCCACTGCTTGCAGCGCGTATAGCAGACCCCCAGCAGTCATTACCGCAGCGGGCAGCTCCGTGAGTACTACCTGGCTCCCCGACAAGCGAGGTAGCCAGGTTAACCCTACAATAGGTGGTATACAATGCAGCAGGCTGGCCCGATTAGCGGGGCAGCAGAGTGAAAAGAAGCGAATATATTTCAAATAGGCGCCATAGCGGGGGGCAGAGCTTAACTTACGGAGCCCTGCTCCTTCCTCCCAGTGGCCCCAGCACTTCTCTGGAAGCGTGCTGGCGGCCATTACAGGGAGAATCAGCTTCTGCTGCATATCACAAAATACTGCTGCAGTATCCTGGTATCCTAATCCTGGTATGTAAGTAAGCAGTGGGGTTTAGGCTGGTCAGTAATTACTTATTTATCAGTGGTTATTCCTTCTATGCCTAGCATTTTTCACTGCTAGGAGTGCTATTAGGGCAGGTGTGGCTCTCTCCTGCCTCTCTGTATCCCAGTTTCTTCTTCTTCTGACCTATCTCACTACACTTTTATGTTGTTTGTGTGGGGTCTGTATGTAGCATGACTGGCAGATCAAAAGCATCTCAAAAGTTATTTACCTGCAAAAAGTGTGCAAATAAGTTTACACAGGGGCACTCATCTAATGCTGCATACACACGGAACAACTTGAACAACCATAGATATCGTTTATAGATTTCCCTCCAACTTTCTGTAGTGCAGAACAAACTATTTTGGTAGTACATACTGATAGATATTTCAGTGAAGCTATCTTTTTACAGGCAAATCTTTACAAAATCGTCCAAGTTGGCCTGCATGCATGAAAGACCATAGATATCGTTATCGTTCATGCAGGAACGCACATCGTTGGTTGTTGTCAGTTTGGTGACTGGAAAAAAGTGAACGATAACGATATGAACAATATAGTTCAAATCGCTCATAAAAGTCGTACTGTGTGTACGCACCATCACACCCAATTGTGT
This sequence comes from Taudactylus pleione, assembly GCA_031769625.1. NCBI lineage: Eukaryota > Metazoa > Chordata > Amphibia > Anura > Myobatrachidae > Taudactylus > Taudactylus pleione. Next base: position 4,883,364 of record JAUIMM010000324.1, on the reverse strand, counting down.
GACAACTGCAATACTGAACAATCTGCAGGGATGTCAGAACCAACGTCTTGGATGCAGGTTACATCCGTTATGTCCTCTCTACTGAGCTGGAGGCTTCTCGCAAAGAAAGAGAGGTCAGCGACTCTAGAGGAACCAGCATGGGCGAGGGCGTAAGCTATATCCATGGAGGGGATTTCAAAAGCCATGACTCTTTTCTGTACCACAACGGGATCCTCTCTTCAGGTCTCAAAAAAGAGACTGTTACCCTCAGTTCTCCAATCGGAGGAAGAGGATATGCCAGATTTAGAAGAAGGCGAATATGCTCCAAATTCACCTAAAGAACTCCAAGAGGAGTCTGAGCCGGTATCCGAGGGGATAGAAGCATTCATTTTTGCAATCATACAGGTATTGCAGATACAAGAGGATGACACAGGTCCTGCTCGACAGTCTTTCTTTCAAAAGAAACAAAGACGGGCTATTGCTTTTCCAGTCTCAGAAGAGCTAGATTCTCTTCTAACGTCAGCCCGGGAACATCCTGATAAAAAATTTCAGATGTCCCTGTGGTTATTATCCTTTTCCGGCAGATAACAGAAAATCTTGTGAGACTCCCCCTTACAGTAGATCCATCAGTATCACGGCTGTCAAAGAAGACTAAGCTACCAGTTCCTGGGGCCACGTCTTTGAAAGACACATCTGACAGGAGATTGGAAAACACACTCAAGTTCATTTGAACAGCTGCAGGGGTGACTCTGCATCCTGCGATTGTAAGTTGCTAGACTAACAAAGCTATTGAGCTTTCTGCGAAACAATTGGCTGACAGAATGAGAAATCAGCTGCCGGTGGAAGAACTTATTCCGTTAGCAGAACATATAGGTGAAGCTGCGACTTACCTTGGAGAAGCGTGCCATATCGCCTCCAGAACTTCAGCTCTGGTGCTTACAGCACATAGGGCGCTGTGGCTTAAACATTGGTAAGCAGATGCAGAATCAAAGAGCTGTGGAAGCACTTCCATTCATGGGAAGTGTATTATTTACAGCGGAACTAGATAAGTGGATTTCTCAAGCTACAGGAAAAAAAATCCACTTATCTTCCTTCTGCGGCTCCTCCCCCTAGAAGATTTTACTCAGGACCTTCGTTTCGGTCCTTTCGTGCCCCGGGATATTCACATGGTCATTTCAGAGGAGGACCATCAACTTCCCGTGGTTCCAGAGGTCGGGGCAGAGCTGCAGCAACAACAACCTCTGCTCAACAGAAGGTTAAGTCCATTACCAAGCCTAGTGCATTACGGGCTTCCCTCTCACCTGCGGGACCCCAGCATGGGAGCACATCTTCGGGACTTCAGACAAGTATGGACGGAAACTTGTGCGGATACTTGGGTCCGGGATCTCATCACTTGGGGATACAAGCTCGACTCTCACTTTCAACCTACACCTCGGTTTTTTGCCACAGGTTTACCAGTTTTCAGCGACAGGAGTGTTGTTCTACAAGAAGCAATAGACAAGCTCCTATCCACGAGAGTGGTGGTCCAAGTTCCCAGAAATCAGACCGGAAAGGGATTTTACTCCAGTCTCTTCGTGGTTCCAAAGCCAGATGGCTCAGTTAGACCTATTCTGAACTTGAAGAATCTCAATCCATACCTAAGGATTTTCAAGTTCAAGATGGAGTCCCTTCAGTCGGTGATTGCGGGATTGGAGAAGGCGAGTTCATGGTATCTCTAGATATCAAGAACGCCTACCTTCACATCCCTATCTGGCCACCTCACCAGGAGTTTCTGAGATTCGCAGTTCAGAATTCACATTTCCAGTTTCAGGCCTTACCCTTCAGCTTATCATCAGCCCCCAGGGTATTCACAAAGTTCATGGCTGTGATGATGAGTCTCCTTTGGAAACAAGGGATCACTATTATCCCTTACCTGGATGATCTACTGCTGAAGGCCCATTCCAGGGTCCAATTACTACAGAACATCACAGTGACACACAACCTTCTCTTTCATCAAGGATGGATCCTGAATTTCCCCAAGTCTCATCTGCAACCGACGCAGAGGTTACAATTTCTGGGAATGATCATGGACACATTGTCTCAGCATGTGTTCCACTCTCAGGAAAAGGTAACTTCCATTAAGGAGATGGTGAGGACGGTCCTCCAACATCGTCAGGTTTCGGTGCATGTTTGCATCCGACTCCTGGAGAAGATGATGGCGGCTTTCGAGGCCATTCCTTATGGTTGTTTTCACTTCAGGACTTTTCAGCTAGATCTCCTCTCACAATGGACAGGATCCCAGCTTTTCCTTTACCAACGGGTAAGGTTAAGTCCCAGTACTCTGATATAAAAGATTCGGAGTGTGGGATTGGACTCTTCTCACCACAGATGCGAGGCTGGGAGGCTGCGATTCAAGAACATCACTTCCAGGGCCGCTGGACATCACAGGAAGCATTTCTGCCGATAAATATATTGAAACTAAGGGCAGTCTTCTATGCTATTCAGACAGCAGATCACCTGTTGCAGGCCCAGCAGTCAATGGTCCAGTCGGACAATGCCACAACAGTGGCACACAAACAGTCAAGGCGGCACCAGAAGTCGAGCAGCTATGAAGGAATAAAGCCGGATTCTAACCTGGGTGGAAAAGTTTGCAAGGGTAATTTCAGCAATCTTCATTCCGGGTGTCAAAATTTGGGAGGCAGACTACCTCAGCAGGCAGGATGTGCATCCAGGGGAAGGGCACTACATCCTCAAGTTTTTCACCAGCTGATCCAATGGTGGGGTCTTCCGCAGGTCAACCTCATAGCATCCAGCCAAAATAATCAACTGCCTTTCTACTGCTCTCGGACGAGAGACCCGCAGGCGGTGGCAGTGGACGCACTGTCAGCACCATGGCAGTTCCAATTTGTCTATCTGTTCCCTCTGTTCCCTCTTCTTCCTCGAATCCTGCAACACATCAATAGGGAGAAGGCCAAGATTCTCTTGGTAGCATCGGATTGGCCTCGCAGAGCTTGGTATTCCAACATTCAACTTCTGCTGATCGACGATCCGTGGCCCCTACCACTGAGAGAAGATTTATTACTTCAGGGTCCTTTAGTCTAGCCAGACTTAAAGCGGCTACATTTGACGGCGTGGCTGTTGAAAGGGCCATCTTAAGACTTAAAGGGATCCCATCCAGGGTAATCCCTACGATGCTCAGAGCCCGAAAAGAAGTTACTTCAAAACATTACCACCGTATTTGGAAGGCTTATGTTTCATGGTGTGAACATAGATGATCTTCACCTACAGAATTCAACCTAGCCAGATTTTTTGCTTTTTCTGCAAGCAGGTCTGCGTTTGGGTTCTCTGAAAGTCCAAATTTCTTCTCTCACGGTTTTCTTCCAAAAGAAATTGGCCTTGATATCGGACGTGCAGACTTTTCTGCAAGGTGTGATTAGGTTACAGCCACCCTTTTTTCCTCTTACAGCTCCATGGGGCTTGGATCTAGTCCTTTCCTTCTTGGTACTTACCGATAAATCCCTTTCTCCGATTCCACAGGGGACACTGGACGCCCACCCTGCGCTGTTCCTTCCTGCCACACTTGTGGTAATTTTTATGTTATGACTGTTGGAGACCTGTTTGTCATCTCCTCTTGTTGTATTTCTGTTTTTTCAACCTTTTCAAATATTTTGTGTACCTTCTCCTCCTCCTCTTCGGTTTGTCTTTTTCTTAGCTCCCCTCGGACACAGTTTCCTAAGACTGGGCTTGTAGGGGGGTATAGAGGGGGAGGAGCTAGCCACACTTCAAAAGATTTAAAGTGCCAGCTCCACTTAGCACGATCTATACCCCACTGTCTTGAAGCCTCCAGTGTCCCTTGTAGAATTGGAGAAGGGGATTAATCATTAAGTACCAAAATCCTGTTTTGAGATGCTACTATACTATGAGATGAGCTATAACTACTATGAAATGAAAGCCCCCAATTAATTTGTTGGATTTACAATTCAGACCTCTGAAATCTGTGGTGGTGATATTATATTGCATATGGCACCAACATATTAGGCAGTACTTTTATAAAGAACATGTACTCATGCACTGTCCCTGTCCAAATTGAACCTGTAGTCTAAAATGTCTATTGCACAAACCTACAGTGAGTGTTAGGTTTATTTTTCAGCAGTCATTATACCTACCAAAAGTCTGTGCTTAAGCCAGTATATTTAAATATATTAGAATTAAATATAAATACACAAAGATCAGATAGTAGCACAATATAGATATACTAAATTAATATAATGAGGTAGTAAATATTTTTTCTATTAAAAATAAAATTAAGTTCTATATAAAAGGCATTTTAACCTCTTAAAATAACAGAATTGCTACTGATATTTTATTTGAATAAATTCTGGATCCAATAAGTTATATATCTATAAAACTAATTTCCAAATCAATCCCAACTAATTCACATATAAATGATAAATTATTGTACAGTACATGAGATCTCAGATGTCTGAAGAAATATAGGTCTTTATAATATGTACCCAAAACACTGATATTTATAAATAACGTTTTGTTTTTTTTCAGCCACTAATTAATGATGTAACTGTAATGAATGCCCCCAGCTTTTTGGTAAACCTTTAGAACTTGCATCCAGTCTTCACCTATAGCTTCTCATTTTCCCATAGAACAGAGGGCCTGATTCAGACCCGCTCGTAAGCGGCCGCTTGTTCGCTCCGAGCGATGTTTGCACATCTGCGCATGCGTATGGGTTGTAATGCGCATGCGCCAACCAGTCAGTGCGGTCGGAAATCGTGTGCTCGCAAAATAGCGAATGCCTGCTAATTTGAGTGACAGGATGAGGCGTTTGTGGGTGGTAACAGGGGAAGGTGCTTGAAAACGGGGAGTGGAGATCCGAACGCAGGTGTGCCAAACGGTCAAAACGGGCATTTTAAGGGTGTGCATAATTAACAAAGCAGCGACATCGACCACGTCACTTGGTTGTCTTTTAGCCTGAACTGCTCGCATGATTGGCGGTAGGAAAATGCTACCACAAGAATAGCGAGCAGTTCATACGCCTTTCGATGTACTCGATTAATCTAATAGCGGAGATGACATATGGTGCGAACGGCCAAGGGGTGTCTTTACAAAATAGCGAGAGCATGTTTCGTTCGCTCAGACATAGAGGCGTCAACAGACCGCAAAGAGCGAGCGCTCAATTTAAATAGCCAGCCCCTTTTTCTGAACGAGCGTCCGCGAATAGCATCCGGCTCTGAATCAGGCCCAGAGACTGCTCACCAGCTTTATGTGCATGCTAGTGTAGGTGTACATAGAAGCTGGTGCAAACAATGATATTTTGGAGACTGATCCCCAAGCAATAACCTCTGAATATACAAGGTCTGCTTACGTGCTAAAGGAGAGTACAGAAATACAGTAAAGAATAGTCACCTGCCTTGAATTCAGATCTGTACCTAACAAAATAGTATAGAAGGTCAGGGAGAGCTGCATGCCAGAATAACCAGTAACTAAACAGAAGTCAAAGCAGATGTCACACAATAGTCAAAACAAGCAAGGTCAGTAATGAGCAAGTTACCAGTCAAATAACAGAACAAGCCAAACACGTAAACACTATAACAGGCAATGGATGAGTCCTGCTGGCAGGATTATAAAACCTACCTCCCCAATCCCAATGAGTCAATCAGCCCAGGCCTCACATCACTATTGAATTAATGCCTAGCACCTGTTCACCCTGGAATTCAATGAAGATGTCAAGGTAACGAATAAACAATCGTTGACCTGAAGTGCGGTGGCATAGGCAAACGCAGGGGGGGGGTTCTGTCTGCCTGGAAACCCTCCTCCCCAGCCCACACCATGACCACAATAGAAATAGTAATGTAATAGCATTTTACTAGTGCTGCATGTTCTTCTCAGTATCACAAATGAAATAATTAGCACCACATGTGGATCTTTTAACATGTATCAGTCAGTAATAAATAACCTGTGCACCAACTAGGAGATCTGGAAAACATTCACTGTTAGGGATGTGCTGCTATAGAGCCCAATATGTACATATATGTCCAGGGCAGTGCTAGGTTCTGCTGCTGCTCCCAGACTTGCTCCCAAGCTCTGGAATGGTGAGCACATTATTATTATTATTATTATTATTATTATTATTATTAACAGTTTCTTATATAGCGCAGCATATTCCGTTGCGCTTTACAATTGTAAACATTAATAGAACAAACTAGGTCATAACAGACAGATATATAGGTAGGAAGTCCCTGCTCGCAAGCTTACAATCTATAGGACATCTAAAATACATACAGCTCAGACAGGATAGCCATACTGCTGCATCTAATGGCTTACTGTGATCACTGGTCCTCTATATGCTGGAATTATGACACACAATATACTTTGTATGACGCATATTATAGCTGGTTAAGTACTAATTCTGCCCTCTTCATGGACTGGCCACACTCACTCTAAAGTCAAGCATTTGGAAACCCCCCTCTAGCAATCCTGCCTTTGCCACTGGGTAGTATAACAGGTTGGCAAGAGCGAAGTAAAAGAAAGTTCTTATAATATAATATGTATCTTCTTTATTGAAAATAAGAGATAAGAGAGCATGATGTAACAATATTGTAGATTGCGATCAAAGGTGTTTGACCAGTGCTCAGCAGTAAAAGATGAAATGTGTCTGTGATCAAGGGGAGATTTATCTATTGGGGGTGTTTCCCATGGCAACCAATCTAATTCCAGCTATCATTTACCTAGTACATTCTATAAAATGATTGCTAGAATCTGATTGGTTGCTATTGGGAACACCTTACAGTGTTCTCTTTAGAAGGTTTGATCAATCTACCCCCAGTTATTATGAAATGTTCTACTCCAGCAGAACTTGGACAGCAAGAATCTGATTAAAACTACACAGCACAGTTAATGTTATTTATGCCACAAGTGCTTACTTTACATCCCCAGTATACAGATATACTTCTCACTGGTGGTATGAGGTCTAACTGAAGCTGTAAGATAAATAAAACAAAACTAACAGGTGAGGCTCCTTCCAATCACTTAAGCTAGGTACACACTTGTGATTTTTTTTTTATCGGGCCTTCAAATGTAGCTATTTTTCGGCAAATCGAAAGCTCCAATATCTGTGCTTCACATTATGCAATTTTATTTTTATTAGGAGTTACCGATATCCGGCCACACCAGACTGGTTTAGCATATGTCCGCTCACAAGGAGGACAACATAGTCACAGGAAATATGAGTAGATTATCGAGAATGCACATACACTGCTCGATATCAGGAGATTTGAAGGAATGCGTTTTTGGACATTTTTAAACAATTTTATTGGTGAAGCACAGAAACGATCATTCAAACACACTATACAATAAATCAGGCCACTCACCTGATTATTGGCAAATTGGCTCAATAATTGTATAGTGTGTACATAGCTTTATACAGGACTGCAAGCTGCAAGATTCTCAATGTGGGTAATTACTTACTTGGGTTTTGTTTGGAGCCAAAAGCCTGTTTGGGGCAATTTAGTTTCTATAGTTACAGTAGCCTAGGGAGATACTTTTCTACAGGTTATCAGGTTTTTTTTTTATATTCGCTAAATACAGGATAATATATGTGGTTATATTATGTTTTCAGCTACTACTGAGGGTTCATTTGGTGAGCAATTCACATTTTCATATGCTGTCATATTTCATATGATTTACAAAAACCTTATTAAAAAGTGATATATTATTTTGTCTGTCTCAAGCTAATTCTTAAAGATGAGATAAAAACCTCTATTACAGGTTGGGTACAGGATCCTGGCGGTCAGCATCCAGATGGTGACAATGCCAGCTCCTGAATCCTGACTGTCAAAATCCCAACACATGTTTGTAAGTATTCTAACCCTTACCCTAACCCCCCACCTAATCCTAAACCAGTCTTCTTGCAGCCTAACCCTCCCCACCTGCAGCCTAACCCTAACCATCCCGTCCCGCAGCCAGGGCCCGGCCCAAGCTTAATTTATTTGGTAAACAATCATAGATTTTGGTGCCCCTTCGTGGACCCCAACCACACACCCACACCACATGTGTGTGTGTATAATATCGGATGCATTATAGTCAGGTCAGTAATGAGGGAATTATGGAACCTGTAGTCAGTCGCGCTGAGAGCCGCGTTGGGCCTGGGTAAAGAGTGCGTGGCCTATTAGCGGGAGGTGTGGCCACGCCCCCTTAAATAAAAAATGCATTCTGCAGCGCGCTGGGGAGGGGGGTGCTGTGAGCCTCTCAGCCCGGCGCAAATCCAGGTGGGGGCATGATCAGTGTGATCGTTCCCTCCCACAGGCATAGGAGGCAGCAGCAGCGAGCAGTCTCCCACTGTAGCCCAGCACACAGCAGCGTGTGCTGGGCTGCTGTGAGGTAAGAGGGAGGGGGGGCGGCGGTGGACCCGGGCCTCTGTCGGGCCCCACCAGCAGGCCCGGGTAATTAGTACCTGCTCCCCCCCTCTCGGCGCCCCTGCCTGTAGTCCCCATCCTACGACTGCTACATTGTACAGTAGCACTTCATATACAGATTCAGAGACTCAGTCACACATAAATATACAATTGTTGCATAGCGAATTAACTAGTGCAGTCTGCTTGTGCATCCTAGTTGTATCACATTGCGACTTAGATGCATTTTTGGGAAAAAAAAAGCAAAAAATTCCGTCCAACGCTAGCAGAGTCTCACATGGCCTGGCTCGCCGAGAGGGGCTTTTTAGTGCGACTGCACCAAAGATGTGTAAGTACATCTGTGGTTTGGTCTATCTATTTTTTTACTTATTATTCCATAATACTTAGGCATTTTTAAACTTTCTTTAGTGCTGTTTGATTATTGTTGTTCACCTGTGACTAGTTTAGGGGATATCTAGCAATATCCTCCTCAGGGCAGCTTGGATTGTTACTTACTAAGTTTTAGTAGAGGATTTATCAACCTTGAGAAACACATTTGACACAATGCATTCCTTTTCGTTATATATGTAGGAGAACTTAACATCTCGTTGGTGATGGATAATTAGCAGATTGAACTGGGATCTGGTCACATGGTCAACATTCATAATGTTGACACCAGAATGTTGACATGGGTCAATGTGTTGACAAGCCCCATGTCAACATCTCAAATGTTGCCATGTGAAATTATGACATTCTCAAAATGCCAATAGTTAAGGTTAGGTGCCCTTGGGTGGAAGGTTAGAGTTAGGCTGTGGGAGGGGGAGGAGTAGGCACTAGGGGAAGGGGTAGGCATTATGGTGAGGGATAGGGGTTCAGTAGTCACTGGAACGCCACTCTGTTGCCGGATGTATCGCATTTTTGGTGCGTTGCTTTCCGTCAATCATCACATGCATACCGGTGTTTAGTAATGCCGTATGCATGATGATTTAAGCAAAGGACAGCTCTCCCGATAAGAGCTGTCCGTTGCGCTGTGGGGTCTTCCGGGTGTATGACCCGGGAGTTCCTCTGCACATGCGCAAACAGCGGGGAACCCGGGGAGGGATCATATTGGAAGTCTACTGAAAAGAAGCCCAGGCTTCTGTTCGGCTAAATCGGTCAACCCCCCGAAAACTGCATTTTCTGAGGTTTGAAGCATTTTTGGCATCGATGCATTCCACCCTGTGTTTTAGTGCTATTGTTGTAATGTTGGGAGCACTAAGAGCTCTATTTACTACAATCCGCATTGGTAATGCAGATTGTAGTGTGATATTACCGATTGCAAGAAAGTTCTGTCCCTGCGAATCCCCTCTGCACACTAGTCACCGTATTTTCGCAAAAAAACACAGTGACCAGTGCCCCGCGCATGCGTCGTCCGACCCTCGCTGCTACCCCCCCGGCGCTAAGCCCCACCCCATCGTTAAGCCCGACCCCCCACAATCGCAAACCCCCCTCCCCCCCGCGACCCCCCCTCTCCCTTAATTACACTTACCTACATGATCCGGGCTCCGGTGATGTCTTCCATGTCCTTCGGTCAGGTGAAATCACATACTGCACTGGGACCCCGACCGGGCCGCAGTGCAGCATGGGAGACCAGCTGACCGGAGGGGAGACATCACCGGAACCCTGACCACCGGTTCCTGGAGTCAGGTAAGTAAACTTTTTTTTTTTTCTTCTTTTTTTTTTTTCTTCTTTTTTTTTTTTTTTTTTTACAGTGAATCAGCGTGTGGTCTGTTTAGACCACAAAGCTAATTGCTGGGTCAGATTCCCGGCTCTGCTCTCCCCGTTAGAGCTGGGCAGGAGTCCGGTAACTGGGGGAGACCCTGGATAGCGCCACCTCCAGGTGGCGTTATTATCACAGAGCTTTCCCTGGCATTTTTTTACAATTTATTTTTAGGAACTCTGTGCCTGATTCAGACCCGCTCGCAGGGTCTCGTCGCAAGCCCGATGGTCGCGATGGTCTTGACCATTGCGACCATCATTTTGGCCGCTCGCTATAGCGGTGGGTGGTCACCCACAGCTATACGAGCGGCCAGGAGGCCGCTCCAAAAAGGAGAAGGGACGGCCCTGATTCAGAGCGAGCGCCCTGTCAGAGCGTCCGGCTCTGAATCAGAGCCTCTGGTCGGATCACATTTCCCATTACAATTATAGGAAATGCGATCTGCTTACTAGAAATAAGTGATACTTAGGGGTTGGAGTAGAATTTTACGAATTCTACTCCAATTGCCCTATAGTAACTGTAGGTGAAACTAAAATAATGTGAAAAAGGTGTGAAAACACCCCTTTTCACTTTATTTTAGTAAAAATAATGTTAATAAATAGAGCCCTAAACCTGAACTAAAAAGTTCACAGTTGATGCATTGTGAAACTTTTTTTTATTATGCAGCTAGATATGAACTTATGTTCTCTGATGTAAGCCAGTGTGAATAGAAATTATGCTTTTGTTATGGTAACAAATCTGAAACTACTGCAGTATTCTACCTAGTAGTTTAATGAATAACTAAAAAGTTCTCTAGAATAAAAATGGGTCTGGGGGCACTGTATAGGGAGACCACGACTGGGGCATTATATAAGGGTCACTGCATAGGGGGCATTACAATAGGGGGCACAGCATAGGGAGGACTACTACAGGGGGCACTGCATAGGGGGGACCATTACTGGGGGCACTGCTACTGGGGACATTGCATAAGGGGCACTATTACAGTGGGCATTGCAAGAGGGGCATTACTACTGGGGACATTAAGGTGAATAAAAAGGAAAAAAATTTTCCTAGGGTAACAAGAAAAGGTAGTATATAGGGGCCCTCCAAAAGTTTGTTGCCCACGGGCCCTCACAGACCTTAATCCGGCCCTGCGGAGGACTATATGCTATTGCTGGAAGGTGTGGGCGGTATAGCCAATTGCTATAATGTGGAAAAGGGGGGGGGGGAGGGTTTGCTGTACTTTGAGAGGCGTATTGTTTTAATGTAGGACTACTGCTGTAAAATAGGGTCAGGACCTAATTAAGGGTTTTGTCTGCTCAGGTTAATACACTCCCCACCAATGTTTACGTTTATAGTCATAACAACAGATACTTTAGGATCTTTTATATACAATACAGAGGGTATTCCAGTGACTGATATGCAAAGCAGAGAGCATTCCAGAGACCGCCATACAATAGTGAAAGCATCTTAGTGACGGCCAAACAATGCAGAAATAATCTTATTGACTGCTGTACAATAGGGACTCATTTCTAATGACTACCACACAATGCAGAGAGCAGTTAGTGACCGCCAAACAAAACAGAGAGCATCCTAGTGACTTCTGTAAAATACATAGGTATAGGGATTCCATTTATTTTAGGTTTTGGGGTTATGTTGGATGATTTTGTGTCATTCGGTTCCATCATAATTTGACATTTGAAATGATAAAATGCTTACAGATATTATATGAAATCCTGGTTATAACTTATCAGGCAATTTCTGTACATACACTGCTAGGCTTTGTCTGCCTACATTGACCTTCAGCTACTCAACTCATCTGGGGTGGAGCTTCTTTGTCTGGTTGGAATGGAACAAGAGGGCTTGCTGTACCAGTCACTGAAGTGACTGATCGGCCAGACCCAGAAACCTGGGTGAATAACAACAAGTGTGGAGGCTTGTAAGATCCGCATCATCGCCAGAATTTTAGAACCATATTTAATTTTAGTGCCTGGCGGCCTCAGCGATGCCTCTCAAGTCACAGCACCCTAGGATGTAGTTTGATCAATTTAATAGTTTATCAGGAGCTGGTGTGGGTATTGCTGATAGCTGTAATGTAGGGCATATTGCTGATTGCTGGTATGTAAGGGGTATTGATGATTGCTTATATGAGGGTGTGGAGGGTATAGATATAGCATGTAAATTTAGTATTTATTGATGTAATGGGTCTGCTATTAATGTAAAGTTGAGGCTAGTTATTAATATAACGGGGGAGCTAATATAATATGTAGGGTAGGTAGGAGAAAGGACTATTTGTTAAACGTGAATACTTTGTTTATTAGGGGTCTATTCATAAAGCAGTGAAAAGTCCTGTTTATCTGAAAACCGGGCTTTTCACTCCTTTTGTCAATTCACAAAGGGGGTTACCATGGACCAGGGTATTCCTTCTCCAGCGCCATCCTTGCTTCATATATGAATCGCATCACCATACCTTTTGTATGGTGAGTACAATTCATAAAGGGACGGAAAGCTCAGCTTTCCGTTCCTCTCCTGCGGTACAGTCTGTACAGCAATCCGAACAGAGCAGGGAAGTTGCATACTTCCCTGCTATCTGCCCGGCACCCGAGGCTGTCTCCACCCCCTTTTCCCAGCGTTCATTGCAGCAGGTCTGATCTGACCTGCTACTCTTGGAAGCTGGTTCATGCGCAGTAAGAATAAAGGCATATAAGGCTCCCCATATGTCTGTATTCTCACTGCGTCCAGGGATCGTGGAGGGGCCAGATAGCGCCTGAAGATGCCGGACAGGTAAGTGTACATGAATGGATAATAAACATCACTATATATCGCATCGATGATGCGATATATAGCAATGTTTATCGTGAGCCACTTTATGTTCTTTATCAATAGACCCCCTGTTACTTAATATTCCAAGAGGTTAATTATAGCTATCCCTATTCCAAACAGGGCCCCAAAGTTGTAAATGAGCTTAAGTCCTGTAGGTAGTGAAAGTTGCAAGAAAAGGTAGAACGGAGATCTCTGCCAACTGTTTACACTGAGGGCCTGATTCAGAGCCGGACGCTCTGACCAGAGCGCTCGCTCTGAATCAGGGCCCTCCTCCATGAAAATGGAGCGGCCTCCTGGCCGCTCGTATAGCTGTGGGTGACCACCCACAGCATATGCGAGCGGCCAAAAAGATGGTCGCGATGGTCTTGACCATCGCGACCATCGGACTTGCGACGGAGTCCCTGCCACAAGCCCTAGAGTGATTTTGGCTCTATCAGAGCCAAAATCACTCCCACTGACATCACTAGTGATGTCAGTGGGGCTGGCTTCAGACAGTAGGCGTTCCCATGGGAACGCCTCCATCTGGCAGGCACGCCCACCAAAGGGGGCGTGCTGTCAATCAACATCGACAGCACGCCCCCCTTGGTGCGAGACCCGGAGCGATGGAAAGCCCGTCGCTCCCCGGGTCTCGCGCATGCGCACCATGGAGCTCCCTCCGTCGTGCGCATGCGCAGTGGGGAACATCAACCCGCTTGCGAGCGTACTGCTGCTCACGAGCGGGTCTGAATGACCCCCTGAGGTAGGACTCTCTTGCACACTTAGCACTTTGTCCTAACTATAGGGAAAGCTGAGAAGTATGTCCCCCTTCACTCTATGGGGTATATTTATTGTTTACTATCATTTATCTAGGACTTTCTAGAAGATTATATGCAGAATCTGGTTGCTATGGGCAACATCTCCACTTCTATAAACTTGCACTTTAGTAAATATATACCCCTATTTACTAAAGTGCAGGATTATAGAAGATTCTACCTATCATTTAACTAGCACTTTCTAGAAGATAAAACCTAGAATCTGATTGGTTGCTATGGGAAATATCTCCACTTCTATAAACCTGCACTTTAGTAAATATATACCCCTATGGGTGTAAATTTATAAACTGCCTTAAGATTTTTCAGGCAGCTGGGAAGAGGTGATTGACGCTCACGTTACTAAATTTTTGTCATGACCGGCTGTATGGAATCCCCTGCTGAAGGGTGCAAGCTGAGATTCAGGGCTAGAGGAAGTCTGAGATGTGGGGCCTGTACACAAGGTCTCCTCATCCACGAGTACCAGTCGTTGGCAAGACCTGACCAACGGTGCGGAGTCTAACCAGCCGGGAGGTGTTCTCCAGTGACCCCCTCCAAGCGGGATAGGAGTTTAGCTGCACCCAGCTGGCAGGTCGCAGTCCTTTGGTCAGGTAACTGGTAATACAGAGAGCCTTGCTACCGTGGCCCTAGAGGATAGTTCTTACAAGGATTATGCTATACCTTTGTATAGCTTCCAATGTATACACCGGAGGATCTAGGAAGCACAATGTCACTGAGGATTGGATACTGTAGTGGAGGGGCGTTTTAAGAGAGGAGGGGGCCCGTGTGCAGCCTCCGTTTGGGCCCCCTCCTCTCTGACTGCTGCTCGTCGGCACTGAGCGTTGTAGATTCTGGCTTCATGCCAGAATCTACAGCACTTGCGCGGGTCTCCGGGAAAATGGCACCCGCGCCTACTTTCCCGGGGACATCTTTTCTGTGCATGCGCAGATCACTGGGAAAATGGCTGCTGCCATTTTGCCATTGAGTGTTTGCTGCTCTACAGCGCCAGTCCGGTGCTGCGGAGCAGCACTTTGGGAATTGTCAGAAAGGTAAGTATAATTACCTATGGGTGCAGGGTGTGCGGTGTGGGCCCCCCTGGACCCGGGGGCTCGTGTGCCTCGCACACCCTGCACCCATTATAGATTGTAGTGACAGTGATACTATGGCTGGATGCTGTAGTGACAACACAACTGAGGCCGGACGCTGTACTGACAGCGGTACTGTGACTGGATGCAGTAGTGACTGCAGAACCGAGGCTGGACGCTGTTTAGCACTGGGGAATGACAAATGCTCCAAGCACAGGAGAGATATTCTGGGCCTGATTCAGAGCCGGACGCTATTTGCGCTCGCTCGTTCACAAAAAGGGGGTGGCTATTTAAATTAACCGTTCGCTCTTTGCGGTCTGTTCATGCCTCTATGTCTGAACGAGCGAACATGCGAACGTAATTTTGAAAAAAACGCCCCCTGGCCGCTCGCATCATACGTCATGTCCGCTATATATTAGATTAATCGAGTACATCGGACGGCATATGAACTGCTCGCTATTCTTGTGGTTGGTTTTTCCTACCGCAATCATGCGAGCAGTTCTGACTATAAAACAACCAAGTGACGTGGTCGATGACGCTGCTTTATTAATTATGCACACCCTTAAAACGCCCGTTTTGACCTTTAGGCATGCCTGCGTTCTGATCTCCACTCCCCGTTTTCAAGCACCTTCCCCTGTTACCACCCACATACGCCTCCTCCTGTCACTCAAAATAGCAGGCATTCGCTACTTAGTGAGCACACGATTTTCGGCCGCACTGACTGGTTCGTGCATGCGTATTACAATCCGTATGCATGCGCAGTTGTGCGAACATCACTCGGAACGAACGAGCGGCCGCTTACGAGCGGCTCTGAATCAGGCCCTCAGAACACAATGTAGCACAATGTTTTGATAACTGCTGCAACACAGAAAAGATATTCTGAACACACTGGAGCACAATGATTTGGTAATTACTGCACGAACAGGAGAGATACTCTGAACACACTGGAGCACAATGATTTGGTAATTGCTGCAAGCACAAGAGAGATATTCTGAACACACTGGAGCACAATGATTTGGTAATTACAGCAAACACAAGAGAGATATTCTGAACACACTGGAGCACAATGATTTGGTAATTACTGCACGAACAGGAGAGATATTCTGAACACACTGGAGCACAATGATTTGGTAATTGCTGCAAGCACAGGAGAGATATTCTGAACACACTGGAGCACAATGATTTGGTAATTGCTGCAAGCACAGGAGAGATATTCTGAACACACTGGAGCACAATGATTTGGTAATTACGGCAAGCACAGGAGAGATATTCTGAACACACTGGAGCACAATGATTTGGTAATTATGGCAAGCACAGGAGAGATATTCTGAACACACTGTAGCACAGGAGTCGGCACTGGTAATCACAGGAGTAACACAAGAACAGACCTGGAACGAAGTAGCATCAGCAGACACTGGAGAACGACAACATTGCTCAGGCAACTTCCTGTGGTCCGCAGTCTGGCTTTATCCCCTGCAGTAGCAGATCATTGGTGGACAGCGTCAGCTGAACACAATCATGCTACCATTGGGTATGGAGTCGTCAGGTGATGCAAACTGTCATGGCCGCGTCCAAGACGGCAACCGCAGAAATCAGGCACGGAGCAGTCCAAGGCAGTTCACATGGCACTAGGTTGAATACTCAGCGCGTACCCTCCGCTGCACCTGACGTCTGACCCCACGGGAGATCAGGGGAAGTTGGCGCAAAGGTGAGTAACGGAAGATCCTAGGCCGCAACCTGACAATTATGATAGGGACTTTTTCTGCTGTACCCATCTTTTGAGACCCATTACATATTACTTGCTTGCATCTGTGTTTCGTATTTATAATATTTGCAGGGGTTGGTGGTCCAGTATCAAATAAAAGGATTTTTAGTTCATATGATAAGCAAATCCAGTGCTGGTGGCTGCCAATCATAAGATATGAGGACAAACAGAAGCACAACCCTGTCCACCCCCACATAACTGCCCTAAGAATGACATGTAAGCACAATTTACTTAATTGAAGAATTTTTGCTGAGTTTCTCAATAAGAAATGTTTGGCCTAGGGGTGCCTGTAAAAAAAATTCTGGTACTCTAGCGTGTCGTGATTCAAAAAAGTTTAGGAACCACTGTCCTATGACCATTATGTGTGAGTTATCACAAAGAAAGATGCACTCCAATTTACATTTGGCTGAGATGCCTGTTAATCAGGCTCTTTGGGTTTATGGTACATGGAATTATAAGGTAATCCTCTACCTGCTATATTATATTGAAATTCTTACTTAAATGTACAATATGGAGGCATCTGGGAAACTAAACTATTAGCTGTAGGTCATCTGATGCTTCATACTTTTGAAATGTCAGCTATTAACCTCATAGGACTTTAATGATTGAAGATCACAATTGAGATTGTCTTATTTAGGTTATTTCAGCATTTATTGTACTATGATGTGGCCCTATTGAGGCATAATTATTATCCAGCAGCTACACTGACTGATAAATTTACTAAGATGAGAGTTTTTAGAAGTGGAGATGTTGCCCATAGCAACCAATCAGATTCTAGCTATTATCTTCTAGAAGGTGCTAGTTAGATGCTAAGCAGAATCTGGTTGCTATGGGCAACATCTCCACTTCTAAAAACTCTCATCTTAGTAAATTTACCCTTAGGTGCCTTAACATGCTGAAAGATGGCTCCCAAGGTCTCCTAAATTCTGCTTGTTGAAGCACCTAATTTGCTGGGCTAAAAATAATAATCAGTTATATACTGTGTGATCTACTCGCTATGGTTGTTTTAAATTCACTGAATTCCTGCCACTTCTTTCCAAAGTGGCAGGAATATCATAATATGTCAATGAAAATATGTAATATATAGAGTTTGCTGTTGTTACCTTGCATGAACGGGAAATGAAACTCTATCCTTTGCAGTTATTTTTATCCTCCATTTGTATAGTGTCAAAATATTACATAGCGCTGTACATTGAGGGAGTCATGATACAAATAACAGACAAAAGTATGAAACCGATGAAGAAGATCGCCCTACTCAAATTAACTTATAGTGCAAGAGGTGTGGGGAACAGCTTGGACATTATGGGCTCTATTTACTACAATCCGCATTTGTAATGCAGATTGTAGTGTGATATTACCGAGTGAATTCGCATTGCGAAGTCAGGCAATATCACAGGGATTTACTACAAATCCCTTGCAGGGACAGAGCTTGCGATAAAGCTCTGTCCCTGCAAATCCCCTCCGCACACTAGTCATCTACAATTATGGGAAATGCGATCTGCTTACTAAAAATAAGTGATACTTAGGGGTTGGAGTAGAATTTTACGAATTCTACTCCAATTGCCCTGTAATAACTGTAGGTGATACTAAAATAATGTGAAAAAGGTGTGAAAACACCCTTTTTCACTTTATTTTAGTAAAAATAATGATAATAAATAGAGCCCAGTGCCTCAAAAATCAGGACATATAGAAAGCCTAAGCATAATATCTGTATTACCTTCTTCAGATAAAGCAGCCCAACCTTCTGTTATATTCACTATTTCCACAATTCCCAGCCCCACAAGGACTATTTTATATTGTTTCCATAACCTACTGATTTATTATGCACAACTGGATATGTTGGAGCTACAGGTGCGTAAGTTCATGCCAGGCGCCCGGATGCAAAATAGATGGTGGGACCCCCTCCCCCTGGTGGATCTGGCTATCAGTTAGCCCCCTTCTGTCTCCAGCCAGCTCCCCCCTATTTCTAAAGCCAGCCATCCTCTGTCTCTCCAGCCAGCCCATCTCTGTTTCTCCAGTCAGCCCCCACTTTCTCTCCTGCAGCCCCCAGTGTCTCCATAACAGCACATCTCTATTTCTCCAGCCAGCCACTCTCTGTCTCTCCAGTCAGCCCCCACTGTCTCTCCTGCCAGTACCCATTGCCTCCCCAGTCAGCACCCCCAGTGTCTCTCCAGCCAGCCCACCTGCCTCTGTCTCTCCAGGTAGCCCCCCTCTCTGTCTCTTCAGCCAGCCCCCACTGTTTCTCCTACCAGCCTTGCAGGGTGTCTCTCCAGCTCCTGCCCCCGCATGCCTCCAGCTCCACTTACCTTTTGCCTGGGTCTTCTGGCTTTGCCTGCCTGCTTCTCTACATGCCACGGTCCCGACTGCCGCATTGCATATCTTCAGACACCGCAATAAACAAAAAAAAAGTTATTGCTCCGGTGGTGCCTGAAAACGAAACAGCGGCTCACTGGACTCCACAAATAGATCCATCTATAACTGCCACCTGTGCCGCTGGCAGCAGTTATAGATGGATTTGTTTGTGTGCCCCTGGTGCCCCCTTGACAGCAGGCGCCTGGAAGCTTGTGACTCCACTGCTATATAAATAAATGTAAATAACATATTGCTAATATTAGTGGGAGTGAGCTTACGTTTTTTTTTATTTTTTAAATCCAATAATTTTTTATTGATTTTAGTTTTGAAATTACATAAACATTTGCATTAATAAAACATTGCAAACTTACATTAATGCATATACATTAATAAACAACAAAAGCTATACATGTGTGGTCTCTCTTCTTACTATTCAAATACAACTGTAGATTACATTCTTACCTCCTATTATTCTGACATATATAAACATACTAATGACATCAAACACAGCACTGCACATATATCGATGTGCTCTTATTTCTTGTATCTACTCGGTAGATAGACAAAAGTCTGCCGCCCCCGAATAATTATAGGGGGAATCTAGCCATCTATTCCATACTCTATAGTACTTCTGTGTTATGTCCCTAGCAGTATAAGTATATTTTTCATGTGCGGCAACCGCTACAACCAGAGATATCCAGGTTTCCAGATTTGGCCCTATATTTGCCATCCATTCCCTTGCTATATAGACTTTAGCAAGTGTGCAAAGGTTATTAGTATAGCATATAGCAGACTTGTCCACAGCATCTACATTTATTACAGCTAATATACATGCCGCAGGGATAAGAATATCCTGAGGTATGCCCGTAGAGACAATTACCCTGAACACGCTGTGCCAGAAGGAGTTTAATATAGGACATAACCATAACAGATGCCAAAAATTACCGTCTGATGAATAGCATTTGGGACACTTTGAATTCGTCCTTCCCCCTATTCTCATTAACCGAACGGGAGTCATGTATACTCTATATAATATGAAGTATTGTATCTGCTGATATCTTACAGACATAGTAGCCTGACGAGGATTGGCAAGTGCTACACTCCAGAGTCCTTCTCTGACAATACCCCAACATCAATTTCCCATTGTTGTTTTATGGAAACTAAGTCAGACTTATGATGTTTGTTCAATAAGTTGGTATAATTCACAGATATCAAGTGTCCAGCACTAGCAGATTGTAACAAAGATTTAATAGGAGATTCCTGTATAATTAAAGGAGCTTGTGAGAATTGGGCATTAACGGCATGTCTTAGCTGCAGATAACGAAAGAAAAATTGATCGGGAACATCAAACTCTAGATGCAATTGATGAAAGGACTTTAGAACTCCCGCCTGAAATATCTGTCCCAGAGACACTACAACCCATTGACCCCAGGCCTCTCCAACCTGTAGAGCAGAGAGCTCCTTAAGGCTATTGGCTTGTGCTAACGGCGTATCTGGATCTATGCTTTCCATCTGCAGTATGCGTGAGACAAGTCTCCAAATAGTAATGGCCTGTTTAAATAAGGGTATAGTAACTATGTGTATATTATCACTCAATAGTAAATGTAAAGGTGATAAACCTGTCTTGGATTGAGCCAGTATAAGGGCAGCTAGGGATTCAGCAGTTTTATCATTTACCCATTCCCATATATGCGATAATTGAGCTGCATAGTAATATAATTTGAATAGGGGTAGTGCCAGTCCACCAAACTCACGGGGTCTGGTTAAAGTGTCCAATTTGATCCTAACTCTTTTGTTAACCCATAATAATGAGGATAGAAGCCCTTCTATCTGTTTGAAGAATTTCTGAAGGATATATACCGGAGAATGATTTAAAATATAAAGGATTTTAGGTTGAAGGACCATTTTGACTAAATTTATTCCGCCCGTTAAAGTTAGTGGCAATTTACCCCATATCGGGACACGGGCTTTGAGATACTCAATCTGTGGCTGTACGTTCAATGATATATACTTTTGAGGTGTATTAGAGATCCAAATTCCCAAGTATTTAAATGAATCCACCCATTTTAGGGGAAGATTTATAATAGGATCATTGTGACGAGACCACCTGAATGGGAGGATACACGACTTGTCCCAGTTAATTATTAATTCTGAGTATTTGCCAAATAAATCAATAATTTCGAGGGCCTTAGGCATAGATATCTCATATCACGAGATAAATAGTAGTATGTCATCCACATAAAGTGCGATTTTGTCTACCCTTGAACCTAGCTGAAACCCATGGATATTTGATTGGGCCCTGATCATACATGCCAAAGGCTCAATAGCCATAGCAAATAAAATGGGTGACAGGGGGCATCCCTGCCTTGTTCCCCTATAAAGAGGAAATGATGTAGACACGAAACCGTTTACCGACACTCTCGCCACAGGATCCATATATAAGAGGTTTTACCCACTTTATATATCCCGGGCCAATACCAAAGCGTTCCATGGTTTCCCAAAGAAACAACCTCTCAACTGAATCGAACGCCTTAGCTGCATCCAATGAGACAATAATAGAGGTTTGTGCATCGTCCCGTTTTAACTGTAAGTGTGTAAATAATCTGCGTAAATTGACAGCCGTGGACTTACCAGGCATAAAGCCTGTCTGATCAGAGTAAATCAGTTGGGTTATGACCTGATTAATCCTGGAGGCCAACACCTTTGCTAGGATTTTTACATCTGTGGGGAGGAGTGATATAGGTCTATATGAATCAGGCCGAGTAGTGTCTTTGTCTGGTTTAGGTAAGACAAATTAATGCCTCAGACATAGATTTAAGTAGTGTATTGTTTTCGTATATGCGAGTAAATAGCTCTAGTAGTTGGGGTACCAGTATTTTATTGTGTTTTTTGTATAACTCGGACGGGATCCCATCTAACCCTGGGGCTTTACCATTGGGAGACGATTTTAAGGCCATCTCAATTTCCTCATGTTAAGGGAGAATCTAGAAAATCTCTCGCCTCTGGGGAGAGTGTTGGAAGTGAAATAACAGGCAAGAATTCTCGCACTTCCGGTTGAGAATGGACTGACCTAGATTTGTACAGTTGATGGTAGTACCTTACAAATTCCTCTGCAATTTCTGGGTACGCACATATTCAATGTTATCTAAACCAACCAATTTAACCACATTATTGGATGCCTTCTGTTCTATTCGAGCCAGGTTGGCCAAATATGACACAGGTCTATCACCTGTTGCATAATGTAAATGCGAATTAAAAAGAATCTTATATTGGGCCTTGTCCATTAAGCAATCCTTCCATAATTTTTGGGCATCACACCATGCTCTTTTGCTTCTAAACTGTTAGAAATATAGGCAATTTCTAAAGATTTGCAGGAAGCTTCCAAATCCAATTCAGATTTTTTATAGGAAGCCTTTAATTTAGCAACTCTCTGAATCAAAGAACCTCTTAGAAATGACTTAAATGTATCCAAGAGAACATCAACAGCTGCAGTACCACTATTTCATTAAAAAAACTCTTTCCATTCAGCCTCCAACTCTTCTCCAGAGCCCATGCGTGACAACCAGAACTGATTAAATTTAGAAATATTGTTGCCCCCTCTGTCCCTCCATGTTCAAATTAACTGTCAGTGGAGAATGGTCAGATATACCCCTAGTCATATATATTATCCTATTTACTCTTGGCAATAGACCTGTGGTAGCTAATGCCATATCTATCCTGGAGAATGATGAGTGTGTATATGAGAAACAAGAATATTGTCTCACATTAGGATATCTCATCCTCCAGGCATCGACCAAGCCCATTCCCTGGACCATACTCGAAAAACCCGTTCCTCTCCCCTGTGTACCAGGAGCAGACTCTGTGTCTATCCAGCATTGGGTCTAGGGTATTATTAAAATCCCCCAGACATAGGGCGGGCCTGTCTGGGAATAAGGCCAGAAATTCAGCCACCTTTTTGAGAACCTCATGTGAGTACGGTGGTGGAATGTATACCGCCAATAATAATAATGATACAGTCAGGTGCATAAATATTGGGACATTGACAGAATTTTCATATTTTGGCCTCTATTCACTACCACAATGGCAATTGAAATGAAACAAACAAGATGTGTTTTAACTGCAGACTTTCAGATTTAATTTGAGGGTAATTACATCCAAATCAGGTGAACGGTGTAGGAATTACAACGGTTTCTATATGTGCCTCCCACTTTTTAAGGGGCCAAATGTAATGGGACAAACTAAACAATCCTAAATCTAACTTTCACTTTTTAATACTGTCAAAGCTGGATAATTGGCTGAGATCAGATCAATTTAAAATTAAATTGCAGCGACGCCATCTTGCGACTGGCCGCAAGACTCCATTTTGGAAATGAGATCGCAAGACGCCATTTTGCGAATGGCCGCCTAAGCGCCATTTTAGATAAACTTACCCTTTAGTACATGTGGCGATATTACTATTAGCAACATGCGATTGCATCTTTCATCATTTCTCATACACACATTAATACGCATAATTGCGCTGTTAACTAGTCGCATATTAGCGAATGCATAGGACTTTGTATGAAACTGCTGTATTATTAGCTTTATGCGCACGCATCTGCCCCAAGTTAGCTAGCGTCCTTATATCAAACCCCGAATACTCATACATTACATATTCACACATAAGGTTTAGTAAGTTTTAAAGTATATGATTTAAGATGGTTCAGTTAGTTTAAATGCTGTGAAATAAAGATATTTGATAACTTAGGTTCTGTACATGATAAGAAAGCAGTGTTTGGGTTCATACTGATGCGTACTCTTTCAACAGAATTCCGGTACTATCGGTGTGGAGATCGCATCATGCATTCGCAACTTATGGACCGCAGAGACTACAAGCAACAAAATGTATATTTTAGGAACAACTGTTTGGATGCAGCATTTGGGGTGGTAAGGGAAGACCCCCAGCTGTTAGAGGCAGGGAGAGTCTATTTGAACCAGCCTGTTAAATGCTCTGTAACAGATGCTTCTCCCCTGGGAACCAATGACATCAGCAACAAACTCCTCTATTGTCCATTCTATTCTGGGGGGGTATAAAATTTGTGCTCAAACGCTGGGGTCTTATCTTCTTGCTGAATGACGAGGGGTCTCTTGCTGATACCTATCACCGGGTCCGGAAGCTCTGCGTATGTATACTGTGCTTGGGTCTGTATATTTCCTTTGCGTCTAATTGTATCTGGATCAATAGCGTGTAACTGACTGTACTTTTACTTGAATAATGCTTTGTGCTTTGGAACCACATGTTCTAAGTCTGGAGTCTCTATTTACTGTATGATTGCGTATGCAAATTAGCGTTATTCTTAGAGGTTTATAGGAAGGATTTTAGAAGGTATAGGCAGGGGTATATAAAGGTTCATGTTAATATCGTCAATACTTTGTTGCAAATCCTTTGCAGGCAATTACAGCCTGAAGTCTGAAATGCATAGACATCACCAGATGCTGGGTTTCATCCCTGGTGATGCTCTGCCAGGCCTCTATTGCAAATGTCTTCCATTCCTGCTTGTTCTTGGGGCATTTTCCCTTCAGTTTTGTCTTCATCAAGTGAAATGCATGCTCAATCGGATTCAGGTCAGGGGATTGACTTGGCCATTGCATAACATTCCACTTTTTAGCCTTAAAAAACTCTTTGGTTGCTTTTGCAGTATGCTTTGGGTCATTGTCCATCTGCACTGTGAAGCGCCGTCTAATGAGTTCTGAAGCATTTGACTGAATATGAGCATATAATATTGCCCGAAACACTTCAGAATTAATTCTGCTGCTTTTGTCAGCAGTCATATCATCAATAAATACAAGGGAACCAGTTCCATTGGCAGCCATACATGCCCACGCCATGACACTACCACCACCATGCTTCACTGATGAGGTGGTATGTTTTGGATCATGAGCAGTTCCTTTCCTTCTCCATACTCTTCTCTTCCCAACACTCTGGTACAAGTTGATCTTTGTCTCATCTGTCCATAGGATGTTGTTCCAGAACTGTAATGGTTTTTTTAGATGTTGTTTGGCAAACTCTAATCTGGTCTTCCTGTTTTTGATGCTCACCAATCGTTTACATCTTGTGGTGAACCCTCTATAATCACTCTTGTGAAGTCTTCTCTTGATCATTGACTTTGACACATATACACCTACCTCCTGGAAAGTGTTCTTGATTTGGCCAACTGTTGTGAAGGGGGTTTTCTTCAATAGGGAAATAATTCTTCTGTCATCCACCACAGTTGTTTTCCGTCATCTTCCGGTGTTGCTGAGCTCTCCGGTGCGTTCTTTCTTTTTAAGAATGTTCCAAACAGCTGATTTGGCTACACCTAATGTTTTTGCTATCTCTCCGATGGGTTTGTTTTGATTTTTCAGCCTAATGATGGCTTGCTTCACTGATAGTGACAGCTCTTTGGATCTCATATTGAGAGTCGACAGCAACTGATTCCAAATGCAAATGTCACACCTAATAACGAGGGAATAGCCCACACCTGTCCATGAAATAGCTTTTGAGTTGATAGTCCCATTACTTTTGGCCCCTTAAAAAGTGGGAGGCACATATAGAAACTGTTGTAATTCCTACACCGTTCACCTGATTTGGATGTAATTACCCTCAAATTAATTCTGAAAGTCTGCAGTTAAAGCACATCTTGTTTGTTTCATTTCAAAGCTATTGTGGTGGTGAATAGAGGGCAAAATATGAAAATTCTGTCAATGTCCCAATATTTATGCACCTGACTGTATATAGTTAATTTTGCATTTTACAAAAACGTATCTACCCCAGACATCACACTGCACCTGCTCCATTGAAAACTGGACAGATTTACAAACTAATATAGACATGCCCCTGGTGTGTGTAGAATGATATGCCAACCAATCCACGGCTTTTTTAAAGACATCAGTTTCCCTCCAATCAAATGAGTCTCAGTTAGACAAACTATATCAGAAGAGTACTGTTTTATCTGTCTGAATACTAATGATCTCTTAACTGTATCTTTTAAACCCCTCACTTTTCCAAGTGAGAATATTAACCCTTTGCAATGCCGTCATCTGATGTACTTTTGTAAATATTCAAACAGCCTTGAGAACATACAGAGGAAGCAACATTGTACCACACATAGCAGAAGGAAACCACTACACATATTAAAATAATAAAATATCCCATATCAACTGACATGAGCCCCCCCCAAAAAGAAACACCCCCCCACCCTGTATACCATACCCAACCTAGGCATACCTTATACCTGAGCAACCTTCCCCACACTATCAAACTAAACTTGGCAATACAATTATATTACCTGACTACCAACATAAAAAAATATATAAAAAATTGGAGCAAAATATATAATGGCAATAGAACAAAGCACATGGAGGTCTCCATACATGGAGTCGTCCCCTGGGAATAAACACACATCTTTAAAAAAAATTTCAGTAGAAAATTAGTCGGTACTTAACCAGTGGGAACACATACAATAATCTACTTATAGAAGTTTATAAATACCATCGCAGAAATAACCTGAGTATAGTGCCCATGCATTATGGAGTAACATAATAAGAACCTATCCGTAGATATATGATGCCAGTGACAATTGGCCCTTTTTTATAAACATACTTCATCTATTCAAGCAATGAGAGCTTTGAAACACATACTATATATATCATAACAGTGATAGAATAGATAATTGCTGTGTAACAACAAATAAATGGAGCGCAAAATATCATAATATCAATCATTAGCCATTGCATCTCTGGCGGGTCTGCGGCGGCCCAGCCAAAGCGCCGCTTTCCTCGGAGTCGTAAAGAATTTTATTTCACCATCAGCAACTATACAGAGTTTAGATGGGTATAACATGGCATATGAAATATTGAGGACCCGCAGGCGCCTTTTGATCGGGAGAAATTGGGCCCTTTTTGTATTTCCATAGCGAAATCTGGAAACACTGAAACACGAGTCCCGTTTCATAGTAAAGGACCACTAGTGCGGGCCAGTCTGAGGACAGAGGACCTCATTCAGAGTCGGTCGAAGCGGCCGCACGGTCGTATGTCACCGATGTTCGCTATACTGCGCATGCGTAAAGTTCGCAATGCGCGTGCGCAAACTAGCCGCTACGATCAGAAAGTTCTCTCTCCTTTAACACAGCCAGGTCGGCAGTTTGAGTGACAGATTGAGGCGTTTGTGGGTGGTAACAGGGGAAGGTGCTTGAAAACGGGGGAGTGGAGATCTGAACGCAGGCGTGCCTAATTATGCGAACGGCGTTTTATGGGAGTGCATACGGTTTATGGGAGTGCATAATTAACAAAGTAGCGTCATGGCCAGTGGCGTAACTAGGGCAGGGCGGGCGGGGTTCGTGCCCTGGGCGCCGTTGGACCGGCGGCGCGGGGGGCGTCGCCGGCCACGGTACCGGCCCGCCCGCCCTAGTTAGCCAGTGTAGCGCCGACCGCAATGAGTGCGGTCAGCGCTACACATTTACACAGGACCGGCGCTAGGCTTCCAGCGCCGGTCCTGTGCTGCACGCCTGAGCCCGTTCCCTCCCCCAGGAGGCGGGCTCAGGCTGTGCATAACACACGCATCGCCGGCGGCGATGCGTGTGTTAAACAGCAGCCAATGAGAGTCAGATAGACTCTCATTGACTGCTGCAGCACCCACTGCAAGAGCCGGACTTCCGTCCGGCTCCTGCAGTGGGTAATGGGACTGACGTCATGACGTCAGTCCCATAATGCTGAGCGCGCCCACCCGGGCGGGAGCAGCGTCGCGATCAGGACCAGGAGCAGGAGCAGAAGCAGAGATTCAGGTAAGTATATTTTTATAGATATATATATATATATATATATATTTTTGTAACCTATCTGCACAACGGGGGAGGGGGGTGGCTACTACCAGGGGGACCTCTACTGGGGGAGGGGTGACTACTACTGGGGGGACATCTACTGGGGGAGGGGTGGCTACTACTGGGGGGACCTCTACTGGGGGAGGGGTGGCTACTACTGGGGGCACCATTGGGAGGACCTCTACTGGGGGGGCTACTACTGGGGGCACCATTGGGAGCACCTACTCTACTGGGGACTACTACTTGGGGGGGAACTACCACTGGGGGCATTATGAAAGGGGCCTACTAGAGGCACTGCATTCGGGGGACCACTACTGGGGGCAATAATAGGAAGGGCCACTACAGGGGGCACTGGATAGGGGGGATCACTACAGGGTGCCTGCATAAGGGGACCACTACTGGGAAAACTGCATGGGGGGGACTACTGCTGGGGGCACTATATAAAGGGCACTGCATAGGGGGGGGGACTACTACTGGGGGCACCATATAAAGGGCACTGCATAAGGGGATACTGCTACTGGGCGCACTGCATTGTGGGGACTGCTACTGGGGGCACTGCATAAGGGGCACTACTATGGGCCTGCATAAGAGGGACCACAACTGCATACTGGGGGTACTGTATAAGGGGTACTACTGGGGTTAAGATGCATATGGATAGGAATGTTCAGCGTGAAAATAAAGGGGCGTGTCATGTTGACACGCCCCATTTTTAAGTGACCACGCCCATTTTTTGTCGCGCGCGCGCCTTCGGCGTGCGCACATATCGCTGTGTTAGGGGGAGAGGCTCCATTTTCAAATTTGCCCTGGGCTCCAAATACCCTAGTTACGCCACTGGTCATGGCACATGTGACATGGGAGGTTTTTACACTGACATGATCGTAGCGCTTAAGAGAGGGCATGGTCAACCTTAAGCTCTACGACCAGTTCCGATGTTTCCCGATGGTCTCGATTTATCCTTTTATGCCTGGAGATGACGTCTAATGCGTATGAGAAGGGGGCATATTTTTTTGTATCCAGCCGCTTCCTCCCCTTGGTTGGCCAGCTAACGATCCGAACTTAGGGACGCAACTTGCGAGGGAATCATTTGCATATCCGGCCCCTTTTCCCGTACGACCGCTTCGACCGACTCTGAATGAGGTCCAGAGTCCCGGTCATGATAATGCAGGAACTTTGCTATTCGAGTACGAGGTGGTGCCCCAGGCGGCAAGGGTCTAAATGGCACCCTGTGAGCTCTCTCAATTGTAAAATATGGTGAGAAAGAAGTAGATCCAAACGTATCAGACAGCCATTTTTCCAGGAAT
Organism: Taudactylus pleione; assembly: GCA_031769625.1. Lineage (NCBI taxonomy): Eukaryota > Metazoa > Chordata > Amphibia > Anura > Myobatrachidae > Taudactylus > Taudactylus pleione. Next base: position 4,854,318 of record JAUIMM010000324.1, on the reverse strand, counting down.
TTTTCAGGGTTGAGACCCTCCTCCTTCTCTGGTAATCCCACGAATCGGACATTGTTGCGTCTTAAGCGTCCCTCCATGTCAGACATTTTCCATTGCATGGAAAGAAGCTACGAGTCCATGGAATCAACTCTAACACTCAGAGGTGTTATCTTATCCTCCAGGGTGGAAGTGCGGGTTTCCACCTCTCCAACTCTCTCCCGCATACACTGCAGGTCATGATGTATAATTGAATGATCTGACTGCACTTTTCCAATTTTTTCTGATAACCTAGTCTCACAGGCTGTCACTGCCTTGAGAACGCGTTGAAGTGCAGCGACTGATGGCTCAACCGAGGTCGCCGACTCTGCTGGAGATGTAGGTGGGTTGTTATCTCCCAGTGCAGTAGAAGTGGATTGAGCAGGAGGTACCGTATATACTCGAGTATAAGTCGACCCGAATATAAGCCGAGGTACCTACTTTTACCACAAAAAACTGGGAAAACTTATTGACTCGAGTATAAGCATAGGGTGGGAAATGGCAGCAGCTGGTAGTGCCCCCAGTAGTAATTTCCCCTGGTTGTGCCCCCATTAGTAATCCCCCCTTTCAGTGCCTCCAGTAGTAATCCCCCCCTGGTAGTGCCCCCAGTGGTAATCCCCCCTTTTAGTGCCCTCAGTAGTAATCCCCCCTGGTAGTACCCCCAGTAGTAATCCCCCCTTTTAGTGCCCCCTGTAGTAATCCCCCCTGGTAGTGCCCCCTGTAGTAATCCCCCCCTGGTAGGTTCCCCCTCTAGTAATCCCCCCCTGGTAGTTCCCCCAGTGGTAATAACCCCTTTTAGTGCCCCCTGTAGTAATCCCCCCCTGGTAGTACCCCCAGTGGTAATCCCCCCTTTTAGTGCCCCCTGTAGTAATCCCCCCTGGTAGTTCCCCCAGTAATATTAACCCCTGGTAGTGCCCCCAGTAGTCCCCCCCCCCAGTAGAGAGACGTAATAAGAATGAAAAAAAAAAAATCACTTACCTGAAACTCCCGCTCCTGGTCCCGCCGCTAACAGCCCCTCCGGCCGCTTTGCATGGGAGAGACGTCATTACTCATGACGTCTCTCCCATTACCCACTGCTGAAGCCGGAAGATGGCTCCCACAGTGGGAGCAGCAGCAGCCGATGAGAGTCTGACAGACTCTCAGCGGGTGCTGATTACAGCAAACACACAGCTGCCGGCTCCGGCGGCTGTGTGTTTGTGCTGTGTAGCGCTGACTGAACTCTGTCCGGTCAGTGCTACACTTCACTCGAGTATAAGCCGAGGGGGTACTTTTTCAGCACAAAAAAATGTGCTGAAAAACTCGGCTTATACTCGAGTATATACGGTACTCTGGAGAATTTCTCCAGCTTCGCTGAAGCAGCAGAATTTTTCCCCATCATGAGGGTGTAATTGGAAGGGTCCTTACGTATATTACTGTATAGAGCTGGAAATAGGAGTTTAGAGGAATATGTATATATAGAGAGTCCCTCTTTATTGTACAACTGATGCAGATGAGAATTGTAAGAGCCACAGTTATCAGGAGATATGATGAACTATAGGCTGGATCTGCCTGTATACTTCAGTGGAAGAATGTGAACACTGCCCTTTAATATGAGCACCAGGACTGTACCCACTTGCAGGGAGCAAGGTAAGAGGGAGCCACTCTCACCTTCCGCTACTTCAGGGAGACCACTGGGTCTGCCACCGCTCTGCCGCCAGGGAGGAGCGCCTCCTGATAGTCACAAGCTGCCACCGGGACTCTGCTCACGCAGGGAAGATGGCACCGGCGGGACATGTGAGCAGGCCCCGTCTTCCACAAACCCCTTATATCGGGTAAGTTAGCCTCCGCAGCCGCCACCACGCAGCACAGCACGGCCCCTGGACCTTCCGCCAGCCAAGCACCTCAAAGAAATCTCGGGGGAGCCTTCAGGATATCACCGCCGGATAGATAGGTCTGGAGAGCGCACCAAAGTGTGTGCTATCTCATGCTCTCCGTGGCCACGCCCATGAGCTTACGTTTTTGATCAATGCTCCTGCTTTAAGCATGGGAATACATAACTGTACTACTACATTCCAACCTTTAAATGCTGTTTATGATATCTGTTTAACTGAGGGGGGAAATTTATCATGCAGTCATTTGGTTAAATCAACGGTTTTTGGCACGATTTTGGACAAGTTAAAAATGGCTGTAATTTTCATGTCAAAAACCTCTGAGATATCATGATTTTCAAATTTCACCTAATGACAATTGTATTGTTGGATTTTTAAAGCTGCTGTTTTGCAGACTTCCATTAAACCTACTAAACAAAAAATCCAGAAAAACAGAGCTGCTTCTTGCCAGTGGTATTACACATCACTAACAATTTGCATTATAAGGCTCCAAACTGCTGCCACATAATATAAAGTAATATTCTCATTCGTTCTCTCTCTCTCTCTGAGGCACTGGGAAAATAAGGGGGGGTGGGTGATGAGGGCAAGTACAGGAAAATGTGGAACACCAGTGATTTTATTTAGCGGGTGGTCAGCAGGTGGTTATGTTTAGCTCTTTAAAGATAAAAAAGCTTTATAGCTTTTAAAATTAAATATACATTTTGTACACATTGTACATTTTTAGCAACAATCTTCTGAAAGTTCACTTAATAGTTAATCCCCTTCAAGTGAACTTAATGTGGCTTGTTATGAAAGTTTATCGAATCCTAAAATGATGAAATATGGCAATTGTTTCCCTTATCTCCATTCTGCCCTTTTTACATACATCTTTTATATAGCCTATATAAACCTCCCCTATTGAGCTGTCAAATCTCTTAAAGATTCACACTTATCATCCTAGCTTTTTAATGTGTCTAAATGCCACCTCCGAGACCTTTTACATGCTGCATTTATTTGCTGGAATGTGCCACCTCATCCATTTAGACAACACCTGTTCCTAAACGTTTTAGTATTCCCTGTGATCAGACCTCTCCAGGGAAGTTTTTAAAGGCATAATCATTTTTGTTAACCAGTAATATAAATGATTTCATTTATTATATCCTTACAGTCATTACTATTGTAAAATATCAAGCAATGTCCCACAATGAACTATGACATGTGCTCAACAATGCCAGTATCCGAAAGGTGGTGTAAAGGTGATGGGCATTCCTGGGAGGTAACTGAAAGGTGGCTGGTAGTGCAAGCAAAAATGGTCTGATCAGTGGGTGTATCATAGGAGTGTTGTGGGCATATCAATGGTCGCGTTCACAAACACAAGCTGTGGCATCACTAGGGGTGTGTGGACCTCACCGGGTGTCACCAAAATGCCGGCTCCTCCTCAGTGACTGGGGACCTGGTGCTGCACTGTGATGTTATTGTGCAGTGCACGGCTCCCAACAACAGGACGACTGGCAGTGTGGAGAGAGTCTGTGGGGGCAGCGCGACATCTCCTTGAGTGCTGGGCATGCTTCCAGAGTGTTGAAAAGAGGGTTGTGGTGAAAGGACCATGCCCCCTTGCCCACAATGCCTTATCCCCTTTTTGGGTGTGCGGTGGGAGTCTATTGGCCGTACTGGTGTCACTGACCCAGTGACGCCACTGGACGCAAGCATAGGAAGCTGTGGTCTCAAGGAGACACTGACCCTACAAATAGAAATGTAGAGGTGTTATCTATAGCCATTAATCATATTGTAGCTATTTTTAATCTAAAACATTCTAGAGACTGGTAGCTAAATCTCATTTGTTGCTATAAGCCACACCACCAAATTTCCTTTTCAGAAGTTTCAGTAAATCTTTAGCTAGGTGGCCCTACCCCATGTTACCTACTTCCTGTTCCCAATGGGATGCTTGCGCTCATAATGTCCGCACTGGAATCCCGACATCAGGCAGAATCCTTAGGCTGTGGGGGGTGGGGTGGGGGGTTAGGATTAGGCTGCTGGGGGGAAGGTTATAGGGATCAATCAGACATGGTCTTATAGTGTCACTTATACCTGATCACAGTAGCTGGGTGGCTGCTATGACAGTTTTGTACAGGAACAGCCCAATATGTCTGCAACATTAATGTTTCTTTAATATGTTGATGTTAAAATATATAAAAAATAATAATGTGCCCAGGAGTGGAGGGATAGGCGTTACAGTTACTTACCACCAACACCGCTCTGACAGCCTATAGTCATGATCAGCTGAAGGCTAAACCCGGAAGATGCCACCGGGGATCCGCTATCAAGTAAGTAACCGCTGCATAGGGATGCACTGGTTTCTCATTCTAATCATGTCAATATTTCATCAGTGTTGACATTATGAATGTTGATATGGTCAGTGTCGACTTTCTGCATGTTGACATTACATGTCAACAAAATATATCAAACTCATTCACAATCAATTGGTCAGTTTTGTTTTTAATAACCTGATGTTTGTTTGAGTGAAATATGAACCTCATATCCTATAGAACTGTGCTACACTGCTGTGACATGCATCAGTCAGCAACACTGTTCACAGAAGGTGGTGCTCTCTGACATAAAACAGCTATAATAGGCAATGACAGCCTGGCATAACGCAGGTAAAAAGTTCATTTGTGACAAGTGCACCCTTATCATTTGCACTTACTTATTTACTGCACCTTTTGTGCCATTACAAAAACAATTCTCATTGTTGCATGAGGATGAATAAGCAGGTACACTCATGCAGCAAAGAACGTCCCCGCTCTGCTCTTCCCATCAGATGATGATAATTCTGTAGTGCACGCAGGGGGGGTTTCTGAGTACCCCCCAAAAAACTCTGACGTACCAATTTATATTTTTCAGAGACGGAGACAGAGCTCCATCTCCGACCCCTGCTTACTAATGCTCTCCTTTCAGCTGTGACCGCTGGCCTCTGAAGCGATCGGAGGCTAAAGAAGCCTCCGATCGCTTTAGAGGCCAGCGTTCTCAGTTATGCACTGCGCGGGTGACGTCATGTTGTCACTCACGATTTGAGGAGCCTGCCCTGCGTGCCTGCTGGATCTAGACAGATCCAGTCAGAGCAGAGGCAGTGGCGCTGTGAGAGTGTGAGCTGGCAGGAATGGGAGCCAGCATGGTGAGGTAAGTACTGGGCTTTCCTGCATATGGGGCACTACTTTAGGGGGCCTGCATATGGGGCACTACTTTAGGGGGTACTGCGTAAGGGGCACTACTTTAGGGGGTACTGCGTAAGGGGCACTACTTTAGGGGGCCCTGCATACGGGCAAAACTACAGGGGGCACTGCATAAGGGTCACAAATACAGGAGGACTGGATAAGGAGCAAAACTACAGAGGGTACTGCATAAAGCGCACAAATACAGGGGACACTGGATAAGGGGCAAAACTACAGGGGGCACTGCATAAGAGGAACATATATAGGGGGCATTGCATATGGGACATAACTATAGGGGGCACAGCATAATAAGCACTATTGCATGGGACCGCTGCAGTGGCATGGGGGGGGTGCGTGGGTTGCAATGACACATGTGGACTGGAATGGCAAGGGAGGGGGCTGGAGTGACACATGGAGGAGCTGAAATATGTGAAGTATTATGTGGATCTTGCTTTTTCAATGTATGTTATGTGGTTCTGGATTTCAAAATGTATTTTATGTGGATGTGGTTTTAAAACACATTTTATGTGGCTGTGGCTTTTTCAATGTATTTCAATGTATTTTATGCGGAAGTGGCTTTTTCAGTGTATTTTATGTGGATCTGGCTTGTTTCAGTGTACTTTATGTGTTCCTGGCCTGTATTTTCACGTGCTGGGCTCGACCCCAGCGTGACTAAAAATGGGGGTGTTTCTCACATATATATACAGTGTGTATATGTGTGTATATATATATATATATATATATATATATATATAAATATATATATATATATGTATGGAAAAGGTTTTACCCATATCATACATGGTACCAGCAGCGTGGCAATATTATTGCCATAAATGTATACAAAACAGAAAAACTTTTGCTATCGGTGCTGACAATAATATACTGCAAATCTATATGTGTAGCAAATAAAACCAAGGGGATTTTGTCATGATTTGATCAAAGCATTTAAGCCTGCAGCCCAGCATCAAGGGACCCCTTGTTTTTCTGCAGATCCCCTTGGTTTTATTTGCTACACATATAGATTTGCAGTATATTATTGTTAGTGCCGATAGCAAAAGTTTTTCTGTTTTGTATACATTTATGGCAATAATATTTCCACGCTGCTGGTACCATGTATGGTATGGGTAAAACCGAGCGCGGGCATATTCCTTTTCTGTTTTGTTTCAAAATTTTGCCTTGTGCTATCATGGCAGCTTTCAGTTAAGGCTATAAAAAGCCTAGATGGGTGTGGCTCACAGCCAGGACCTGTATAGATGTGTCCCTCTGTATCTAGGAGGTGAGTACATTTAAATGCAATGTAATGATGTGCTGAGCATATACTGTATGCTAGTGTAGGGACCTGCAGAAAAGCAAGGGGTCCCTTGACGCTGGGCTGCAGGCTTAAATGCTTTGATCAAATCATGACAAAAGCCCCTTGATTTTATTTCCTACACATATAGATTTGCAGTATATATATATGGAAACCCTCCCTAAAAATCCGGCATTTGACCCTGACAATCTTACCCACAGAGACACCACCGTCTTGGTTGGTAAGTCCACACACTTCCCCGGTTTTGTCATATGGACCATCACAAAACCGCTTTTGCAATTCTCAGTTGATTTTTATACTTATTTGTTTATTTGAATATTTTTTCATAGATCAAAAAAGAAATTTTAAGATAATAAAAAACTACTTGATATCTGCATGATCATTCACACAAATATACTTTCTAAGAATATAACTTGTTTAATACTAGCAGTACTTGTCTGAAGGAAACATTTACTATAATTAAATTACAACGTTCTGACCCCTTCTGTATTTCATATGTGAGAAAAGTTTGAAGAGAAAACATGTTATGAATAATAGTCTCTGAGTGCAGCTTAGCCTAGGGCACTTTTGCTTCCCCATTTTGGGGAGTGATTCATAATGATCTCTGCCGTTTAGCTATGAATCACTCATTCATATGGAGAGTTACATGCTCTGGGTTAAGCTGAACAGAGCTCCCCTGTTATGTCCTAATTTTCAATCAGGGAACTCAAAATCATATGGCTACGTTGCTGGATTATGAAATGCCATTTATACCGCAACTTGCTGTAATTATAGGTGAAAGCGATGAGTTTCAGTGGTCTTTGATTGCGTATTATAGATTCTGATGCGGCACTTACCAAAGTTAAATGGCTATGTGATTTTTAAATTCTCTCAGCCTCAATATAAATCACCAATTACACTTTAATACCCTGCTATATTGTTACATTAAATGGATTTAGCTAATTGTGTAATTATGTAGATTACTGTTTACAGAACATTATATAGAGCGAAAGTCGGGTAAGCCCCATGCTGTTGGATAACCTCTAAAGCATACCGTAATATGTTCCATAGCTGATGAAAGGTGGAATATGGTTAAAGCCACCCACATAACATATCTACATAGGGGACAGCAATGTACTCATTTCTTTCAGTACTGTTCATCTCTGTCCAGGGGCATAACTGGGTATTTGAAGGCCCTGTAGAAAAAGTTTGTAAGGCCCCTATGTACCACCCAATGGTGAAATTTGTACATAACACATGTATCTTTGATAAGGAAGATGGGCCCCCTCAGCTCTGAACCCCATAGCAGCTGCACCCATGTCTCTGTCCCATTACAAACTAGCAGAACAGTGGGCCTGGCATACCTGGGGCACTTGTTTTTTGTTTTTCCATTATTATCTGCCAGCTTTCACTAAAACTTCAGAACACAAAGTGGAGCACATTTTATGGACTATAGCACAGGTGACTCTCGGGTCGGTCATAAATTGCAACTTGGCACAAAATTAAAAAAAAAAGCCCTAAGTGCATACTGCTAAAATAATTTTTTACGTTATATTCCCAAAACCAACCTCTTTTCGGAGGCTAATCGCAAATACTGCAGATTCCATGAATGTATGTACGCGAGACTGATATCTGCTGCTGCCCTCTATATTCGATGGTAATTGCAGCCCCCATGCGCTTTCTAAAATGTAGAATTTACCAAGCTATGGAATGCAAAGCATTCTAGAGCTTGTGTCTGGTAATGCCATCTTCAGATGGCATAAACTATTGTAGTCTACGGGCTACAGATCACATAACTTTCCTGGAGAGGGATCAGTAGGATCCCTCCTCAGCAATGACCACTTGCACATGCATGGTCTGAAGACTATCAGGGTCAGCTTTCTTGCTGGTCATCTGACGCTCTTCTGCTGCAGGGCTTCGGACTCTCCTGACCCTAGGGCTTGAGTCCTTTTGGTGCAAACATCTTGGCGTGTCCATATGGCCACCACTATGAAGATCTCTACCTCCTGCTCTGTGGTGGGCTAGTCATGTCTCCTGCTCTTACCCTGCAATTCTCTTGGCTTTACTTAGTGCGGCTGATAGGACTTACTTGCTGTCCTCTCTTCTATCTGATGATACCGCCTCGGCTACCCTGTCCTCTGGTGTTTTGCTCTACTCTGCTGTTCACTATGGCTGGATCAGATCATGGTGTGGCGCTGAGAGGGTTGGACTGCCTTGTCCCTACTAATTTTTCTCATTAGGGAAGAGGTTGCTTAGGGATCCAGGTATGCTGTGGTTGAGGGTATGGTATACAGGGTGGGGGGAAGTGGGGAGTAGATGTTTATTATAGGGTGCTTTTGTTTTAACATATAATGGTGGGTGTGTATACTGTTATTTGAATTCCCTTTGTCCTGGTATTTTCTACTATATGATAGTCTTATAGCAATAGGAGTTCATATTTCTTCTTTTGGCAGTTGGGTTATCTCCTATTCAGATGCTTTATATTCTTAAAGTAGTCTATACTGATCCCCTTTTATAGAGTTGAACTTATTTTAGTCACCTAAACCCTACTGTTATTCTGGATATGTGATGTGCGTGGCCTGAATGGCACCTTTAGGTACTTGTATCATTTTTGTCATGTAATATGGGTTCTTTTGGCAGAGCGTTTTCCATACTCTGCTAGTTTTTATTTACCTGCATCAGCTGATTTGCTGAGTAGATATATTTGTTTCTCTGTTGTTTAATGATTCTTTAATAGTATGTATCTGTTCACTTTACTGGACTGAGGGTCACAGATCTTTTGGTATTCTGTTACCTACTTTGAGCCAGAGCTTTATACTGTTACCTGCAATTTTCTATATCTGCCATGATTTTTGTTACTTTTAACCTTGTGAGTGTAAAACTTCAAAATCTTCTATAAATAAACACAATATAAAAAAAAGTTTCTATTAGGACAATGTAAATTAATGTTTAATAATATTAATCAATGTGCCAATCTCTGCCTTTTACAGTAAAACCTGCGCTAATACAAATGTTAATTGTACCTGTAGGATGTAGGTTCTCGCACAGAGCCCCCTTACCGCTTGTCCCCTGCACTGTCCTTACCACTGGTGCTCTTTATCTTTTGTCTTCTTCTCCTCTACAGTGACTCGGACACTGATTGCTCGCCCACACTATGGGTACTGGATCATTTAGAGCAGTTGTGCCTTCCCCAGCGACTCACCACTGTCTGCTGACTCTAGGTACAGCAAGCTGTCCAATCCTTCCCCAATACTTTACTAGTCCTTCCATGTCTGGTTTTTCTGCAATGTTTGTATTTGTGCTTTGTACTCCTGTGATGGGTCACATTTTGTACTGTATTTATGCTGTTTACTGTATTTGTCTACCTCTTGTATGCCAGTGCACACACCTGGGGGTGTCTGATAAATAAAATATTATAATAATGTTAGTTTGTCTGAAGGATGGGGACGCGGCAGAATAAGTAATCCCTGAACTGAGAACAGTGAGTCCTGCAGTAAGGACAGAGCTGTCAAATAAATATGGGGAAAGTGATTTAAACAAAACGGTTAAAAACGCAGTAATTAATGAAATTAACAAAATAAAACATTTATAAAAGATACATTTACAGTTAATTTACTGTAACTATGTATTGAATTATGATTTTAACCAGAAGGATATGAAGGCAATATGACAGATTAATTGCTTGATGTAACTAATTTTTATGGAATATTATGTTGTTAAACCAAAGAAAAGATGATTTACTAGTGATGTGTTGCAATTACAGTTCATCCCAGAAGTGTATTTCTTGAATATCTCACTAACGCAGCAAACAGATCCCAGGTTTGAGATGAAGCACTCTTAATTGCTTTCTATTTTGGTAGGAACACTGTTCCTATCCCTGAGGGAGTAGTGTTGGCACAGAGCCCTATAAATTATGGCACTCACATTGGTTACAGCCTTTACACCTCTGCACTTTGCACATGTCCTGCAGGTTACTGGGTAATTAGACTTAACATTACTGTTAATGGCCAGTAAAGATTATTTACCTTACTTTTAAAATATACACATTACATATGAAAAAGAAAATATGTCGTATTATTTAGACCTTTTCCATATGCAATCCATAAATAATATAATTATAGGTATACTTATATCATAGTTAATAATGTCAGACAACATCATGTTAAGCATTTGACAAATTAAATAAAAAAAAACAAACAAAAAAAAAACTTGGTTCATTTAACTGGACATTTCTAATGATGAAAAAAGGATGGGTGCCCCAACGCTTCCAGCAAATCCTTTCTGATGAATGAGATCCAGACTGTTATAATTGCAAACAGCTCCCCTGGCCAGCTGTTCTACAAGGGCAACTATTTACATCCATCAGAGGTCTTTGATCATGGGTAAACAGACATCAAGGAAGAGAGCGTCCAGCTTACTGTATATCCTTGAGATGACTATGTATGGACATTAATGAAAATGATATCCTTTTCTCGGATCAGAGCTGCCCTAGTGTCTAGAAACAGAGCATGGGTCAGTAAAGATGTCTGCTGATGGACATTTAGTCTGAGGAAATTAGGTGAATGTGACAATATTGGTATAAATGATTTTGCTAATCAGCTTCACATAGCATGAAGCAATTGTGTGTGGATAGAATGTTCAGCCTTTAGTTTGTATAGGAGTTTATGAGCGGTTAAAGTTTGCACTCTTAGGTGCAGCTGCAGCATAACCATATGTTCGTTTCCTACTGTGTTATCAGTTCTATCTGTTCTTGGAATAAAAGGAATGTTTCTAGCCAGCAAAATTGGCAGAAAGTTAGATGTAAAATGATAAGGTCATCTCACAAGGTCTTAAAGCATAAGCTTCATTTAACTATATGTCCAAACATTTCAAATGACCAAAGTCAGCCATATAAGTTACTGTAAACAGTTTTTTGATTGTATTCAAAACTTTGGAATATACACATCAGATGCCTAGGCAAACTGTGCATAATCCACAAACACTACAATACTGAATGTAGGAATTGACAGAAGCTGAGGAAGATGTGTAGTCTATTGTACATGTAACATTATGGGTCTCTATACAAGGTGCAGCTTTAGAATTCTTCTCCAACTTGTCCATCCAAAAAAAACCCTCATATTTGTCCATAAAGTATATTTGAATATACAATAAACACCCCTCAGAAAGCTTTCTCATAAAACAACCATATACAATTAAGGTGCCCATACACGGTGCAATTTATTACACAATTTGGCCGTTCTTGATCTATTGGAAAAAACAATCGTGTAAAAAGTGCCATGTGTGTGGGCATGATAATGATGCCAATGCGCACCCCCGCCGTCGTACATCGTCGTCGCAGATCAACTAAAGATATCGACCTATCTTTCACAATTTGAATGACCTAGGGCTGGTTCTGACCGCTGGTTGTGCTTAACTACAGGGGACCCCTATGTCAATTTTACCCTGTATTTAAGCACAACCAGCACTAGGTCACTAAAAGCCTGGGGCTGGTTGCTTTTTGGATGCGGGAAGGGGCACGCCATTTTTATTCCAGTTATTTTTTTTATTACACGGGGATCATTTTTTTTATAACCACAGCAGCACAGACGGGTAATGGTCCCGTCCATGATTCTGTGTCAATGACACAGATACATGTAGCACAGATCTCCCAGATCCGAGTCTGCATCTGTGTCATATCGCACTCGATCTAATTAATATGCAAATCATTAGATCGTGCACTATAGATTGGGTGACCATCATGCAGCTTTTGCTGCACATCGTTCACTTCAGCTGCCAGAAAGAGTTCAAGGGAGATTGCATACGAGATCGGATCGTTTGCAAATCGCACAATGTATGGGCACCTTACACTGGTTCCTGCACATGGCAAAGTCTGAAAACATTACATGCTAAACAGGGTGGATGCTATTAGGAATATAGGGCAAAGCAGCCTTGGTAGTGTATACAGCAGTTTATACTTGTACATCTACATTATAAGTCTGAACAAACTGGAAGGAAAGAAGTCAGACATTGTATTATTGTCTGGCTAGCGATAATCAGGACCTACTGTAGCTGCTCAGTGTTGATTCAAGATGCTCAGTAGAGCATAAAATTACCCTTAAACTAAGGACCTGATTCAGACCCGCTTGCTAGGCTGCATTATCACGTAGCCTGCCGATGTTTGCCACGTGCGCATGCATATAAATCGCAGTGCGCGAACTAGTCCATGCGGTCGGGAAGTGTTCGCTCGCTGCGCATAGCCACCTTGCTAGAATGAGTGACAGGACGAGCCGTTTATGGGTGGTGACAGGGGATGGTCGATGGAAACGAGGGTGTGGTGGTGCGAACGCAGGCGTGTCTGAGCATCTTAACGCTGTTTCAGAGGTGTGCATAATTAAGACGGAGCGTCATAATTAGGGGTGTGCACCGGCCACTTTTCGTGTTTTGGTTTTGGATCTGGATCTTTCTTCGTGTTTTGGATCTGGATTGGTTTTGCCAAAACCACCCTTCCGTGTTTTGGGTTCTGGGTTTTGTGTTTTGGATCTGTATTTTTTTGAAAAAAAGCATAAAAACAGCTAAAATCACAGAATTTGTAGGTTTTTCTGCTCCTATGCTATTATTAACCTCAATAACCTTAATTTCCACTCATTTCCAGTCTATTCTGAACACCTCACACCTCACAATAGTGTTTTTATGTCCAAAAGGTTGCACCGAGGTAGCTGGATGACTATGCTAAGCGACACGAGTGGGCGGCACAAACACGTGACCCATCTAGGCGTGAAACTGCAGTGGCAGACAGGATGGCAGTTTGAAAAACTAGGCCCCAAACTGTACATAATGCAAAGAAAAAAAAGAGGTGCAAGATTGTCCTTGGGCCCTCCCACCCACCCTTATGTTGTATAAACAGGACATGCACACTTTAACAAACCAATCATTTCAGCGCCAGGGTCTGCCACACAACTGTGGCTGAAATGATTGGTTCGTTTGGGCCCCCACAAAACAAGCTGGCAATTAATGTGTCACTGCACAAACTGGCTCTACGGAGGCAAGATGTCATCCTCATCCTCCTCATCCACCGATTCCTCACCCTCTTCAGTGTGTACATCCTCATCCTCACAAAGTATTAACTCGTCCCCACTTGAATCCACCACCACAGGTCCCTCTGTACCTTCTGGAGGCTGGTCTCCCTGGAAGAGCTGATAATTCATTTTGATGAACATCATCTTCTCCACATTCTGTGGAAGCAACCTCCTACGCCTTTCGCTGACAAGGTTCCCGGCTGCACTAAACACTCTTTCGGAGTACACACTGGAGGGGGGGCAACTCAGGTAAAATAGAGCCAGTTTGTACAGGGGCCTCCAAATTGCCTCTTTTTCCTGCCAGTACAGGTATGGACTGTCTGACATGCCTACTTGGATGCTGTCACCGATGTAATCCTCCACCATTCTGTCAATGGTGACAGTATCATATGCAGTGACAGTAGACATGTCAGAAATTGTTGCCAGGTCCTTCAGTCCGGACCAGATGTCCAAACTTGGTCCTGCCTGCCCTGCATCACCGCCAGCGGGTTGCTTAGGATACCTAAGTTTTTTCCTGGCAGCCCCAGTTGCGGGAGAAAATGAAGAAGGAGCCGTTGACGTGTCACGTTCCGCTTCAGCTGACAGTGTGTTCACCAGCAGGTCTTTGCACCTCTGCAGGCTTGTGTCGGCCGGAAAGAGAGACACCACATAGGCTTTAAACCTAGGATCGAGCACGGTGGCCAAAATGTAGTGGTCTGATTTCAACAGATTGACCACCCTGGAATCCTGGCAAAGCGAATGAAGGGCTTCATCCACAAGTCCCACATGCCGAGCGGAATCGCTCCGTCTTAGCTCCTCCTTCACTTTCTCCAGCTGCTTCTGCAAAAGCCTGATGAGGGGAATGACCTGACTCAAGCTGGCAGTGTCTGAACTGACTTCACGTGTGGCAAGTTCGAAGGGCTGGAGAACCTTGCACAACACGGAAATCATTCTCCACTGCACTTGAGTCAGGTGCATACCCCCTCCTTTGCCTATGTCATAGGTGGATGTATAGGCTTGTATGGCCTTTTGCTGCTCCTCCATCCTCTGAAGCATATAGAGGGTTGAGTTCCACCGCGTCACAACCTCTTGCTTCAGGTGATGGCGGGGCAGGTTCAAGAGTGTTTGCTGGCGCTCCAGTCTTCGGCACGCAGTCGCTGAATGGCGAAAGTGGCCAGAAATTTTTCGGGCCACCCAAAGTGTCTCCTGCACGCCCCTGTCGCTTTTCAGAAAATTCTGCACCACCAATTTTATTGTGTGAGCAAAACATGGGACGTGCTGGAATTTGCCCAGATGTAATGCCCGCACAATATTGGTGGCATTGTCAGATATCACAAATCCCCAGGAGAGTCTAAGTGGGGTAAGCCACTGGGCGATGATTTCCCTCAGTTTCTCTAAGAGGTTATCGGCGGTGTGCCTCTTACTGAAACCGGTGATACACAGCGTAGCCTGCCTTGTAACGAGCTGGCGTTTCTGAGATGCTGCTACTGGTGACGCTGCTGCTGTTGCTGCGTAAGGTGATACATCTACCCAGTGGGCTGTCACAGTCATATAGTCCTTAGTCTGCCCTGTTCCACTTGTCCACATGTCCGTGGTTAAGTGGACATTGTGTACAACGGCATTTTTCAGGACACTGAGGACACTTTTTCTGACGTTTCTGTACAGTCTCGGTATCGCCTGCCTAGTGAAGTGGAATCTAGACGGGATTTGGAACCGGGGACACACTACCTCCATCAATTGTCTAAATCCCACTGCACTAATGGCGGATACCGGACGCACGTCTAACACCAACATAGCAGTCAAGGCCTCAGTTATACGTTTTGCTTCAGGATGACTGCTGTCGTACTTCATCCTCCTCGCTAAGGACTGTTGGAGCGTCAATTGTTTAGTAAAAGTAGTGGTGTTCCTACTTCCTCTCTGGGATGATGAACGACTCCCAGCAGCAGCAACAGCAGCAGCGGCAGCAGTAGGCGTAGCAATGCAGGATCCTCCGGAGGAATCCCGGATAGGAGAGTCAGTCATGCCAGTGACATGGCCTGCAGGACTACTTCCGATCCTGACTAAGGAGGAAATTGACGAGGAGGGAGTTGACGGTGTGGTTTGCAGGCGCTTGGATACAACAGGACAACGGGATTTAGGTGTCCCTGGACTGCTTACGGTCTTAGCCAAAGTTTCTGAACTTGACAGTAACTTTTTATGAACGCGCTGCAGGTGCCGTATAAGGGAGGATGTTCCTAGGTGGTTGACGTCCCTACCCCTACTTATTTCACCTTTACATATGGTACATATGGCAAGACAGTTGTTGTCCGGATTTGGATAGAAATATTGCCAGACCAAAGAGGTGGAATGTTTGGTCTTCTGCCCAGGCATGACCGTGATGGGCTTTTTCATCCCACGGACAACAACTGTCTCCCCCGGAGCCTGATTTAAACAAACCACATCACCATCAGAATCCTCCTTGCCAACTTCCTCCTCAGCGCCAGCTACACCAGTATCCTCATCCTGTTGCACTTCAACAGTGACATCTTCAATTTGCATATCAGCAAGTGGACTGTGGGTGCTCCTTTCAGCACTTGCAGGGGGCGTGCAAATGGTGGAAAGAGCCACCTCTTCCCGTCCAGTGCTGGGAAGGTCAGGCATCGCAACCACCACCACACTTGGACTCTCCTTGGGGATTTGTGATATCTTCTTAGAAAGCACAGTTCTTCGCTGTGCTTTTGCCAGCTTAACTCTTTGGATTTTTTTAGTGGGAGGAGGGCTTCCATCGTCATGTGAAGCTGAACCACTAGTCATGAACATACTAGGGATCGACCTTAGCCGTTCCTTGCCACTCCGTGACGTAAATGGCATATTGGCAAGTTTACGTTTCTCTTCAGATGATTTAAATGTTTTTTTCAAGGTCATTTTCCTGAACTTTGTCATTTGGGATTGTATGTGCCCTCTACTATGACATTGGGCATCGGCCTTGGCAGACGACGTTGATGGCATGTTATCGTCTATGTCATGACTACTGGCAGCAGCTTCAGCACTAGGAGGAAGTGGTTCTTGATCTTTCTCTATTTTATTTTTATCGGAGAAAGTTTGGTCCTCCATTTATGTTATATCGATTTGATATATACGTGCGGCTAAACACAGAAAATATTTTTTTATTTTTGCTGGAGAGTAGTGCACTTTGTGGGTTACACCAGCCTTTAAGAAATGAGCCAGCCGGCCCTTTACTTATGGGACACAGGCGCACGCTTGGCGCTGCTCCTTTGTTGATGCACGTGCGGCTACTGCGCACACAATTCACAAACACAGAAAATTATTTTTTTTTTGGTTTGGAGTGTACTTTGGGGGTTACAGCACCCTTTAACGGTCAAGCCAGCCGGCCCTTTACTTATGACACAGGCGCACGCTTGGCACTACTTTGTTGATGCACGTGCGGCTACTGCGCACACAATTCACAAACACAGAAAATTTTTTTTTTTTTGGTTTGGAGTGTACTTTGGGGGTTACAGCACCCTTTAACGGTCAAGCCAGCCGGCCCTTTACTTATGACACAGGCGCACGCTTGGCACTACTTTGTTGATGCACGTGCGGCTACTGCACACACAATTCACAAACACAGAAAATAATTTTTTTTTTGGTTTGGACTGGAGTGTACTTTGGGGGTTGCAGCACCCTTTAACGGTCAAGCCAGCCGGCCCTTTACTTATGACACAGGCGCACGCTTGGCACTACTTTGTTGGTGCACGTGCGGCTACTGCGCACACAATTCACAAACACAGAAAATAATTTTTTTTTTGGTTTGGACTGGAGTGTACTTTCGGGGGTTACAGCACCCTTTAACGGTCTAGCCAGCCGGCCCTTTACTTATGACACAGGCACACGCTTGGCACTACTTTGTTGATGCACGTGCGGCTACTGCGCACACAATTCACAAACACAGAAAATATTTTTTTTTGGGGTTTGGACTGGAGTGTACTTTCGGGGGTTACAGCACCCTTTAACGGTCAAGCCAGCCGGCCCTTTACTTATGACACAGGCGCACGCTTGGCACTACTTTGTTGATGCACGCGCGGCTACTGCGCACACAATTCACAAACACAGAAAATAATTTTTTTTTTTGGTTTGGACTGGAGTGTACTTTCGGGGGTTACAGCACCCTTTAACGGTCAAGCCAGCCGGCCCTTTACTTATGACACAGGCGCACGCTTGGCACTACTTTGTTGATGCACGTGCGGCTACTGCGCACACAATTCACAAACACAGAAAATAATTTTTTTTTTGGTTTGGACTGGAGTGTACTTTGGGGGTTACAGCACCCTTTAACGGTCAAGCCAGCCGGCCCTTTACTTATGACACAGGCGCACGCTTGGCACTACTTTGTTGATGCACGTGCGGCTACTGCGCACACAATTCACAAACACAGAAAATATTTTTTTTTTTGGTTTGGACTGGAGTGTACTTTCGGGGGTTACAGCACCCTTTAACGGTCAAGCCAGCCAGCCCTTTACTTATGACACAGGCGCACGCTTGGCACTACTTTGTTGATGCACGTGCGGCTACTGCGCACACAATTCACAAACACAGAAAATATATTATTTTTTTAGCACTTGGGGGGAGCACCCCTGATGGACAGAGCACCCCCTGGACAACACTACAGCACCCCTTTAGGACTGGGACACTGCACAGGACTTTGGAGTGGACACAGCCCCTATGGAGAACTGACTGCACAACACAGTCCAGCCAGCCCCTATGGACTTTGAAGTAGTGGACACAGCCCCTATTAACAACAGCAGCACAGCACAACACAGCCAGCCCCTATGGACTTTGAAGTAGTGGACAACAGAAGCACTACACTACACTACACAGCCCTAACTCCCACCCTCCCTCTTCACTGTCCACAGCCGAGTGAGAAAATGGCGCCGACGCGGGTACCTTATATAGGATCCAAAACCCGCGAGACTCGGAAGGCGGGATGATGACGTTTTGCCTCGATTTCAGATCCGAGTCAGGCGGGAAAAGTCGAGCCTGACTCGGATCGGACTCGGATCGGGGGGGCTCGGGGGGGTTCGGATTTCGGAAATTTATGGTGTACACGGCCCACACACCGCAAACGCTGCACCCATTTAAATATAATTACCTATCCATTGACCCGGCGCTGGCTGCAGAAATCACCGGGAAAATGGCCACTGCAGGCATTTTCCGGTGATTCATGCATGCGCCGTAGAGATGTCCCAGGAACGTGGCATGGGCTCCATGTTCCCGGAGACCTGTTCATGCACAGTAGACCTTGGCACAATGCCAGAGTCTACTGCATTTCCGGAGTGGGGAGGACCTGATCAGAGCCTGCACATGGGCCCCCCCTTTCTTAAACCGCCTCTGGATGTGTTTGTGTGTGTCTATATTTATATATACTGTATATAAATATATATATAGATAGATGGCAATGCTGCGGCACTCACGGTCTTGTAGAAAAAGAATGGCTCCAACTCTGGGAATGTTCGTTCAATGTTTCAGTCTTTTGGACTTTTATCAAGAACTCAGTGAGAAGGAAACAGACACATACCTTTATACAAGCATAGCGTTTGCTGCAGACCAGTTCTACAGCAAAGGCGGAGGTAGGTGTTTGTTTGTTTTTCACTGAGTTCCTGATAGAAGTGAAAAATAGAAGTGTTAATAGTTTATTATTTTCAGTTAACAAAATGCAAAGTGAATGGACAGAAGGGTTATCTAAATCAAATCAATATTTGGTGTGACCACCCTTTGCCTTCAAAACAGCATCAATTCTTCTAGGTACGTTTGCACAAATCCTTCTGTCTCTTCTTGTAATCTCAGACAGACTCGATGATGTTGAGATTAGGGCTCTGTTGGGGCCATATAATCACTTCCAGGACTCCTTGTTCTACTTTATGCTAAAGATAATTCTTAGTGATATTGGCTGTATGTTTGAGGTCATTGTCCTGCTGCAGAATATGGATAAGTACCTGCCTGTATTTCCCAGCATTGAGGACACCATTAATCCTGACCAAATCCCCAACTCCATTTGCTGAAATGCAGCCCCAACCTTGCAAGGAACCTCCTCCATGCTTCACTGTTGCCTGCAGACACTCATTATTGTACCGCTCTCCAGCCCTGCGGAAAACAAACTGCCTTCTGCTACAGCCAAATATTTCTAATTTTGACTCATCAGTCCAGAGCACCTGCTGCCATTTTCTGCACCCCCAGTTCCTATGTTTTTGTGCATAGTTGAGTCGCTTGGCCTAGCTTCCATGTCGTAGGTATGGCTTACCACTTCTTGACAGACTTCTCTGAACAGTAGATGGATGTACCTGGGTCTCACTGGTTTCTGCCAGTTCTGAGCTAATGGCACTGCTGGACATCTTCCGATTTCGAATAGAAGTAAGCATAACGTTTCTTTCATCTGATGCACTAAGTTTCCTTGGCCGACCCTTACGTCTACGGTCCTCAAAGTTGCCCATTTCTTTGTGCTTCTTCAAAAGAGCTTGAACAGCACATCTTGAAACCCCAGTCTGCTTTGAAATCTTTGCTTGGGAGAGACCGTGCTGATGCAGTTTAACTACCATGTGTCTTGCCATGGTGTATGACCTGTGACATGAAACTGTCTTCCACAACCTCATCTTTGTAGCAGAGTTTGGCTGTACCCAGTTTTAAGCCTCCGACACAGCTGTTTCTGTTTCACTTAATGACTGTTTCAATATACAGGTACATATGAAAATGATGATCATTATCACTTGTTTGGTATGATTGGTTAATCATACACCTGACTATAATTTTATAAAATCCCTGACTTTGTGCAAGTGTACCTAGAAGAATTGGTGCTGTTTTGAAGGCAAAGGGTGGTCACACCAAATATTGATTTGACTTCTGTTCATTCACTTTGCATTTTGTTCATTGATAATAAAAATAAACTATTAAAAGTTCTATTTTTGAAAGTATTCTTACTTTGCAACATTTTTTCCACACCTGCCTATAACTTTTGCACAGCTATGTGTGTGGTGTGTGTGTGTGTGTATAATATATTGTAACATTGAAATGAGGACTCCAGACAGGCCGGTACTTGGTAAAAAGTGTCTTTTTAATGGTAGCAGACACTGCACCGTAGCATACGTGAGCATAGGCCTGGACACACACCCAGGCACATAATAGAAAATAAGCAAACTACATACAGTAAAAGTAAATGTCTCAGCACCCCTTGTGCTAATGTCTGTGGAACCTCCAGGTCCTGGGCCCTAATGCTAACCACCACCCCCAGCCTATCGCCTGGCGAAGTCCTTGCCAAAACGCGTTAGAAGGGACTCTGGAGGTGGGCACTCCAGATATTCTTTCAAGTTCCAGAGCAAACATATGATATATGAAAAATATCCTGGTGCTCCCACCACTTTTGTATGTTTCTTAAATTAAACCAGCTTTAGCATTCTGAGGTGTACATACACCTGGACTTCACAGCCCTACTCTTTGGGCAAATTCAATGACGTGCAAGCAGCTTTGTGACATCTGCGTTGCACACACATAACAAGTATGATAGCTCTTTTCTGCGGACACATCTATGGGCTGTGAGCAGACACCTGTTGCAAAGCTGTTCTGGCAGCAGCATGTGTATAATTCTCTGATGTGAGTGGGCATTCGCTTGGCCTGGTCTTCACTCACCGTTGTGATATTTTTGATTACTCCAATTCCCCATTCCCTCACTCTGACCATCACCTTCTCTCTTTTAACCTATCCCTCTCTCCTTCCCCTCCTCTACCTCCTAAGGCCACCATCACTAAGTGTAACATTGAGGCTATTGACACTGTTTCTTTTTCTTCCCTGCTTGACTCACTTCTCTCCCCTATCCTCTCTCTCTTCTGCCTTGAACAAGCCACTTCCCTATACAATTACTCCCTTACTTCTGCTTTGGACTTTGTTGCTCCAGCGATCGCTACTCACCCTCGCAGATCCACACCTCAACCCTGGCTTTCCAAATGCACCAGATACCTGCAAAAGTGTTCACGAACCGCCGTGGAACAGTGGAGAAGATCACGCTCTAAGGCAGATTTTCTCCATTTCAAATTTATGCTCTCATCCTACAGTGCTGCCCTTTAACTCTCTAAACACTCATATTTCAAGAACCTCATCTCTTCCCAGTCCTCAAATCCCCAGCATCTCTTCACCACCTTCAACTCACTCTGCTCACCCCCTCTTCGCCTACCCTCCTCACTCTCTGCCCTCGACTTTGCTACCTACTTTACATCTAAAATTGATTCCATACATCAGGACATCATATCCCACCAGTCCCCCAGCTTTCCACCTTCTCCTTTCCTGGATCACCCCTCCCCTTCCATTCTACCAACTATGACATCCTTCTCCCCTGTATCTGGAGAGGAAGCCATGTCCATCATCCGGTTCCCCCCTTCCACCTTTGCCCTCCCTTCACGTCTCCTCCGCTACCTCTCTCCTTCTGCCTGCTCCCATCTTGCCCACCTCCTTAATCTTTCTGTCTCATCAGGCACTGTCCCTTCTGCATTCAAACATGCACTTGTCTCCCCAATTTTTTAAAAACCTACCCTTGGTCATAACACTCTCTCCAACTACCATCACATCTCTCTCCTCCTTTTTGCCTCCAAGCTCCCTGAGCGTGTTGTTTACAACAGCCTTACCACCTTTCTATCCTCCCACTCCCTCCTTGACCCTTTTCAGTCTGGCTTCCATACTATCCACTCCACTGAAACTGTTCTCACAAAAGTCAGCAATGACCTCCTTGCTGCTAAATCCATTGGCCATTACTCTTTGCTCATTGTCCTTGACCTCTCTGCTGCTTTTGACACTGTGGACCACCCTCTCCTGCTGCAAATCCTTCACTCCCTTGGTCTACGTGACGCTGCCCTCTCATGGCTATCCTCCTACCTTTCTGATTCATCCATCTCTGTCTCCTTTCATGACTCCTCTTCCCCTTACAGCTTCTTACAGTAGGTGTTCCCCAAGGTTCTGTTCTTGGACCTCTCCTATTCTCACTCTATACATCCTTACTAGGTGAACTCATCAGCTCTTTGGACCACCATTATCATCTCTATGCTGATGATACACAGATCTACCTTTCCTCTCCTGGCCTTTCTCCTTACTTGTATCTCCAAATGTATCTCTGCTATCTTTTCCTGGATGTGCCAGGGATTTTTTAAACTTAATATGTCTAAGACTGAACTGATAATTTTCCCACCCTCCAACATAACCGCACTTCTCATCATTTCTTTATCAATTGATGGCACAACTATCTTCTCTAGCCCCAAAATGCGCTGTCTTGGAGTTATCCTGGACTTCTCCCTCTCCTTCAAACCACATATCCAGAATCTCTCGCAGTCCTGTCATTTCCATCTTAAACATATTTCCAAGATTAGACCCTTTCTCACCCAGGATGCCACAAAAACCCTCTTCCACTCATTGGTCATCTCCAGACTGAACTACTGTAACCTCCTTCTATCTCGCCTCCTCAACCCTTCTCTCTCCTCTCCAGTCTGTCCTCAATGCTGATGCTCAGCTCTCTTCCTCTCCAAATGCTCTGCATCTGCCTCCCCTCTCCTACAAGCCCTCCACTGGCTCCCCTTCCCTTTCAGAACCCAATTCAAGGTTCTCACACTCACTTATAAAGCCCTCACCCATTCCTCTCCCATTTACATCTCTGACCTCATCTCCCTTCACTCTCCTGTCCGCCCTCTTCATTCAACAAATGCACCTCGCCTCTCATGCCAATTGATTACTTCCTCCCACTCCCATCTCCAAGATTTTGCCCGTGCTGCTCCCACCTTTTGGAACTCTCTCCCTCTTCCCATCAGACTCTCCTCCTCTATACAATCCTTCAAATGGGCTCTCAAAGCCTACTACTTCAGCAAAGCCTTCCAGCTCTCATCTTAACTTGCTGCTACATGCTCCCTCCTCCCTGTCTATCCTATCTGATCTGTGTCACACCTGTTTGTCTGCCCCTCCCCTTACAAGCAGTCCCTCTTGTGCTTCTCCTTACTTTACTTTCATCTACTTCTTACTCCCCACTTGGGCACCTAACACTTGGTTGCTTTGTTCTGTTGCTTATTTGTATCGCTCAATTGAGATTATATTTCAGCATGATATTGGGTGACATCCTGCATCCCAATTGAGAGATACAAAGGTATATTGCAAAATGGATGATAATCCGACGTGTATTTTTGAAAAATATCTAGATAATTTTTTGGATATCTCATTGAAAAATGCAACTAGTGATTCTGATAACTGTGATTTCTTAAAGTGTGACTATTCGAGAGTCCCCCTCCTCTATAGTCTACCCAAAATTCACAAGAGATTGGACAATCCCCGGGAAGGCCAATAATCTCAGCCTGGGATTCATTGTTTAGCAACATTTCCATATATTTTGATTATTACTTACAACCGTGTGTACAGGCTGAAGGGGTTTATTTAAAGGACACTACAGACTTATTGAATCAACTTGAGGACCTTGGAGTATTACCAGATAACACATGGATGTGCACGCTGGAAATTACCAGCCTTTACACCAATATCCCACATCATGAAGGTATTTTGGCTGTGAAAGAACTAATTCAAGACAATCCTAGATACTTAGCTCTGGATATACAATTCTTCTTGTCACTTTTGGAAATGGTCCTTACCAAAAATTATTTTTATTATAATTGTGGATACTACCTTCAGTGTAACGGATGTGCAATGGACTCACATGTGGCCCCCACTTATGCAAATACATACATGTTCTATATTGAAAAAAAAAATGTCTTCACTCGTGACCTCAGGGATAAAATTATATTCTTCAAAAGATATATAGATGACGTTATTATTTTTTGGAAAGATGGATATGGTGAATCCAATGACTTAATGGAAAGTATTAATGAATACAATTGTCCAATTAAGTATACATATGCAATGAGTCTGGAATCTGTCACGTATCTAGATGTGCGCCTCACCATTAGAGATAATAAACTGATAACGTCCATATTCTCGAAACCCACAGATAGAAATACGCTTTTGAGAGTGGAGAGCTACCATCCTCCAGCTACTATAAGAGGGTTACCATACTCAGTATCTGAGGGTCAAGAAGATAATGAGTGAAGTATTAGAGCTTGAAGAGGGTCTGGTGAAAATGACAAAATGCTTTAAAGAAACAGGCTACTCTGACTCTATACTTAAAACAGCAAGAAGAAAGGTGGATAATATCCCACGTACAGATATTCTGAAGAAGAGTGAGTAGTAGAAAAACTGAGGAAAATAAATTAAACTGGGCACAATGTTATAATACTGCATCTAACAGTGTACAACATATCACAAAATCCAAAGTGACAAGGACCTGAAAACTTTGAAAAGAATGTACATTAGACCGTGCTATAAAAGAGGTAGATATATACGGGACTGGATTGTCCATTCTGACATTACGGAACATCTGACTGCGGATCTGGGAACTGTAAAGAAGAAAGGAGGATTTTACAAGTGCACGGGATGTACAACATGTAGTAATATGATTGATAATCATGTGTTTTTTCATCCACATAATGGCTATAAATATTATATCAGACACGTACTTATCTGCAGCAGTACATATGTAATTTACTTGATGAAATGTCCCTGTGGACTCTGCTATGTGGGGAAAACCATACGTTCCTTTAAGAAACGTATAGCCCTACATAGGTCGTCCATAAGGGCCGCTTTAAATGGTAAGGTGTCAGAGCAACCTGTAGCCAGACACTTTGCTGAACAAAAACACAGTTTGTCCAGTATTAGACATATTATTATAGACCATGTCACCGAGAATAAGAGAGGGGGTGACAGACATAAGGAACTCCTAAAACTGGAAACCAGGTGGATTTACACCTTAGATACACTGAAACCCCGTGGACTCAATGATCATCTGAACTGGAACACCATTCTGTAATTTCCTGGAAATAACTTTTTTTGAACGGTCAGGTCTATTGATCTAATGTAAAAATATTCTTTGATTTAATTATGACAGGAGTATAAATTTATGACATTTTATGATATATATATTTTAATACAATTTCTCAGTATTATTAGCATTAACTAGCTTTCGATTTTTTGGTTGTTCTTTTTGTGTATATCTATTTTATATGTATAATCTTTTTTATATTCAGTTTTCCTTAATGTGGAGGGTTTCTCACTGCACTGTTTATGTTGTACAGCTATGGCTACCAAAGGAGTGAGCTTGCATGGGCGGAGCCGGGTACTGCCTGGAAGTCCGGCTTGCACTGCCGTCTGAGCCGATAGCTGACCAGCGTGAAATGGTGCATACACACGGTCAGATATGTCAGATGAACAATTTCAGACTGTATTAAAATGAATGAAATTGACCAAATCTAACTGCAAACACATCAGATGTCAGATATGTTATCTGACAAACGGGAACGCGCATCATTCATCGTTGCCCACATGTCAGATTTTTAAAATCGTTATCGTTCAGATCTGAAGAAAAATCTGACCGTGTGTATGCACCATTACACTCGTGTGTCTACAAATAGGTAAGAATGATGTTTTCTATTTTGTATTGACTGCCTGAAGACGGGAAATAAATCCCGAAACGTTGCAGGACTTAAGGGTCTGTCCGTTTCTGATTGAATGTGGATGAAAAGTCCAGTGAGTGCCGCTGCTTCATGTTATGTGTTTACCTTCTGTGCGCGCACCGTGGCATTTGCAACAGTGTGGAGAGTGCCGGCCACTGGAAAAAATAAATAAATATATATATATATATATATATATACACAGTCATGAAATTAAACAAACAAGATGTGCTTTAACTGCAGACTTTCAGATTTAATTTGAGTGTAATTACATGCAAATCAGGTGAACGGTGTAGGAATTACAACGGTTTCTATATGTGCCTCCCACTTTTTAAGGGGCCAAAAGTAATGGGACAAACTAAATAATCCTAAATATAACTTTCACTTTTTAATACTTTGTTGCAAATCCTTTGCAGGCAATTACAGCCTGAAGTCTGGAACGCAAAGACATCACCAGACGCTGGGTTTCATCCCTGGTGATGCTCTGCCAGGCCTCTACTGCAAATGTCTTCAGTTCCTGCTTGTTCTTGTGGCATTTTCCCTTCAGTTTTGTCTTCATCAAGTGAAATGCATGCTCAAACGGATTCAGGTCAGGGGATTGACTTGGCCATTGCATGACATTCCACTTTTTACCCTTAAAAATACTCTTTGGTTGCTTTTGCAGTATGCGGGTCATTGACCATCTGCACTGTGTGACTGAATATGAGCATATAATATTGCCTAAAACACTTCAGAATTCATTCTGCTGCTTTTGTCAGCAGTCACATCACCAATAAATACAAGGGAACCAGTTCCATTGGCAGCCATACATGCCCACACCATGACACTACCACCACCATGCTTCACTGATGAGGTGGTATGTTTGGATCATGAGCAGTTCCTTTCCTTCTCCATACTCTTCTCTTCCCATCACTCTGGTACAAGTTGATCTTTGTCTCATCTGTCCATAGGGTGTTGTTCCAGAACTGTAATGGCTTTTTTAGATGTTGTTTGGCAAACTTTAATCTGGTCTTCATGTTTTTGTGGCTCACCAATGTTTTACATCATGTGGTGAACCCTCTATATTCACTTTTGTGAAGTCTTCTCTTGATTGTTGACTTTGACACATATACACCTACCTCCTGGAGAGTGTTCTTGATTTGGCCAACTGGGCAATAATTCTTCTGTCATCCACCACAGTTGTTTTCCGTGGTCTTCCGGGTCTTTTGGTGTTGCTGAGCTCTCTGGTGCGTTCTTTCTTTTTAAGAATGTTCCAAACAGTTGATTTGGCCACACCTAATGTTTTTGCTATATCGCTGATGGGTTTGTTTTGATTTTTCAGCCTAATGATGGCTTGCTTCACTGATAGTGACAGCTCTTTGGATCTCATATTGAGAGTCGACAACAACTGATTCCAAATGCAAATGTCACACCTAGAATCAACTCCAGACCTTTTACCTGCTTAATTGATAATGAAATAACGAGGGAATAGCCCACACCTGTCCATGAAATAGCTTTTGAGTTGATAGTCCCATTACTTTTGGCCCCTTAAAAAGTGGGAGGCACATATAGAAACCGTTGTAATTCCTACACCGTTCACCTGATTTGGATGTAATTACCCTCAAATTAAATCTGAAAGTCTGCAGTTAAAGCACATCTTGTTTGTTTCATTTCAAAGCCATTGTGGTGGTGAATAGAGGGCAAAATATGAAAATTCTGTCAATGTCCCAATATTTATGCACCTGACTGTGTATATATATATATATATATATATATACAGGGCTCTGTGGGCTGCACCATTGCTACCCCATGGTCCATGCATCTGGCTTACAGTGTGTCTGGATGCCCCGGACATAAACCCTGCAGCCTTTACAGCACCCTGGACTCCTGTGGTGCAACTGTTTTTCTCATCACTGGAGGACCAGCCCCACGGCATGACATCATGCGGTCAGGGTGCGTGGCTGGCACAGGGTGCCGTAAAGCCCTATTACAGTGTTGGCTAGAAATGTGCTGCCACCCATGCTTTCTAAAAGTCAGACTACTTCCATGAGCCTGGTTGCCAAGCAACTTGATGCAGAACTCTCCAAACCTACAATGAACAGCTAGGCAATGGAGCAAAAGGTGGGGCCCATGACCCCCAGAATATGCAACAGTACTTTCTATGTAATAAAATAAAAAATTGTCTGATCGTGGTGGGTCCCAGGGACTAGATCACCAGGGAATGGATGAAGGTGTTTAGGGTGCTTTATTAGCCACATCCTTGTACTTAAATACACATTCATAGGCAGGGGCACGGGGTGTGCAGGAATTGCACCTGCCCGTGAAGGATCCATAGGTTGGAGGGGGTGTTGGTGCTCAGCAGCAGCAACTTCTCCACCTAGACCAGCAGATACTGCTGTGTGCTGGGGAGGCTGCTGTCAACAAGCAGCAGAGGTCTCTGCGCTCTCCTTGCCCTGATGTGTCACACACCGGCGCTCTACTATGCTGCTATAGCCGATAGTTGTAGTGGGCAGTTGTCCGGGAGGAGGGGTGAACCCTCTGATTGACCCCCCCCTCCTGGATCTGCCACTGGTACCCACACTCCCCTTAGGCAGTCACCAATTCCTACTAATCATAACCAAGTTCCAGATAGGTTAATACAGATCCTGGCAGTGTACCTGGGGATGAGACTGTACAACAGTGACGTTGGCACGTCAATCCTGTGCCGCCACATCATCGTCCAGCCCCAAGGAAGAGAAAAGTAACCGGCACCAACAGAGCAGCTGGGGTTCCCAGTTCCTACCGTCTAGACAAGTGGTCTGTATTTAGGGGGAGGGGTTTAGGGTGAGTAGAAGGGGGGTAGTTGACCAGAACCTAAGCACATCTATGGCCACAAGGACAACCTTATTTGAATGAGTTCCCTTTTTTTAAATTAATGGTCACCTTAAATAATAACTACCTACACTGTAGAAATCTATATATAGTCCAGGGATGAGTGAAGATCTCATCCTTTTAGCTGTTATTGCCTTCTAAATACCTTTACTCACCAGACAATATCACCCTGCACTGCAAAAACACTAGTAGAACCAGTGGATGAGGGGCAGGCTCTAAACTTGCCCAGTCTTTCTAATCATAGCGAGACGATTGCACTCTTTTACATTATGTATCATCTACCCCATCTGTGTCACACCTGTTTGTCTGCCTCTCCTCTTTAGAATGTAAGCTCTTAAGGTGCGTATCCACTAGGCGTTTAAACAGGACGATTGAACGATAACGACATTGTTATCGTTCAATCGCTT
Source organism: Taudactylus pleione (assembly GCA_031769625.1). Classification (NCBI taxonomy): domain Eukaryota; kingdom Metazoa; phylum Chordata; class Amphibia; order Anura; family Myobatrachidae; genus Taudactylus; species Taudactylus pleione. The sequence goes on along the minus strand of JAUIMM010000324.1, from coordinate 4,825,114 downwards.
GTTAATCGCCCGCAAATCTTCAGCAAATCGAGCATTTAAAGTCATAAATAACCAGCGATGCGCATGCCCGCTGGCCGTTTTGACATCTATCATCGCACGTACATGTTGGTCAACCTGACAATCACGTCAGGTTCAGCATGTACGGGGATGATGGATGTGCCTAAACTGAACGACTGAATGTTCAGTGTAGGCACATCACAGACATAGAAATGACAACCCGATTACAATGTCGTAATCGTGCTGTCGTTTCTATGTCTGTTAGTGGATGTGCACCTTTACAAGCAGGGCCCTCTACCCTCTTGTGCTTCTCCTTACTTTACTTTCATCTACTTCTTACTCCCCCACTAGGGCAACTAACACTTGGTTGCTTATGCTGTTGCTTATCTGAGTGTTATGGTCGCTAATGTAGCAATGTATGTTATCCATGTCCTGGTCCTGTATTGTATTGTACTGTAAGTACGGTCAACCTATTTGTTTATGTACTTTGTAAGGCGCTGCGGAACACTTGTGGCGCCATATAAATAAATGATAAAAATAATACCCTCTCAGCAGTTATTGTCTAGAGTTCATTTACGATAACACCCTATACTACACAAAGTCCAGAGATGAGAGGTGTTCTAATGCCCAGATCTCCCTCATAAAGGCTTCAATAAATTTAGAGGTGTCTTTGTTTAATGCAAAAGGTCTATGCATTGTTGGGATAACAGATTATTCTAACACATTTTATACATTTCATTAAAACTAGTAAAAAAAAATGCAATGACATTTTCTAGTGCAGAGTGTATTATTAAAACTTGCTTTTGCTGGTTTGGAAAGTGGTTAAAATAAAATAACACAATATTGCAACAAAACTCTATTTCTGATAGTAAGCAATAAAACACTAGTAATTACTGTCTAACAAACTTCTTAAGCTGTGCTATCCTCTGTCTTAATAAAAAGCATTGTTAAAAAAAATATAAATATATCAAATAGCTTGTGACACAGTGATAATAAAAAAAATTTCTGTTGATAACGATGTGATTACCATCAATAAATATTACTTATATTTGACACTATTTTGTTGTTGATGCATCTCTCTCTATTCTAATTAAATCCTGATCCAACTCACAAACATAAATCAGACAGTACACCTCTTAATACATTAGCTTTTAGTTCCCTTTCTAACAACCTCAATACAAAAAACAAACGAGCAAGTTTTTGAAAACTAATTTTGAATGTGACCATCTTGAAAAGTATCAAAATAGGCTCAGCGCAACAGTGAGAAAAGCTTATTTAGTGAAGGCACTAAGTAACACTCATAGATTACTTTGCATTTAAGTAAGAGGGAAACTAATTTGCATTGACCAAATCTTTTTTTTTTACCACATTATAAAGTCGCAGCATCCGGTCATCTGCGAGACCATCGGCCATCTGAGTAATCCTGAGGTTACTCAGATTGCCCCTCGCAGCTCCGTAGCCGAGGCCAGGAGTGTGTATGACCTCTCCATGTTTGCTGGAATTTTCACCAGGTACTTTAATTTAGTCTAAAGCCAGGTACACACTAGACGATATGTTGACCGATCCTCCGGATTGGACAAAATATTGTCCACATTGGGCAGTGTCGTTGACGATGCGTGCTCCCGGCATCGGCAAAGGTGTATGCACTTGCCGATGCCAAGACCCCCACATAACACATTGGCTGGGTACACAATTCTTTAAGTGTGTACCCAGCATAACTCGTGTGTGTGTGTGCGTGCGCACTATTACTCTCTATGTTAACATTTTAAATAATAATGACTGCAAAGTGGACTCCGGTCTCAATATATGTTTACCCCTCCTGCTGAGCATTTCAATTAATAATCAATATAAAAAAACTATTTTTATATGTACCCAAGGTCAGAATTCCACCCTTAATACATATTAATATCTGTCTTTAAATCTATAGTTTGGTCACATTTATGCATTATATTCTTAAGTTTACTATTTTTTGTATTTTAAGTGAAACCCAAACTGTGGACAATTGAGCACATTCTGCTTCTTTAAATGCATTGAGTTTGGCTAAAATGAATGTGAAATCTCTTGATAAAATGTGGATACTACAAAATCCATGTGTGGTAGTGACCTACACCTAATTAGGAGGTTACAGAAAAGCAGTAGCAGAAACCGCATGAAATTGACATTGCATGCCTGACCTGTGTGTGTGGTGGAGCTACTTGAACATGCATTCTGGTGGGAATCATTTCTGAGATGTCCTTCATCACTATGTACATACATTAAGGTATAATAAGAAACTCACCCCTCCTAACATAGACTGCTTGCTCTCTGGCTTAAGATAAGGAAATACTGATTTATAGTATTGCAGAAAAGAAATTGATTTCTAGGTAATTATCTATATTTATCCTCTCTGAACCACAAATTCTAGTGCTGCTTCATGGTAAAGGCAAATGATGTGCTGTGAGAGGCAGTCCATTCATCTTTAACCATATATGTTCTATAGACAATTTATTAAGTAACATATAAAGATTTCTGGGAGGGAGGCTGGAGAATTGTGGTTTGTGCTGATGCTAATTTGGCAGTGGAAGACGGGGATTATAAAGACTAAGCTGATTTATAAAACTCACCCAGCTGTGATATTGGAGAAAATTCATTTCTATAGTTTGATGAATAGCATTTTATTCTTGCTTAACCAACAAAAATTCCCTATACTCTCCAAGAAAATTTTTAATGTCGCTTTTTTTTTTCTCTTTAGACATCTGTTGGGAAATTACACTCGGAAAGTTCCGAAAGTGTACTCCAAGGCTTCATAACACAATATTATTTTTGGTATAATGTTACCGTCATTCTTGTTTTGGTATTTACTATTTTATTATTAGTATGATAGTGATAAATTTATGTTTCCACTATTACTGGGACTGAATCTATACTTATGGTTTCTATTTACAGGAAAGTTAGACCATTTGGGGCCAACATTTATGTTTTCTAAATGATATATTTACTGTACATATGTGGCACTTGCAGTGATGAGCCAACATGCCACCGTGAATGATCTGCAGATAAGATTAAATAAATAGGCTGTACTTATCCACAGGGGGAATGAAAGGAATTTTGTTTCATATATCGCCAACACCTAGAGTTAGGAGCTGTCTCAAAATGAGCGCATACTTGGCAAACAAATAAATGGGAGATTTGGAAATCATTGTCTTGGTAAAACTGACAACTGGTCATTGCTTCATGCGTCAGTAGTTTTGCTGACCAATGAATAGAACATGTGCAGATGGGTGAGTTTTATTTATGATGATTATCTTAGTAAGCCCTTTTAAAAGTTTCCATACACATAAGTACATTCACTACTCAGAGACATTAAATCACATCCATAAAAGAAATGTCAACTTTATCGGTACAGAATCTATGTATGTTTTTTTGTTCCCTTTTGTTTATATCTTGTGCTTTCCATTCTTTAACAAACACAAATAGGAGTGAGATGTTGACTATGTAATGAGAAACACTTCTACATAGTCGTGCTTTCATTAGGGACACATTTTATACACACCTCTTATTTCAAATAGTGAAAGGAGGTAACCTAACCATGTAACTTTTTATCACATGCATCTTGTGAACCTTTAGGGTGCAAACAAAGCATTATAAAACACTGCATATTATAAAAAGATAAAAGTATTTAAAAAAACATAACACATAAAATATGCATTGTTAAATCAATTTACAGTTTGGAAGAAAAGAGAGACTAGTAGACGGAACTATAAATGTATTAAAAAAATGGCCAATTTCTGGGCCAAATATATTTTTCAAAAGTACTGTATGAAATAAGGCTCTACAAATACCAATGGAGCACTTTGGCCTTGATGTATATACATACCTGTATGCACAGCCGTGACACATGCACAAGAAGGCGGCACTGTCTCGTTCTCCCAGGGGTGTGTCCAATGATTCCAAAGTGCTTGGCCACCCCTACGACCCTTCCCATCCCCTAAATACGCCCTTCCAAAATTGTGTGCCCCTGTACATGTGATATTAAAGAGGGACCTATCAGGAGGACTTATTGCCAACTGTTATAGAACTGGGACAAAAGAGCTGATCTTGCTGACAGTTGGGAGGAACTATTGGTCTGTGAGCTTACCAATGAGAACTGACTTACTTAATATCATTTTGTAATTGCAAATGCATCGTAGCCAACAGCAACCCATGTCAGAGATACGTTCACTAGAATGTTCAGTATTTTTGGTCTGTTCCCAATAATTGCATACAGAGATTAGATAAGTCTTATGGGTGGGATTCCCCAAAGTAAGGTGCCCAATAGGTCAATATTTCTGGAATAAGGTTGAGGTATATTTATTTTGGTTCAAATGAAAAAATAAATAAATAACACACTTGATTGTGAGAATAATACTATAAAGGTCTTGTTGATTTGTTAGCAATTCATCTTATTACAGATACTCCAGGGAGTGAAATTTCCCAAAAGGAAATTGACAAATGCTGAACATTGTTGATTAGTTACAAGTCCTGGTCAATAATGGAAAATTGTCAAATTAACTTATTACATTTCTGTTATGGTACAGAGAAGAAATTACATTAGGAAGTGCTGGAGATGTTGCTTATGAAACACACAGTTAGATTAGAAAGTGATAGTAGTTATTCAGAAACACTGTTCTTCGCATTCCCTTGAATACAGTACACAGGCTGCATATCATTTCTATCTTGAGTTCTCTCTTTGTAGACAAATCTTGTATATTAAACAATACACAGCACAATTCTCTTACTTTAGCGACTGTTTATTCTCTATTTTGGGGTTATACAGAGACATAGTAAAGAAAAGCAGAAGGAGGCAGCAAGGTACTTGTTTGTATCGAATACAGGGTCAGGCTGACCAGAAGTTGGTCTGGCATTTGCTGGTTGTGGAAAATTCACTGTTTAATCACTTTCCACAGCCAGGGGGAGCTCTAACACTTTACATTCCCAGTTTTCTGACACCTAAACTTGTTAGTAGAGAAAAGCATGTGCCCTCAGTTGTAAGTCAAGCAACACATTGCAAAACAGCTAAAGAAACACACACAAAGTAACAGGATTAGAACTTTACTCCATATATGAATACATGACATATGTAATATAATTAAGAATGGATGATTCAATTATGCTGATAATTATGCTGCGTAACTCACACATTGCTGAAATAAAAACAATATTCACAAAGAAAAACTCATAGTTTGAAACTAAATGTTGCACTACAGATAATAAGTATGCAGTACAGATAATAAGTATGCCTGGAATATTATATATAGGAACTTCTGAGACTATTCATAGAATTTTATAGCTATGACTGACTGAATAATTGTGGAATAAAACTACTCTGAGCCATGGAGGTCTCTACCTTGGGCACCCACTCCACATTTCTTTTGTTGACTGCACAAGGAAATAGTTAGAATCATTAAATACTCTCAACTGATCATGGTTGGATTCCACTTTCAGTACAACACATTGTAGAATTCTTACCTCCCCTCCAAATTAATTCGACTATATAGCAAGTCCTACAACGCAATATGATCTGTGCAGGCTAAAGAAAAGGTTAATATAAAAAATACATCCACCCCCTCCCCCAAATAAAATAAAAATAATGGCGTGGGGGCCTCTCTATTTTCCAATAATCAGCAATGGGCTGGACCAGTTACAGGGGGGTGTGTGTGTGTGTGTTTGTGTAACACAATGGCAGGGAGATGCATAGGGTGGGGTCCCTCTGCCATAACGTTAACCAGCCCCAAACTGGTCGGTCAACATAGGGCTGTAGCCCCTCAGGAAAAAAATAGGTTCCTCCCTCCTGAAGAACAACCAGACCTGCGCTTAAAGCCAAGGGCTATTTCCCAGATGTCCTACAGGTCCCAGCAAGCCTGCCCTGGCATGTTGGCACTTGTGGAACAACAAATGTTTTAGTACTTTATTGAACACCTCTTCACCTGGTGGGTGATGGCCTGTTTAAGCCTGCCACCCCCAGGACTTCCAGCATCTTCTGTCTTTTTTCATTCTATCTTCACGAGCTCTTCCCTGTGTCTTTTCTGCCGATGGACTGCCTGCAGCTGCCTTGTGCTTTCTAATATCAGCCAGCTTCAGAGGGAGGGGCAATGATGCCACGATTAGTTTGCTGCGGCTATCTTGAATTTCCAAAATGTCGCCGCTAGCAAGCCAATCACAACTCGTGGCACCATTTTTTAAATGGACCATGCTGCTGTTATGCATTAAGGCAGTGGAGGAAACCTACCAATGCTGAACCAATGACTGCTTTACGAACTCCACAGTAATTGCTGACAGGGACTGAATCCTCCAGGAGGCCCATGCCCTCCACTAGGCACCTGCAACATTGGCGGATAGTGCAGGTGTCTCTCCGGATCCGGGCACATCAGGAGACTGTGATGATTAATTTGATATGCAACACTTTTATCTGTGTGCTACTGAGTCTATGAATCTGTATACGAAATACTACAATGCAGCAGTTACGCCAGGTATCTCACGCTATGTGGTGTATTGAGGATAGATGTATGAGGACACATCTGTACATGGCTACAACAGCTGTTAACCTTACAGCTGACAGCTACTGCTGATGCTGTGCTGAGCCACTGGGCCCAGAGTTCAGTAGCCAGCTCCGGTCTCTGCAGCCTACACACTTCTATATTGATTGGCAGTCGGGTCTCCTGATTTTTAAGCATATTTAAAAATCACTAGACCCGACGATGATTGGCTGAAAGCATTAGTCGGGTGAGGGTACACTTGTCCAATGTCTGACTAACTGGTTGGTCGGATTGTAGATTGGACAAGTGTGTATCCTTGGAAGCTGCAATCCCACCTCCTCTGCTTAAATTATCATCTACTCCTCCTTATACTGGAAGTGTGGCTGTTAGGCTCTGTAGCTCTGATCTACGAGGACTGGTTTTCCTTGTCAGAGCTGTACATTGCATAGCACTCTGGATGCTGCTTCTGGTTTACTGGTGGTTACTTAATCACAATCTTATTACTCTGCTCTCCTTGGGAGTGTTCTGATTGGTCTGTAGCTGTCTAAATGACAGGGAGTTCACCATCTCCTAGATGGCGGTAACTTTCTTGCTATCCTGCTCTGTGCTACTTCCTGTGTGAATTACTGCTGATTTCTGCCTGTCATGACCCTTGGCTATGTTTCTGGAATATGCTATCTCCTGTATGTACTGAAATTTAAGTCTCTTATCAACCATCTGCCCTGGTTTAGATGTACCTCTCAGGCTGCAGTCTGTCTTGTACGTACCACTCTCCATATGTGCCTACACTAGCTGACACTCACAGAAGTCCCTACTACTCAGATCTTGAAGCCTTGGGCATGCAATTACCTTCAAGTTCACAGGAACAATGGCTTGCTGTGGGTGAACTTTGGATGGATAGGAAAAGACTGGTTCCCGATACTTATAGGGACCCAAGGATACCTTTGGAAATAATCCTATTAGAATTTAAGATTGGATAGTGAAGCCCTTAGTGCTCCTAGAAATCTATTTACTTCTTACTTACAATTTCCTCAGGGTGTAAGCGTGCACTTTGTATATAGATCTCCACAGAACTTTACCCTGATATGCTAATCAGAAGTGCCATGAAGGGGGGGGGATGGGTACTAATTACCTGGGCCTGGGCTTGTTGGTGGGGCCTCTCTCTTACCTGTCAGCAGTCCAGCACACGCTGTTGTGTGCTAGGCTGCAGTGGAAGTCTGCTCCCTGCTGCTGAGCAGCAGTCTCCCCTCCTCTCCTCTGCCTGTGGGGGGGAGCAATCACATTGATCGCGCCCCCCTGGATTTGTGCCGGGCTTAGGGGATCACAGCGTCTCCCTCTGTTGTTTTTCTTATTTTCAAAGGGGGTGTGGCCATGCGTCCAGAGCTTAGGCTACGCCCCCTTCCCTGGGCCCAGGCCGGCTCTCTACGGCCCTGACACTAATAGCATTGTTTTACTACTATTATTTTATTTTTAATTTTTACTCTCATAAAACAGTTACAAGTTCTTTAAACTGCCCTGTACTCTCATTTGATCCCTTATTATGTATGAACTTCTCAGCAGCTGAGTTTGCTAGAAGAGAAACATTTGCTGCACTGAACTATAATAGGATGACAAGGGAATAGGGCATTGAAAACTTTAAAATGCCAACTCCTGTAAACAAGCAGGAATTCTTAAGTTTGTTGAGAACATTAATATAAGTCATGATGTGGTGCTTTTTAAAAATGGGCTGACCTTTACCCGTTTCTCTCTTCACTAAAGGGCAAGTGCTCCCATTTATATTGCCTAATAGACAACAAAGGAACCACCTGCCAAATGCTGCCCTAAAAGACATTAGATGACAAGTGGAAATCATATTTCAGTCCTCTCGGAACACTTACTTTCATATGACCATGTTATTGTGTGAGTACACTTCAATCTGTAATCATTTCAAGGCTGTTTTAATAACAATTTTTTTAGAAGGCAAATTGATTATGTGTGTGAGACATTTACCAGTGGACTAGTATATATTGTATTCCACACAGCCGCTCTATGTTATAAAGCTTAATCAATCGTAATCTTATACTCTATATACAAGCATGTATATTATTTTATACTTTGAGCACAGCTGTGTCAAATTCACTCATCTCTTTAACTATTTCTCTTTCCCTATGTGTGAGTCTGTATATACAAAATTAGGCAATAATTCCCAATCTACAGTACCTCCCTGATCGGTCCAGTCATGTTCATATGTGCCCAAATCATTAGGCCATACATCATTAGGCCACTGTCCCCGCTCCGGGGACAGTGGCAGGTGGGGAGTTTGACTGGGGCGGTACACCTGTCAAACCGTAACGCAGGTGTCCTAAGGCAAGCTCGGGGAGGACAGAAACCTCCCGTGGACCAGAACTGTACAAAAAGACACAAATTTAGCTCAAACAATATGAAAGATTTACTATATATATTTCAAAGTATGACCACCACAATTTGGTAAACTGTAAGTAGGGAGCTGCCAAAGAAGAAGTAGGAGCTGCTGTTTAAGGAGGGTGTCGTCCTCCTAGCCCAAGGCACAAATCATGGAAAATAGCTCTAAATCAATCAAAATATATCCCAAATTAGGGTAAATATATAGAATACAACTTGATATGGTAAAAAATAATTACAATTTAATAAACACACAAACACATGTTAATATAACATAGAAATTGATACGGCAATATTCCTATCAGGAAGGTATAACTAAATAAGTGAAACACCACTGGCTGCTCATTGCGTATGGTTTACCAAAGTGGGTAAAACAGTCTTATGCTGGGCATACACTATACAATTATCTGTCAGATATCTGTCCAATCTGGCTGGGTGGAATGAAAACCTGGTAATGTATGGGAGCAAATGAGATTCGACCATATGGTCCCAAACACATGAAAATGGACAAAAAGAATTGTTCAAATTGGTTACATATGTTTGATTTAACTAATTTGTCTGCACCAACATTTTTGAATGTTTTCCAGTGTTCATGAGCAAATGGTCAATTATCATTTGCTCCCATACATTACCAGATTTTCATTCCAACCAGCCAGATTGGAGAGATATCTGAAGATAGTTGTATAGTGTGTGCCCAGCATAAGGGACCCGTATTAACTGGAAAATATCTCATGCATGAGAAGTGGAAAAATGTGACATTACATACATATGAACTTTCCAATAAATTCCAATGAGTAGAAGAACAAGTTACCAGTATGATGGAGGTGTTCCTGTACAGTTCTTTAACAAGGTGATATTATTTAATTAAATGTATTCTCAATAGTAGCTGGTGAAGGGGAACCTACAGTATCTATCCCAGTCTAAGCAGATGTCAAAATAAATAAATTTGCATGTAGTAGTAGATAGTGAAAGAAACCTATCTACCTCTCTCATAGAAGCCAAGAAAAAAAACAGGGGGCGGGTGATTATAGGCAGGACGACAGGGGCGGTTGTCTAGGACCCCCACACACAGGGGGCCCCCACACACTGTCCCTGGCTCCCGGCCACATCCCCCTATTTAACCTTTTTTTTTTCCTATTAACATATCTGCCTGCTGCGGGCTGTAATTAAGCTCCTCCCGCAATTTGACTTTGCCCCCTTTTCAAAGACCCGTGAATCGCGCTGGTCTAACTTCTGATGCTACCTCTGAAACCAGGAGAGCTAAGCAGTAATGTATATATATATATATATATATATATATATATATTAGGGATGTGCGCCGGACCATTTTTGCCGGATTTGGATTTGGTTCTAATTCGTCGTCCGGCTTTGGATTTGGATTTGGATTTGCCAATCTGCGGTGACTGGCTTTGGATTTGGTTTTGGATTTGGATTTTTTTACAAAAATTGACAAAAAAAGCTAAAATCACATAAATTGGTCTTTTTTTTCTTCCTAGAGTATTATTAACCTCAATAACATTTATTTCCAGTCAATTTAGACCATATCACAGCTTATAATATTGTTTTCAACATTATTGGCCAAAGGTTGCAGTGAGCTGACTGGTTACTAAGCGACAAAGCAGCGGCACAACGACACAGACACCACAGTATAAAGCACATCTATGACACATTGCCACACAGCAGTGGCAGAAATGAAAAGTAGTGCACCCACCCAGTGGGGTACGGCCAGCAGAGTCACAGTACTTGTTTACAAAGTGGGCTACGGCCCTAGGAGTCACAGTGCACAATCTTATTAGCATTACACCGCACATAGGGCCTGATTCACATTACACCATAAAGTAGTGTCTCTTATTTATGTTACGACACACAGTAGTGCCCCTTTTACACAATGCCCACAGTAGTGACCCTTTTACACAATGCCCACAGTAGCGGTGTCCCTTACACAATGTCCCCCAGCAGTGGTGCCCCCTATGCAGTCCCCTTAGTAGTAGGGTCCACTATGCAGTGCCCCCAGTAGAATGCCCCCCAGTAGTATGCCCCCCATTAGCAGGCCCCCCCCAGTAGTATGCCCCCCATTAGCAGGCCCCCCCAGTAGTATGCCCCCCATTAGCATGCCACCCAGTAGTATGCCCCCCCAGTAGTATGGCTCCCCCAGTAGTAGGCTGCCCCAGTAGCAGGCCCCCCCAGTAGTAGGCTGCCCCAGTAGTAGCCCCCCCTGTAGTATGGGCCCCCCTGTAGTAGGCTGCCCCAGTAGCAGCCCCCCCAGTAGTAGTAAGCCCCCCCAGTAGTATGGCCCCCCCCAGTAGCAGGCCCCTCAGTAGTATGGTCCCCCCAGTAGCAGACCCCCCCAGTAGTATAGCCCCCCCCAGTAGCAGGCCCCTCTGTAGTATGCCCCCCCAGTAGTATAGCCCCGCCCAGTAGCAGACCCCCCCAGTAGTATAGCCCCCCCAGTAGCAGGCCCCTCTGTAGTATGGCCCCCCAATAGTGCAGATCCCCCCCAGTAGTATGGCCCCCCCAGTAGCAGACCCCCCCCAGTAGTATAGCCCCCCCCAGTAGCAGGCCCCTCTGTAGTATGGCCCCCCCAGTAGTATTGCCCCCCCAGTAGTGCAGACCCCCCCCAGTAGTATAGCCCCCCCCAGTAGCAGGCCCCTCTGTAGTATGGCCCCCCCAGTAGTATAGCCCCCCCAGTAGCAGACCCCCCCAGTAGTGCAGACCCCCCCCAGTAGCGCCCCCGGACCTTTGACAAGTAAAAAAATAAAAAAAATAAAACTTACCTGATTCCCCGCTCCCGCGCCGTCCGCTCTGTCACAAGCTGAGGAGGGAGCCGGAAGACGGAGCTCATGTGTGAGCTCCAGCCGGCTCCCTCCGTGCAGCAGCCAATGAGAGTCTGTGTGACTCTCATTGGCTGCTGTAACAAACACACAGCTGCCGCTGGCGGCTGTGTGTCTGTGTCTGTGTAGGGCAGAGCGCTATCACTGCGCTCTGCCCTACACGCGAGGAGACCTGATGTCGGATTCTCTAGTGAGAATCCGACATCAGGCGGCCGCCGTTCGGCCCCGAACGGGGATCCGAGTCAGGCGGTGAACACCCGAACAGGGTTCGGGTGGACTCGGATCCCCAATGTTCGGAGCGGTTCGGATTCCACAGAATCCGAACCGCTCATCTCTAATATATATATATGTGTGTGTGTATATATGCATGTGTATGTATGTATATGTGTGTATATATATATATATATATATATATATATATACATACATAATGTATACAAATAGTCCTGTATCTGGCACTCATGGCTGCTTTTAGCCTATGAAGTAACTTGCTTGGGTGCCATCCAATGGGTGTACACACCCTGTACATACCCCAAACAAGAAGGCGGCACTCCAAGACTTTCAAAAGTGAAAATAATAATGTCTATTATTTCATCTATGTTTCTGGGACTGCTACCCCATCATCAGGACAGACATAAGTGAATACAAAAGCATGTTTATTTACTTACATTCAGGCCGTTACTACATTTCCGATCAGATGCCGTCCCACAGGTGGGCGCTTCACAACCGGAAGCTAGGCGAACGTAGCAATGTAAATGACGTGTATCCGCGGGGCCGCGTTTGTGCGGTAGCAGGCCGCGTTTGTGCGGAGACTGGAGACACACAGCCGTTGTCGTAGTGACAATAAATGAAATGTGAACGAACTGAAAAAACTAATACAGGTCAAGAAACTTGTGTAAATCGCTGTGTGTGATATAAGTAGTGCAGACTTAAAATTGCTCCTCAAATAATTTACAAGTGAAAAACCTAATAATATATGTCACTAGGCAATGTGACTTACGCTATGTGAGCCTCATCAATAACAAATATTAATGATGATAATACATACGGGACACTTGCCAGAGATCAGACTGATCAATTTCAATTGGAACTTGATTGTATATTTGTCACAGTTGGTGTTAGTGAGTTACCTGTCTCAGGTGATGAACTGGAATCACTGGAGGCCGGCTGGACTGGAACCATGGGAAACATGAATAGCTCTTTTAATATAGGAATTGGGTAGCAGTGAGAACTGCCTTTGGTGATGAGTGACTGGAACTGGAAACTTGAAACGTTGGAGTGAGACCAGAAGGAACTTGGAGGGACCGGACTGGGACCGGCAGGTAAGCTGACTGAGCTGGTCGGGGTACCAGTAGATGAGCTTGCAGATGGATGGTAGCTGGGTGGCTTACGTGGAGCGGCTGGATAGCCGTGGGTAGACGCTGGTAGCTGGTAGCTACGTGGAGTGGCTGGATAGCCGTGGGTAGATGCTGGTAGCTGGGTGGCTACGTTGAGTGGCTGGATAGCCGTGGGTAGACACTGGTAGCTGGGTGGCTACGTGGAGCGGCTGGATAGCCATGGGTAGACGCTGGTAGCTGGGAAGCTACTTGGAGCGGCCTGGGAGCCGTACGTGAGAGATGGTAGCGTGAAAGCTGCTTGGTGCGGCCTGGGAGCCATAGGTGAGAGATGGTAGCGTGGAAGCTACTTGGTGCAGCCTGGGAGCCGTGTGGAGAAGCTGGTAGCGTGGAAGCTACTTGGAGTGGCCTGGGAGCCGTACATGAGAGATGGTAGCATGGAAGCTACTTGGTGCGGCCTGGAAGCCGTGTGGAGAAACTGGTAGCGTGGAAGCTACTTCGAGCAGCCTGGGAGCCGTACGTGAGAGATGGTAGCGTGGAAGCTACTTGGTGCGGCCTGGGAGCCGTGTGGAGAAGCTGGTAGCGTGGAAGCTACTTAGTGTGGCCTGGGAGCCGACGTAACAAGATGTTCAAGCACTGAGTGCTATTAGAGGAGGATCTATATACCTAGAGTCTGGCAGCAATTGGTGGATACAGACAGGTGGTCTGGCAGTGGCATTCAGAGTGGAGCAAGGCACAACATGCAGAGGGGGTAATCATCTCTGCAGCCCTTGAGAAACAGGACCACACCTGTGATTCCAATTAAGACTAGCAATGCTCACAGACAGGGCAGAGTCCAGGTGATTAATTAGTGTGGGGAGGAGAGCAGTCTGCACACACAGGGTTGTCACAGCCAGCATGATTCAGTCAGAGCAAATCTCCCAGGGGAATTACAAACACAGATCCATGGAGCAGCTGGCAGAGGTAAGTCTCAAAAGGTAAAAACTAGCCAGGATTGTGACAATATTACAGAATGCAGTTTCACAGGGTTTTATTTCTCACACCAGTAAAGATAATCAGAGATATAGTTGTCAAAACTGACATCACAGGAATGCATGTTAACAACCAGTCAAATTTTCTAAGCAAAAAAGGTGGTAACCACCATTGTTTAGGGTGCACAACATGCAATTATCTAATTCCAGGTGACAAATTCATGCATCCTTATACAGGAAAAGTTTTTTCCAACAAAAGGCCCTTGACCTGCACTTCAAAATTCGTAGTTTACCTTCTGTCTTGCCCCTGTGGGTTGCACTATGTGGGCAAGACCGAAAGGCAGTTTAAGGAACGCATGGCCCAACATAGGGCAGCCATTAGAGCGGCTCTTGTGTCAGGCAAAAAGTGATCAAGCCGTTGCCAGACACCATATGCAGGCCAAACATAATATGGCAATGTTACGCTACAGAATGATCGACCAGGTGCCATTCAAAAGTAGAAGAGGTGATAGAGCTAAACAATTATTACAAACTGAGGCTAAATGGATTCACGTTTTGGATACAGTTAACCCCAAGGGTTTGAATGCAGCCCTGAATTTGGTTTGTTTTCTGTGACTCATTTGGTTTATCTGTTATAAGGTTTACATCATCTGAGCATAATAATATCCATTGTTACATATTGAAACTATTTCCAAAGTCTGGGCATCTTTTCTAGCATGGTAGTGATTTTTTTTCAAGATATATATATATATCTATATATATATATATATATATCTATATATATATATATATATATATATAAAATGTATTGAAAATTGCACACTAGCATATCTAGATTATTTAACCAGACACATTTTTTATATGATGTTTATTTATTCTCTTTTGTTTTTCTGTGTTATTTAGTTATGTGTGTTAGTTCATATGTTGTATATTTTATTTCACATGTTTCACACCACATTGATAGTAATATTTGTTATTGATGAGGCTCACGTAGTGTAAGTCACTTTGCCTAGTGACATATATTATTAATGTTTTTCACTTGTAAATTATTTGATGAGCAATTTTAAGTCTGCACTACTTATCACAC